>OY776096.1:3130000-3755000 GCA_963675205.1 Catocala nupta
TATGAAGTGTAAGCTATGTTACTTTGTGATAATATAGATTTCTAATGGAAATGAAATAATTTTTATAATCGGTTAAGTAGTTCTTGAGCTAAATCATTACAATCAAACAAACATATTAGTATAGATTTATTGCTTTTTAATTGGGCAACCAATTTTGATACTGTTGTAGAGAATAGGTTTCTTTTCAAATAGTGTAATTGCTGTTAATGAATATTTAGGTATGTAATAAAATAACTTGCATAATGAAATATAATGAACTACCACATGAATATAGGTATATCTTATTGTAATTGCTTTTTGAAGTAACATAGAGCAACAAAAGCGTAAAAATGTTTTATTGAGGCACAATTTAATACAACATTTGAATCAATGCTGTACATTTTTAAGCAACTCTAATGGATCCTATACTAATATTATAAAGCTGAAGAGTTTGTTTGTTTGGTTAAACGTAGCGCGATCTCAGGAACTTCTGGATCGAATTGAAAAATTATTTTTTTATTGGATAGCCTATTTATCGAGGAAGGTTATAGGCTATATAACATCACGCTACAACCTACGGGAGCGGCGCAGTAATCATAAACGCGGGTGAAACAGCTGGTACAGGTAGTTTAATAAATATAAGAAATTTTAATAAATAATGCCTCGGTGGCAAAATGAGCTAATGCGACTGGTAGGCATGGAGTTTCCAGTTTGATTCCCGGATCGCGCAAAGTTTTATAGAGGTATTTCTGTCCTGAATTTCGCATAAGCAAGACCAAATATGGTAGCCTGGTAGATGATGGTATGGTAGAGGTTTTCCGCGAAATATGTGGCATTTAAAACCATATTCGGCAAAATATGGATGAAGTTCACCAGAGCTGACCCTTTCGGGGATACCTATTTTTTCTTATATCCAAATTTAATATTCTAATTTATCCCTTACTTTGCAATAAATTATGATACAGATTGCACAAAAAGATTTATTTTGATTGCTACTAGCTCGTTTGTCAGATATTTTACGAAGTCAAACAAAAGCAACTACCCTATTATTTCCTAATTGCAGACATCGATCAGTTACTACATTATTATGTATCTATAAGTTATTAAATGTGTACCTATTTTAATACTAAAAATGAAACTTAAATACCAGTCGCTAAATAGACTCCGAACACAGGACGGTCGGTGCAAGGAAAACATGTTTAGGTGGAAACTCTCAGACGGTACCGATCTGGCTTGCGCGTGCGGTGCAAGACAAACGATGGATGCAAGTTACATTTTTATGTTTCTTTAGCTGATCCGCGCAACTTCGTCTGCTTCACATAAGAGAATTTTCGCCATTTTTGCAGCATTTTTCATTTATGCTCTGCTTCTATTGGTCGCAGCATGATGTTATATAGCCTATAGCTTTCCTCGACAAATGGGCTATCCAACATTGAATTAAATTTTCAATTCGAACTAGTAATTCCTGAGATTAGCGCGTTTAACCAAACAAAAAACTCTTCAGCTTTATAATATTAGTAAAGATAAGTGGGTCTAGTTTTAAAACAGGATATTTTACTGTTTGTTATTTCTAAACAAATAAAATAAAAATGAACTACTGAAATCGAACCAGAGAAAATCCATGTACCGTGATAGACATCATAAAAATGTAAACAACGGACACTCAGAACAACTTTGTCACAAATATTTGGTCCATTGGCTTTCGAACCGATAACACTCAAATCAATGGCAGTGACGAAGCGATCACCTAAACTATTGCGCTATAATTGCAATCAAAAAAAAATATAATTGATTTTAAAACTAACTCAGATTAGGCGATTAAATCTGCCTCTACCTAAGACTTTATTTTATCTCGCTCGTGCCTTTACGCTCTATATGTTTGTCTCCGGCCCGTGCCGATTACTGCCGACGTCACGCGAACAAACCCGAACATAACTCCCAATCAAAACGCGTATGTACGCTGAAATGACAATTCAAATTAAGAATTTTGATTTAGTCTTGTAGAAAACAAATGTTATTTCACTCTTGACTTACGTAAAGACAAAATATAAAAAGTGAACAAGAATGTATGAACAGAACCATGATGTTATATTGATGAAAGAGAGTGATAATAGATCGAAAGAGACGCAAGATGTGAGAGGAGATGAGGAAGAAAACAAGCAGTTTGTGACCAAAAGAGGTTAGTAGTATTGACTGATAATATAAATGTGTTTTTAGCAAGTGTCATAGCCGAATTGGCTGGTTTCAAGGCCGTTGACTCAATTACGGTCATGACGTGTCAATATGTCAGTTACAATTACGAAGTTATTGATAATGACTGCATGGTATAGTTGTTTATGTGGTCGCCTTGCGACTGCCAATACGCCGAGTGTTGTGGGTTCAACTCTCACATGAGACTAAACGTGTTTGTTTAGAGTCTGGGTGCTCTTTGTGTCAGTTGTTTGAATGATTGCTGTGTCCTCCGCGATGGATAAATTATTAAAGACTTGTCTTTTTTTAAATAAATTAAAATTTTCGTAAAAAGACTTATCTGTAAAGGGGCTACTATCGGGCAATATATTAGTGCAATATAATGTATACAATGAGTTTTCAATAAATTAAACTAACTGCTCATTTGTCGTTTTTAATTAAGATTTTTAATACATTAATAATATGTCTTTAATTGGAACATTCATGTATACTGTGTTTTTGATTTGTTTTATCGTAACTTGTTTGTGCATTACATAACTTAAATAAAAATAAGACAATTAGCCCGTCCATCTCAAAAACATTTGATGGTTCGGCCAAATACAAAATATTTAGGTGTATCCTATATTATGGCTGTTATTGCCAGTCAATATGTTGCAGATGAACATTATAGTAAAATTATGCTTGTTTAGAAACGCTTTCCTGTTGAGTCGCAGTGGCGCCCCAGCGGCAAGACACGATAGGTTTTCAATTATGTCTGGAATTCCAAAAATAATTGTCACGCTAAAGAAAATACTTACCAACCTTTAGTATTTTACTGCACAATGAATCTGTTGTAATCAAAGAAGAAAACTAATTAAGCTTTTAACGATTTATATAATTATACCACAATAATACCGGGGGATTTGTTCGTGTGATTATATCGTAATTACAGTAATATTTTCGAGGCTTAATGCTGAATGAATCCACGTTTGTGATGAATATCAATATGAGTTTGATAGCTAGTAATACCGTGCCTTATCAATGTACATACATATATTATTATTCGAAACCAGCTTTTGCTCGTGGCTCACGTAAAGGTTACTTTATGTTAGTAATGGTAATTTACTTTACTCTATGCTACTCGGTGATAATATAGCTTCCTAATTGTGCAAGAATTTTTAAAATCGGTTGAGCTGTTTTAGATTTACACCTTACAAATAAACAAACATCCAAAAGATCAAATTTTTCCTCTTCATAATGTTAGTACAGATAAAAGCAGTATATTGGTTTTATCGTCTTATGATTGGTTTCACGAAATGGTATTACCATCTCGGTAATGCTCGGTACATTCAGCGACAAAATCGATAAAAAGAATCGAGTTTGTGAATTGCCTTATCACAATCAATAATTATAATTCGTAATCTTTTAAAGCAGTATTAGTTAAAAAATTGTAATCGTAATCTCAATTAATAACTATAATTTTTCATTTATAAAATACTGTATTAAATTTATCGTCATAATGTATATACGGTAACCGAGTCTCCAAATTAATATTGCAAAATAACAATATTTATATCACTTCAACATTATCATACACAAAAATGAACTACATAATAACTTATATATATGTGTATATATATATATATATATATATATATAATATGTAACGGGTATTAACGCGATTATGCATAATGTTTACCTTTTATATGCTTGACGTTTCGAGCGGGTTACACCGGCCGTGGTCACAAGCTGAACTAACCTGTAAGATCTAATTATCGCTTGGTGGCTAAAGTTGACATTTCTATCTTGGCATGACGTAAATATAATGAATGATTAAAAGAGCAATGGCTACTGTCATAATATTATTGCAAGGGGAAATCGACCTTGATGTTTCATGACTTTCAAATGAACCTCAACCGTAGGGTGGTAAACCACATTTATGCCGACTGTACAGTCA
This sequence comes from Catocala nupta, assembly GCA_963675205.1. Classification (NCBI taxonomy): domain Eukaryota; kingdom Metazoa; phylum Arthropoda; class Insecta; order Lepidoptera; family Erebidae; genus Catocala; species Catocala nupta. The sequence goes on from OY776096.1 coordinate 3,134,106, forward strand.
GCGACATAAATTGATATACATTTTTGAGGTTATGAATTGCCTTATCGTATATAATAATGATAATTCCTAATCTTATATAGCTGTAATAGTTAAAGAATTGTTATCGTAATCCCAATTAATTCCTATAGAACAATAATATGATATTCTTCATTCATAAAATATTTTATCAAATACAAAGCTACATACATATGTCCTAATAAGCATTAATACGTCGCAGCGATAGCTGAGTTGGAAATCGTTGTACTTTCACGCAGAAGTCTCAAGTTCGATGCCAAGGCAAACCTTCAAAGGCAAATCTCTGACTTTTCGAAGTTATGTGCGTGTTAAATAGTTAATTATCACTCGCTTTAGCGATGAAAAAAAACATCGTGAGGAACCCTGGATATTTGAGTGCTCTATAATGTTTTTAAATGTGAATTCTACCAACCAGCAGTACTAGCGTGGTGGATTATGTCCTCACCCCTTCTCACACTGAGAAGAGGCTCATGCCCAGCAGTGGGACAATATATACACAGGGCTGATATTTTTAGTGTTCTTACTTATGCCGTTGAGTGAACAAGTAGTTTTAACGTTATAATATATGCACGGTAATAAGAGTCACCAAAATCGTATCGTAACACAAAAATCGCATTTTCTTTTTTTTTATACAACTAAGTAGCCGACCCTTTAGAAATGGAAGAAGAGTAAAAGGAAGTAGGAAGGAGAAGTAGCGTGAAGGGGGAAATAGGGTAATTGGGCCTCCGGCACTCTCACTCACCGAACGAAACACAACAGTAGGAATACTGCTATTTCACGTCGATATTCTGTGAGAAGGTAGTCCTTCCCCAGTCGAGCCGGCCCATTCATGCTGAAATCAGCGAGGCTCTACTACTCAATAAGGGGTAGGCAGAGGTGTTATATACCACTCACAAACCGACTGTTTTAAGGTAACTTACGTAATAGAGGGCGAACTTATTGGATACGTTTCCAGACCTCAAGCTGGTATTATGAATGTCTTAACAGAATAAACTAATAACACTTTACTCAATCTGGGAATTGAATCCGAACTCCGATGAGGGTGCCTAGTGTGAGTTGTTTTTACGTTAAAGCGATCGAAACGTTTACTGCGTTTGTCTCTCTGATTGGTTAACAGCTTGGAGCGGGCTAATCGGAGCGCTGAACGTCATAAACGTGTCGATCATGTTACGTAAAACAAACTCGTACTAGGCACTTTGAGCAAGAAATATTATGCAAACCAACGAGATACTATAATTTACCTAAATAGGTATTGGTAGACTATTGAATGATTTTACTCATCAAGGTCGTATACCTCACTAACACCAAATGAATGCATATTTGATGTGTAAAGACGATATTTCTTTGCCATGGTTGTATCCAATAGGTGGTAGTCAAGTTTTTACTAATACTACTACTTTTAAAAACGCAAACGATGGCACAGGTAACAGTTAGTTTTAATTTAATAACAGCTGTACTTCGCACTGATTGACTTATCATCGTTATCTCACTACTACAGCACGATGAGATATATAAATTCGATACCCACAAGGAAAAAAAAATGGAATTTTGAAAAGACCAAGTCAAGGTGTCCGTTGAATCAATTTTTGTAGAGCACACGACTTTATCAATGTAAAAAGTGAAGGGAGTGACACAAAAGTTATTCCTACTACAGGCGAAAAGTATACGCTTTTTCAATCACGACATTTACAATTGGATATTCTAACTAATACTCGTATTATAAATGTGAATGTGAGTTTGTTTATTTTGCTTTCACGCCTGAACTATTCGACCGATCATCATGAAATTTCACATACACGCTGTCGGGGGAACAGAAAAGCACATAGGGTATTTTTTTATCCAGAAAAAGCACTGTTCCTATCTTAGTTTGGGCCAGATGGTATTGTGTGTATGTGGTAGAATATTATTATTATTATTACCATTTATGTGAACGAAGCCGCCGGCAAAGTCTAGTTTGATATATTACTATATTTCCAAAACTGGATATATGGCCGTCATCATGGTACGCAGATGGTGACTTATGGCAGATCATTTGACCTCATTTTTTTGTGCATGTAATACAATTGTCTTTAGTCACGCGGTGCCATTGTGGGGTGCTGATCGACTGACAGCCATTTTTTTTCCACTCTTGATGGATCTCGACAATTATGCGGAGCTGGTAAAATATGGTACTGATATACGTCAGCCTAATCCAATCATTTAGAAGACAGTCGTTATGGTGGAACTGCCGTAACTTCTTTCATCGACATGCTTATTATAATGTAATAGACGTGCCCGCGGTTTCACCCGCGTTTATAATTACTGCGTCGCCCCCATGGGTCGTAGCGTGATGGTAACAAACTATTCAGCTTTATAATCTATACTAATATTATAAAGCTGATGAGTTTATTTGTTTGTTTGGTTGAACGCGCTAATCTCAAGAACTACTGGTTCGAATTTAAAACTTATTTTATTGTAAGATAGCTTATTTATAGAGGAAGGGTATAGGCTATATAACATCATGCTACGACCCACGGGGGCGGCGCAGTAATCATAAGCGCAGGTGAAACCGAGAGCACATCTAGTATTAGTATGGATATAATTTCAGCCCTGAATATAAACTGCCGCACGGCTGGGCACCGGCCTTTTCTTGGTTTGAAAAGGTTGAGGCCGTAATCCACCATGCTAACCCACTTATTGATATGAGTTGTAATATTAGACTTATAATTAACATGCAATTAGAAAAGAAGCCGTGACTTTCATGCCAGTATCTTTGAATAGAGTTAATCCTTTGCTTATACCAAGCATCTAACCTAAATGTATCTACAGTAACTTAGTAAACTTACTAACCGATAGACATAGATGTTCACACCTAAGTGTAACTTCGTGACCTAAATTAATTAATAAATGATTTTTGTCTTTGATTTTCCTTTTCAAAATGTCATACAATTTACAATGTTTCTTTTTGTGATTCATGTCATAGGTATCTAAAATAATATAACAAAACAGGCGTTCAAGAGAATCCTCAAAGGAGCAATCAGAAGTATAAATCCGTTTTTACGTAAGATCTAAAACTTGACTAACAAAATGTGGATGTGTGTTCAGCAAATGCCAAAAGTATTTTTCCAGAAATTTAGAACCAATGCAACCTCTACGTTATTTGGAACCTTACTGCATCCCATATAAACACAAAAAGTAGGAATTTCGACCATTTGGATTTCATCAAAGCTTTGCCAAATGACGTACTGGCTACGTCACCGAGCAAACACTTTTTGCGGCGCACTAGTCACCACACAAGATGTCCCTTGAAATCGGAAAAGAACTGGTTTTTCCTTTGACGGGTTGCGTGGACATAAATGCAGGCAGAGACTTGTAAAGTATTGATCGGAACTAGTCTAGGCGACGGACTAATGTCCGATAAAACCTACATAATTCAATAAAGTCTAAAATAGTAAGGTATGACTTTAGTTGTTTGAACCATAGTATTGAAATTGCAGCAATATTGCTTGCTAATTTGATGTCGCTTACACCCTTTACTTGTCAAGGTATCGAATATTGATTTTTAGTTAAGACTGGTTTACACGACATCAGTATCTTATAAAAAGTCTAATGCTATCTTTGTCTTATTTGGTAAATATAACAGGGATAGCAGGACACTTGCTTCAAAAACCGTTATCGTGTAAATGAATCTTAATTCTTAGTTTAAGCTGGTATGACTTATATCATTAACATATACCTATGATATTCTATACCAAGTAATATTTTGACTTATCTTAAAAATAAGTAAGCTGTTAATTTTAGCCATTTTTTTATATATTATCCGTAAAAAGCAGCGATATCCTAGTGGTAGATCTTCGAACTGATACGCAGAGACACACTGATCAGAGTTTAAGAGACAGTTTAATACAGTGCTGATATTATTGTATAACATCATATCTTCAATATTATGAGGAAACAATTTATGTATCACAGGGGATTCTACAGTCATTAAAATTAAGGACACAACGAACAGGCAGTCTCGTAAAAATATTTGTGAATCACACAAAATGGCATTACGTTTAAGTCTTCTTACATAAGTTAAGTTCAATAATCATTGAGTAACTACCATATTTTTCAGTTTTAACGTAATAAGTAGTTTATATAATATTTCACGCCTGAGGTCGCGGGTTCGAGTCCAAGTATATATGTATGTTTATCTATTGTCTAGTACCCATAGTACAAGCTCTGCTTAGTTTGGGCTAGATGGTGTTGTGTGTATGTGGTAGAATATTATTTTTATTATTATTATTATTATATATCTAAAAATTGCTTGCTACATGCGTTGGTTAACACTGTAAGTGCAGTAAGCAGTTGATCATAAATAATAAAAAAAATTCTTTATGTATTTTTTTGATTATTATTTTTAATGATACTAAAAGCATTGTATAATTACGTAGTATAGTCTTAATTAGTGTATATACTACATAATTATATACATATTATTCAATTGTCATGTAGTGTAGTGTAATAAAATAAGATACAAGACCCCCACATAAAAATTAGAATAGCGATTGCAAAACAGACATTTCAAAAAAAGAAACGTCTATTCACTTCAAAAAATTTTAAAAATATCCGGAAAAAACTGATTAAGACTTATATCTGGAGCATTGCCCTGTACGCTTGCGAAACGTGGACCTTAAGATAGAGAGACCGGAAGAGGTTGGAAGCTTTTGAGATGTGGTACTGGCGTCGAATGGAGAAAGTGCCCTGGACAGAAAAAGTTACTAACACAAAAATATTGACAAGAGTAAATGAAAAACGTGAAATTTTGAAACACATAGAGAACAGAAGGGGTAAAATGATAGGACACATAATTCGAGATGATAATTTTGTCACAAATATAATGGAAGGGAAGATAGAAGCAAGCAGGAAGAGGGGAAGACCAAGAAGAAGGTACACCAATCAACTGAAAGAAATTGTGTAAGTTGAAACTTATAAGGTACTGAAAGAGATGACATTGGAAATAGAAAGATGGAGATTGCTACACCGACAAGTGCAAAGCACTAAAATTTTGGAATGGTCATGTATACATCTTATTGGATATTTACCAAATCAATATTCTATTTATTTATAATAAGTATGCCGTTATTATGTATCACGCTGCGCCATCTAGGCAGTATCTTATTTGCTCTATTTTGCTTGGCGACATTATTCTTACCCCGATAGTGCAGTTGTCGCGAGCATTAACCAGATACGCTTACACAAGCAGCAAAATACATTTACAGTGAAATACTGTAGTAACAAGTAGGACCTAGTGTTCTGTACGTAAATCGGAATAAATAACGTATCCCGGGCGCAACATCGTTTGGCCTAAATTCCTATCTGTTACACAACGAGCTGAGCTACGGTTACAGTTGTAGCGGGGATACACATTATCATTCTGGTGCAAAGCCTGTTTAAAGTTCAACTATGTTAAAAAAAGTTGTCTAATGTTATTCTAACTAATATTATAAATTCGAAAGTGGAATTCAATGGGTAAACGGTAAACCGACTCACAATGGTTAACGTTTGTTTGTTACGAATTTACGCCTTAATTACTGGAGTGATAATCATGAAATTTCGCATACATGTTGTCAGGGGTACAGAAAAGGTCATTCATCTAGAGTAAAAAAAAGTACTGTTAAATAACAGTACTTTTTAGTACACACAGCGACGCATCAACCTAGACTGTTTGGACTTTGAACTATTAGAAGTTGAACGCTGCGTATCGTGCGAGAAAGTGCGTTATATTTTTGTTACGCTCTATCCTTACCATTACATCGACACCACTATGCGCTGTCCCTTTTCGACAATTCTCTATTTTGTATGTAGCGTAGTTATGCGTATATATGGTGTCTAACTTGATCTTACATTTATGCGAGCGTAGCCGTGAGCAAAATCTAGTTATATATAAAGTTTGTTTAAGACCTGAGGTGAGGCCTGTAGTGCTCAGCAGTGGACGTCTTTTGGCTGAGATGATGATTCGGATGATATCGATGCTGTTTGTTAATATCTTCTTTTAACTTCTAAGAATAACCATCTGTTATGATTATTAAATTAAGATCTGTTTCATTAACCTCTAAGTCTTCTTCAAAGAGATTAATGAAAACACTATGTGGGTCTGTGTGTCTATCTGTTAGTGACAGTTTATTAGAGACAGGCATAACTCCGGAACCACTGGACCGATTGACTTGTAACTTAGCGTGCAGACACCTTGGAGTCATACCTCGGTCGAATTTGAATATGGGCCCTGTGGCTCAAAAGACCCCCGAGATATAGGTGTCATTTCTTTTCATTACTTTTACATTTAAGACGAAGAGGTTGAATCCCGAATTTTTACATCCATCTCGTTATTTTTAATATAACTTCTGTACTAGGAATAATTCCTTTGTCGCGGAGGATTCAAAATTTAAACAATGGACACAAATAATAAATTTTGTCCCAAGTAGGATTTGAACCCACAATAATCAGTGCAGTGGCAATGGGCGACTCCTACTACTACGATATCCATTAAGACAAATATTGAGCAATGTCGTGTAGGATTATAAAATAAAGCCGGCAAGTGGAATGTTTATTAAAAGTAAATGTTATTTATAAATTTCTCTTGTATTTTGTAGATAAGCTTTCCAAAGCCAAATTCTTAAATTATTTAAAAATGAGTTAACACTTTTTGGACACGTCAAATTGCAACTAATATTATAAATGCGAGTGTGAGTTTGTTTCTTTGTTACACCTTAACTACTTGATCGATCATCATGAAATTTCGCATACGCATTGTCAGAGGAACAGAAAATTACAGGCACCTTTCAGAAAAAGTACTGTTTCTAATCTAACCTAACCTATATATACGCGAGCAAAATCGCGGTCAAAATGTAGTAACTTATATAGTACAATTGAGAAGGAAATAAAATCTATGTAAACGTCTTTTAATATTATAATATAATAAATTTTACGATATTAAAAAGTCCCGAAGTGACCAAACAATATTTTATGATCGTGGTCGGCCTCGATGGCGTAGTGGTTAGTGTAACCAACTGCCACGTCTGAGGTCGCGGGTTCGATTCCCGCACAAGTCAAACATTTGTGTGCATGAACATGGATGTTTGTTGTGGGTGTTTCTATGTATAATATATATGTTGAAATTAAACTACTATATACGGATTTTATCGCGTTGTTTATTTATCACTGTATTACAAAATTTTGAAAATATTACACTACTACTACTATTTATTTTATTTTACTAATTTATAAGCTAATAAAATTATTTAAACTATTAAATCGATTTATTTTTGGTTTACACTTTCCCCGACGTTTCGGTTGCTTTTCAGCAGCCATGGTCACGGGGAGACTGATATATATGTATTTACAAAAAAAGTATATATGTATGTTTATCCATTGTCTAGTACCCATAGTACAAGCTCTGCTTAGTTTGGGCTAAACGGTGTAGTGTGTATGTGGTAGAATATTATTATTATTATTAATTCAGAATCGAATCTTACCCATTTCAAGCGGCTGACAAGCATTGCTGAACGACCACAACAATTAGCTACATACTTTTATTAAAGTTACCGCTTCGTTGATCTCATGATTCATGTCTGCATGCCATCGTGTAGTCCTAGTATTTATTCCCGGTAGATGTATTTATCGGTTTTTCTATCAAAAGTTTACATTAGCTATATATATGTGGGCGTGTGTGCGTCTCACACGCAGACGCACACACACCCTCGCACATATAAACTCCCTCACACATACTACGTTTTATACGTTTTAAGATATTTAGATGTTGCAGCATGAAATTTATACAACTCACTTTTATTACAGAAGAGAAAGGGACTGTTACTCCTTAATACAAATTATTTAATAATCTAGCTAGAAGAACAGTGCAGTTCATTCATTAGATTGTAGATATTGTCGTTGCCATACCTCTGCCGAACGATTAAGGCATGGAATTCTCTGCCAAGGCACGTGTTTCCGTCTTCCTTCAATCCTGGGTCCTTTAATCGGGGCGTAAAAAAGCACATTCCCAGGCCGTCAAAGTAGAGACCTCAACATCGCCTCGGCTGCTATTAGGATGATGTAGAGACTACTGCCTTTGACCATACGACTGCTTACGATCAGGCGGAGTGTGGTCATATTGAAGAGCAAAAAAAAAATATTTATTTATACTAACTAGAAAATAAGACAAAACTTGTACGTACTACAATCCTTTATTTTGGTAAAAAAAAACATATTATTATAATGTCTGATAGACGGCAATATGCAATATTGATTAAGGGTGTTAAACTCCTCTGCTTACCCCTTTAATAAATATTTACATGAGTCATTATACAGACATACACAGCATAAATACAAAAACAATATTGCATTAACAAAGACTTGCTCCAAAACTATCGCCTAGAAATCCTAAATGTTACAAGAGAGTATAAAGAATTAACTACACTTAAATATTCTATAATTAAAAGATAACAAGATTACATGCTTATACTATTGTAAGTTGAAGTATATTCGTGCAAACTATTTTACATTGCAAATTCCTTACTATCGAGGTAACATTCCACCTTTTAAGCCTAACCGTATAAAAATTTCAGGCAGCCAAACAATGTTCTTCAAAGAGCAATGTTTCATATTCCACATAGTTCTACTGGTTATATAGGTTGAGTACACATTCATAATATCAGCCTTAATATTGTCTTGCATTTACACAAATATTATATATTGAAAATAAACTTCTTTATGTGGATTTCATAGCGTTTTTATTTTTAAAACAGTCTTATTACATAATTTTAAATCTTTCAACTACTATAGTTACACACTGTTACTAATTATGGTTTCTTTTATGGAAGCTATTGAAATTATAAAAACGAATTAGATTTAATTGTAATAAATTAAAATTTCAAAAAAATTAAATTTTCTACTACGTTTTGGTTGCTTTTCAGTAGCTATGTTCACGATTTTACATGTTGAAGTGTTGTCACTTCAAGACATTGAAATCGCAATAAAGTAGTTTAATTTCGATATTTTGAAATTGTTGTATGTTTATAAGCTGTCTTACTGCTGGGCACGGGCCTATTCTCAGTATGAGAAGAGTTAGGCCGTAGTCCACCGCGCTGGCCCAGTGCGGGTTGGCAGACCAAACACATCTTAGAGAACAGTATGGAGAACTCTCAGATATGCAGGTTCCTTCACGATGTGTTCCTTTTATTTTATTGATAATAATAATAATATGGTTGGACAGCTACTTCAAGTTTTTGACATAGAAGGCCGGATATGACACTCATTGTATCTAGATTCTCGTCTATTAAGGCACCACGGGTAACCTGGATCCTATTGCCTTTATCAGCGGGTCTTTATACTTCTTAAACGTTTTTAAATTGCCCGATTTGTATTATTATATTAAGTATGTGTCTTAATATAATATTAGACAAAAAGTCTTAATTGCGTTTTAAAATCAAAATCAAAATAAATTTATTTAAGTTAGGTTACAAGGTAAGACTTATGAATGTCAACGTTAAAATTATTTTTTTCTGTGAATTTACATTTACTGCCACTTTCAGCAAAGCAAGGGCGTAGGGCTCATGAGAAGAACGGGCAAAAAACTCATGGTCACTCTTTTTGATCGCCAAGTTTACAATAATATTTCGTTTATAAATCATAATTGTAAGGTGCTGCAACCATTTCTCCATTAATGTTTAATAATTGAAAGGTAAAAACCTATTATTGCCCGACGTTTCGACTGACTTGCATCGATTGTGAAGTGCTGTGTGAACTACCCTCACTTGGTCATTCTAATTTGATGTCACGTCAAATAAGAATGAAAATGACTCAGTATTTTGGTTATTTATACTTCTTATGTTGCAAAATGTTTTTTTGTGTAAATCTTAAAGATCTTTCCTTGCATGGCTTTTTTTGGAAGTCCATTCAGAATTCAAAAAGAAGAACAGCTTTTCCTTTTTCCGTTGTATACTAGCGATTTAAGTAAGGAGTTAATGTTCCTATCCCGCTACAAGCGACACCACACCCTAAGGTCTGGCACACATTGTAGATCGAGTCGCCAATTTGTGGAGGCACATTAATTACAGCCAGCTTGCGTTTTAAATTCTCGCTTGGAACACAGATGTTTTATTTTAATTGTTCGTTTGTTTGCGTGGCTGTGGCTTTATGTCTATTTAAGTAGTGCTAGGAAATATATATCCAGTGGAAAACCACTTATACTGTCTTATAGTTTTTGTTGAAGGATAAATTGTTAAGCTGTTTTGCTTGCTTTATGCTGTTAGCTGAGTACTTCTAAATACCTAATTTCTTTTAGACGTTTTTATTAGCAGCAAGTTCTGTATAAGAAACCATTAGCCGTTTTTCCGCTTTGAAAAATATCCTATTGGGGTTAAGGAGTCAGAACTCGTATTCAACGGTGTGCCGCTGTAACTATTGAGGCACACCGGCGGCCAGACACAATATGTTTTTAATTATATTTGACATTCCAAACATTGACAGATTAAGCGTAGTTCTGTTATTACGTAGAAACGGTACGATCTTTACAGACGTCATAGGGCACCTTATGTGAATAACAAGCAAGTGTTAGCTGCCATTACCTACGTTAACAGTAGCTGCATACCATCAGGCAGGTTATTAGAGAGACAAAGAGCCTTTCAATCACGCTGACCTAGTTTAGGATCACAAATTTGAGTAGAAAAGCACAGTGGTATGCTCGCTTAGAATTAGGCACAATGACCAGGAGAGTCCCTTAATGTCCTCCAGACCGATTTTCGGTCACGGCGGCCAATCTTAACGGAGACTGGCCATCTGCGCAGGAGATATTATAGTGCACAAGTATGTGCGCAAACACAAGTGCACTCTCTGTTCCCTTACCCTCATGATCCGATGGGACGGATAATCCGACACGACCGGAGAGATCAGGCGCAGGACCAACGGCTTTACGTGCTTTCCGAGGCACGGGGATGTCTAACACCGCCAACTTCCTAACTCCGGGCTCGTATTGAGATTTCTTAACAGAAAAACCCAATACCTTTATGTTGGCCCGACCCAGGATTCGAACCCGAGACCTCATGCACAGCAGTCGTATTCAATGCTAAAGATAAAGCTTATAGGTATTACTTTAAGTGGTGTTCCTGCTATGAAAGATTCAAAAGTCCATAAGGTGGTGTGCTGCCTTTATAAACTAGCCTTTGCACACATATACCCTGCAAAAGAGTACCTTCTTTTAGTACTGCGAGATGTATAATATTTTTGGCGGCACGATAACGTTACTGTGTTATATAACGAATTTACCGCCCATTCTTTAAAGGGCAAAAACGTGACTAAATCTAACTCATGTCAACAGCAACAGCCAACCAAATCATGGTTGGCTGTTGCTAGTTTAGTTAGCCAATCACAGGTTGATTTGCGGTTGACCGTTTGTGAACAATATTTTGTGTAAATTTGCCTTTCTGAAACCAGATGTTACTTTTTAAATAATACCGTTCTTAAGCGAGGAATATAAAACAGAAAGAAAAGTCTAAAGAACATTATTGGACGCTTCTTGGTTGCTTTGATATCCGAGTTATTTTCTCTTCGATGTCAAAATAAATTCTTTGGTATTGGTTTAAACTGTGTTTCGAAGTTTCTTCAAGATGTTTTCAATATAGGTAGTAGGTAGGTAGTTTTGATATTACTGTCCTAGATAATAGAGATAGCCGGGGACGTCTGTCTGTGCTCTCTGAAGCCTGAACAAAGATTGGCAACCGATTTTTCCTTGTCTACGGTACAGTTTATATATATATTTCTTTATATGCATAGACTGAACCATATTTTGCAAGTTACCTTTTAGCGAGACTCGTATTTGCTGCCAATGTTTTTTTTTAAGAAACTGGTTGGAAATCAGCTTTTGACAATATTAGTAACGGTATGAAATGATGTCCCTTGTCTGTTCCCAAAACGGGGACACCCTTATACCAAACCGGTGTAAGATTAGCACATGACTGCAGTTACTACGTTGCGCTCAATGAGTAAGATTTTCGGAGGTTTAGATTATTTGTTCCTCCTAATAATGCAATTTTCTAGTGTCGATAATGCGCAAATTATATTTATGGTAATCAGTTAAGCAAGTATCGTAGTACTTGCTTAGTTTAAGACGGAATGCTTGTTTGCCACAATCAGCAACATTTTGTCTGAATCGGGCAACGATCTTGAAACTTCATTACCAGCTATAGCAGTTAATAAAAAACAAACAACAGAGAAGACACTATTCTACAACATATTTAGGTAAACATATGTTATACTAACGCTTCAATATTGACGACTCAACATCAGATCAAATAATTATAATTAATTACATTGTCGTGTGTATTATTGATGTCTGATTCAAGAGCATTATCATTTCAGAATCTATAATCAAGACAATCAGTACAGATCAAAGTCGCCCTATAATGTGAAGACTTTGTCTTGTTATTGAGGCATGGGGCAAAAGTGCTGCCCTGCGGCACGCCAAAGCCGCGTATCGATTATTAATTATAAGTGGGATATAAATTTTGTTGGTAAGCTATCGATCGTATTACGTACCTATAGAGTTTAGGTGTAGGAATTATGTGTGATATACTGAGGTACACGGATGGTAGTGAAGCGAAATCTTTTCAACGATACAGGCGTAATTGGGTCGCAAATGATCTAAATTATCATATTTATGGTAGTCGAAAGGCGTTGTTGTAAGTTTATAAGTTTGCCCCTACGTTCATGCTGATCCGAATCCAGTTTGTATGTCGGGATGAGCAATAAATTGTAAGGTTTTGCGTAAGCGACATAGTAATAACAGCATGAAATATTATTTAATTATATATCTGTTAAAAAGTGGAAGAAAAGAAAGGAAGGGGCAGACCCAAAAGAGCATTCACTGAACAAATAAAGAAAAAGGCGAAGGTTATGTCTTATAAGGAGGTCTCGGCCGAAGATTGAGAAAGGTTACCTATACTGAACTGACAAGAGAAAAGCTCTTAAGTATAGAGAAACGACGATATATCCCAGTAAATGGCATCGGCTCGTATATTCAATTAAATTCAATTCAATTTGTTTATTGGACTCCATAATGTATATACAGGTCTTATAAATGTAGAGATCACAATTATTGACCCTGTCGGACACGGCAAAATTAGGAGAGAAGAACGAACATTCTATTATCTAATATCATATTGAAATAAATTTTAGAACTTAGTAGATATTTATTTAATTACTCACGTATTATAATTAATATTCTAATAAAGTTTATTATTAATTTATTATAAAGTAAGTATTAAACTTATTTTCTAAATATATCTACTTACATAAAATGAGTTATTAAAATTCATCGTTTAAATATTCGTTTCAATCATATTAACATTTTTGTATTAAAATGTCTTTTAATTTGTTCATAAAAGTACTAAATTTGTTTTCATTTTTAATATTATTTGATAATTTATTATATATTTTTATGGACAAACGTAGGGACTTGATACATGTATTTGTAATCTGGATGTTGGTAAGTTTAATCTATTTTTGTGTCTAAGTGTATATTTTGTATTTAAATCTTCCATTCTTGCGTAATAATGTTTGTGTTGTCTGACAAATTTACATGTTTCGAAAATATACATACAAAGAACGTTAAGTATTTTTAGTTTTCGGAAATTAGGTTTACAACTTTCTGTGTTATCTATGTTTACTATTTAACTTTTTTTACAAGCGTTTAATTAGCAGCGAAGGAGCATCTGTGCTGTTACCTCGTAGGTACCTACCATCATACTCATACCAACCTGGGGTCAGCAGAGTGCCGGCATACATGCCGTATATAAAAGGAGTAACAGACAAAGTTGGAACAGCACTGAAGAAATACTCCATAAAGACTGTATATAGACCGTTCTCCAAAGTAAAAAGCTATCTACGCACTCCAAAGGATGTTATCCCTTTTCAAACACCTGGCGTCTATAAGGTGGATTGCAGTTGTGGTAGTTCGTATATCGGACAGATCAAACGTACAATCGCTGAAAGGGTCAAGGAACATATCACAGCTGTCAAGAACCGGTTAGTAAACATTGCTATAGCCGAGCATTTGCTGGAGTCTGGACCAAACCACTGGATCGAGTTACATAAACCACAGGTTTTATCCACTGATCGTAACTATTACTCCAGGATAGTACGTGAAGCGGTTGAAATTAAGAAATATCGTAACTTCAACCGGGAGGATGGATACCGTTTGTCTACATCTTGGAATCCAGTCATCAGCAAATGTAAACGTCGCCGTAGTGACTTAGGTAGCCAGTGTGTAGACGTCGTTAGTGTTGTGTGTCGAAATACCGACAGTGCGAATATAAATAATAGTGACCAAGTGAGGGTAGTTGCCGAAACCCGCACTTCACGAAGGCGCCGCTGATCTCACATCAGTCAACCCGTGACCACGATCGATGCAAGTCAGTCGAAACGTCGGGCAATCAATAGGTATTTATTACCTTTTAAATACTTTATCGCGAGTAAGACCCGTTGTCTAAAATTATATTACTCATAGGGTGATTCCGTACTTTAGCCACGAGGATGCATAGGCATAGTAGGTGACTAGAGCGGTTTTTATATCAGTGGTCTTTTTAACTTCCCGGAGAGCGTAGCAAAATGTTGATAACTAAGATTAAATTTTTTGTACATGTGATTTCCAGTTTATATTGGTATATAAAAGTATAAAGTCATGATATTTGAATAAAAAGCCAAATGCAAGTCAAACTCACCCAGTAATGGTTTCCTACTAACACAAAAAGTACGAACCCTACCCATAATTTATATATTTTTATTAATTGTTGATTTAGTTTTAAGTTTACTTCATTATGGCTCAAAGTTTTAAGTTTGTGTAGTCACCCTCAATAAGATATAGGTATACGGGAAAAATCGATAAAAATGTCGAACATCCAAAATGCCAAAATATTGTGTTGATATTATGTTGTAACTTGTTAAGGAGACTGCCCATACCCCGTACCATGTTGCGTCACAAGTACATTAACACTGAAAATAATGTTTTATTTATGTGTGTAATATACAGAAATATGACCGTGTTTTTTAACCACATTAAAAAATACATTAAAAGATAGATAAATAATAACAATTACCCTCGTCCGCAAAAAAATGGCATATCCGTAAAACTGAAGTTCATTTACGAATAAGTGTTTGTTCTGAGTACAGTGTTAGTCATTATCGTAAACTGACAATAAACATATAAATCTTTTCCGAATCATCTGGGCCCTATACAATGAGATCAATGCTCCAGCATCATATTTAGATGATTTTTCTATGAACAATGTCATGAGGATTACTATTTGTGGTATTGTGTAACGTTTATAATAATGAAGGTATCTAATAATGTACCTAAAAATAATTAATATTTTAAACTGATTAACAATTACAAATTCTTTATTTGTTTTTTACTCTATTTGATTCACTGATAGAAATTGACCTAAGACTTGCACTAAGTTACTTGTTTAGGTCGTGATTAAGTTAAATGCGTAATGATTTAAATATCACGACTTTTAACAATCTAAAGATCGTGTTCGCCGGGGTAGGCCTAGGTAGAGTGGAGAGAGGTAGAGCACGCGCGCCTGATGCCGCCATAGTAAAGGCCACGGGCGGGAGAACGGGGATCTCCCGCCCGTCAGCCATTAGGTCGAAGTGACGCCCTCTGTCGTGCCGGGGCGTCACCTGAGTCGTCGCCCGCAGGCATTCCTTACCTGCGTTGGGCACTGCTGGGTGGGTCACTGATGTAGTTTCAGTTCCAGCGACCCACCCACTACTTAAGGCAGCAAGCTGGCACACCGTGGTGGGTTTAGTCGGTAGTACCCGGGACATTCCATCTTTTCCCGGGTGAACCCGACATAACCTCTCCGCTCCCCTTTTCCGCGGAGAGGTATGCGTCAAAGCATTCCCCACGAGAAAAAAAAAAAAAATAAAAAGGTAGAGTGTGAAAACATTACTCGTGCGTGATAAGTTGAAACCTGAGCACAAAACGTCACAATATAGGCGAGAACGGCATGCGTGCGACGGATCAAGCGAACGAGATCGGGTCCCAACTTATTGCACAAGTGTAGTATATCTATAATATGCAATGCACTTTTCCGCATTGCGGCCTAAAATGCATCCTTATATATAAATAATAAATAAATTATAATAATCACGACTATTAAAAATGACTAAATAATATAATAAGGCGTTTTTTATTTTTTCAATATCTCGAAAATGTAGTTAAATATTGACAAAATCTTGTTGGTAGTGAAAAGTTAAATAAAACTAGAATCTTGAGAGTAAATTTGGTTTGACGCAACTTGGTACGAATCCCCATACAAAAATGGGCATTCTCCTTTAAGTAAACATCTGTTCCAACTTTTAAACGTAAATGTTTTGTAAGTTTGTATGTTCCTAATAATCCAAAACATAGTATACAATTCTTGTTAATAACTAATTAAATATTATAAATACAATATTTCTGGCATATAAAATTAGAACGAAGTAGAAAGTTCTTTCATATACATAATATAATAATAATAATATTCTACCACATACACACAACACCATCTAGCCCAAACTAAGCAGAGCTTGTACTATGGGTACTAGACAATGGATAAACATACATATATACTTTTTTTTGTAAATACATACATATTATACATAGAAATCCGTGACCTCAGGCGTGGCAGTCGGTTACACTAACTACTACGCCATCGAGGCCGACATCTATTTTTGAGCGTGACAATACATTATGCTATCATTTATAGATTATAATAATAATGTTTATATTTAGTAAACTTAT
This sequence comes from Catocala nupta, assembly GCA_963675205.1. Classification (NCBI taxonomy): domain Eukaryota; kingdom Metazoa; phylum Arthropoda; class Insecta; order Lepidoptera; family Erebidae; genus Catocala; species Catocala nupta. Next base: position 3,150,922 of record OY776096.1, read on the forward strand.
GATATTAAGTATTTTATTATGTTTTTTCTTATTTAACATATTATTATATAACATAGTTTATGTAGTAGACTTAAGAGCGCGACTCGCTACCAGAAAATTACGTTTGGCGAATATAAAAATGTAATAGATCTAAGTTACCATTGTAAAGAAAAACGAATTAAAGAAAAGGAAACATCCTATACCTAAGTAACAACGGTGTGATTGGAAGCAGCTTTCACAGAGCAACATTAAAGAATATCCAGGTACACGATCGTGCTGTTATAAAGTTATAATGTTCAAGAAAAGGTGTTTGTAGGTTAAACCAGTGTTCCAATTTTATAATTAGGTAGTTTAGCTATACTTGGCTGGCAATTTTGTGTAATAGAATTGATTAGGTGGAGTTTTACCATGTATTAAATAATCTAGAGGCAATATTGTACGGCAGTTTTGTATTTTAGTGTCCGGTATATTAACCTATTGAGTCGAAGCGGTACACTTGAGGCTAGATACAATACGTTTTCAATAATGTCTGGCATTCCAATAATTGACAAGTTTAGTTTTATGATTACCATGCTACCATTGGATTAATTTTTTTGTTCTTACCTGTAGTGCCTGATCAGTTTTTCATGCATACAGAGGTAGCGAGAAATTGCGATACTTAAACATAAATATATCTGTAGTTTCTATAGAATGCCTACAGATATGTACCCAATGCAGGCATTCTACAGGTTTGCCTAACCTACCACGTTATATTCACTTAATTTTGTTGGTAACAGATGAATATCCAAATAAATTCGTAATTCTAATTCCTGAATTTCAGACTATTTGACATCAGTATAAGAGGCCCTCATTACACCAAAGTCGGTCCATCTCAAACTAAATTTAAAACCGACTCAAAATCTCTCTTTCGAAAATTGCATATGTCCAAGCTATCGTCGTATATCACCCGCTTACTCCCACACTGTGTCCCCACCCGACATTGTCTGACTGCGAATAACTGGGACATCGCTATCTGGCGACATCCTGCCTTCACTTTCCCTGCGAAGCTTTTGAACCTAACTAACATCTATTTGTTAGAAGTTTGCGGTGAATTCTCGTAGAATTTCAAATTTCTACTTATTTAGTCATACGGTGTGAAATAGTAAGGTATGAAAAGACAGTGTACTCAGCGTGTAAAGTGCAAAATATTTAATAAAATCATTAGTTTTATTATTTTGATTAGCAGAAATATCTCAGATAGCTCAGTGGGGAGACCTACAGACTGCAATGCAGTGAGTCTCGGGTTCGAACCCACGTCGCGCACCTATGACTTTCGGAAGTTATATGACTTTTCAAAATTATGTGCGTATTGATTGACAACTATCGCCTGCTCCGTGCCTCGGAGAGCACGTTAAGCCGTCGGTCCCGGCTGCCATGAACATCTATGGCAGTCGTTATTGGGAAGTAAGTGTCCTATAATAGCCTTAAGGTATCGTTAGCCTTCGGGTTGCGGAGGTCAGGTGGCAGCCGCTCCGTGTAAAAACTGATATACAGTCAAATCCGGTTAGACTAGAAAAGCCGACCCCAAGCGACTTGGGAATAATTAAGGCTAGGGAGAAGAAAGATTAGCCGAAACATATTTGAAAAATAAGTCAATATGGACCTGAAAAAAATCATACTACGAATTTCTGGAGATAGAAATCAAAGTAAAAAAACATTTATTCAATTAGATGACCATGTAACATATATAAACTTCAGAGTTTATAAGTATGTGACTTTACAGAAATGACTGAATTCACATGTATGTTAGTAAGGTTAAGTCTGTGGGCAAATATCAGCAAGACATTGACAACATCCCAAATAATGTTTTTAGATCACGATATTAGTCATCAGCAATATTAATTTAACTACCTACCCTGAAATATGATCACCATATACTGATATTTTTTATGATATAAATACTACTTATAATAAACTTACTTGGTAAATTTTGCATGGCTCAACGATGATATTAATTTTTATCAAATTTGCTTCATCTATACAAATATAATAAAGCTGAAGAGTTTGTTTGATTGTTTGTTCGGTTGAACGCGCTAATCTCAGGAACTATTGGTTCCAATTGAAAAACTCTTTTAGTGTTGGATAGACCATTTATCGAGTAAGACTATAGGCTATATAACATCACGCTACAACTCAAGAGGGCCGCGCGGTAATCATAAACGCGGGTGAAACCGCGGGCACTTCTAGTGCCTGATAAAACTCGGCTTCCGCGGCTAGATAGTATACAAGCAAATTTTTCCTTTACCGAGGCTTCTCGCCTTATAGTTAGTATACGTGTGTAACATCAGGGGTGTCTTAGGGGCGTTGAGAATGATTTGAAGCAACCACTGCAGTGCTAAACCAAGATTTTAGATGTATGACTAACTAGGTTTAAAGTAAAAGCTCGCGTAAAAGTAGATTAAGTTATGATAGTAACAGAATTTTTCAATAAAATATAAATTATGTTACTCGGTGCTGCTATAGATTTCAAATGGTGAAAGAATTTTAAAATTGGTTGAGTAGTTTTTGACTTAAACCCTTACAAACAAACAAAAAATCAAATCTTTCCTCTTTATAATATTAGTATCGACTATATAGTCTAATATAGACAACGCAGATCCCTCTAAAGAGCATAGACATTCTATTCATTGAGGGAACACAACAGCAGTCATCTGAAAGGGTATCTTGCAAGTTGGCCTATTTCATTATAAATGGATTCTTCTTGCCAATTATTTAGTGATAGTATCAATACGCTACCTTAGACTCTGACGTAACATGGCATTAGTGACATTGTTATAATGCTTTGCCTCATAAGTAAGAGTTCTAGAGATTCACATACTCAAGTCAAAGTCAAAAATCGAGTCATTTAACTATGGACAGTTCAATTTGTACATAATTTTCACAGAATATGTGACGAAACTTTACAATCCATAGGTATTACAATTTATTTCTGGAAATAGGAACTGGGCCTTAGTGAGTTTAGTGAAGTATATTTACCTTCCTCTTTGCTTTCCTTTTATCATATCTTTAATTTCTTGGCTGACAACGCGTGGTTGTAAGTTATTGCAAGCGATAATTAGCGATGGTTACGGCTTAACATGGGGCGGCATCTTCGATTAAATTAATTACCAGTAATCGGGTCAACATTTGAAAATCGTTATTAGAAATTATACCTCACTCATGCCTTGGTCAAGCCAGGCATGGGAGATCTTATTATAATGCAAGCAGTATTAAGCTTTATTAACCTCTAAGTCTTCTTCGAAGAGGTTAATGAAAACACTATGTGGGTCTGTGTGTTTGTCTGTTAGTGACTGTTTGTTAGTGACAGGCATAGCTCCGGAACCACTAGACCGATTGACTTGTAACTTGGTGTACAGACACCTTAGAGTTACCCCGCGGTCGAATTTGAGTATGGGCCCTGTGGGTCAAAAGACCCCCCAGATTTAGGGGTCATAAGGTCAGGGATATACACCAACAGAGTGATTTGGAAGTCCAATAGAGAGGCTTTCGCAAGCAGGCATTACAAAAAGCCGATGAAAATAAAAGGTCACATGAAGACGAAGACGTTAAATCCTGGGTTTTTACACCCATCTCGGTTTTTTAAACAGTAGGGTTTATATATAATTTTGACTGGATGGTGAAGTGATTAAACTGGTTGCCTCTCTAGTGTCACTGCGCCAAGTTTTGTGCCTTCGACACAGGACAAAAAATTGTGTGTCCTGAGTCTGGGTGCTCTTTTTGCTTTTTGTTAATTGCTTGAATGTTTCTTAGTGTCCCGCGACACAGGATTCAAATCTAGCGCGAGAGTTGCTTTTAAAGAATCAACGGCGGCTCTATAGCCGCCGTTGATTTAAACTTTTGCCGTAAATGTACTATTTGTCTATTCGTTAATAGGTCGATGGTCAGCTAGCTAGAAGACTTTGTTGTATATAAGCAGTGGAACTTACATTATAGAAAGAACCGTGACCATGGCTTCTGAAAAGCAACCGAAATGTCGGGGAAAGCGTAAACTTAAATATAAATAGTTTTAATAATTTTATTAGCTTAAAAATAAGTAAAATTCAATAGTAGTAGTAGTGTAACAGTTTAAAAATTATGTGTTAAATAAACAACGCGATAAAATCCGTATAAATGAGTTTAATTTCAATGAATAACATTCGTGTAAACAGAAGACAATATTATATAAGACTAAACACCTTAAAATAATGAGATTTTGTGTAGCTAGTTGCAAGAGGGCGAAAATTTGTATTATTTTAACCCCAAAAAACAAATACAGTCAGCTAATGACCCATTATTATATTAGATTTTGTTCGTGAATTAATTAAGACAAATATTACTTAGAAACCTTAACATTCGGTATTGTAAACATCAATTAGGGAGTTTAAAGTAAATAAGGTCGTACCGCGTGGTACGGTCTCAGGGTATTTTTATCTTCATACTTATGTAAATTAGGGGGTAGGCTGAAGTTAAAGCGGCTTTTATATAAATTGACTCACGCTTGTATACCCTTGAAGGGGTAAGGAGAAACGAGTAGGGCTTTGAGATAAGGCACATAGAAAAGACAACTGGCAATGACATGCTCACATAAGTGCTGTAACGGATACCTTTCCTTTTTCGAACAAAATATATGTGGGCAACATGAAATAACATGCATGGCGCGGGCGCTCGTATGGCGAAGAAGCCAGACGTTATTACAGAGTTAACTCAAAAACTATCATACCGAATCTAAACATTATTTCACCAATTGCAAGCTACGTTATTCAAAAGTCTCAGACGATATCCACACTAGAAATAATTACTGTGTCGTTTACTAAAATCTATAGAAGGAACATAACAATTTGGAACATATACTTGCGGTTCACAAAAAAATTATCTCATGTGATCATCGAACTCTCTACACTCGGCGTAGTATAACTAACGAGGCGACCACATTAATCACTGCATTATCCGCACATTATTAATATGTGCATATTAATTTCTAAGCTCCATGTGCTATACTTTCGCCAGAAAACGTGCATGAAACGATTCTTTCTCATGTATTTTCCTTCCTCTTCGCTTTATAGACTGTATTAAATTTACATTAGCTAGATTGTGGTAGTACTCAAGAGCAGTTGGTTGCTTATCCAGCAGAGGACTGCAGCAAAGTGATATCGATTGAAGGTTACAATAACACGCAGCGGCAATGAGAGCAAACTATCTCAAACAAGCAAACAAGTTTACAACTGAATAGTAAACCTCAAAGACTCATTCTTTCATTTTATTGCGGTCTTAAATGTACCAAAATTTATATTTAGAATTCGGTTTGTACCTAAATGTAAATTACCGGTATTCTCGTTATTTAGTACAAAATAGGTGTAACTATTGTCTTCTGTTTACGCGAATGTTATTCATTGAAATTAAACTACTATATACGGATTTTATCGCGTTGTTTATTTAGCACCGTATTACAAAATTTTGAAAATATTACACTACTACTACTATTGATTTTATTTTACTAATTTATAAGCTAATAAAATTATTTAAACTATTAAATCTATTTAATTTTGGTTTACACTTTCCCCGACGTTTCGGTTGCTTTTCAGCAGCCATGGTTGCTAGGTGTAACTAGTTACTGCCCAACGCACGGAATCGCTTATTGTCTTAAAAACATCATATACTAGATTTTTCCCGCGGCTTTGCTAGCGGATATATAGGTTAGGTTATTTTAGTAGGGGTGCGTGTCAGAAAACCTCCCCGTGGTGCACCCTGGGCACCAGCAACAATGCTTCTCATTGTTGCTGGTGGCTAATATTCTGACAACCGGTGCCATTTGTCGCGTTTGGCACCGGAGGCGGGGGGATGGACGCTGGTCTCATCCCCAGGCCGGAGGCCCTATCTTTGGGCCCGGCTCTCCCAGTACCGCTCTGTCTCAGAGTGGACATGGGAGAGCCCCTTTGACGGGTTCGGCGTGCACTCACCCTGCCGCTGAACGGACAACGGGGTCTCTTCTCGTCATTCTGACGATTCTTTCCCCCTCTTTGTCCCCCTTTTGTTTTGTCCCCTGTTTTGGTTTTGTTCCCCTCTTTTTGGTTCTGCGTCCAAATTTGTTTCTTGTCCCCTTTTGTTGTCCGTCGTTGTCAAAAATCAGAAGAAAGGGGGGGCCCTTTCTTCTGGTTTTTGTCCCCGTTGTCACCGTCTAGAGCATATCGTAACCCCGTATTGTGCAGTGTCGTGGACCACGTCTCGCGGCTGCTGACGGGAGCGAGGGTCTTGGCTTTACCGCCCGGACTGCGAGGGAGTGGCCCTCTATAAAAACCACCCCGAATCTCAAGTTGCTGCCGCACGGCGAGGAGATGCATGGCTGATGGGTAGTTCAGTCATTAGTGCGGCCCCCTCAGGGCACCGGCCGACCCCCTGAGTGTAATAGGCTTGCCCGGGTATCGGGATCTCTGCCCGGGTCGACCACCCTTTCTCCCATACTCGTGGGTTTAAATATGGAAAAATCTAAAAAATCTATTGCAAGTTAGGAGATGTTGATGGAGAATAGATCGCGCACGACCAGTACTGCGCAATCTGAAGAAGACATATATTCAGAACACAATTCTGAAATCGTCGAAGTTTTCCCGGCAACAATGCCGGATAAATCTCAGCGGAAACGCTCGCGCACCGCTGCGCAACAGTCGGAGTCAGATGGCTCCAGTGAGGACGTGGCGTCTGCTCCTAAAGTGTCGACAGCCAGACGAGGACGTGGCCGCCCACCAATTCACGGCAGGTACGTGGGTTTGGGCCAGGCGAAGGCTAAACTGGCTGCCTCACTACAAAAGGCTAGGCAGGAAGACCGCGTATCTGATGAAGATAGACTCATTGCTGCAGCAGCCCGGCGAGTCACTGCGGGAAGGCAGCAGCCAACTGTGGTACCGGATGTGGAAGACCTGCCAACCCCGCGGTTAAAAAGTCGGCTTGAAGACGCATTAGAGGCCATTCGCTTGGTCTCAAAGAAGTCGAAAGGACTTAAAGGGACCTGCCAAAGAGCCCTAAAAGAGTCCATCGATGCTATCTCGGAAATAGCAGAGGCGGCATTTAACAGGACCACAACCGAAGAGACGCAAAAACTGCAGGCGGAAAACGCTCGCCTCGCATCTGAGATAGCCGAACTCAAAAAGCGGCAAGAGGAGTTAGAAAAACGACGTGACCAGGCGCAGCACAAGGCCGAATCGGAGCTGGTGGCGCTGGTCCGTCAGGAGCTCAGCGAGTTTCGCGCCAAACTCTCGGTTATGGAGGGCCGGCTGCTGCGTCCGCCTCTGGCAGCAGACCGCCAAAACCGAAGAGAGCCTCTTCCCCTTTCCCTCCCGACGCCTGCGCCTTCAGTATCATACGCGGCTAAAGCAAAGGCCCTGCGGCCTTCAGCAGTTATCCCAGTGGCTACTACAGCAGCCTCAATCAGCCAGAAGAGCAAAAAGAGACCGCAGACTGTACTCGCACCGGCGGCTCCCAAAAAGTTTTCCGCAGCACCCAAGGAGCATTCCGCAGGTCCCACTCACGAACCTGGAACGTGGGAGGTTGCGTGCGCTAAGAAAAAGGTTGCAAACAAGAAAAAGAAAGCGGCCAAAAAGGCTAAACAGGCAGCCAAGAAGGCGGCCAAGAAACTTCACGCGCCTCGCTCCACTGCAGTGATCTTGACACTGCAGCCAGCCGCCATCGAGCGAGGCGCCACATATGCGGAGCTTCTCAGGAAAGCTAGGACGGCAATCGACCCCGGCAAGCTGGGAATTAAGGCAGGCCTGCGGTGCCGGACAACCCAGACCGGCGCCCGTCTAATTGAAGTGCCGGGGGTTGCTAGCGGCGACCAAGCGGACCGTCTGGCGGAAAGCCTCCGCGAGATCTTAGAGCCAGACGAGGTCCGCGTCTCCAGGCCGCAGAAGTACATCGACCTCCGCATTACCGGCCTGGATGACTCCGTATTAAAAGAAGAGTCGTCGCCGCTGTTGCCAAATCTGGAGGATGTCCTGAGGACCATATTAAGTGCCGGGATATACAACAGGGCCGCGCCGGAATGAGGACAGTAATTATTAGCTGCCCCGTGGCGGCCGCCAAAAAATTGGCCGATGGCCGACGAATTCTAGTGGGATGGGTGTCGGCGCAGGTCAAGGTATTGGAACCCAGGCCCGCCCGGTGCTATCGCTGCCTATCTAGCGGCCATGTAGGTGTTAAGTGCCCCTCACAGGCTGACTGCACCGGCCGCTGTTTCCATTGCGGTCAGCCCGGTCACATGGCCGCAAAATGTGAGGCCCCACCGCACTGTATCTTGTGTGCGGCGGCGGACAAACCTGCGAACCATCGGGCGGGTGGCAAGGGGTGCGCCGCCACCCATAAAATATCCCCAAGGTCACCTCTCGCAGCAACAACCAGGGTCGCCGCTCCCACGGTCCGGGGCGCGGAGGTCAATATGGAGACGTAATGCCTCCATACCTCCGCCTCCTCCAATGCAATTTAAACCACTGCGCTAGGGCTCAGGACCTTCTCCTCCAGAGCATGGCGCAGTGGTCTATCAATGTCGCCATCGTCGCCGAGCCCTATTTCGTTCCTCCCAGGGCTGACTGGGTAGGGGACCTTGATGGCTTGGTGGCGCTAACTTCGCTGGCCGCCGCCGGCACCCCGTCCTTCGAGAACATCGTCCGAGGACGGGGCTGCGTCGCAGCACTCGTAGGAGAAGCGGTTGTGGTTTGCGGTTACTTCTCACCCAACCGACCTCTCGCCGACTTCGAGGAGTATCTCCTCGAACTGAACGTCGTCGTCGCTCGAAGCCACCCTCGGCCCGTGCTCTTAGTCGGGGACCTCAATGCAAAATCCTCGGCTTGGGGTTCCGCGACCACGGACGCGAGGGGTGAATTGCTCGAAGAGTGGGCCATAGAGAACGGCCTGCAAGTCCTCAATCGTGGGTCAGTGCACACGTGCGTGCGTCAGCGGGGCGGTTCCATCTTTGATGTCTCTTTTGCTAGCCCCGCCCTAGCACGCCGTGTCCAAGGCTGGCGCGTCGTTGAGGGGGTAGAGACATTGTCGGACCACCGTTACATCCGGTTCGACGTCTCCGCCCAGACCTCCGACCCTCCGGCCTCAAGGGCCCCGACTGAGGGCGGTCCGCGTTGGGCTTTAAAGAAACTAAATCGGGAGGTCCTCCTGGAAGCCTCCATAGTTCAGGCCTGGGTGCCAGCACCGGCCAGGCCTGACAATGTCGAGATGGAGGCCGAGTGGTTCCGGGAGGCCATAACGCAAGTCTGTGATGCGGCGATGCCTAGAGTGCCTCGAAATATCCCAACGAGGCGCCGGGTGTACTGGTGGTCGGCACATATTGCCGACCTTCGCCACTCCTGCGTGGCGGCCAGACGCCAGTACATCCGGCTTCGTAGGAGGCGTCGCCGCCCTCCCGATTTTGACGCCAGGGAGGCGGAATTGTACGAGGCCTACAGAGCGGCCAAAAGTACGTTGAAAGTAGCCATCAAGCGGGCCAAGGATCTGGCCCGCCAAGAGCTGCTGGGGACTCTGGACCTTAATCCCTGGGGGCGTCCATACCTATTGGTAAGGGGCAAGCTTCGCCCCTGGGCGCACCCCTTGTCCCAGAGTCTCCGGCCACAGTTGGTGGAGGAGGTGGTGGCCGCTCTGTTTCCCTCACGGGCGGAGCACACTCCTCCGTCGATGGTTCCGCCTTCCATGGCGTCCAGCGCGGACTTTGACGACGACGTGGTTTCCGAAGTGACCCAGGTAGAGTTGCGAGCGGCGGTGTCGAGACTTCGCTCGAAAAACACCGCCCCAGGGCCCGACGGCATTCCAGGTCGTGCATTGGCCCTGGTCCTCGAGGAGCTCGCGCCCCGACTGAGGGGGCTCCTCAGCGAGTGTCTGGTGCAGGGCCAGTTTCCGCGCCAGTGGAAGGTGGGGAAACTGGTCCTGATCAGGAAGGAAGGGCGCCCGGCGGACAGTCCGTCCGCCTACCGGCCCATTGTGCTGCTGGACGAGGTGGCTAAACTGTTTGAGTTTATCATCGCGGAGCGCCTCGTCCAGCATATTTCTTCTGTGGGTCCGGACTTGGCGGACAACCAATACGGTTTTCGCCGCGGGCGCTCTACAATTGACGCAGTCATGCGTGTGAGGAGCCTGGCGGAGGATGCAGTGTCCCGGGGCGAGGTCGTCTTCGCGGTGTCTTTGGACATCGCGAATGCCTTTAATACCTTGCCCTGGAGTTGTATTAGGGAGGCACTCATCTTTCATCGAGTGCCGACCTACCTCCGCCGCATAGTCGGGGCATATTTGTCGGAGAGGGTAGTCGTCTACCCGGGTCACGACGGTTGGAGTCGGCGAGAGATGTCGTGCGGTGTTCCACAGGGATCGGTTCTGGGTCCGCTCCTGTGGAACATCGGTTACGACTGGGTGCTGCGAGGTGCGCTCCTCCGTGGCGTCGGCGTCATTTGTTACGCCGACGACACGCTTGTCACGGCGAGGGGTAAGTCGCACCGGGCGGCGGCCATACTGGCGACCGCTGGGGTCGCACAAGTCGTTGGTCGTATCCGGCGGTTGGGCCTCGAGGTGGCCCTGTCCAAGTCCGAGGCCGTTTGTTTCCACGGCCCTCGGAAACGGCCACCTCCAGGGGCCCATATTATGGTAGGAGGGGTCCGCATCGGCGTCGAGTCAACCCTAAAGTATTTAGGTCTCTTGCTCGACAGCCGATGGGACTTTGTAGCCCATTTTCGTCGTTTGGCCCCCATTCTTCGGGGCGCTGCAGGTGCGCTCTCGCGCCTGCTGCCCAACCTTGGGGAGCCAAACACCTCCTGCCGGAGGCTCTACGAGGGGGTCGTGCGGTCCATGGCCCTGTATGGGGCCCCAGTTTGGGCGGACAGCCTGACGGCCCGAAACATTTCGGCGCTTCGTGCGCCACAGCGCGCCATGGCCGTCAGGTTGATTAGAGGATACCGCACGATCTCGTTCGAGGCTGCGAGCCTCCTCGCCGGATCAATGCCATGGGACCTGGAAGCGGCGCTCCTGGCGTCGCTCTATCGTTGGCGCCAGGAGGCGCTAGCTCGGGACGAGGGACCGGATCTTCCCGCTGTCAAGGCGGCAAGGTCCGAGCTCCGCCAGGTCCTAGTGGCAAATTGGAAGGAGCGACTTGTGCACCCCAGTGCCGGGCACGCCACGATCGTGGCGGTAAGTCCAGTGTTTGAGGAGTGGCTAGAAAGGCGGCATGGCGCCCTCACCTTCCGGCTGACACAGGTACTGACTGGCCACGGTTGTTTTGGCCGGTTCCTGTGTCGTATACGCCGGCAAGAGACGCCCGGTTGTCACCACTGCGGCGACTGCCGCGACGTTGTAGAGGACACGGCGCTGCACACTTTGGCGGTTTGCCCCGCCTGGGCATCGCAGCGCCGTGAGTTGATCGCGGCAGTCGGATCGGTTGCCCTCTCGCTCCCGGCCGTAGTTCAGTCTATGGTCCGGAGTGAGAGGTCGTGGAACGCCGTCGCCTCCTTTTGCGAGGAAGTGATTTCCATCAAGGAGGCGGCGGAGCGGGAGAGGGAGCGTTTAAACCCTCTCCCAAACCGCAGAGCCGGGCGCCGGAGGGCGCGCGATGACCTCCAGCCACCCTGAGGTTTGACCTGGGGATGGCGGGCTTTGTGGGCCTGCCCGCCATCCGTTCAGCACCAGGTCCGAGAGGCGGCGTGCGTGTTCCCACGCGCGCCTCTGTGTCGAGTCCGTCTCCCCTCTAGGGGGGAGACAGTAGGGAATTTTTGAGGGAGTCCTTTGGGTAGGTCTCTTCGTGTAGTGGCCTGCCGTTTCATACGGCGGGCCGAAACCTCGGCGGGGTTGCGACCGCATGCGAAAGCGATTCGCGCGGCCCCGCCGATAGTGGTTTTGTCGAGGAACACCGTGGTAGGTTTAGTCGGTATTCCGGGAGGCACTTTACTATGATTCCATCCTTCTTTTACCCCGGCGAGTCCGACATACTCCCTCCGCCCGCCCCCGCGGAGGGATATGCGTCATTGCATTCCCCCAAGTAAAAAAAAAAAATAATAAAAATAAAAAAAAAAAAAAAAAAGCTTATTTTAGTAACAATACTTTTTTCTGGCTGAAAAGTAGCCTTGGTACTCTATATCCTATTTTGTAACCTTGACAACGTGTGTACAAAATTTCATGATGATCGGTTGAGTAGTTAAGGCGTGCAAGCGTAACAAACAAACAAACTCACGTTTGCATTTATAATATTAATTAATAAGGATTAGGATTATTATATTTATGTTAACACATTATCCTAACTACGGATTAACTTCCAGGACAGTCATGTCTGCGCGGTTTACGTGTTATTAAGCAACAAACAGCCAAACATCCAAATGTCAAAACATCTTCATAAACATACACACTTATAACAAGTACTTGTTCCTGGCTATAGTTTCGCCCGTGTAAATCCCACAGGACAGCATGCCGGAATAAATATATCTTATATTAATCAAAAACATGGTCTATCTGTATTCCAAGTTTCATCTAAATCTGTCTAACGGTTTATCCTAATCGAGTAACAAACGTTCAAACATGTTCACAAACTTTAAAAGCATTCGATTTTCAAACGTCACAATTAAATTGAAATTGGCAACACCATTTCTAAAACTTTCCATTTTTGAAATCCTGAACAATTGACACATGTTGAAAAATGGAACGGTTTTAAAAAAGATAAACTGAGCGAAGGCATCGCTGACAGGCCGGTGAAAAAAGTTGGACCCTTGCCCGAGTTTGGACACCGAAATCTCGCATCACATTGCGTTTCACGTGAAGCGTGTGAGTGGCTCTAGTTTAGTGTCGGTAGAAAGACAAAGAGGCAATTTCAATTTTGTGTCTAGAGGAGCGTTTAGTTTCTGCAATAGAAATACGTCGTAGTTGCTTTGTGACGGTATCATGAGGAATTTTGTGTAGACGGTTTGAAATAGAACATTAGGATCGCTTATACGCGTATCAGAACGTTGGTATTTGAATTAACCATTCTATATATATCTTGAATGTAAATAAAGGGTAATATGATATTTCAATACATTAATTCTCCGAGAATTCATGCATTCATGTTTTCATTAGGACTGAGCATGGCTTCACGCCTACTTATATTTTAAGGGTAAGGTTGAGTTGTATTTAGCCAATATTGCAACATTTATGTTTGTTTAAATCGCACTTAATATGGAGCAATGGCTAAGAAACAGGGATGAAAACCGTCATCTTTATAAATCCGTGCAAATATTTTTTGACAACAATAAAAATATACTTTTTCTCAGCCTCAGAAGGATGAGGCCATAGCTCATCACGGTGAGCCAGTTTGGGTTGGCAGACGTCACATAGGTATCTTTGATAATATTATACGAATAAAACTCTCAGATATACAGGTTTCCTTCACCCGAGTGAGCTATAATTGTTATTAAATATATATATATAATAATAATAATAGTCTACCACATACACACAACACCATCTAGCCCAAACTAAGCAGACCTTGTACTATGGGTACCAGACAATGGATAAACATATACATATTTTTTTTTTTGTAAATACGTACATATTATACATAGAAACACCCAGACCAAGACAAACATCCATGTTCATGCACACAAATGTTTGACTTGTGCGGGAATCGAACGCGCGACCTCAGGCGTATCAGTCGGTTACACTAACTACTACGCCATCGAAGCATATATATATATAGCTTTGAAACGTATGTATTAGCTATTATATAATACGAGTAAACTCACTAACCCCTTTGACGTTCATAAGTGTTACTTTGTGACCTAAGTGAATAAATTATTTTTGACTTTGATTTTGACTTTGACTTTATTGGTTAACTTCTATACTAACATTATAAAGAGGAAATATTTCTATTTGTGAATGTTTGACTGTTCGCGATTAACTCAAAAACCACTAAACGGATTTTCATGTGGTTTTCATCATAGACAGCACTCTGTTTATTGATGAAAACCGCATGAAAATCCGAATGAATAAACCTACCTCATAAATCACTATTTATGAGGTAGGTTTAGGTGTATATCGATCGCTAGTAATATATAAATTCTATACTTTTAAACCGATTTTAAAAACTCTTTCGTCATTAGAAAGCTATCTTTCCAGAATTAACATAAACTTTATAACATTACGCTACGAACCGCGTGGTACAGCTGGTTGTTTATAACGTTTAACATATCAACTCGAGTCTACTCTTAGAATAAGGATAATAAATCCGCCACGCTGGTCAAAGGTAGGTTAGTAGAATTCATACATTTTCAAAAATATTATAAATAATAAGAGGCTAAGTCTTAAGTGGTGTTCCTTTGGTGTTAAAGCGACCGATAGTAAACGTTTTAATATTTAAACAACTTTACTAAGTCGGAATAGCGTGATGTAGGTGTGAAAAGAATATAGCCACTCAATTTTTATGATATTTTAGCACATACAATTTTAGTCTATGATTAAATTGCCTTGTTTATAAGCTAGTATTATATGTTTAAATAGTATATATAATATTTTACATTTCAGGTGATTAAGTAGTTATATTCTATAAGTAAATCGTGATTTGATATCCAAAATTACATTCGACTTTACAAATCTTAAAAAAAAAGTAAGCATTTATTAAGACAGCCTTATGTAATAAGGAGTTTAGAAATCTTTATTTATTTTTAAACTAGATATTGCACGTGGCTTTGCTCGCGTATAAATGAAGGTTAGGATAATAACAGTATTTTTCTGGATGAAACGTACCCTATGTTCTTTTCTGTTCCCCTGACAACTTGTATGCGAAATATTATGATGATTAGTCGAGTAGTTAAGACTTAAAAGCGTAACAAACAAACAAAATCTCATTCACATTTATTTATAATATTAAAGTTAGGATTAAAAATGAAACGCCTTCACTAGTATTAAATCCTGTGTCGCAAGGGCTGAACAAACATTGACAAAGATCAGTTCCAGCACAAATATTTTTGAATCATACTGGATCGAACACACAACATAAGCGGGGCGTGAAAAAGCACCTTCTCAGGCCGTCAAAGTAGAGACCTCAACATCGCCTCGGCTGCTATGAGGACGATGTGGAGGCCACTGCTCTTAGACCACACGACTGCTTACCATCAGACGGAGTGTGGTCGTTATGACGAGCAAAATAAAAAAAAGAAAAACATACGGTATGCTGATAGCGAGGCGACCACTAAAACCATAAATTCGTAAGACTATATTAAAATATAGTATGATACATGTTTGTCTATCCTTTAAGAAATACAGACCACAGAAAGTCTATATTCAGAACCGATAAATGGTTTCAGCATGAATGGGCCGGATCGACCGGGGTAGTACTACCCTCTCACAGAATACCGGCGTGAAGTAACGGTACCCGTACTGTTGCGTTTCGTATTGGTGAGTGAGAGAGCCGGAGGCCTAGTTACCCCGATCCTTTTTCTATCCTTTCCTTTGTCCTTTTCCTCCTTCATTCCTATTAAAGGGCTGGCAACGCACTTGTAACTCCTTTGGGGTTGCGGGTGTCCATGGGCGGTGGTAATCGCTCACCATCAGGCGATCCGTCAGTTCGTTTGCCAAAAAATACAATAAAAAATAAAAACACTTGGACAGTCGTCGAGACGTCACAACACTCACAACCAGTCGTAAGCATGCAAAATTATCCCAACAATGACGCTCTTATATAGTTAATATCTCCCCATATTCTGTAGAACATATCGCTGACATCTTCGTAAAAAGACAGCAAAAAAATACATCCAATCTAAAAACACGGCCGTACAACGAGTTCTCATAAATTAAATACCAAAGTTTCTCCACGAAAACATTTTAAATTGTTAGAAAACACCAGCTTTTAGCCTCAGGCGGTTCATTGTCAGGCAGGCCCTTTATCTCACAGTTTTATATCTCAATTGCCTCTTTTTTTAAGGCAGGATTAGGGTCGTGTAACCATATATAAGCGCTGTCACGTTGGGATGCGGAAGCGTGTTTAAAAATTCAATGAAATCGGCAAAGAATTTTCTTGGGGAACTAGTTTTTGGATGTAAGCTAAAATGTTGTTTTGCTTATATTTTAAAGCAGAATATTGTACGTTTGTTGACTTTAACCCTTTTCTCTTTGTATAGTCAGCAACATATGTAGCAAACGAAATATTTAACAGAATTTAACGAAAAAGAAGGATTGAGGACTTCATGAATTCAAAATTTTAATTGCTATTCTCTATTTATTATCGCCCTACATTAAATGGTATAAAACATAAATTTGTCATTATTTTGAAAAATAGATGCAATTAAAATCTTGCTAGATTTCGATAATCACAAAATGTACGCTCATGCGCATTCGTGCCATGGTCCGTATATTATAAATTACTAACTATTAACTGCCTTTTAGTACAACTATATAATCGGCTGTTTATTTAAATTTAAGACGAGTTACCTGATTAAGGTAATAAGACCGCAGCATAATGTGTTGACACGATAAAGCCATACGGGGATCCATCCAAAGGAATATTAGAATTTGTCGAAAGATGTCACTAGATGGCGCTATTATAAGTTTTGTCCCAATAATCGACTTCCACGCGAGCCCGAGGGAGATATTTCCTTTCTTTTAACGTTCGTATTTTAATTAGTAGCATAATACCATTGGCATACAAGGCTCGTTATTAATATGGCTGGCTCATAATAATTATCTTTTATCAGACTATGTAATTACATAAAAAATACCCTTGTTTTTTTACTTAACTTTGATTTGAAAGAATATTTTTGTAGACGCGTCCTTGGATTGTGTGTAATTAAATATTGTATGTGTTTTGTTATTATTTAATAAATAAAAGTCTTTACAAAACACATTACAGGCTACTTATTATATTAAATTCACATAACATTTCAATACAGGGGGTACCCACCCTAGACCGTTAGCTTGTCTGTCATCAACCAGAATGGTAATTCTGGTTGGTGACAGACAAGCTAACGGTCTATATCCAGTATCTATTGTAGTACATAGTCTGGTATTTGGCGCTTTAAGTGTGGCTGTGATTTCTTGGTAGTACAAAATCAACAAAGCCTGCCTACATTAAACCACATAGGTGGCAAACTAGTACCTATATAATAATATCAGACATTTATATTAACTCTCCCACTACCCGGCACGGGCCTCTTGTCAGTGTAAGAAGGTGTGGGCCATAATCACACTCGACCAGTGCGGGTTGGTTTACTTCAAATATCTTCGAGAACACTATGGAGGACTGTCAGACATTAACTTTCCCGCACGATGTTTTCCTTCGCCGTTAAAACGAGCGATAATGAACAGCTTATTGTCGCTCATTTTAATACGCTCATACATAGTTTAGATAAGTCAGACTTCACATACCTTCGAGAACATCATGGAGGACTCTCAGATATGCAGCTTTCCTCACAATATTTGCCGTCACCGTTAAAGCGAGGAATAATGAACTATTTAATACGCATAAAGCTTAAAACGAATTAATCTAATATATATTTACAAACGTATTAAAAAAGATAACATATATTATTGTCTTCTGTTTATGCGAATATTATTCATTAAAATTAAACTCATTGATACGGATTTTATCGCGTTGTTATTTAACACTGTATTACATAATTTAGAAATTGTTACACTACTACTACTATTGAACTTTACTATTCTTTAAGCTATTAAGTTATTTAAACTATTTATATTTAGGTTTACACTTTCCCCGACGTTTCGGTATCCCTGTGACCATGGCTGCGTATAAATGAGTTTAATTTAAAACAACAAGCTTAGAAAAGTCAGAGGTGCCTTGAGATCGAACTCGAGACCTCTGTGTCAGTCTTTTACTATGCTATTGCTGCTGTTTTTTTAACTGCCCCACGGTAAATAGTTACCGTAACCATTAGGGATTTTACTAGCGCGTTAATGAGACTTAAAAGAAATTGAAAAAAGTGCCAATACTCATAAATCATGGTACCCACTATCATAAAAGCACTTTTGTAGTATTGTTACATTCCCTAGAAGCAACTAAACAACATTTATTGTTCTAAAATAGGTACCCATTTTACTCAAACTGCCTATTTATTAGAAATTTCTGGTATTTTCTTCAAAAACACTAAAATAGTCGTAACTTCTAAGAAGATCAAGTGAGAGCTATGCCGCAGAGATATTTTTTATTACAAGTAATCCCAACTATCACCCTGTTTCGTTTGATCCACGATTTTTTGCCCAACCTGTATATTATTTGCATAATAATCAGCCACTATAATTGCGTTAGGAGTGGCCACACAAAGGTCTGATAATGTGCAAGTGTTCGGGCAAGAAATACTAACAAATGTGCCATTGTCTGCTCCAGCACACCGCAGTCACACTGAGCAAGGCCGGGATCTCTGAACCCCACCTACACAAGTTCGTTCCACAACAGACAGTCTGGGTGCGAAGTCTATTTAGGGACTTCTATACTACCCATGACAGGGTGTGACCCAGTGGTAGAGACTCCTGTGATGTGATATAATGCGAGTGTGGGAGATTCTTTTGGCTCACAGTCTACGTCTTTCGGTCGCAGGGTCATCGCTTAAGGGTTCAATGTGGCGTTAAAAACTTTTACGGGTTTTGTTGGCGGCATGTGATTTCCGTGTAGGGGGTGTCGACGGTCGAACTCCTGTTTCTGTTTTTCTATGGAGCAGGCTACATCACGTCGAATACCCACCGGAGATATTCCTGCCAGAGGGTAAACCATATTTAGAGGTATAGGCTTTAAACAGCCAGTTATGATGCGACAAGTTTCATTTAACGTCACACTAACAAGATCAGCATGAGCAGACCGATACCAAACTGGACAAGCGTATTCCCTAGCGGAGAAACACAGCGTCAATCCCGTCGAAGAAGTCGGAGAAGGAGGGAGAGTTTTACGCTAAACGTTACATTACTAACAAAATAAATATATTTTCTGTTTAGACCTAATCAATATAATGTGTTTTATATCTTTACATTAATCTTCTATTGAATAGCATAATGTTATCAAAACATATTCGAGTACTTACTTAACATAATAGATTTTCTTATGTTATTGTATTTGGTAAGTGATATCAATATATAGTTATCTATCCTTAGAAGATTTTCTTTTCACACATTTATTGATATTTGTGTATTATAATGAAATAAAAGGCACTGTATGGTATTAAAATATGTTCAAAATAGAGTACTGGTTTAGTCTAATAAACATCCATTGTGAACTGAATTGCAATTAATGTACACATTTGACGTTTTTCTACTTTTCGAGAATATTATTTGGGATAATAATGACACTGAGAGTGTATTTTTAAAACTGTATTCTGAACAGTTTTTTATTATAATAATTATTGGCCTTCTCGACTGATATTATTATTTAGTTTACAAACTTGTAGATGGACGACGGTGTGTAAGCGATGCGCGATAATTAACGAACAAAATTCGAATGATTTGGAAATATTTCCCCATTCGAATAGTGATTTAGGTAGATGCATTATGTTGTGACAATCATGTCTATCTACTGTGTAAATATTGACTTGGAAAGTGTATATGCGTAATGTGTAAAGTAAAGGACTACAAATATATTTATATTCCATTTATAATACACTTTTTATTTAGTATTCGCAGTGTATTAAAAACATTTTGCAAATTAATCACATTTATAAACCTTAAAACACGTCACTTATTGGCGACGTAGCCATTCAGAATGGGCCACGAGGCAAAACGCTCTTAAACTTATTAAATAAAAGTCAGTGGCATCAAAAAGAGGACTTATCAAGTAGACTTATATTATAAAGAGGAAAGTTTTTTTTTGATTGTTTGTTTGTAACGATTTAATTCAAAAACTACCAGACCGATTTTAAAAATTCTTTCACCATTAAATAGCTATATTATTGCCGAGTAACATTAACTATATTTTATTTATTAAAAAGTACTGTTACTAACATAACGCGAGCGAAGTTGCGTGCAAAAGCTAGTCAAATATAAATCTCAAAAAACCTCACTTATTTGCGACGTTGCCATTCAGAACGGGCACGAGGCAAAACGCTCTTAAACTTATTGAATAAAAATCAGCAGCATCAAAAAGAGGACTCTCCAAGTTGATCGCCAATAAAATTGTATGGAAAACAAGGTTACATTAAACAACCCTACTATGTTCCATGATATCAATCTCAACCGATGGATGCAAAGTTAATGTTACGATTCAGTAACTCTATACCCGAACCCTATAAAATGTTATGCGTTATGAACTGGAGTATACATGGAACAGAAAGGTGTAACATTTTAGTGTAACATGTAACTTTAATATAAACCAGAATATGCCCAAAGTAGAGAAACATCTTTGTTTTTTTTTATCTCCGTTGGTGGCAGACGAGCCTGCGGCTCACCTGATAGGAAGTGGTAACCACTGCTCATGAACTTCAGCAATGTCAGGACACAGCAAAGTCGCTGCCTACCGTGAAAAAGAACTGTCTTTAAACCTCGTTAAAAGAAGGACATGTCATAGCGCTCGGGCTTTTTGTTTAAAAGATTATTCCACTAGGAATAATTCCTGTGTCGCGGGGGACTTTAAAAACATTCAAACAACAGACACAAAGAACATCCAGACTCGGAACAAATTTTTGTGGATTACACATTGTTTTGTCCCGTGTGGGATTCGAACCCACAACACTCGGCGCAGTGGCAGCCGTAAGGCGAACATTTAAACCACTACGCCATACGCGCAGTCGGAGTAGAGTAGTATACTCTCACGATTTATCCCCGAAGGGGTAAGCAGAGGCTTATAACACACTTAAATTTAGCTAAGAATGGCTTATCCCACATGTGGTCTATTGCCGTTTAGAAATAAATGTCTTAAGTAAGTACTTACCGGACATAGTTCCAAATTTCATTATGCTAATGAACATTTCTTGACAGAAAACTCCAGTAACATTTTGTCCGACTCAGGAATAGTACTTGAGACCTTATGCACAGCAGTGGCTTTCATTACCCCCGAGTAACGTGTTTAGAAATCAACAAAAAAAAATCAATATATAAACATTCATGGATGCATTTATATGGAATTACATTTATATATACAGGATGTCCCAGAAGTCGACGTCAAGTCGGAATCAGGCTAAGTTATAAATACACCAAGAAAAAACAATATAAAAATCAAAAAGGGAGTACCTAAGTAGATATTATTATTGACTTAATTTAAAATGCCTATAATTTTTAAAATACCTAACTTATAACTTAGCCTGTTACCTGATTCCGTCTTGAGGTCGACTTCTGGGACAACCTGTATAACTACATACATAGGTATTGTGTTATACGTAGATTAGAAAAAACAAATTCTCTTATCAGCCTCTTAAAATATGATTGAAATTACTATAGGGTCTTATACGACCCACAAGCATTACCATACCACGTAACACGCGGCATAAAAATACCTAAAAGTAAATAAATGCGATCCCAAAACCGATATCTGGCAATTCAGGGGTAATATATGCAAATAATATAAAATCATATCTATAAGGAAAGGCAGTAAGATAAGGAGGAAATTCAAAGAAAGATGCTTCACATGGGGTTTGTATGAGGCATTTACTGCGACCCACTTAAACGTATTGTGTCACGGCTGTCTGTCAGTTACCTCTGTTTAGTAATATAGGTTAAGTGTAAAAAAGGTCGTTATGAGGAATCTGTTTGTTTCTGTTTATATAATATTAGATTTCACCCGCGACTTCGCTTGTATAAGACTTTGTCAATAAATTTTTGTCTCTCGGAAACAATATCTTTTTTCTGGGTACTCTATGTTTTTATTTCTATGTACTAATCTCTGGAAATAGCGATCCGATTAAAACAAGAATTCATGCATTTGATGGCCCAATTCTTGAGAAAATTGAGATAGGTATATAACATAACAACAGCCGTAGGAACGTAACAGTAGTCATGAACGTAGAGAATACTGCAGGGGTAAGCGAGTCCTTAATATATCGAGTAGAAATAAATAATATTATTTTTAAAATGCATAACATGTTATAAACTATAGTTCATTATTTATTACTAATTGATATTAAACTATAGGTAGTATATGTGATGAACTATTGTGCTTGAAGAATCAGGTTTAATTCTCGTACTGCGAAAAGTGTTATTCGGATTTTCGGTTTGAAAATTCGTAGCAGCTGCAGGGAGTTTGAAACTGAATCTGCTAGACGGCAATAGGTTTGCTAGCTTTACGTGAGAACTGAAATTCTAGCTTACGAAATGGAGATAATAACCCTCTTTCCTTCTTTATCTTTTTAGTAGATTTGAAGTATCTACAAGTGTCAAACAAGAATCCTAACTATAATAATAAATGCGAAAGTTAGTTTGTTTGTTTGTTACGCTTTCACAACTTAACTACTCGACCGACCATCATAAAATTTTGCATACACGTTATCAAGGTAACAGAAAAGGACATAGTATATACACATTAAGTACCTTTTATCAAGCATAAATTTCTGTTACTACCCTTTTTTTCAATTTTTTTTTTGTTTTCCTATCCTAACCTAGCCTATATTTACGCGAGCGGAGCCACGGACAAAATCTTGTAATATATAAATAGGATTTGTTGTAGAAATACCAGTCTTAATGGACTACTAGACAATTTTATGTATATGCAAATATTTAATGAGGCCTGTATGATATGGACCGAAATATTGAACAGAGTACTTCTACTTGAACTATGAAAACTAGCTCACTTATTCATGATTTTTTTATACCACTAAAGTGGCAAACAAACATATGCCCCACCTGATGGTAAGTAGTCACCGTAGCCTATGGACGCCTGCAACACCAGAGGCATCACTTGCGCGTTGCCGACTCTTTAGGAAAGGAAAAGGAGCCGGAAGGGGGAAAGAGGGTGGTTGGGCCCCCGGCACTCTCACTCACCGAACTAAACAAAACAGTAGGAATACTGCTATTTCACGTCGATATTCTGTGAGAGAGTAGTCCTTCCCTGGTCGAGTCGGCCCCTTCATGCTGAAATCAGCGAGGTTCTACTACTCAAAATTTTGATATATTTCTTTAAATAGGTTCTTTAAATAGAATTTCGGTTTTGGCGGTCAATTTTCACGGAGACTGTCTATCTGTGCAGAAAAAATAATAGTACACAAGCATGTGCGCCAGCACAAGTGCGCTCTATATTTTCCAACGCTCGTTATCTGATGGGATGGCAATCCGATATGATCGGAAGGAGATTAAGCGTAGGACTAACGTCGCCGAATTCCTTACTCCGGGCAGCTATTAAAGATTACTTAGCAGATATTTCTGCTAAGTAATCCTCAATAACACTTCGCTGGCCCAAGACATCTTTCAAATGTCATTGATTGCATGGATGATGAAGTGGTTCAAGTGATAGCCTCGCCACTGGCGGCGCGTCACGTGTTGCGGATTCGATCCCCACACGGGACACAAATTTGTGTAAACCACAAATGATTTTCCCGAGCCTGCATGTTCTTTATGTCCGTTGTTAAAATGTATGTAAAGTTCTTCGTGAAATAGGAAATAATAATAATAATAGAGTGGGTGTTGTCTTAAAAATCTCTATACTGGCCTTATAAAATGGCTGTAACATACAGACAAATAGGACAAAATTATCAGAGCTTTGTTTCACCCATATTAGTTACGATATTTTAGTAATATCTTTAGTTTATGCGGCCAATATGCGTATAGAGACAGAACATAAGTATAAAATGTAGGATTATCTTATGCTGTTTGCGTTTAAGCACTTGACCTAGACTGCTTTTGGCTTGGTTTCAAAAATGCAATGTCCTATTTGTGCCCCTTATTCAATCAGCCTTACGAGCACCATAATGTGGTCACAAACTTTGAAAACTTCGTTATTAGATTTTTTCGTTGGCCTGCAATCACACTTTATGGCTTATTTTTTTAAATCTCTTTTTACTCTGCTTCTGGAAATTTGGAGCATTATTTTGTGATGCTTCTTTACTTTGTTATGGAATTCCATCATAGTTACCGTGAATGGTTAAGTAGAAGTATATGAGAACTACATTGCACCAATTATATATAATCATTAATTAATCATTATCAGCTCAGTCTATAATCCGACTAACAGCTGCTGCTGCGGCACTGGCCTCTTCTCAGTTTCAGGAGGGCGTCCATAGTCCATCACGCTATCCTAGTGTAGGTTGGCAGACTTCACACATCTTCAAAGACATTATGTAGAACTCTCAGTCATGCAGCTTTCCTCACAATGTTTTCCTTCACCATCAAAGCGAGCTACAATTAACTATTTACTACGCACATAACTTCGAAAATTTCGAGCCTTTGGATCGAACTTAAGACCGCTAGTTATCAATTCAACGGTCTACTAATTAGACAATCGTTGCTTTTGCTAAGGCTGTATGAAGGACTAGCTGACTCACGCAACTTCGTCTGCTTCATATAAGATAAGAGAATTTACCCCGTTTTGCAACATTTTTCGTTACTGCTCCGCTTTAATTTGTCGTAGCGTGATGTTATAGCATATAGCCTTCCTCGATAAATGGGCTATCTAACACTAAAATAATTTTTCAATTCGAACCAGTAGTTCCTGAGATTAGCGCGTTCAAGCAAACAAACAAACTCTTCAGCTTTATAATATTAGTATAGATAGATATAATCTAATTTAAGCCTTTTGCCTTCTTTAAGCCTTTTGCAATACTGAGAATTCCATAAATGAAAATATTTTGTATCTGACTCTTAAGTTCTCGGCACCTAAAAATATTTACACAACGCTTTATTATAGACGCCAATGCACCAACAACGTAGAAAATAGAAGAAATGATATAAAAATAAGTAGCTTTTGCATGCAACTTTGAATTGCTTGATTACTAAGGCAAATAACTTAATTTGTATAACATACAGGCGTAATCAAACTAGATTATCGGTCGCATGCTTTTAAATTAAGGCAATGTTTAATTATAATTGGTCTAAACATACTGAAGACTATGCCGTATAGGCAAATAGATTGAAAAGTAGACATTTATTTATAGTATGCAACTAACATATCGTCGTTGTGTGTTCACAAATCGCTATGTGTTTTAGAGCTACTTTTCAGGAACAACAAAAAACTAGTTGACTTATAATACAGGGTGATTTTGAAATCGTGTAATTCTTTTTAACCACGCATTCTACTGGTGATATAGAATAACCCTGACCATATTTTTATTTAATTATATTTATTTTTTTTGAAAAATTATTGTTCCGTTTTTTTTGTGAAATGGTGTCAGATAGTCATTCGCACCTTCGGTGCAACAAAGCCACAACTAGTCATTTTGCAATTTTACAGGAGAAGACTTTTAAGTATTTTTTCTTACTGTTTTCTTCATTACTAGATGACTATGTACCGTATCGTAAATTCCTTTTGTATTGATATAGTTCATTCTTTTACCTACAGTTTAGGATAAAAAAATATTTTGATTTATTAAAAAAGAATGTAAATAATCAGTAAATACAAAAAAAGGTCCCAACTTGTGACTTTGTTGTACCAGGAAAAAATATAATTTGATTATTTGTGCCTTACCTTCAATTAAGATTTATGATAAAGTTAAAAATAAAACCATAAGTATTTCACATTTATTTTGTTTATTTTATTTTAATAAAACGAACTGTAACTGTAATAGTAAAATAAACGTTAAAACAAAAAAGATACCGGCATGTGACTTTGTTGTACCAGGAATACATATAATTTAATTATTTGTGCCTACCTACAAATGAGATTTATGATAAAGTTTTAAATAAAACAAAAGATATTAAATATTTATTTTGTTTATTTTGATCATATAAAACCAACTAGAAACCAAAAGTAATAAAAAAAAAAGTATCTCAAAATGTAAAGAAAACAAAACAATTAAACCTTAACAAAACGTAACATAATTTCTTATACCTAGTTTTAATCACATTCTAGATAATGCAGACATCACTCATCTTTGTAAAATCAACTTTTAACAGTCTTCCATTCTCATATTATTTATTAATTACTTATACTTTGTTTCGCTATTTTAGAAAATACAGTAAATTATAGTAAAAATGTACTTAAAACTTTCAAAATATTGTCATCATTTTTTAAACTTAGTTTTAATTACCTTTTAAGTAATGCCGACTTACCTACACGCTCAGTCTTATAAAGTTTTGTGTTTATAACAGTCTTATGTAATAATTAAAAAACCAATTGCTAGTAAATAAAAACAAGAAAATAAAAAAATAAAAATTTAAAGCAAATAACTAACTGAAACTTAAACCAGTTAGTTAATTTGACCTTTATAAAAAAGAATCATTGAAAAAT
The DNA here is from genome assembly GCA_963675205.1 of Catocala nupta. NCBI lineage: Eukaryota > Metazoa > Arthropoda > Insecta > Lepidoptera > Erebidae > Catocala > Catocala nupta. The sequence continues at coordinate 3,177,224 of OY776096.1, forward strand.
AAAATAATAAAGTAAAAAAGGAGTACTTAGAGATATTTTAAATTTTAGACTTCAAAGAATCATATTCTCATAATACTAAACAGTCTTTAGGGTCTGTAAATAATTATTGAAACAAACTGTTGTATACATTTTCATAGTATCTAGGTACAATATTGTCTTTTATTAATTGAGTAATATCTTGTCGCTTTTTAATCGAAATTGGTAACTTAGAGTCATAAACTGCAATCAAGTTAATATCTTGGACATTTCTCTTACCCGTACGACTTATTTTAATTTTAGCTTCACTCCACTGATCAGCTTTATAAGTATTTTTGTACTTATAGGTGTCAGAATCCTTAACAAATTGTACGGCTTTAATTTCAGAAATTTTGATAGGCTCTCCATTAATGTTTTTGACAATGTTTAAATTTATGTCATTAGATAGTGCTTTTAAATCAAAGAAGTCACTAAAGTTCATTTCATTGACAATAAAACTATTGCCAGATATTTTTGCATTTCTGATTAGTGTCACGTACTGTTCTGGCGTGTAAATTGGTCTATAACTGAGTGGACAGCGTCTGCTTCATTTTGAGTGTGCCCACGAATTAGGAACTTGTGTGTTATGGACTTAATCGGCAAGGTTGAAACAGCGTAATAGTACATGCTCAGTATAAATTTATTTTTTTGCTGACCGCAGCAGTTGTCTGAGAAAAATATAATATCTGAATTTGGTTTAGTTAAAGAGCATTCTTTAAAAAAATTGTATACACAAGTTCCTATTTCGTTGGCACCTCGCTTGCCCAGGCTCTCGTGCCAAAAGAAACAAGATGTTTTCTCATCTTTCATATCGGAGATTGTAAAGTTGTAGCAGTTCAGTTTGCTTTTATAAAAAAAAGCTGATGATTGACCTATTGGGCAAGGCAATACAGCCTGAAGGTCGTAAATAGCCACAGTCATGTTGTTATTAGAAATTTTGCACTTTTCTAAATCTTGCTTTTTTTCTATCCGGCTAAGACTCTTTTCTTCTAAATGAAGTTGGTAGGCAGCCTTTAACTCATCTTTATTTATTGCATTTTTGTATGCTTCGCATACGTCGCACTGGTCTTTGCGAGGAATAAAAAAGCTAATATTGAATTGTGTGTTGAAAATCCTATGGTATGCGTCGTAATTGGCTGCTTGCTTGTTATTAGATAAGCGAATTTGTTGATAATTGCGATGTAACTCGGCTACAGTCAAACCTCCATCTATATATTCTCTGGTCGAATTAGCTCTAATGTAGTGGCTTTCAATTCTTGGGATTGAATTTATGTGGTCGCGAACAGATTGTACTATGTCAGCATTAAGCTTTCCTTGTTTTCCGTGCTTACCACGTCTATCGACTGGAATCTCACTTACAGTACCAAATCTACCAGCAATTACAGTACGTAATGGCTTGTCACTTATAGCCAGCGTATTCAACAAGAATGTTTTGCAAACCCTTATCTCTTGACCTTGATTTATCAAATAAAAACTTGTGTTTGGTTTTCTAAATCTTTTATTCAAATCTTCATCTTTTTTAATCCTAATAGTACGGAATGCTGGTTCGATTTGCTTTATACAAGAGGCAAGGAAATCACGCTGTCTTTGAAAAGAGCCAAGTCCCCAATACGTGTTAAATATTGTATTTCTATCATCATTGGAAAATTTGTTAGAACATGACAGGGTACAAGTATTCTTACAGGGTGGGCGGATCTTCTTTTTAGGCATGGCTTTTCCTCTACTAGATATGTAAGCTTGTCCAATATTCTTTGAATTCTGTCTCACGTTTTTTTCCCATTGGTTTGGATTTTTGGTCCGTTTTTTGGACTTTGGTACCTGACTTGGGAGTGCATTGTTTTGAGGTGCATTATTTTCTGTATTTAATACATTAGATACACTTTTGGAGGCACTTGAACCAGTGCTTGAGGTGGACGAACTGCTGCTACTGGAGCTAGACGAACTACTGCTAGAGCTAGTCGAATTACTGCTAGAGCTAGACATACGATGAATTGGCTCAAAAACTTTTTTTCTAGGGCGCTTTTTTCGTGGTGGTAAATATTGCGATCCATCACTTCCTGAATAATCATTTATATCAGAGTCTTGATCCACATTTTTTTCAATGATATCTTCTGAGGGTAAATTAATATTAATCACATCGGACGAAGCTAAATCTCTGTCATCCGAAACGTTACATTTTGTGCTGTCTTTGGTACTACTCTTCATTATCACATTCTCCTCTATAATGGTATTTTGCAACAATGAATCAACAATAACTGTGTCAGTGCGGGCTTCTCCTACATTATTCGTGGTGCGGTCGATCATACGGGTGTCAGTTTTAGAACATGATACTTCATTGATATTATAGTTTGGTGGGATACTGGAAGCTTCTAAATTGCAGTCAAAATTATTGTTCTGTTTCGCTGGATCTAATTTGTCTAACCAATCATTAACTAATGTTCGGTCCTTTGATGAAACATCTTGTTGAATTTGAACCATAGAAATAATTTTTCTGCATCGGGAACCCATCATTCTCTACAATGAAATTTATAATATTTGTGAGCAGAATGCATAATAAACGGTCAAGCAAGACATGCCATCATTTTACTGATCATAAGAAGTTACTTGGACTATTCTCATTTGCTACATAATGCTAGATTGCAAAATCATAGGAGTTTTACTTTATTTTTAACTATTACTACCGTAAACGTACCTAATAACTTACGAGGAGTTATTAAACTTTATACTTATTTTTTCATATCAATATAAACCATGCTGAAACTGTCGTTAATAGGTGCGTTTACGGTACTTCCTATTGAAAAATAAAATATTGTTTTTCAGCGTTATAACAACAAAAATAAGTACCTAGTAGTAATAGAAGTTAAAAATGATTAACATTTATTTAAATAGCCCAACAGTATCAAAATTTACGATAATATTATCGAAATTATGGAGAAACAAAGATATAATTTTAATTTTAATCACGTAGGAAACTAATTAGATACAGACATTTTGAATAACAAGGTAACAAGTATTTTCATAATCCGACCAATAGTAGTAATGCTGGGCCTAGAAAGCCTTTTTATCATTTATGGTTTCGTAATTCCATCAATCTGATTTATAAAACTATGTTGTTGGACCTACAAAAGCTTTATTCTGATCTGGACTTTATAGTTCCAATTAAATTACTCACAAATCATAATATTGGTCCAACAAAAACCTTAAAAAAGTAGTGTCGTTGTTGTTCCAATTATATTACACACAAATCATAATATTGGTCCAACAAAAACCTTAAAATACTAATGTCTTTGTTGTTCCAATTATATTACACACAGATCATAATATTGGACCAACAAAAACCTTAAAAAAGTAATGCTTTTGTTGTTCCAATTATATTACACACAAATCCAAATATTGGACCAACATATACATTTTACAACGAATGACTTTGTTTTTCCAAATTTCTCACAAATAAGAAAAAATAATTGATGTCACTAAAGTATATGCGCCTTTGTTGCTCCATCAGATATGAATAAAAGTGGCCATAAATACCTTTAAGTAGTTGTAGCTCCAGGACGCAACCAACTCACGAAGGGCGCGGGGCACTACTGACCAATCAGACCTCGTTGTCCCAAAAGCCATAGAAAAAGTAGTAATAACCACAAAGGCACTAGTGCCATCTAGTAGAATATTCCAATAATTTCATAGCTGTCTTTGTTTCTCCAAACGCAGGTATGACTTGCAGACAATTCTGCATATTTATTTCATTTTTGCAATTTTGCGTAGTTGTGGCTTTGTTGCACCGAAGGTGTTATGTTAACCAACCAAGGCAATTTTATTTTTTACTAATTAAAATAAAAAAGCATATTAATAATTAATGTCGTAAATAATAACGGGCGGTCCTTTTTATTGCCCCTTATTATTTACGACATGAGTTATTGTTATATTATTATTTTTAAATTAGTAAAATATTAAGATTGTGTCAGGTGGCTAAAATATGACTATTTGAAATCATTTCATGAAAAAAATCTGTACTCTAATTTTGCCGAAACCATTATTCTAATTAAGAAAAAATATGGTCAGGGTTATTCTATATCACCAGTAGAATGCGTGGTTAAAAGGAATTACATGATTTCAAAATCATCCTGTATATTTGAGCTTTTAATAAATGTTTTATTAAATTTATCACACCAAAAGATTTTAACTATGCTCAAATATATTAGGAGTTAACTAGTTTTTTATTGTTCCTGAAATATTTTTCAGGAACAACAAAATACTAGTTACTTCTAAAAAACTACTTACTCTAAAACACAGTGATTTGTGAACGCACAACGACAATATATTACCAAAAGACGTTTAAATATTGGTAAAAAGAAGACAAATTCCTGCATTATTCTTATGTTGCGGGGGAACATACAAACATTGTAACAATGGACACAAGAAAACACCAAGATTCGGTACAACTATGTATCTGTGGACCACACAAAAATTATACTCCGCGTATAAAACAAATCTATGACACTCGGCTCACAAGCAATGACGACTTGACCACGTAAACCACTGAGCATTCTGTACAATCAATATAAATATACAGGATGTCCGATAATTAATGGATAACCTTGAAATGTCTTATAGAAGAAGTGAGGGCCGCTCCGAAAAAAAAAAGGGAATAGCTAGTCACACTTTTGACTGTCTATCTATTAGCATAATTAGTGTTTAATAATAAAACAACAAAAACCGATGGAATTCATTCATTTATGGTCGTAGTGTACAAGAAAGTTCAATTAGGGTAATTAAAATAAAATCATATTTCAGGTAGTAGTTAGGATAGATTTTTTTCATATTTTTCTGAACTGTCATAAGTTCTACTATAAGACATTTCAAGGTTATCCATTAATAACTGGACACCCTGTATATGTATAGATTTGATTTGATCCATCATATAAAAAGCGACTGCTAATTTTCATCCGAACATTAATCTATTAGATGCAAGAAAAGTAATAAAGAATAAGATATAAACCACATGCTTATACGGATAACGTAGACAGATACACATGCCAGAACTGACATATCGTTCGGTTAACATAAGCACTAAAGGGAATCTATATGTCGAAGATAATCCTGTCACCCCGAATTGACAGCTAGAAACTAACGGTACATATGGCTAGGCAATTCCCTAAACACACTAGAAGCGATCAGCGTAAGTTAACACGTTCACTGCAGTTAAGGGGTTTGAAAGACCCCGTATGCAATATATCCTTTTCCAGTGTAAGAAGTGATTTTATATTTTTATCTAGTGCCTGAGAGAGATGAACAATAATACATAGGTAACTGGTATGCTCGAATTTATATACATACATAGAATTTCTATATTATATCGAAAGTTACAGGAATTCTTAATTTTTATGTAGAAACCTCGTGTGAAACGAGGATACTTTGTAAAAATAATCATGTATATGTCTACCTGGCATAAAGGAATAATTTTTGTTTAATTAAATAGTATCAATAGAAGAAACTAGCATCTAAACTACAGGCTCGGCCTAGTTAAGGTGCTACTGCTCATTAGTGGAACTTACAGTATGATCAGATCTGCTGTTTAATATATATAAGTATTAATAAAAGTGCTTTTGTGTGAAAACTTGGTTGTAATAACCTAATATAATGTAAGTGTTTCTTTTGTCAATAAATAAAATTATTATTAATTAGACAGAATTTCGAATAAGTAATACGTATTAAATATTATTTTCGTCATAATTTTTAGTCGTCAGTGATAATAGTAAATTATAAATAAAAACACTGCGATACAAATAAATATATCTTTTACTAACTGGAGTACAAAATATATTTATTTGTATCGCAGCGGGTTTTTTTTTTTATTTTTGACTATTATCACTGACGACTAAACATTTTTACTAACACATACCTAGTTTTTTATGCGGGATGTAGCACACCTCGTAACGTTGTTATAGAAACTAGGTTGGGTCCACTGGAATACATAATATATAAATTATTATTCATAAAATTATGAACGTGTTAAAAAGAAATCATTTTGAAAAAAAACCGTCAAACCTACAGTTTTCGATGAATGGATGGATGAAAAAGATCGACCTTCAGATAACCACACATAAAAAACTTTTTTTTTTATTTCCCCTGTTGGCATACGAGCTACCAGCCCAGCTGATAGTTAGAATTGTGGGCTAGGTGGATTAATGTGATGGACTGAGACTCCTTTGTATGTTATTGAAAAATCCTGTTTTGTTCCTGGTGTGGCTTGTAATTGATAATGATTGATGCTTGCATTCATTGGACCTTACCTTACCTTACCTTCATATTTGTGGCAAAGCGTGTGCTAGGCACGTGCGAAGGCGAGCCAACGTATGTGCGCAAATGCTTCAAGATAAAAGCGCCTCAGTGCGAGCATTACACTAGTTGTGGATGTAGTTGCGCATGCACTTTATTTACGAGGTGTGCGCCGCGTACTGAGAAAATGAAACTGCGTTTGCTCGGGCCAGACAGCGCATGCTCGGACCGATCCAACCCACACGACATATTTACTTTATTCGAAATTAAACGCTATATGTCTTCGCTTTTGTTTTTATTATAATAATAACAATATTTTGAATCCTATAATAATCAGTTACTTTCATATAATGCAACTGCTTTACGTAAAATTTCTTTCTCGTCCATATTGCGCAGGAAAATAACAGCGAGACGGACACAACCGTTGAAACGCAACGCACTGCTTCCAATGAGCCGACACACACTGGCTCGCCTCGCACGTGCGCAGCCTGTGCGTAGCACATGCCTCGCCACAAACATGAAGACAGACAAACGAGGCATTTGCTTCGAATGCAATGGCTCGACCCGAGCATATGTTGGTATATTTTTTCGACATGCACGCTTCAAGTAGAGGCATTCGTTGTGCGCCGTGCGCGGCACATGCCTCAGAAAGTCTGTCTCCACCTTTGAACGATCATAAAATAAAGTTGAACAATAATAGAACAACAAGATTGTAAGACTCCTCAAACGCAATACATTTAAGTTCAATATTTCACTTGAAATTCATTCAAAGTATTTTACTTTTCATAAACTTGTAGTATACTCAAGCGAGCATATGAAACTTTGTAGAAAATCTGTTGGTCCCTGTACTCTGAATACCAAATTTTCTATTGATCCATAAAGTTTGGATAAACTTCATATATTTTGCAGCTGGGGACAGTACAAAGTAAACATCTTATTGCAATTATGATTATATAATAACTAGCCATCGTTCCCGCATCCGCATAAACTAAAATTCGATGTACGAAACGATTACGCGAAACATAATCCAAACTAATATTATAGGTAAATGGGCATGTCAGTTTGTTTCTTTGCTATGATCTCATGCCTTAACTGCTTGACCAAATATCATGCAATATCGCATACATACGCAATATCTTTGACCCATAAAAAAAAACTTTATGAATGGAATTTAGTAAAAAAATTTGGTTAACATGCGTGAATCCGCGATCAAAATCTCGTTATGTAGTAAATGCGCATGAGAGTTTGCTTTCTTGTTTGCTTTTACGCTTTCATGTTTTACCTATGTACTCAACCAATCATAATAAAATTTTGCATACACGATATCAGAGGTACAGAATGGCATACCTTTAATACCAGAAATAATAGTTTTAAATAACTAAAATACACGCTTTATTAAAAAAAAATAGAACTTAATTTAATAATTTTAATGTAAAAAAGTGGGGGGTGGGGGTTATCAAAATATCTTAGAAAGCACCCCACGCTTTTTTACATTAAAATTATTAAGTTAAATTCTACTATTTATAATAAAGCGTGTTTTTTATTTATTTTGTACTATTATTTTTTTATTTTCTTTAACTATTATTTTTATATGTTTTTTTTCTAAATTATTTTGTTGTCATCAGTTCTCATTAAGTGTGTAAACTTTCAAACCAATCCGTCGGTTTGAAAGGGGTGAAAATCGCTTTCAAAGATTCCGTCACATAGATTCATATATATGTACATTGATACATACCAAGCTAATAAAAGCGTGTTAAAAAGAGTGTAAACAAGCGAGCAAAGCTTCAGGCAAGAGCTACTGCATTATATTTCTTGTCCTATTGAGCAGAATTAGGTGAAACTTTGCTAAACTAATTTGCATCAGGTTGCGTTTAATAGTCTTTCCGTGATACTGGAACAAACAGACAGAAATTCTAATAAACATTTATTAATTTTAGATGCCATTACACTGTCATTGACGAAACCTCTGATAATATGCGTATTCTACAGTTTCCATTAGAATATAGCTGTTTCAATAACAATAGTTCAACAATCAAATTAAATATTTATAATCGTCCCCCATTTTTACATGCAATTAATGGTAAATTGCACAACGAGATAGTAAAATAACCCAGTTATTTTAACACGCTTTCGCCCCAGGGCATATGAATATTTAAATTATAAAACGCAATTTATGAAAGTAATTTAAAATATTCGGTGATTATTGCTGTTGAATTACATTTAAGTTAATAGAACGAAATTGCAATTTAAAGTTTCAATATTATCATTATGTAATAGTCTTTGTTAGTTTTAAACTATTTTCTTTTAAACTTGTTATTGTTTTAATAATATTCTTAAAATGCTTTTATAGAATGGATATTTATTTATTTACAATCATAGTCTTATAAGTATTAAATGGCTCGGTAGTGGTGACGACTGCTCCTGGCTGAGACAAGATACCATTAGGCTTCCTCTACTCGTCTCGCTCGTAATACTCTTGTGCCTACCCCTTTAGAAATACGGCGTGAATTTATATAAGTATATATTTGGATCTCCAAAGAGTTACACCGTGGTTTGTTTAGGACCTACGGCAATTCTTAATTTTTTTATACAATCGTAAAGATAATCAAGCGTGACATGATCCACTTAATGATAAGTAAATACTATGCTCTGAGCATTTAATCACTATAATATTTTCGCAATCAAACACCAAACACCTCATATATAAACACCCTAATAGAATACAATCCATAATTCTTCAATAATTGACGTACAGCATATTTGCGCTTTGATTAATAATGCACCAACTTCTGCTTGCGGCTTCGCCCTCGTGAATCTCACGGGAACGCATACCGAGATGAACAGTATGTGTTAACCCCGGAAATGGTCTACCTATGTACCAATCCATTTACCGGCTTGTGCATGATTGAGACAGTAACAAGGTACAAATATTACCACACAATTATATGTGTATTGTATTACTAACTTTTGACCGCGGCTTCACTCGAGAATATTAACTCTTTTTTAAAGTTCAAAAAACTCTTATACAACAGCTTTGTCCGTCCGTCTGTCTGTTATACAACTTGTAAACCAAGAACCGTAAGAGCTAGAGCTCGCCATTCGACTCAGCATAGTCGAAATACCCCGAAATGACTATGACCTTTACCGTCTGACTTCAAGGACACGTGGTTACCTTTGCATATTACTTGAACCATTTTTTGGAACGCTAAGATTTACGGCAATTTATTGCCGTTTCTTACTTGTTTCTGGATGAAAAGTTCTTTGCTGTACATCTGACAACGTGTGTGCGGAATTTTATGATGCCCGATCGAGTAGTTAAGGCGTGTGCAATAGTAAATATATACAAACAAAAATCTAATATAATATTAAGGATTATTAGGATCAAGGACTATAGTTTGATCAAATGGCTCTTAAGCTTAAGTTATGCTGAAAGTGAAAAAATTACTCGCATAGCGTTCTGACAATTACACACAACCACATAAGCATACGCACCCCACACACACAAACACACACACACACACACACGTACGCACACACGCACATTCACACATTGGTAGAGTAGATTTAGATTTTTTTAAATTAGTCTTTATTTATTAAAGTTTAGATTATATGTTTAAAGATACCTTTAATAACTAAAAAGTAACTGTTGCAAAACCAAGCAATACTTGTTGTGTATGAATCGTTCTGAATGGAAGACGCTGGCGGCTGTGATACAGTTCATACTAGTACGGTCGTCAACGATGACCTGTTATTGATGTATAAATTGTTTATGGTTTTATTTTTGTGTACCTAGCTTAAGAGAAATTTGTAAACTTTTTACTGTAATAAACTATTTTATTATTTATTATTATTATTATCTCTACGCGGTACAAACATTTGTGATCCCCAAATAGTTGTACCAAATTTGGGTGTTCTTTGTGTCCCTTATTTGAATCTATTTAAAGCCAATATCTATTTACACAAGAATTATTCTTACTACGGTAAAAAAATATCCAAATTAACACGTATATGCCCGTAATATGCTTCAAAAGGGGTTGAATTTTCACTACACGTAAAAATAAATAGAATTCTTTAAAACGGTACATCTTAAACGGTTGCGTTATCATAACAAGACCACACACACATAAGCACTTATATGTTGAAGCTACCATGAAAATAGATAGACTTACATATAGATGTGTATGCAAAGCAATTTCGGCGCAAGTTGGTTGAATGCTGTAATTGACATACGACTGGTTTGAAACGACTGCTGTTTTGGGTCAAACGTATGAAGTGAATGTCACCGTTATTCAAATGAAACTCCGTCGTCGATTGAATGGCGTTTCAGTCAACAAAATTTGTACTTCTCCACCCCAGAAAGGGCAGGCAGAGATGTATTAAAATCATATTTCGCTAACAATGATTTTAGGACCTACATATTACGAAACAAGCTTATTGCTGAACACAAAGTTACAGAATCCGTGCTGTTATTAAAAAATCCTTGTCACAATCGAATAACACCTTGTCTGACCTGGGAATCGGACACGATAGCTGATGCTTAGCAGCCCTGCAGTCGTATTCAGTAGTTTAGTTCTACTTAATTAAGAAACTACATCGGTGTACCCAACGGTGTAACAAATGTTATATACATATATGTATATATAATTCTTCTGTACGTGTGTTGACAGTGAACTCCTCCTAAACGGCTGGACCGATTTGAATGAATTTTTTTGTGTGTGTTCAAGTGGATTCGAGGATGGTTTAGATTTGGTTTCCTTTTTCTTTTTTTTTTTCGCCTCTCATGACAACGTCTGTCAGGACAGCTAGTACTTATGTAAATGTACATTTTATTAATTTATTTAACTAGTAGCTGTTACAGTTTCAACCACGTTTATGATTACAGTGTGATGCAATATTGTCTATGTTATTTCTATATAAAGTAGCTTACTAATATTGAAACAATTATTGAAATTGGTTCAGAAGTTTTAGATTTATTGATTATAAAATTATCTTTTCTCTTTACAATATAAATAAAAAAAAAAAAAATAGCAGCGGTAGTCTACAGGGAAACTGTTGGACTGTCATAGAGAGTTATCCAGTTCAATCCCAAGATCGAATGATCGAATTTTCGAAGTAATGTGCGGATTAAATAATGAATTATTGATCACTATAATGGTGAAGGGAAAACATCGTGAGGAAACCTGTATGTCTTTTTAGACTTCACATGTCTTTGAGAACCATATGGAGAACTCTTGTTCTCTATATGTATATGTTCTCGAAGACATGTGAAGTCTGCCAACCCGCGCTGGGCCAGCTGCATATAATGGACCCTTATCACACTGAGAAGAGATCCGTGCCCAGCAGTGAGACAGTTTAATACAAAGCTGATATTATTATATTATATATAGATAAAAGAGATACTTACGTTTTCATATATAAATGCGAAAATTATTTTGCAACAAACATACTTTTTATTTAACCCAATTTGTATTCCGACAATATTTCTATTCGTCCAAAGTAATAATGCCTATTCCATAGTAGAAACAAACAGAACAATATCGTAGTTAGATCATCCCTTCAATTCAGACGCTCTTGGGAACCATTTTAGCGGTCTAGCTTGTAAGAATTAGGTGCTAAGTAGGTTTGTGTGTTGTTCCAAGGCTTTTATTACCCAGATAAGAAATGTTCTTACAGGGTGGCGGTGCGGTAAGAAATTGTTTTAGGACTTACACGTAGGCTTTTCTACATGTTCAGGATGTATATAGCACGATGCAAAGTATTTTGTTGAATAGTGTATGTGACATCGTAATTTCATCAGTTAAGTATTTATGGATGAAAATTTGGTTGTCAAATGGGAATAAGCGACAATTTTGGAATAGCAGTTTTACACTGCACCATGCAGTATTTGTGCAGCAAGAGAGATAGTGTGGATAAAGCGGGCGAAGAAAGGGAGAGAAAGTGAGTAGGAACTAAGAAAAGGGAAAGGGGAAGAGAGAATGGTGAGGGAGTGGGGACAAAAAAGGAAAGAGAAAGGGAAAAGAAAAGAGCGAGAGGATAAAAAAAGATATGGTAAGTAGTGAAACGAGAGAGAAGCGGAAAATTGGTACGGCTTCGACTAAACATTCGAATCTTTCAAATAAATTATAATCATTAAACAACACCCGAATAGTCATTGTATATTGGAATTAATAGATATTTAACTTGCTGGAATAACAATAGGTTACTATAATAATAGCATCAGCCCAGTGCCATTAGTTTCAGGTTGTAGTTACTACGATCTTGAGGTACTTACGATTCACAAGGTAGGTAAAATATTTATTCGATTGCCTGTAAGGAAATCCTCAGTAAAAGCACTGAAAATGGCAACAAGCAAATTTATCTTTTTGTTCAACTATGTTATTCATACACGCATTCATATTCCCATACTTTTTTTATACAACTAGAATAAGGCAAACAAGCATACGGCCTACCTGATAGCAAATGGCCACCGTAGCCTATGGATGCCTGCAATACCAGAGGCATCACTTGCGCGTTGCCGACCCTTTAGGAAAGGAGAAGAAGCGGGAAGGGGGAAAGAGGGCGATTGGGCCTCCGGCACTCTCACTCACCGAACGAAATACAACAGTAGGAATACTGCTATTTCACATCGATATACTGTGAGATGGTAATTCTTCTCCGGTCTGCTCCTCAAAAAACCTATTTCCCAATAGGGTAACCAGAGATGTAAACCCACATTTCATCAACTATGTTTTAGCCATTTAGCTGTCACGTAGAAGCACGAGGGTGTTGCCTTCTACTGGGCATTGTTCCAGACTACGTCCTGTTACATAGAAGTGTTTTTTAAAGAGACCTTCCACACTAGCAATTATTCAAAGGAATCTTTACAAGCAGACATTCCTTATCTAAATGTTTGAAAGTCTGGTTCTTTGTGTTCACACAAAGAACATCCTGACTCGGAATAACTATAATAATAATATTCTATCACATACACACAACGCCATCTAGCCCAAACTAAACATACATATATAACTTTTTTTTTGTAAATACATACATATTATACATAGAAACACCCAGACCAAGACAAACATCCATGTTCATGCACACAAATATTTGACATGTGCGGGAATCGAATCCGCGACCTCACAATTCTTAGTCCCGTGTGGGGATCGAACCGACTACACTAGATACAACGGCAGTGACGAAACGACCCCGTTATCTAAGAACAAAGTGTTACTGACAAGTTCGAACTTGTTATGTTATGCACAGCTGTCGCATTACCCAGCTGCATCACCGAAATAATCCTAACTAATGTTAAAATGCGAATGTGAGTTTGGTTGTTTGTTGATTTATATGTTACGCTTTCACGCCTTCACTACTCGACTAATCATCATGAAATTTTGTATACACGATCTCAGTAGTATAAAAAAGGACAAAGGGTACCTTTCATCCAGAGAAAGTACTGTTTCCGAGGATAAAATTGACATAACCTACATTATTTATCACACACTCATATACACTCAAACATCGTTATAAACACCCACCCACACACATACACACACACTACACACAACAATTAATCATAAATAATCAGAAATTATAAATCTCACACTTTTATTAAAGCAGACACTTGCAGATTTTGTATTCCTACTTTACAATAAAGTAAAATAGTCTTCTCAATTTTCACTGGCCCTAATTTGTACTGAATATTTTTCTTACTATTTATCTTCTTATGAGAATATCAATGATTATAACCTATTGTGAGGCTTCTATAGATGTAACTATCAGAAGGTAGCACTGGCTTTTACATACAGGTCCATACCTAGTTTAGAACTCAGGGTCTCCAGTTTGTTATGTATTCCTTAAGCCCTAAATTTTGTACCTAGATTAAGTGTTTTTCTTATGGAGTAATAAACTTTATTGTTATTATTTTTATTTACATGAGTAAAGCCGCGGGCCTTCAATCCTGGGTCCTTTAAGCGGGGCGTGAAAAAGCACCTTCTCGGGCCGTCAAAATTTCTACTTTGACAGCCTGAGAAGGTGTTTTTTCAGCAGCCGAGGCGATATTGAGGTATGTACCTCAACATCGCCTCGGCTGCTATGATGACGTTGTGGAGGCCACTGCTCTTAGACCACACGACTGCTTACCATCAGGCGGAGTGTGGTCATTTTTAAGAAGAAAATATAAAAATATGAAGAAAATCTAGTCTCACCATAAATCACAGTTATCTATATTATTTAGAAGACAATTACGTTGCAAGCAATACATAGTACATATTACTAAATCTGCGAGACTGTGATATTAGGTAGAGCTAATATCATGCAGTACAGTGCAGATAGTAACTAGGTAATCCTTGGAGCCCAGGTGCTGCCGTGTCGCGGACACCATTAACAAATGATTAATTCTCAAGTTATGTTGGTGCAACGTTAGTAAAGGTGCGGTTCTACTTGCAGCGGGAACGATGCTTCAATATTAATAAATACTAGCGGTCACCTAGTGCTCGAAATTCGACCATAGTTTGCCTTTAAGATATTGCTGATATATGTCATTATATATTGATATATGTAACCACAGTTATGCGCTTCGACTACGTGTGTCAAATGTATGGTTGTGTGCGTGTAGTATTTTTTCGTTAATTTAATGTATTTCTAATGCATATTTTATATAAATATTAGGAGAAGGAGGAGCTTCTCCATATAAACTTTAGCTGTGCCAAATTTCATACTCCTCCGCCCGCGCAATTTTTGTAAAAAGGGTTACAAAGTTTTTGCTTTACGTATTAATGTTATAAATATTAATAATGTCCTCCAGACCGAAATTCGGTCACGGCGGCCTATCTTAATGGAGACTGGCCAACTGCGCAGGATATATTATAGTGCAAAAGCGCGTGCACACACTCTCTGTTCCCTAACTCTCATGATCCGATGGGACGGTAATCAGACACGACCGGAAAAAGACCAGGTGCAGGACCAACGGCTTTATATGCTATCCGAGGCACGGGAACGTTGCTTTATTAACCTCTGAGTCTTCTTCAAAGAGGTTAATGAAAACACTATGTGGGTATGTGTGTCTTTCCGTTAGTGACCGTCATAAGTTTAGAACCACTGGACCGATTGACTTGTTACTTGGTATGCAGATACCTTGGAGTCATACCTCGGTCAAGTTTGAATATGAGTCCTGTGGGTCAAAAGACCCCTGAGATATAGGGTCACAAGGTCACATGTATTTTAAATGGCAAAATATTAACTTGTAACTTGGTGTGCAGAACCTTGGGCTCAAACCTCGATCGAGTTTGAATATAGGCCCTATGAGTCAACAGACCCCCGAATGTGAGTCCTGGGTTTTTACACCCATCTCGTTATGCATACATACGCCTGTATTTATAGTACGCGATGTCCTAACTATCCATGATGACATTTTTGGCTGTATAAAGATGAATTAGAATATTTAAATATTACTAGATTTTGCCCGTAGCTCCGCTCGCGTAAATATAGGTTAGTTTAGGTTAATAACAGTACTTTTTTCTGGATGGAAGGTTCTCTATGACCTTTTCTGTTCCCCTGACAACGTGTATGTGAATTTCAAGATGATCGGTCAAATATTTAAGGCAACAAACAGTCGCATTTATAAAAGTAGTTATGAATAGAATGTATTAAAAATAAATAGGATACTGTTTTCCTAACTAATCCTAACTAATATTATAAATGCAGATGTAAGTTTGTTTTTAAAGCTTGATGCTATAACTACTCGGCCGATCATCATGCATTTTCGTATAAAATATGTTGTAGCGGGTACAAAAAATGGCATAGAGTATATTTTATCCAGAAAAACGAATGCTTCTAAGGGATTGAAATTAATTAACAGGTTCCCTTTTCAATGTATCACATATGATACAAAACGATAGATTTTCTATTGTTCTATCACGGGACAGCGAAAGGGATAAAGCGACTGAAGCCGCGGGCAAACCCTAGTCTAATAAATTATATTAAAACTAAAAAGTCTATGTCCTTTTCTGTTACCCTGACAACGTGTACGCCCAATAGCATGATGATCAGTCGAGTAGTTAAGGCGGGAAAGCCTAACAAACGAACTCACATTCACATTTATAGAGATAGGATTAATATTTTATATTAATATTTAACGTAATTATCTTCGGTTGCTATATAGTCGTATACTTTATACAAATAGATAGCGGCACGCTCAAGATGAATGACATCATACTGCGCCTAAATTATTGTAATTTATCTTTTGAATGTAATCGGTAGGTAAATATTGAATGATTCAACACAAATAAGGTTTGAGTAAATCAAAGATACGTAACGTAGTAGGTATGTCATAAACATAAATTAACAAAGTACAGAATTGCTATTATTTTTAATATTTCAATTTGCATCCAGCAATCCAGTTCTATTTGAATTATAAAATTAAAGCTGTCGATTAATTTACAGAAATACGTGTACACTACGTATTGAATATTGTATTGTATTTATATATAAGTATGTAATATGAGTAAATTATTAATTACATACTCCAAATTTTATTGAAATCTATCAGTAAATTTAGAAACGTTACTTTTGACGATAATTATGGCAAAAAATTATGGAGTGTATCATATTTGAATAGCTAAATCAATTACTTTGTTACAGTCCATATCTGAAAAGAACTTACCATCAGAAATACTTTTGCCTTGCGAGTTACTGCATCAAGAAACGCGTTGAAACTTCAACAGATTGTAAAGAAAGAGTGTGGAACGTACCTGGAACAATAAAAAGTAATTATAGAAAGTTTCAACAGAACAATATATGTATTTAAATTTTACAATCTATCAGCAGGTCACTACCATTTTGATGCAGCTTCGGGTAGTATAGAGTATTTATATTCAATAATAATAGAAAACCCGCAAAAACCAATGATCGGCTGCGTGTGATCATAATATGCTGCAAGAATACTCTGTACATACTTCCTTATAGCGTAAGGTTGCATTTTATCATACCATGAGGAGGAGCTTCATCTGGATTTTATGTAGAATACCACTATCGGCTGGCTTAGATGATAAAATGTTGTAAAATAAAATGAAGAAACTAGATGGAGCTGCGAAAGCTTAGTGGTATGTAAATTCTCTTCCAGCCCAGTGGCCAGCATGTTGGACTATGTCCTAACCCTTTTCACACTGAAAAGAGGCCCATCAGTATTATTATTTATTTAACAAGATTAAGTTGTTATCCAAATTGTTTGATACAAAGCATTTTTTAAACCACTTAGACCTGAGCAAGAAAGCAACTGAAAGAAAAAGAATACACTATACAAGCTGTGATGTACAGTGCAGTATATATTAACTTATTACTAACTATTAATGATATTTCATGTTACGTATAAAATTAACATAGTCGTCTACAGTATCTATAAATTTATATTTCTAACTTTTTTTCTATCTAAATAGAGTGACCTATAAGTGTTGTCGATAACATAAGACACTTTGTTATTTTTAAAGTGGGGTAATGTATTTACGCTTCTTTTTCTACGGGCAAAGAGGAGTGGAGAAGGTATGTCTGACTCACCCGGTGAAAAATGGAATGTCTCGGGTTATACCGACTAGACTACCATGGTCTGCCTACTCCTGAGATGAATGGAAGGTGAGTTACTGTAACTGATACTACTCCAGTGATCCACCTAGCACTGCCCCGTCATATAAAATACTAAAAATAATATCGATCTGGCCATATTAGAACTTCATATCGCGCTTACTGGGACTCCACCCTCCCAGTATATAAATGGAACTTAATTCTACAGGGATCAACGTTGTCTTATAACTATTTCATGAATGCTTTCACGACGTAACAGCGTTCTGATTATTGTATATAATACATTGCCGGTTTGGTATGGCGACTGAATTATTTAGTAGAACACGCCGCGTATCAGTTATGATACACCTGTTTTATGGTGTTGCTTTTGAATGTGTTAAACTGTAAGTGCTAACGTAGATGTTAATAATTTATTTTGGATATTTAAGCAGTACAATTTCTGTATTAGAAATAATTACTGTGTTGTAGTAGACTTTACAAATATCAACACAATGGTCGCAAAGAACACTCAGATTTGGAGCACCAATTTTTTTGTCTCATGTGGTAATTGGCCCATGACATTTAACTTACCGCCATAGCGAGGCGACCTTTTCAAATCACAGTGCTATTAATATGCTGAACGGATAACCGTTCAGCATATTCATTTTTATAGAAGACTATTAAGAAGGCAAAGAAACCAGAAACATGGTCAGTTCTAAGATGGGTGTACGTTTAAAGACTTAGGTATACCACTGTAAGGGGAGAAACCAACGTAAGGGGAGGCTCCGATCCGATGGCTTGAATATTTATTCTAGCAGTTGTAAATATAGTAATTCACATACAATAGAAGAATTAAAATCTGTCATGTCAATGACATTATCATTATTACTCCTTCTCTTGCCCGTTGTATCCCTAGTATTAACGTCGCTGTGTTAAAAGGCAAGAGGCATTTTAGTTTTGTGTATATCTAAATATTGAAAACCGAATCAATAAAGATACTAAAAGAGTTATTCCAGTGATTATAAAGACATTTGTGCATTTAATGTCTGAGCTGAATCGACTCGCCGCCGGTAGCTAAGCACGACTGTTTCTCTTTTCTGTCTGAAAGGTCAGCAATTTACATATCATTATGTGGTAGCCTGGTCAATCTCTATGACTTCTATATATTATTATCTCTGGTCTGCTATCCGACTGCATACCGCGTTAATATCAGGCACGGTGACGAATATTTATTGTGTACTAATTTTTGCCCGCGACTTCGTGGCATTTGGACGTAGGAACCTCTATGTATCTTTCAACTTCTAGCAACGTAATAAGATGAAACATGCATCAGATTTGAAGTTAAACTTCTAGCAATACAACATGACAAACTGCATTTAATTTCGTGCAGTAGCTTTTGCGTGATGTGTGTACAAACATACAGACAGACATAAATACTAAAAAAATTGTTGTCTTCTATATAGCTCTTATAAAGACTTATAACATATTTTTCTTATATATCTCCTATGTAAAGACATTGACCAGTTACAATCTTGTTATTTGTATATATTTCTGTTAAAAAAATTATTGGTATTTGTTGCACGGACTCTGAAACTGTGTCCTGTTGACAGCAATATGCTCACCTCCTTCTATGCAGGACCTAAAGACATGGCTGGGGAAATATACGTGTCTGGCTATCCCCTCGGGGATATATACCTGAAAGTATGTTTATCGACATGCGTAATATTTAACCATGAACCTTTAATTATGTGACCTAATAAACGAGAACGTACGGCCACGACCTCTGCATATTCCTTCGGGAATCTTCGGTACGACAATTACAACCCTATTTACTTTAACAAATTAACTTTTAACAGTATATAGACATAATAAAATTACGTATAATTTGCTACTTACGAAATTGTACTTACTCTTTTCAAATTATATTTAAATATATAATCTAGTATCTAATTTACGGAAGCCGTAGCCATATAATTTTATCTCAAATTTACATAAAGATAACAGGACCGGCGTAACTTGAGCTCTACGCCATTGCGCTGTCTTCAACAAGTTAATATTAATGTAGATTCCCTGTAGAGTATGAGAGTTCAAAGAAAACTGGCTATTAATCATGCAACAAGGCCTTTGCATCAAAGGAGAGTTGTTTAACATGATGTTTTCAGTATTATATGATTAGTTATTGTAGGTGAATAGGCATGTTCGTGAGTTAATTATATAATATTTTGGTACAAATAAATTAAAATATGCCGGAATTAGATATAGTGCCTGTAGAACAAACAGGTATGTGTAAATATTATATTTATATATTTATCTTTTGGAAAAAAAGTTCTGTAATTTTATTGGTGATGGTGGCAAGATTGCCGGATGATATTGTTGCGATCGTGGGCTAAGCTTGGGTGACATTGGCACAAAACTGTGGCGTAGCAAAGAGGAACCTATGCGCAGCAGTGGATAAAGCCAGACTGTGGATGATGATAATGATTATGAGTATTATGTATACTAAGGAGGCATATGATGCAATGACGACCGCGTATAGCGATCAATTTGCAACGTTGTCTAACGCACAGATGGATGTCTACAAAAACTTCTACCAGCGATTTTGTAAAATAAGAATACAAATATGCGGAAATTATATGATTTGATAGTTGATCAATTCATTGTCACTGATTGTTAGTCGAATCAGAATCGAATATATGAATCTTGATTTGTTGATGAAATGATAAGTCGTGGTCGATTGTGCTAAAACGTTTGCATTCGCGGCGGGTAATTGTGATTCATTTTTAGATCTGTTCCCCTTTGATCTTTTATACATATTATAACTACATTCATATTTGAATATGACTCATTCGTAACTAAAATCAATCAACGTCAGCAATTCGAACGTACAGCATACGAATATTCAAAATATCAAAAAATATTCTATTATTTTAAACAATTAAATGATTTTTTTCGACATGCGCATTGGTGCCTGTTTAAAGAAAAGGTTTTTGCTATCATCAAATGTATAATTTTATTGTTAGATAGTTTTACAGTTATCAAACCATACAGATAACTTATATATAGGTCTATACTGGTAGCATAATGCTAAACTTGTTAGGTTCTAATTGTAATAGAGTTATTATTTATTAACAGCGCAACGACTCATTAAATGCATAAACTGCAAAGTGCGGCTCTTAATTCTGGTAAACAAAGTAAGTATGGTAACCCCTTATCATAAACCAAGGCTTTTATTATAACAGTAAAAAGCCAGAAGAAGTTACGGTGTCACAGAAAGGTTTTTGGGACCCCTCCTAGCTTACATAACCAGAGCAATCTAAGAACAACTTGCTAACTTTGTGTTTGCCAAAATTTCCTTGAGGTTGTTGAGTTTATTAATAATTAAATACTTGAGGAACACGGTCCTAATCCAAATTCGGGTCTAATTCCCCCTGCTGCCGGCTGACGGAGAATCGCTACGATTCAATTTTTAATTTATTAAGGTTCATTTTATTTCATCGTTGTTTTAATACGTTTAGGTGAAATTTATTTTATGGTTGTTTTTAAATTACGTACATATATGCTCATGTCTGTATATCACGAAAAGGGTAGATAGAAATTTTACGACCATATTATGTCTGCAATGATTTAGGTCCTAACTGACGAGCCTATTGCCGTTGCAAACTATGCAGCTACTGAAAATGTTAACAGAATCGAAAATTTAACTCTGTATCTCACTTACACATATGACGGGTATTCGAGCTTCCGTAGGTTGGTTTAGATATTACTAGATTTTTCCTGCGGCTTCGCTCGCGTCTTTTAGTAGCCTTTATATTATTCTCATGTATAAACAATAATACTGTATAGTTTCATCAAAATCCGTTCAGTAGTTCTTGCGTGAAAGGGTAACAAACATCCATCCATCCATCTTCACAAACTTTCACATTTATAATATTAATAGGATTTATTTTTATATCTTTTAAATTGACGTATTTAAGAATATTAGATAAAATACAATCAGAGCGTGGGAAAGCTGATAGTGGGTTACTAAATAAGTTGTCTACACTTCACCAATTCCTTTCACATTCGATTTTTATACGCAAAATAATTTAACAATGTGTAGAATTCAAGACAAAACGTGTGGTTCGTTCAACGGTTTATATTATTACAAGCTTTTATTTGACTTGCAATAAGCTGAAATTGCGTATTAGCCTGATGACTATATAATATTCTGGCGACTTGGATCTTGTACTGCTTCGAGGGCCACCTGAAGACTAACTAAGTCCTCAATACCTTATAGTAGTAGTAAATACTTGTGTTCCCGAGGGATGAATTTTTATTGGTAAATTAAGATTAGACTAGACTAACGCGAGCGACTCCGCGGGCAGAATCTAGTTTATGATAATTATAGAAGGGAGGAGGCATATCACACACTTCAGCTGTATTTAAACCTATGATTTAAAAAGCAAAAGTGTTTTAAGTAATCACAATGTCCTTAAATATTGATCCACACACGTTTATGATTATTGGCTTCTTCTGGTTATAGAAGCTTACTAAAAGTAAAATCATTTTTTTAATTGGTCCAATGATTATTGAGTGTATTCCTTATAAACGAAACAAATCACACGTACGAATATTTTCTCTTTTTATACTATTTAGTATAGATTTTTACAAATTAATCAAAGAAAAGCGTTCCCTTAAGCCCGTTAACATAACTAATAGTTAAAAAATGACATATTGCTATAGAAAATTAAATAAATACAAAATAAACACGTTAATTAATTAAATCAAAAATAAATAATATCATTTTTGGTTTTATGCGTTAGTGGGCAAACTATCAGACGGATCGCCTGATGGTAAGCGATTACCGCCACCGATGGACAACACCAGAAGAGTCACAAGTGCGTTGCCGGCCTTTTAAAAAGGAGTACGCTCTTTTCTTAAAGTTTTGAAGGTCGTATTGGTCCGGAATTACCACAGGCGACAGTTAATTCTACAGTTTTGTTGTGCGAGGCAGAAAATTTCAATAATATTTAAAATAGAGCCGCGTCACAAGCCGCGTAACAGTCGTTAAGTGTAAAATTATTTAGCGTGTTACGCTATTTAAATTTATGTATGCACGTAAATAGTGTTTCTGTTAAGTATCGGTTTATTATTTTATTCGATATCTATGATATACTGAAATTAATTTTACTAGATATTTGTCCCGCGGCATTGCTTGTGCAAATATAAGTGAGGTTAGTAACAGTACCTTTTTCTCCTTTTCTCTTCCCAAAAAAACATATAAACAAACTTATATTAGGATTTATACGATTAGTTAGGATTATCCATACCAACAGAGCTATTTTCTGCTTTCTTGAAAAAAAGACATTTTGTAGATAGTGTCACTTTTGGTTTTAACGTGCAATATCCGTTTTTGATTTCGGTGGTACTTTTTATTATATGTATTAAGCGCTAAGGTATTATATACTTAAGGAAACGTTTTCAATAATTAACGTATGCTATAATTTCATGACTTATATATGTAAGTTCTTCGTAATATACGTATAAATGACTTATCATAAATAAATGTAAATACAAACATCCCCGCAAATATATTTTGTAAAAATATGTTTTTGCGCGTTGGATTAATCATTCTGATATACCAGCCTTAGATAGAGTAGAAACCAACTCCAATACGCTAGAGAATATCCAGGCTAGGCGGATTTGATTTTATTTTCTGGATATGTTTTTTGTAATCCAAGTGAAATATCGTACAATCGTTTTTGTTTATAAAAATATTTTCTGTGGCTGCTATATGTGACTGAATAGATTTTGGACTACGCTTGCATTCGATTGTGCTGGATTTGATGCTTGTCTTAGGCAGACTGCGTTTGGGTTCTTAATATTATTATATTAATCAGCGTTCATATACAATAATTTTTCATGGTAGCATAGTTTTTGGATTAAAATAGGTATATCATAGCAGATCGATAGGTTTTGAATTTGATTTTCGGATCAAGAAAACTGTTATTTGGTTTTCCTCATCATCTCAGCCAAAATACGTCCACTGCTGGAAGCGATAAGCCTCCCTCAAGGTTTTCCATACAGACCGGTCTTGGGTCACCCGCATCCAACCGCTTCCCGTGACCATTATCAGGTCGTCAGTCCACCTTGTTGGGGCCTACTCCTGCTGCATGTACCGGTGCGTGGCTGCCACTCCAGAACCTTTCTGCCCCAACGACCATCGGTTCTGCGTGCTATGTGCCTTGCCTACTGCCACTTCATCTTGGCTACCCTGCTGCGGATCTCCTCACTTCTGATTCGATCCCGTAGAGAAACTCCGAGCATAGCCTTTTCCATCGCCCTTTGCGTGACCTTGAGTCTTCTGATGAGGCCCATAGTGAGCGACCACGTCTCTGAGCTTGGTTTTCCTATTGCGATATAATTCATATAAGCAGCTCTATCACTCTTATGTGAGACCTGGCTTTTGAAATGTGGCTGTAATAATCCTCTGCTAATTCCGTTGGAGATATATTTACAAGCGTGATACAGATTGTGTATGTAAATAGAAAACGAAACAGAAGGAAGGGGAAGATAGAGCCCATTCGCTGGCCATATCAGAGACAATGAAGAATAAGGATAGGTTATGAATATTCAAAGCCGAAGAGCGTGCATGAAGAATGTATTGAGAGTGAATTAAGCATAAGAGGATCATAGCAAGTGGAAATCCGTAAATTCTGTTTGTTAGAAGCCAACCCTTTGTTAGAAGCTCACATATGAGCCGCTACATATGTATCGTGTATTTGTTACCGGCTCAGATACGAGACACCAAGTGCGCGCCGCTTAAAACCTTATTTTACTAACCTTAACGCTTAAAACTGATTATTTATCGGCTTTCAGACCTCTATATATGTATTATACACAAGTAAATATCACAGAGATAGTTCTATTTGAAATTGCTGACCCTAAAATTAATGGCACTTTTTATGTACTCGAAATTAATTAAACATAAAACAGGATGGGCTGAAAGACAATTTTAGGATTATTCATGTTGACAATTGGTCATCATAATCCCTTCTTTTGAAAGCCCCGACCCTCATATAAAATTTAGTTTAGCGTTACTTTTGGGTTTCGGCTTTTTGTAACAGAAATAAGATTAGGCACATAAAAACTAATGTCCTCCCTTTTGTTCGTTCAGTAATAGGTTCTACTGCTTGCTTCGCTCATGTGAATATTTCAAATGACTTGTAGAACAGGGTTCTTGTTTAGATTATAATGATATTATTTTGTTATGTAAGTTTAGGTTATATTTTCGGTTGAGTAAGGTTTGTGGTTTCGGAATTCGCTTAAGTAGTTTTTATGTAATACCGGTCCAAACAGGCCGGTTAACAATCTAAAATAGTTGTTTTGGATACCAATAAATAATAAATTTGATTATATGAAGACTAATTAGTAGCGTTTTTAATTCCAAAAATAACGTTGTATATCATTGCTTTTATGTATAAAACGATTGCTTCTGTAGATTGCTTTGTATGTTGTCTTCGGGTCGATTTCTGGATGAGGCAAAATTTTGTTAGGACATCTCCCAAGGAATTCTTATTAGGAATATAGGGTTCTGCCCCGCAGACAACTGGAGCTGTGTCCAGTATAATAATAATAATAATAATAATAATATTCTACCACATACACACAACACCATCTAGCCCAAACTAAGCAGAGCTTGTACTATGGATACTAGACAATGGATAAACATACATATATACTTTTTTTTTTTTTTGTAAATACATACATATTATACATAGTATATAATATTAGGCTCGCTCTCTATTACGTAAAACTCCAAATCATAGCCATCGAAATATGCTAATAATACCTACACATCTGCCTACCCTTTCTTCTGTATATGCAAACACTATGTTTGTAACTAAAAGATTCTTCATTTCAAAATTAAGACAGGCTATAGTTTTATAACAGTAAAGATAGAGATTTCAAATGATTTAAATGTAAGACAATGCAACAGATTAGTCATAGCTCGAGATATCTTGAAATACCTTCAAGAAATTGAATAATTACTGCCATTCCCGACTGTGTAGAAGGAAATCGTAGTACCTTGAATCCTTGCAGCATTACATTTAGCTTTGAATTTAATTAAATTTACTGAATACCTAGCATAGCGCAATCCGTTTAAACTAGGATAAAATATTTAGTGTAGGTTTATTTTTATTGTTTTATGGCTTATTTTCAACAACTGCCTTGTTCGTGTATATGTAAGTATGCGCTTAAGTTTATTTGCAATGATGAGGTTTTGGGTTCAACACTTAGGTCGAGCCAAATGTTCTGGATTTTCTGTTAAATATTTTGTCACAGTACGGACTCTAGAAATGTGGCAGGCAATACGCTGACTGCTACTACGAGTATTTAGGACTTGAAATCATAGCTGGAAAATTTGAATGTCAAACATCTGTATGTTCTCTAGGACGACTGCGCTATCCGTTGAGTTAATTATGCGATAAAATGTTGTTCGTATTGCCAGTATCTTTTAAAGCTATTTGAAACATTCAAGCACAGAACTCGTCAAAATGTTTAATCCTACTTATATTATAAAAGTTACGAGTTATGTAAGATGTGTGTTTGTTACTCAATTACGCGTATTTAGATATACCATAATTATGTTAGTCACATACTTTTCATGTCAGTGTGCGTTAAACGCTGTCGTGGTATACAACTAGTTTAGTGATCTTTTACATTAAAGTAATATAAATACAGTGAAACATGTGACATCAACCTGAATTGATGGAAATTTCATCTTGTATTTCTGTATTATCTATCCAGCTATCCTCAAAATCTTCTCCTGGCAGAATTGAGATGATGACATAACCACATCGCTCTGTGCCAAAAGCCGTGATGTACATAATATGTAACAATAATAGAAGTTATCATGGCAACAACAAACTTTATCCAAATATTGATGTATCAGGCCACAATAATTGGCATGACCTACGGCTCTTCAATTTATTTATTATTTCTATTCACGGTATGTTTCGGCCAAATTAACTTCGGATCACGGACATCCTTATCGTCATTGTAATATTTATCCTGCCCAGATTAGGTTGACCTTTTGATTTCGTTCTTTGAAAAGAATTCGCCGGGCATTCGAAATTTGGGTTACGAAATTCAAGTCATCTTTGGGTTAAGGTTGGCTGGGATGTGTATATATATATATATATATATATATATATATAAGTAAGTCAACATTATGCGAAGAAGTGATTGCCTAAAAGCCGTCTTACTGTAGATGGGAAAATATCAAATAAGAGACAAAGACTCATTTCGACTTTGAAATACCTGCTCCCAAATTAGAACTATTTCAAAGTAGCTGTGTTTATGAAACCCTTCTGATTTATAATGCTCTGCCGAAGTCAATTACTCAACTGCCCTTCGAAACATTTTGCTTTGAATTAAAAAGGTGGCTGGTGCAGCAATGTTTTTATTCTATTCATAAGTATTTTGTGAAATATCTATGTAATATTTTTTCTCATAATCTTGCATTAACGTACAGACATACATTATAACAATATATGCAATAATTTTGTAATTGATTGTTGATTATACTCGTATTTCATTTAATTTATTGATACATAAAGATTGGTGCTGAATGTTAATTATTTATTGTGGTTGCCTATTATAATTGTGTAATTTAGTGTCAAATTTTATTTAAAGTACAATATGTTCTTTCGTTTTTACTAGTCAATATTTAATCTTAATTTTAATAAATTTGTATGCCGCTGCATCGGTGAAACATGATAGGCTAAAATTGTATATCTTCCACGCCTTAACTACTAGACCGATCATCATAAAATTTGGCATACACGTTGTCAGGGGAACAGAAAAAGACATAGGGTACCTTTCATCCAATAGAAATATGATTTACGTGAACGAAGACGCGGGCAACATCTAGTGTGCTTTAAACAGTTACGGTGTTTTTTTTATCATGTAAAGACTTCAAGCAATTTGGGTTACAAATTACCTACTAGTATTCTCGTAAGCTAAGATGCTTGTGATACGAGTGAGTTCATGTCTGTATTCGGTTGGTTGACTGTGTTGGTTGTTTGTCGAACTATTTGTATTCTCTTTGAGATAAAGATCTTGCAGATAGCAAAGACGATTACGCCTTGTATATCTATCAAATACATATCTTAGGGTATAGACAGACGGACTGCATTTCAACTGCACTCCGACTGCAAAATTGCAATTTCAATGCATTTAGTATAACTGCAAAAAACTGCAAACTAACAGTGCAGCCCGATTGCAGTCGGTGTGCAGTTCCAACGACTGCTCGGTGGCTGAGAGCTAGCTGCAGCGTCAACGTGCAGTTCAAATGCAGTCTATAACAATGTAATGCAGTTGGTCTAGCAGCATTTAAACTGCATACCGACTGCAATTGGGCTGCACGGTTGGTTTGCAGTTTTATTGTAATCGTACTTACTGCATTCAAACTGCAATTTTGCAGTTGCGGTGTAGTTAAAATGCAGTCCGTCTGTCTAGAGCCTTAGAGAATATTTTAGTTTCTGAAATATATCTTTCTCCGTTTTAAACAGTTATATTTAAAATATGGCATCATTATTTCATGACTCATGAACTTATCATCTGTTGTCTATCTATCTATATACAAACAGACAAAATAAGTTACTAGATTTTTTTTTGTAACCTGCATTTAAAGATCCGTTTGGTATTCGGTCACGTATAACTATATACCCAGAAGTTGATATTCTTGCGGATGAATGGAAAGTATTATTTTTAGAATGTATGAAGTACTGTGAGCAGAATGCGTGAATGCTAAATATTACATTTATTTTATATTATTTAAATAAATAATGATTAAATAGTGTAATTGGCGCAAATCGTTCTATTTGATGTTAATAAATAAATAAATAATAACAATGTTTATTTTTCTACGCCAACGTGTTTGTTTGGAGATAATATTGTCGAATGACGTGGCTGATGCGTTTCCTATAGGTAAATGTAAATGTTAAATTAATTGAAATCAAATAATTGTGTAATATTGACTTTACCAACAATATGCAGCTGTCTATAGACCAAAGAATACGCTAGCTTCCTACAAGAGATGTCCCGCTTGACAAATTCTACACAATCTAGTCGAATCAGTTATTGTATTTTTTTATACATATGAGTAATAAAACTCATATAGTAAAACTGACACCTCTACCTGCACTCGGCGCCATTCCTGTCTCAGCAAGAATATTATTATATAAAGTCGAATTTTGCGTTACTTGCTGGCAATCCATTGTACTAAAACAATAGAGAAAAATGGAACCTGCTACATACCCTCGGATTGCCCACTCCAACTATTGGAATAGAAAAGTTGACAATACCAACGTCATCCAATAGGAAACAGCCGCGTTGTATAGGCGGTGCTCCAACATGCAGTATTCGACTTACGAACATAAAATATGCGTCGACACGTTTTACTTCAACGCGAGGCATTTTCAGGACAGTGTGGTAAACCAGAAGTGCGTTGCGAGTCCTCCTATCACAATTATATTCTGAATATCCCAAAGCACAATCCTTTGACATTTCAAATTTATATTCGTATTCGATAGTTCTTATCTTATCTTGTGTGGGGGCCAGTCAGTACAGACCGGCGACACTTCGACCCAGTGGGATATTTTGTGTCGACTTCCCCAATAACGACTGCCATAGATGTTCATGGCAGTCGGGACTGACGGCTTAACGTGCTCTCCGAGGCATAGAGCAGGCGTTAACTGTAAATCAATACGCACATAATTTCGAAAAGTCTTATAACTTCCGAAAGTCAGAGGTACGCGACGTGGGTTCGAACCCGAGACCCTCTGCATTGCAGTCTGTTGGTCTCTCCACTTACGACTTACCACGAGTTATCGCTGCTCAAAATCTAAATCTCAAAATATGCGTCGACACGTGTTTTACCTCAACGCGAGGCATTTCCAGGACAGTGTGGTAAAGCGGGGGTGCGTTGCGAGTCCTCCTATCACAGTTATATTCTGAATATCCCAAAGCACAATCCTTTGACATTTCAAAATTATATTCGTATTCGATAGTTAATTATCACTCATTTTAACGACGAAGGAAAATATCGTAAGAATGTCTGCATATCTGAGGTTTCTTGATAATGTTTTCAAAGACATGTGAAGTCTGTCAATCCGCACTGGGCCAGCGTGACAGACTACGACCTAATTCTTTTCACACAGAGAAGAAACCCTTGTATAGCAGCGAGACAATCTATACATATACAGAGCTGATATTTTAATATTATTAAATTTGTTCATAGTAAAAGCTCGGCGTGCATTATTCTGTACTACATGTATCAAAGTCTAACTTATTGTAACATCTTACTAACATGCAACTGACATGACATGTTATTTTCAGAGCCTGTCTCTCCGATGCAAGATATTAACAAAGCATTTGAGGAATGCAAATTTGGATGGTTCCACATAAAGCTGTTGGTGACAGGCTTCTCGGGGTTTATCTCCTCGATACTGGTCACCAATACGACTTCTTACTTGCTGCCGATAGCTGAATGTGATCTTAACATGAACCTAAAGCAAAAAGGGCTGTTGAATGCCATGTCTTATGGCGGTAAGTGGATAGAAAGAATTAGATTGTAATATATTATTTACACAAAGGCATATTTTTATACTAGGCAGGTAAAGAATCTCGTAGACCTGATAGAAGATAGGAATACTGTTCTTGCGTATCACTCTAAAAGATTACTAAACGCTCACATACCCCCTACTGTTTTTCTTTCTTTTTATCCCAAGCGCAAGCTACGGTAAGTACATTCTATGAGGCAACTAATGTACTCCAGACAATTTTGGTCATGGTGGCCATCTTTAACGGAGACTAGTTACCTGAGGCAGGCGATATAGTAGAGCATACGTGTGTGCGTACACATAAGTGCACTCTCTGACAGGATTGAGACTGAGAGAGAGATCAGGCTTTACGTGTTTGCCAAGACACGAGGATGTGTAACACCGTCGACTTCATCAACTTCACTCCGGGCTGCTACAAAGAATTTCTTATCAGAAAAACCCAACAACTTCTTGCTAACCCGATACGGGGTGTAAAACTAAGAACCCAGACACAACAGTCCCAAGAGTTGGTAACCTCGGTAGTTAAATAATGTCACTTAAAATTTTCTTTCTTGTAAGGGTCAGGGACCGTGTGTCAATTTTAGTGTTAAAAAAGTTTATTGTTTTTATCTTTAGTTTTTTTATAGTCAGTAGTATATGGCATAATGGCTGCAACACCTTGTTAATCTGATTTGTAAAATACTGAAATTACATTTAATTGGCAATTTAAAAGAGTGGCCGTGAGTGACCAAAATGAATAAATGATTTTTGACTTGACTTGACTTGACTAGTTATATGGAGAGAAATCAAAAGTTATGTTTGTTTTCAGGTATGTTTCTTTCATCAATAATAGCAGGCTTTTTAACTGATACCTTTGGAAGGATTAGATTCCTGAGAATAGGCTACGGTGGACTATTATTTTGTACATTGTTATCTGCTCTTAGTCAGACGTATGAGATGTATGCAGCTGCTAAATTAGGCGAAGGATTTTTGTAAGTACGTAATTAATAAGTGTAGTTTACTATGTTGACCTATTTGTCTTAGTGCATTATGCTATATAAGATGCATCCACAAGAAATATATTTTTAAAATTATGTATTTTATTTATATTGGGTGCAGAATTGCATATGGAAATAAGTAAGGGTAGTTTAACGCGACAATGTGTACTGTTAGCCTATTTATTACATTTGATAAATACTTTTACTACAAGACTTGGAATGTTTTTATCTCAATTATTATTGACTAGATTTTGCCCGCGGCTTCGCTCGTGCTAAAAGTAGGCTAGGTTATGTTAGTAGCAGACCTTTTATAAAATAAAATATAGTCTATATTAATTGGTGATAACATTGCGCTCTCTTATAAAAAAATTTTTTAAATTGTCTAATACGTTTTTGAGTTAATCCCTTACAAACAAACAAACAAAAATCTAATCTTTCCTCTTTATAATATTAGTATAGATATAGATTGGGCTTAAAATTTAGATTCTATGTATTTAACATTTTGAGTTATGTAACGTTTTGATGAATAATTACTTAGTTAGAGTTGGAAAAGAGCAACGATAGCTCAGTGGGGAGACCAACATACTGCAATTCAGAGGGTCTCGGGATTGAACCCACGTCGCGCACAGCTGACTTTCGGAAGTTATATGACTTTTCGAAATTATGTGCGTATTGATTGACAATTATCGCCTGCTCCGTGCCTCGGAGAGCACGTTAAGCCGTCGGTCCCGGCTGCCATGAAAATCTATGGCACTCGTTGTTGGGGAAGTCGACACAAAAGATCCCACTGGGTCGAAGTGTCGCCGGTCTGTACTGACTGGCCCCCACACAGGATAAGATAAGATAGAGATGGAAATATAAAAAAAATTCGTTGTGAGGAATTGCTTAAGATTATTTAAAACCAAACCAATTGGGCCCTAAAGGCATTTGTTTTTTAATAAGACTTTATTTGTTTTGGCAAGTTTTATTTAAATCGACTGTGACTTTATTTTGGTCCTAAAATATGACCGCAATTTTAAGTAAGACCAGTATATAATTTTGGGATATGATCATATTCTAAAGCAAAGATAAGATGGCCTATAGCAAGCCCATTACATCCTTGATATCAAGAAATGCCTGAACTATGCCGTTTTAACCACAGCTCACCTCAAAGCGTAAACGACTGAAAAGATAAGCACTTCTTCAAGTGACAGCTAAGTCACTATTGCTATCCTTTTCTGATGTATTCACTAGAGCGAATAGATAACCGACCCAGTATTTTTCTTTCATTTACATTTATTCTATGAATTTTAAGTGAAAACTTTAAATCTTGTTTCACATAAAGTGAATGTTGAAAAACTTTTGATAATACTTCTATATTTTATGTTGTTGGCTTGGAACTGCCTTTCTGGTAATCTGGCATAAGTTTGCGGTTGTGGGCTTTTGGGTTGGATGTCTAGGTATAGTAAAACATTTTTCTTTTCTATCAGAATTTTAATTTATAGATTTTTTGTTTCATTTATTATTTCTTTCGAGGTTTTTGTCTAAACCAGACATATTAACCACATCATACCTTTTAACGTAAATAAAATCATATTACCAAAAATGCTATTAAGTATAACAAACTAACAGGTACATTGAAATTAAACTACTATATACGGATTTTATCGCGTTGTTTATTTAGCACTGTATTACAAAATTTTGAAAATATTACACTACTACTACTATTGAATTTTACTAATTTATAAGCTCATAAAATTATTTAAACTATTAAATCTATTTATTTTTGGTTTACACTTTCCCCGACGTTTCGGTTGCTTTCCAGCAGCCATGGTCACGGGGAGACTATATATAACTTGAATTCATTTAAAACTCGCTCTCGTTCAGTTCTATTTCGGACACAATCCATCAGCAAGTGTTGTACATCCTCATCCTCCATCCTAATTTATAGTTGCAGTACGGAATTTAGAAATGGGTCCATTAGACCGTAATGTAGTCTTACGGGTTAACGTATCCTGTCACTATGTAGCAAGTATTTAATCACTAGATTCTGCCCGCAGCTTCGTTCATGTAACTATCAATTTTCTATTCCTCGAGCACCGGACCTTTTTCTGCTTGAAAGGTCTCTACTAGTCCATGTTCTTTTCTGTATGATTGGACGAGTAGTTAAGGCGTTAAAGCGTAACAAACAAGCTCACATTTCTAATATTAATTAGGATTATCATTGGTCTTGAATAAATATTCAAAATTTATTAGTAAATGCATAAGAAAATAAACTAACAATATGTATAACGTTTGTGTGCATGAACATGGATGTTTGTCTTGGTCTGAGTGTTTCTATGTATAATATGTATGTATTTACAACAAAAAAAAGGATATATGTATGTTTATCCATTGTCTAGTACCCATAGTACAAGCTCTGCTTAGTTTGGGCTAGATGGTGTTGTGTGTATGTGGTAGAATATTACTATATTATATTATGTCTATTAAGGTCTAAACAAAAAAAATGGGTATAGTAATTTTTAATTTGATTTTGAAACAAGATGTTTTGTGTATTAATACTAATTCATTTCTGCGTAGAATTACGGAACGGGACGCATCATCGCATTTTATCTCAAAGGCAGAAATGTAGATATAACGACCATCTCTCTATCTATTTTAAATAATAATATTATATCACATACATACAACACCATCTAAACGAAACTAAGCAGAGCTTGTACTCTGAGTATTAGACAATGGATAAATATACATATATGTTTCTTTTTTTGTAAATACATACATATTATACATAGAAACACCCAGACCAAGACAAATGTCCATGTCCACGCTTACGTGCATGGCCATGGATGTTTGACTTGTGCGGGAATCGGACCCGCGAGGCGTGGCAGGCGGTTACACTAACCATTACGCCATCGAGGCTTATAGTATAGCTGTATCGCAGGCAATAGGAGTCTTTTATTCGTCTCCGTCTCCCTATTGCGTGCGAGCAGTACTTACAGCTCAACCGAGAAATCAACTCATGCTTCCAAATGTATGCCGACGACTTAAAACTATTTAGAATAGTTAAATCTGAATCGGATCAGGCCCTTCTGCAAGAGAATATTGATAGACTTTGCAACTGGTGTGATAATAATGCCATGGAATTAAACATCAATAAATGCAATCACATTAAGTTTTCACGAAAACGACAAAAGTTCGGTACTACTTATACCATGAAAGGCAAGATTTTAAAGATCGTCAGTGAGGTAAAGGATCTGGGTATTACGATTGACTTTGAAATGCGGTTTCTTAAACATATAGACAACACGATCAACAAATGTAATAAAATGGTTGCTTTCATAAATCGTAATACTCGACAATTTAAATGCATAAAAGCTCTGAAAACGTTGTATTACGCCTTAGTACGCAGTAATATAGAATACTGTTCTATAGTGTGGTACCCTATGTATCAAAACAATATCCAACGCATTGAAAGCATACAAAAAAGTTTGTAAGGAGGCTTTCTATGGTATCCGGTATTCAGCGTACGGTCAAAGACTATAATGAGAGGCTTAATTATTTTAATATAAAACCATTATATTGGAGAAGAGACTATTTGGGTTTATTGTTTCTACATAAGATATGTAATCAGGGTGTAGACTGTACGTCATTAATATCAAAAATAAATATTAACATACCCAGAACATCTGCTAGGTTAGTGAACTATAAGCCGTTTGTTATCAAAACTAGTCGCAACAAATATGGGAGCAACACACCTCTATCCTATATCCTCGGAAAATGTAATGCTATTTATAATAAAGTAGATATAGACAATTTCTCAGGAAAAATAGTTACATTTAAAAAAACAGTATTTAGGCTAGTAAAGTATAATTTAATTTAGTATAATTTAGTTTTAATTTAGTCCTTAATCTAGCCTTAATTTTCTTGTGTAGTTTATATAACTTAGAAATTAAATTGTAACCTTACATGTATGTACACTTTAGATATAGTCAATGCTGTGCTCACCTTTAATTTAAAAGCATACACATAAATATTTGTATGAATGTTTTTCATGTAAATGCTTAGTATGTATTTTAGTTGGTAAGCCTTAAGTTAAATAAATAAATAAATAATACGAATATTTTAAAATGACATAGAGGTCTTCAGACATAATTTACAATTTTGTCGTTAAATGAAAATACAACAAAACAACCATAAAACACCAATACACTATAAAATATGGATGCGGTATACCGCATCCAAAACTGTAAATAGCACAGTATTTGTACAGTCCACTGCAAGTTGGTACTGTGCCCAGAATTCTGACAGCATTATTACCTTGGCTCTTGCTATCCATTCCTTCGATGCCTGCTCGTTATATACTGGCGTTTGTTTCTTGGCTATAATCACGCATACATATGTTTATTTATGTGATTTTATATAAACAGTAACTAATTTTTTTAGTAGTATCGGTGGTTTAGCGGTAGAGCATGACCTCTTAAGTTTGATGCTCGATTCGGACTAATTTTGACTGCGTTTTCTGTCAGTAAATTTTGAGAATTAACATATGGGTCTGGAAACGTGTGTTGATGCGAATTGGTCAGTGATTTCTTTTTTATTTACACTGCAATGTGATTGTAACGGACCTGATGGACAGCACAATTACAGTCCAGAGACAGTGACGACGGGGAGAAGATAGATGTCTTCTAGCCGTCGTCAGTGTCAATCCTGACCAGATGCTTCTTCATACTACGCTTGAAGGACCCAATGTCATAGAAGGGAGGGAACACATGTGCCGGACATGAGTTTTAGTCAAAAAAATCTCAATAGGAGCACGTATTTCGGAAATATTTCGATCAGACGGCGATAAGCTCACTCTCTATTACTTCAGAGCCAAAACCATGGCTGGCAAAATGTGGATGACATAAATTTCTGTTTACCACTTGTAGGGTTTAGGCGAGAGTTTGTGCATATTCGTCGCTTAGATTTTCAAAACTATGACAGTTTTATGACTTCAGTAAATAACTTGTATTTATTCTTTACGATATATTATTATACTAACTTCACATAATGTCTATTAATGTTGTTCATTAATAATAATTAGTTTTACTTAATACCATCCGTATAAAATTAAAAACCAATTCGTTTAATTCCGTATAATAGTATAAATTAATATCTAAATGTAATATGTCCAAAAAATACTTAATTTAATAATTAAATAATGAAAAATATTCAAATAAAATGCTTACGTTATCTATGAGGTACATGTTGGTATCTGTTTTTACAGACTCATAACAATCGATTCTAAGACAGCAAACTAAACAACCACGCAAAGTTCACTATTGGTACAATACTACTGCTTAATCAACTGCTTAACCCTCAGAGCAAGAAATACCTGAAGACACAACCTATCATATTTTCAACCTCACTCAGAAACAAATATATGACACTAACTATATCAAATTAGACGACGTTGTAGATCGATGACATTAAAAACTAATGTCGCGATACCTGCATGTCTGAGATATGTGAAGTCTGCGAAACAACACCAGCACGGTGGACTATGGCCTAGCCCGTCTTTAACCCTCGATGCAAAAACGACGGGTTGTTATAATTATAAGTTTGACGTGTCTGTGTGTGTGTGTGTCTGTCTATAGCATCGTAGCTCCGAAACGGATGAACCGATTTTAATTTTGTTTTTTTTGTTTGGAAGGTGAATTAGTCGGGAGTGTTCTTAGTTATGTTTGATGAAATTGGTCCAAGATGGCCGCCGCCACAAAATGGCGGATTACATATTTTTTCACAACTCCCTTAATATGAGTATTAAATAAAAGGGCTTGACTAGTAGAATACTATACACTATAATAAATTTAAAATCCAAGATGGTGATATACATTTTTTTTCACAACTTCGTCAATATTGGTATCAAATGAATTTTGTGTCGGGGGTGTTTTACACTGAGAAGAGGCCTGTGCCCAGCAGAAGCACAGTTTATATATAGGGCTGGTATTATATGACACTATACTGTCAGATATCATCTATCGGTCTTGCCTAATATTGAAATTCTAGACACGCTCTAACTAAAGCATTCTACCTCTCTTGAAATGATAATAATATAGTTTAGGAACAGCCTATTTAATTATAATTTTTATAATATTGTCTTCTGTTTACGCGAATGTTATTCATTGAAATTAAACTACTATATACGGATTTTATCGCGTTGTTTATTTATCACTGTATTACAAAATTTTGACTTCAGCAAAATTTTGAAAATTTATCACTGTATTACAAAATCAAAATTTTGTAATACAGTGATAAATAAACAACGCGATAAAATCCGTATATAGTAGTTTAATTTCAATATAATTTTTATTTCAGTTCAGCCATAGCAATTAGTGGAGTAACTTCGATTGTATCAGAATTCTGTCATCCAAGTGTTCGAGATCGTGTGTTGCTGTGCCTGTCTTCTTTTGCAGCACTTGCTCAGATTATAAGCCCAATGATGGCCTGGGTAATCCTAATTCAAGATTGGGAATGGAGTTTATTTAATGGAGCTGTTGGTAAGATATGAAAAGGAACAATTTCTTTTTTAAGATTCTATTTGGATTTCAAATTACTAGTATTTTTGATAACCCCTCCAGTTAAGCTAGAATGCTTGTGCTAGGAGTGGGTGCACGTCAATAGTGCAATGAGTGGGATTCGAACCCGCGACCTCTCGGTCGCAAGCCCGATGCCTCATCCATTGGGCTACCGCAGCTTCAACGCTTTACTATACAATATAATAATAATTAAAAAATTAGGCTAAAAAATACTGTTTTACGTTTATGCGAATCTACATTAATATTAAGCAACTTTACACGGATTTTATCGCAGTTTATTTTGGAAAACACTTTTGATACTAGTTTTAACTGGTAAAAGTATTTGATAAAATCCACGATAACAGCTGATTAAAGTACAGTTTAAATTCGATCTTGATAAAATTTGCAATGACTATTTTACATAAAAACATATACACCAAAAACAACTATAAAGGCGAGGTCAGACTGCGAGCTATAAAAAATGTGCTATTTCATATTTAATAGCTCACAAAGAATAGAGTTTAGGTTAGAGTGCAATGGTAATATGATAATTCAAAAGCTTTTGGTTTATATTGTTAACATTTCAGATCCCAGCTCAGCTTGTAAAACTAATGCAGTTGAGCGAGGAGATTCTCGCTCGATTGGTAGCTTTATAGTTATATCATCCATTTATTGTCCTGTCCGTTTAGCATTTTACCAGTATCTATACTTCTATTTGGCAGCTCAGCTAGCATGGCAGTCATGGACTATATACTAGCATACAATTCTTATAAAAAGAGCTCACAGATCTGACCACTGTGCTCTATAAACTTACTAGCACAGTATCCGTTAGTTTATAGCTCGCAATCTGACTGCGCTCTAAGTATTTCTACGCAAAAATATTTGAGTAAAGTTAAAACAAATTCACAATTTAATATTGTCTTCTGTTTACGCGAATGTTATTCATTGAAATTAAACTACTATATACGGATTTTATCGCGTTGTTTATTTATCACTGTATTACAAAATTTTGAAAATATTACTCTACTACTACTATTGATTTTATTTGACTAATTTATAAGCTAATAAAATTATTTAAACTATTAAATCTATTTATTTTTGGTTTACACTTTCCCCGACGTTTCGGGTGCTTTTCAGCAGCCATGGTCACGGGGAGACTAAGATGGTAGTTGTCTCAATGTTCCAGTGTAGTTATTTCAAAGTACCTGAACATAATTTAATTATTGGTGTTTCTATTTACGCAGAATGAGCTCAAAGTATCATGAAGTCTAGCTGTGGTTTGTTTCTTCTTGGGTTTGACTATTTGAAGTACTGGATCCCAAGCTGGTGGTACATTCCAACCATCTTCTCTATTGAAATTGGGATGTTTTTTAATTTCAATAGCCTCGCGAAGCATCCTTGGCAGGAATCGGTGTTCTTTAGCGAGAATCTGTGGTTTGTCAAATCTCAGGTAGTGGTTGGTACCCTGTTGTACGTGTTCACACACAGCAGACTTCAACGAGCGTTTGTGTTTTACGTCAGCTATGTGTTCTTTTATGCGGGTGCCTATGCTTCTCTTGGTTTGACCAATGTATGAGAGTCCGCAGTCACAATCTATTTTATAGACCCCTGCATCTTGTAAAGGTAATTGGCACTTGACGGATGGTAAAAATTGACTTATCTTCGTTGGCGGCTTGAAGTATGTGTTGATTGAAGCTCGCTTCAAGATGTAGCCAATCTTGTCAGTGACACCCCTTACATAAGGCAGTATAGCAGGCTGGCGCTCGACTGTGGCTGGCTTTTCTCGGGATCTGTGACAGCGGCGCGGCTGTTGGAGCTTGTTGTCTTGCAGTACTTGCTTGACCTGTTGAAGCTCGGCGTCCAGGTGTTTCTTGTCACAGATCCCGTGGGCTCTCTGAAACAAAGACATTCCCACGGTAGCTAACTGTTTAGGATGGTGGTGAGATTCACCGTTCAAGTACCTATTTGTATGGGTCTTTTTCCTATACACGGTGTGGCTCAAAGTATGATCAGGATTCCTGATGACAAGTACGTCTAAGAATGCTAATGAATTATTTGCCTCTAATTCCATAGTAAATTGGATGTTGTTATTAATGGAATTAAGATGTTCTAGGAATACACTAACACTATCTGTTGGTAATATTGTAAAAGTATCATCTACAAACCTCTTATAAATCCTGGGTGTGATGGGGGCAGTCTGTAAAGCTCGAGCCTCGAAGTCCTCCATATATATATCGGCAACAACAGGCGATACTGGGGAGCCCATTGCCACACCATCGACTTGTATGTAGAATTTATTGTCCCACAACAGATAGCCAGTTGTTAAGCAATGCTTAAGTAGTTCTGCATATTCCTCAGGCATATTGTACTCTATTAGCTTCCTTTTAGTTATTTCAATACAGTCATGTACAGGTATGCATGTAAATAATGACTGTACATCAAAACTAACCATTGTTTCATTGTTAGTGAGACATAGGTGTTTAATCTCACTCACAAAATGGTATGAATCCTTTACATGTGCTCTCGAGTTGCCTCTGAGTGGTGAGAGTATCTTCGCTACGTGCTGAGCCAATCTGTAAGTTGGTGTGTCGATCTGACTCACAATAGGACGTAGAGGAGCGTTTTCCTTGTGTATTTTTGGTAACCCATACAGCTTTGGAGGTTTTACGCAAGCTGGTATTAATTGTTTAACGTCTAGATCTAGTCTTTCGGAGTATTTATATATGATGTCTTTGGTTTTGTTTAATATTTTGTTTGTAGGGTCTGTTTTAACCTGTTTATATGTTGTTTCATCCGAAAGTAAATTTTCAATTTTATGTTTATAATCTGACGTATCCATTATAACCGTAGCGTTTCCTTTATCTGCACGGAGTACTGTAATATCTGGCCTAGCCCGCAAGTTCTTCAATGCGACGAATTCATCTTTGGGAAGATTCGGTCTGGGCACTTTACTTCGACGCAAGACCGATGAAATATCCTGACGTATAGCCTCCAAATCTTCCTTTCTTATGTTATTCTTGACTAGGCAGTCCTCGACGTTGCAAATAATGGCCTCATACGGTATCCTAGCCGGTGTTATTGCATAATTTAAACCTCTACTTAATACTTTTTCGGTTGTTTTGTCTAAAGTTTGTTTTGACAGATTAATAACTGCTTGTCTTTGAGATGACGGCGGCGTGTCATTGGTCCGTGCATTGACGTTTCGTTTCTTGCTGTTGGCATTTGATTTTGATAATAATTTTTCATATTTTTGAATTTTGTTCGTTTTACACGCATTATATTTAGATCTTTCTCTGTGATTTATAGCATTGATGCATTGTTTAAAATCAAATGGAGTTATTAATCTCTGTATTTCATTAGACAAAATCTCAACGTTCCTATTTATGCTGCGTAAGTCAGCGCGATGTTCTCTGATAACTTGTATTAATAACTTTTGACTTGCCTGTTTTAAGATCTTAGCGCTTCCTCGTATGTCTTTCTTGGCTGATATCTTGACACACGTAGGAATGAGACTGTGATCACGACATCTCTTCAAGAAATTTAGAAGATCTGCAAACTAAGCGCGCAAGATATGTAACATCTTTAAATTTCTTGAAGAGATGTCGTGATCACAGTCTCATTCCTACGTGTGTCAAGATATCAGCCAAGAAAGACATACGAGGAAGCGCTAAGATCTTAAAACAGGCAAGTCAAAAGTTATTAATACAAGTTATCAGAGAACATCGCGCTGACTTACGCAGCATAAATAGGAACGTTGAGATTTTGTCTAATGAAATACAGAGATTAATAACTCCATTTGATTTTAAACAATGCATCAATGCTATAAATCACAGAGAAAGATCTAAATATAATGCGTGTAAAACGAACAAAATTCAAAAATATGAAAAATTATTATCAAAATCAAATGCCAACAGCAAGAAACGAAACGTCAATGCACGGACCAATGACACGCCGCCGTCATCTCAAAGACAAGCAGTTATTAATCTGTCAAAACAAACTTTAGACAAAACAACCGAAAAAGTATTAAGTAGAGGTTTAAATTATGCAATAACACCGGCTAGGATACCGTATGAGGCCATTATTTGCAACGTCGAGGACTGCCTAGTCAAGAATAACATAAGAAAGGAAGATTTGGAGGCTATACGTCAGGATATTTCATCGGTCTTGCGTCGAAGTAAAGTGCCCAGACCGAATCTTCCCAAAGATGAATTCGTCGCATTGAAGAACTTGCGGGCTAGGCCAGATATTACAGTACTCCGTGCAGATAAAGGAAACGCTACGGTTATAATGGATACGTCAGATTATAAACATAAAATTGAAAATTTACTTTCGGATGAAACAACATATAAACAGGTTAAAACAGACCCTACAAACAAAATATTAAACAAAACCAAAGACATCATATATAAATACTCCGAAAGACTAGATCTAGACGTTAAACAATTAATACCAGCTTGCGTAAAACCTCCAAAGCTGTATGGGTTACCAAAAATACACAAGGAAAACGCTCCTCTACGTCCTATTGTGAGTCAGATCGACACACCAACTTACAGATTGGCTCAGCACGTAGCGAAGATACTCTCACCACTCAGAGGCAACTCGAGAGCACATGTAAAGGATTCATACCATTTTGTGAGTGAGATTAAACACCTATGTCTCACTAACAATGAAACAATGGTTAGTTTTGATGTACAGTCATTATTTACATGCATACCTGTACATGACTGTATTGAAATAACTAAAAGGAAGCTAATAGAGTACAATATGCCTGAGGAATATGCAGAACTACTTAAGCATTGCTTAACAACTGGCTATCTGTTGTGGGACAATAAATTCTACATACAAGTCGATGGTGTGGCAATGGGCTCCCCAGTATCGCCTGTTGTTGCCGATATATATATGGAGGACTTCGAGGCTCGAGCTTTACAGACTGCCCCCATCACACCCAGGATTTATAAGAGGTTTGTAGATGATACTTTTACAATATTACCAACAGATAGTGTTAGTGTATTCCTAGAACATCTTAATTCCATTAATAACAACATCCAATTTACTATGGAATTAGAGGCAAATAATTCATTAGCATTCTTAGACGTACTTGTCATCAGGAATCCTGATCATACTTTGAGCCACACCGTGTATAGGAAAAAGACCCATACAAATAGGTACTTGAACGGTGAATCTCACCACCATCCTAAACAGTTAGCTACCGTGGGAATGTCTTTGTTTCAGAGAGCCCACGGGATCTGTGACAAGAAACACCTGGACGCCGAGCTTCAACAGGTCAAGCAAGTACTGCAAGACAACAAGCTCCAACAGCCGCGCCGCTGTCACAGATCCCGAGAAAAGCCAGCCACAGTCGAGCGCCAGCCTGCTATACTGCCTTATGTAAGGGGTGTCACTGACAAGATTGGCTACATCTTGAAGCGAGCTTCAATCAACACATACTTCAAGCCGCCAACGAAGATAAGTCAATTTTTACCATCCGTCAAGTGCCAATTACCTTTACAAGATGCAGGGGTCTATAAAATAGATTGTGACTGCG
This sequence comes from Catocala nupta, assembly GCA_963675205.1. Taxonomy (NCBI): domain Eukaryota; kingdom Metazoa; phylum Arthropoda; class Insecta; order Lepidoptera; family Erebidae; genus Catocala; species Catocala nupta. Next base: position 3,220,725 of record OY776096.1, read on the forward strand.
GACTCTCATACATTGGTCAAACCAAGAGAAGCATAGGCACCCGCATAAAAGAACACATAGCTGACGTAAAACACAAACGCTCGTTGAAGTCTGCTGTGTGTGAACACGTACAACAGGGTACCAACCACTACCTGAGATTTGACAAACCACAGATTCTCGCTAAAGAACACCGATTCCTGCCAAGGATGCTTCGCGAGGCTATTGAAATTAAAAAACATCCCAATTTCAATAGAGAAGATGGTTGGAATGTACCACCAGCTTGGGATCCAGTACTTCAAATAGTCAAACCCAAGAAGAAACAAACCACAGCTAGACTTCATGATACTTTGAGCTCATTCTGCGTAAATAGAAACACCAATAATTAAATTATGTTCAGGTACTTTGAAATAACTACACTGGAACATTGAGACAACTACCATCTTAGTCTCCCCGTGACCATGGCTGCTGAAAAGCACCCGAAACGTCGGGGAAAGTGTAAACCAAAAATAAATAGATTTAATAGTTTAAATAATTTTATTAGCTTATAAATTAGTCAAATAAAATCAATAGTAGTAGTAGAGTAATATTTTCAAAATTTTGTAATACAGTGATAAATAAACAACGCGATAAAATCCGTATATAGTAGTTTAATTTCAATAAATTCACAATTTTTCATAATGTTTATAAAAAAGAACAAACCCCGCATTAGGTATAATCCTTGGATGACTTTACAAATATTGTAAAAACGAATTTATAGAATACTTTGAGATAAGACAACTCTTTGTGGATTTCTCAAATTATTGTTCCGCTTAAGGATTGTAGCCTCAACAGATGGTGCATAAGCACGGGTGAGATCAAAAGTATAAAAGGTCTTTGCTTATTCATATAAAAAAGCATTGCTATTCTGGTAATTTATAATTTTTCTTTTCAGTATTCAAGATATGGAACTTTTATATTTTCGCCATGGCTATTTGGCCTCTCTCTGGGTATATTCTGTTTACTATATTGCCAGAAAGTCCCAAGTTCTTAGTGACTCGGAAGAAGTATCGAGAAGCAAGAGAAATTCTTATCAAGGTGTACACCGAAAATACTGGCAAGGCTCCAGAAACGTTTCCGGTGAGAAAAGGCATTATGTTTTTAGTACTATGCATTCATCATGCGAACTGTGCAGCATTAGCGCCATTTTACAGAGCCACAACTAATTAATTAAATAAAATGGCTGTTTGAAAAACGATTAACATTGTAATTTGTCAATGTCGTAAATATATAATTGGAGATTTAATTAGTTTCATAGTTAATATATTTTCAGAATGCGATAAAGCACCCGGTCCTCTAAAATAATATTACCTTTTATGAAATTTGTTGAGGAAACCATGGCAGTTTATTTATTCTAAGATTATTCAAAAATCATGATTCGGTGTATTGACAAGAGACCGCTTCTTAACCTAGCTATAAAAGTATAATAATGGTGGAAGAATAGGTACCATTGGTCGTAGAAGTATTTGTTGCTTACCAATTTTAAAACAAATTCCGTGCTGCTCTTGATAATTTCGTTCCAAGTATTGAGGTTGTTGGGCATTCATATCCGTGAAGGATATGGATGCCCAACAACCTCAATCGATTATGTCTAGTTGGTGCTGTATAAATTTTGCCACTCGGCAAACTCAACTAGACAGTCAATCAAAATCAAATCTTTTTTTGGGTTTTCTTGGAACGAAATTCTCAGGATCAGCACGGAATTTGTTAATACGGCCAGAAAACAGCAATGTCCCTCAATATTGTGGAATCTAAATTGTTCATAAAATTTAGACCCCACATATAATATGCTTCTGCCTGGCCTGGGATATAGAGATATGAGTCTATGTAATATCATAAACTAAATTCAAAACGTTAATTTCTTTTCAGTATTTAAACTTGTGGGATAGAGAAATAAATGAAGAAACTAAAATAAAACCAGTTAAAGAAAAGGCAACTCTAAAAGGTTTTAAAGCTCAAGTGTTAGTAGGTCTTCACAATGTAAAGCCACTTCTACAGAGACCATTGGTGTATAAGTTGATAATTATATCAGTCATGCAATTAATTGTTCTTGGAATGTAAGTATTTTTATTATATTACTAAAAATGCAGGTGAAGAGTTTGGCATAACCTATGGGCGTTATTAAAACCAAAGCTATTAAGTAGGACAAATAAAGGAAAATTTGCTGTGTTATTAGAGCAAAGATACAACTGGAGCCCTCTTTACCAAATCAACGCCTTTTTTAAGAGATCAATAAACTGAACTCTCCATTTGAATGTAACACAAGGTCATGTGGCACAATTTTCTGTAGCATAGAGATACTTCCTTGGTATTGCTTTCTGTGTCTTACGAAATCGGCTTGCTAGGTCTCCAGACAATCAAAAATTGAGAAATAACTCTCTTTCCTAAAAAAGCACTCAGGTTATGGTTAAGGCTATTTTTCGCGGACGACCTTACAAAAATTATAGTACCAACAAAATACGCCCAGCATTATTTCATCCTGTAAGACAGGCAGTGTTCTTCCCAAGGCCAGCTGGCTTATTAATATCATAACCAAACAATTGATTACGTGTTCTTCAATTTGTTATTAACTATCGTCTGATCACAAGCCAATACAACATTTTTTCCAAAGCGAAGCTTGTTCAAAACCTTGTGACGAGCGGTGTATGAATCATTCCAGCTATCTAGACACTCTTATTTATATCTATCTTAGTCTAAAAGTCAGTGAACGGGTCAAACCGCTCGATATCAGACAGATGGTAGATAGCTGATGCTTATAAATTAAAACATCAAGCTCTTTTGGTAAAAAAACCGTATCTCTATATTTTTGTTAACAACCCAAGCCATTATATACCTTACGCTATCAGAAATAAGGCGGAAAATAGGGACAAGTTTGTAGTAAATTTTCATATGAAACGCTTTGATCGAATGACACTGATAAAGAATGGTCATTTTTTAGGTACAATGTGCTCAGGCTGTGGTTCCCACAATTATCTACAATCGTCGAACATAATAAATTAGATAGAAATCAAAATTTATGCGTGTTACTGGACAATTATACGGCAACAGAAAAAATAATGATTTCCAATTCAACGGTGAATAGTACAGATGTGTGCGTGCCGGTAAGTTTAAAAGTTTATAATGCATTTACGCGTCTATATGCTCACGCCTATTTACCCTAAAGGATACGTAGTTAAGGAACTAAAACATTGCCAATAAAATGTGGGTCATTACATGAATATTTCACACGTTAAAGAGAGCTTATTACCATATACTGGGCTCATTTCCAGACTCTCTGCTGCTTTTGAGAATAACTTATCAGAATTTGGCAATCACGTGCAAGCTGACACCACTGATATCATACTGCATCTCTCCGAATTGACGTGCTCGTAATGGTTTTTGGCTATAAATGAAGTGCAATCCACCTTGTTCTTTCTTAATTCTTTATTTCACTTGCATGTTGTGTATAAGCTTATCAAAGCAACTAATTAACACTGGAGGCATGCTAGGGTTAGATAGATAATTAACTAGTATGATTATATTCTGGATCCTTTTTATACAGTACCTATATAAAAATCTGGATTCAAATCAGTCCTGTAAACTTTAGTCTCTGGTAAGTGTAGTCAACAGCGCTTACAATATTGTGTATCCTGATTTGACGGAGTTCATATATTCTGACGAAGTATTACCTTTTCCAGTGACCTTGTACATCATCAAAGTGAGTTTATAATTATTTCAATGTAGTTATCTAAAATATAGTGTAATAAAACGTAATACAAATTGTGGAATGTTACATGCCACAATTTGTATTACCACAATTATTATATCCAGCATCCATGACACTTCAATTCATCAACATGGAAGGTCGGTATTGTTCACCTTTTTCTATTGCGATGGTTGAGGTTAGTAATCTAAGAGTCATTTTATTAAGAATTCAATCAAGCAGCAGCTAACCGAATTCATAATTGTAAATAATGCTAGTCAAAGAATGAAAATAAACTAATTATCCGTAAAATTATGACCATGAGCCCCAGAACTGCTCTCCCAATTATTGCAATACAAAAATATTATCGATACCAAGCTTCTCTGAATATGGGCAGTGACGTCGAAAGGCCTACTTCAACACACAGTATACTGATTCGAACACAAAAACTTCGACTCATGTTTCGCGCAATGCACCCTCAGTACATATTGACGAATGAGGAATAGGATTAAATAACTCATCTTTATCGGCTGTAAGCTGAATTATGATAGTTCTAACTTAGCTGCAGTGTGCTTGGGGATAGATGATAGGACTCCCTAGAGACCCAAATTGAGATCAGAAGAAAAATATGGTGCTTAATCTTGTTGTGATTTATCATCGCATCGTTCACTGAAAATGATTGGACCATTTTGTCTATGCCGTTACATAATGGACCTTTATTTAACAGTGGCTATCATATATGCGGGCTTTCAATTAATAGTGTTTGTCATTACCAAAAATAAAATCTGTGTATGAATAGAGTTTAAGTAAAGTTGATTGCACGGATAGTACGGGGATATAAGGGTCTTTAGTGCGCCGAGTATTGCGAGTTCGATCACCAAATACCAAAAATGTGTGATTTAGGAATAGTTGTTACGAGACTGGTTGTAGTGTGTTTTCATTCTTTTGATGCGTGTTAAGTCTTTGTGATAAGAGGATTCATTGTTATGCAGAGGTATACCTTTAAAATTGTAATTATTTATGGAGATACTTATTTGTACAATCGTCAAATAGCGATCTGCAACAGTTGTAGGATTATTCGTACAGAATTATTTACACACGACCTCTAATAAAGCAAAATCCGTATTTATTTTGTACACAACAAATCGAATAGAAACATCAATTACTTAACAAAACACTAAATTAGCGTATTTGATCGGATGACACAGTGCTTTAGTCACCTCGAATTTGTCTGTGTTATCGATAAATGAACATGGGATAGAAATGAATTTGTTCGATAAAATCGATCCGTTGTTAGAGTTTACATTATTGCGGTCACCCAACGAAATACGTTCGAAGCTTATTTCTTTAATTCTGTTACTCAACTGCGGACATAGGCCTTTTTTAATTTAAACCATGATTCTTACCAACGATGCAATTCGGTAAAAACTTCGGCAAATAGATAGGTATTTATTACCTTTAAATAATTATCAACGCGATTAAGACCGTTGACTGATACTAAAAATATCCGTTAAAACATCGGTAATAATAATAATCGATTCTTGCCAAGCGATTCCTAAACGAGCTGACTATTCGTATTCTAACAGAATCGACTTAGCAAAATGTGACATTGCACATATTCGAAAACGAGAACCGAGTGAAATAACCATCCAAAACTGTACTTTAAATAACAATATTATACAAAGCTTGAGTTCAAATCTGTTCCGTCAAAGTCACGTACCCTTAGTCAGCAGTTGTAAATTGTGCTATTAAACATCTTCAGGGTAATTTCAACGTCTTGAGCTAATGCTTAATCGGGCTCGAGCAATCGTAATAAGTGAGTTAATATTAAAACTCGCTCGAGGGTTTACGCTTAAATTTGCAACTAATGCAGAATATATTAAATTTTATATACTGGCTGTCTATAACACATTTGTGGCTGGATTATACAGGCTGTATTGGTGACAATGTGATCCTTTATGGATTATGTTAGCATTAAAATTTTATCAGTGTTTTGGGTTCCATACCAAAATGGTACAACGGAATGTGTGACTTAGTCTGTCCGTTTGTTTGTCTGTCACAGCTGCTTATCTCGGCAACTAATAAACCCTATTACGTGGCACCTAAAACGAGAGCTGGTGAATTGGAAGTATAATACACTTCTGGCTACCGCTTCAGGGAAATAGGCATAACTGGGTATGAGTGTATTAATTTTTGATATGGACTCGAAATTCCGTCGATGCTGTGACATCGTCCCAAAAAGAAAATACTTATATACATATTAATAACAATAATAATAAAGCATTTATTTTCCTCTCTCACAAGGAAAGTTACAGAAAAACAATACATATAGAGAGGTCTAGAGATTTTAACTAAGGTAAACGCCTCAATAATACTTAAAGTTTGTCTTATATTTCTCAGAAAAATGACCGTGTAGAATAACAAAGATATCTAATAAAGATGTCTACATCGTATTTATATAAAATACCTATTTATCATGTCAATATGAACTCATTAAATTGACATGATAGATTATGGTACTATAATGTGATCTATTTGTTTTATCTTCTGAAGGGACAAATTATTTCAGAAATAGCTTTTCTTTTTGAGTTTCTTATTCGTATAGACCATTTTACTAGATTTTCTTATTTAGTATTTGTAGCCAGAGACAATACGAGTACCTATATAGAGACCCATTTCTTTATACTGTCTCTTTTTTGTCATCTCTATAATATATTAGAAAACGAACAATGTCTGAAGGCACTAACTGAAGTAATTTATATTGGTTTGTTTGTTGAGCAAATTAAATTGTTCAAGAGAAAAAAAATGGAATAAATAAATGAAATAGGTAATTGGGTTTTACCATAATATAATATGTTATTTCATTAAACAGGACACGATTTGATAAGACAAAATATATGATAAAAGAGGATTGTGGTGTTGCCATACCATAAACAAAATATTTTGCATTTTGTACATAAACAAGTTAGGAAAATGGACATGATTGAATTTTATCGTATTACATAATTAGTTTAATTGGGGTTGGCGTTGTCTTCTTCTGTCAAATATAAGTCGTCATTTCATCATTGGCTCCTCTTTCTCTTCCTCAAACACGTCATTTATCCTTTCTTTGACATTTGTTTACATTCAAGTCCATATACATTCATATTCATTCATTTTTAAATACAAGCATTTCATTAATTCGGATGACATGCCACTTTTCGACCCTGTACTTCTTCCAGACTCCCTCTATAAAGTGGTAAAATTTGTTAATTGGTGTGTAGTGCGTAATCTTTGCAACTAAACCTATAAACCTAAAACATTTAACTAAAAGAAAGTTACGTTATCTCTATTTAATGTACGCTATGTTCATTTACATATCATGCGATTGAAACCACAATGGACGTAGTCCTATACAATTTTACCAATAATTCTAGGCCGAATTTTACCAAAAGTAAAAGATAATCTATTTTAATAGCTTACTGTCAGTATAAGTCTGTTTACCAACCGACTGGTTTATAAAACATATATTTCTTGTCAATAAGATGTCTAGCAGTTGATTTATAAGCGGATTCCACGCGAACAACGTTGCGTGCACGACTTAGTTTGCTTAGAGCGGCCGCCATGACACCGGAAGTCCTAATGTGTGGATACGACAGTGAAGCCTTTCTTTATTGTTATTACACACTGCATTTGTTTGTTGCTTCCGGTTAAGTTAATCTTCGTCGCAGTTGCTATCGTTTAAGGTTGATTCACTTCTGTTAATGGATATTTGTGTTTAGCTTATGAAAATATATTTACGTGGTTATCCATGGATATATAAATAAATCAAAATAACAAATATATGAACAAACTAGAGTTTATTAAAAGTAGTTTTCAATAAAACAAAAAATATTTTAAAATGACGGTAATAGGTAGGTAGTTTAAAAATATATCAATACAGCGATTTTTGCATGGAGTACACAGATTGATTTGTGTTAATTGTAGGCAATGACTTACAAAGGTAATGATAAGCCAATTCGACGAAATGTACGAATAAAAATAGATAATAGTAATAGTAGGTAATTTCTGATATTGACACGCAGACTAATAGAGAACAGAATAAACTAAGCTTATAATTGAGTATCTTTGAAAGAAAACTAATCTAAAACGTTTTTATTTTCAAAATCAGTAATGCCAATTTTCTAAAGCTCATCACATCTCTCTATTTATCATCGATAGTTTGCAAACCTAAAATATTATCACACCATGCTGTACATCCTGTGTACTGTATTTCAAACAGTGCTGACGGTATATTCCGTCCAACACAATGCTTTAATCTCGATGACGGCAATCAACCACACGGCCCAACAAAAAATTATTTCTGCTTAGACACTTACTACCATTATGTAGTAAGCGTTAACTATAGCGAACAAACGAAACTACAGTAGTATCACTGCTGTATTCAATCAAGAAATGACTCAGCTCGTTGCAGTCCATTACAATACAAAGGCCTTTCCCATTTTACGCCACAGCATAGAGTCTTTCGCGTCCATTCTAACACAGCTATCTTCATTAGGTCAACAGTCTAACTGGCCGGAAAACGAGATCTTACGCGTATCACATCGCGGTACCCACTCTAAAGTTGTTTTGTGCAAAAAAGGAGTAGCAGTGCAGCGCAAGGCACAGAATCTGTTGACACAGTGTACCCTTAAGAAACCTTAATGACTAGTGTCCTGAAAATCCTACTCATTGCTCATTAACATCCGGATCCCACCCGTATCCCACGGATTACTATCCCTATTTAGAGGAGTTCGGTATTGTCAAACTTTTTCTGTTGCAATGGTTGGTGGGAAATCCGAGAGAGCGTGGCTGGTTTCCCTCTTCCCAATAATTTTATTGTGATCTTCTATAAAATGGAGTTACTTCTCCAGTCGATAAGCTCCAGGGTGAAAAAATTTCCAGGTATAAACATGGACCGATACCCTGCCTTACCAAAATTAAAACTATAATTGTCGAAACTCTCGCAATCGTTGGTATTGAACTCATTTGTGTTTACAATTTTCTTTCTTTAATTAACAAAGTGATGTATAACTTTAAGCTTGCTAAACCCTTCCAATTAGGCCAAATGTGCTTTTACTAATGGCGCACCCACAATAGTTTTACGTGGTCGGGGTTTAAAACTACCCTTGGTATTGCGGCTAGCCTTTGAGTCATAGCCGTTTAAGATTCGTTTTTTATTTTTTTTTATTATTACGAACCAAGGCATATGTGTATGATTCTTTTTTCTACAAGGCTTATAGTAATTGATTGCATGATTAGTCTCATTGGATTGTATTATAAGTTTATGTTGTAAGTATATATTATCAGATAAATTTTGTTGATCGGTTAGATTTTGGGATTTTAATAAGAAATTCTCGGTAGCAGCAGTGTCTGCAAATGTGTCTTATAGGAAATCTAAATAGGACATTACCTAACTGACTGACCTTACTTAAACAAAACAAACACACACATGCGGTGGTATGCACACACACACTAGTGTGCACACGTTTACAACATTACAAATTGAAATTAAAATCTAAGTGCATATTAAATAATTATCCATTTAAAGATCAGACACATATTTAAATAAAAAAATTGTAAATTGACTGTAGATTTTTTACTGTAACATGAAGAACGAGGTCTAGTAACACAGCTGATCTTTTCTATAAGGAGTATACCACCTACTGATTATCAACTAGCATCTAAGGAAATTATTATGAACCCTTTTTTATTCATAACTTTTAAGGATAGACGTAATTATGTGGCCTGAAACTATGTATATATGCTTAAAACTATATTTTCAGCACGTGAGTGGCACAGAGACATATGTCAACAGTATTATCATCGGGTTGGTCTGCTTCATCCCTTTCTTTATTAGTGGGGTAATGGTCAACAAACTTGGAAAGAAGACCCTATTAATGTTGGCTGGAGTAATCACTATTTGTGCTCTGTTGGGCATACGATGGGCCAACTCCAAAATCATGTTGGTCTCATTATTCTCGGTAGTAATTGCTATTACGCAGACTATGAAGGCATTGTGTCAAGTAGTTGCAGTTGAAGTTTTCCCTACGACTATGCGGTAAGTTCATATCATTATACTATGCTATAATAACCAGAAATAGTTTAGAGGGATCGTGGAACTCCCAAGTAGAGGTCTTGAATTAAATTCCAAAGCAATTCAATTTCGAAGTTACGTGTATTAATTAGTTAATGAGTTTTTATATAATTATGTATATTAGAATCCGTACTTTACTGTACTGAAGTGTTCCAGGTTGTATGGTAGGTCGTATTAAATTGGCTCCCTGTAATATATTTTTGGCTTAATAATATAACGTAGGCTATTAAAAGGTCAGGCTCATTATTAAAATACTTTAGACCTAAGCATCGGTTTATTGAAGTATTAGCTTACTGTGACGTCGCCCACGTGAATCCTACGCGAAGCCACGTGAAGCCAAGTGCCTTCTAAATCCGTTGACCGTTGTTAACGCTTTTGGCATTTTTTATAATAATAATAATAATAATATTCTACCACATACACACAACACCATCTAGCCCAAACTAAGCAGTGCTTGTACTATGGGTACTAGACAATGGATAAACTTACATACATATATACTTTTTTTTTATAAATACATACATATTATACATAGAAATACCCAGATCAAGACAAACATCCATATTCATGCACACAAATGTTTGACTTGTGCGGGAATCGAGTCCACGACCTCAGGCGTGGCAGTCGGTTACACTAACCACTACGCCATTGAGGCCGACATTTATACTATAATAGGCTTGCGTTTGACCGCGATCTCATTTGATCTTAAGTGAAGATGCAGTCGACGATGGAGCACGCTTGCCTAGAAGACAGCTACTCACTCGCGACTTGAAGACGCCCAAATTGTACTCATCGGGAAGCACAGGCTTAGGTAGTGAGTTCCACTCCTTTGCGGTACGCATTATAAAAGTGGAAGCAAAGGGCTTCGTGCGTAAACGTGGTATATGCACCATGTACCTGAGCCGCTGGTCTGTTTTTCTGGTTATTAGATGGTAGAATGGGAAAGAAGGAATCAAATTATGCAGTTCCTCTGCACACTCTCCGAAATATATCCGTTAGAAAACTGAAAGACTGGCAACCTTACGACGATGCTCCAAGCTTTGGAGTCGTGATTAAGTAACATGTTTCCTAACATCGTAATAAAATTTCACAATACTATTAGTAAGATATATTTTGATTAAATATGTAAATATTAATATAAATTATGACTGCATGGATTATGTAATGATTAAAGCGGTCTTCTTGCCTGCACTGCCTGAGTTGTGGCTTCAAATCACACTCAACTAAAATTTTTGTGGTCAACCAATGATTGTGCCGAGTCTGGGTGTTCATTATGTTGGTTGCTGAAGTATTTATAATCTCCCACGCAATACAGGTATTATTACTAAAGATTGATATTTTTTAAGAAAAGAGAAATATGTAAGGAAGAAAATCTAGAATCAAGGACAACATATTTTTGTCTGGATTATGTTTTAATCCTAAGATCAAATACAAAAAATTTACTTTACTTTAAGCATAAGTCAGATACAGCCATACATTTGAAAACAGCAATCGCAGTGTTATCATTTAATAGCTTTTTATCAAAACGATACAGCTTCAATTTCTGATCGATTATGATAAAGGAAATATGTTTACTACGCTCTAATACCTACAACAACAAAAAAAATAAATAATATCAAGCCTATTTCTACACTCTCCTATTGCTCAACCTTGGCCTCTTCTCAGTATGGGAAAGGTTTAGTCCTATAATACTGAATGCTGGCCCAGTACGTGATGGCAGATTTTCGGAGATTTTAAAATATAATATTCTACCACATACACACAATACCATGTAGCCCAAACTAAGCAGAGCTTTTACTATGGGTACCAGACAATGGATAAACATACATATATACTTTTTTTTGTAAATTCGTACATATTATACATAGAAACACCCAGACCAAGACAAACATCCATGTTCATGCACACAAATGTTTGACTTGTGCGGGAATCGAATGCGCGACCTCAGGCGTGGCAGTCGGCTACGCCATCGAGGCCGCCTAACACACATATACAATTGAATTCGGTATCAAGTCGGCTCTACGGCAATTACTGCATTCTGTATAACGCATTGTATTCATGCGGCCATCTGTAGCGCTCTAATCTATGTAATTTGTGAACAGGACTCTCGCTATGTCATTGATGATGTCCCTCGGTCGCATCGGGACCCTCTTCGGCAACATCGGCTTCCCAATACTCCTCGCCATGGGCTGCGAAATACCTTTCTATACAATGACTGTTATGATGATAGGTATCTACTATTTTTGTCTATAATTACATATCATATATGTACTCCTTGTACAGCTAAACTATGTAACTCTTTTATAATAGGTATATGATTATTTGTTATAAGTAATATTTAAATAGAGTAAAGCTAAACTATTAAGACTGCGCCGAACGAAATGTGCTAAAACAGGCGGTCACAGTTAAGTTGATAAAATCAACACTTTTTGTTTAGTACAAATATATAATATATATACATTTACCATAACAATGAATGTGTTTACAATTACTCCGTGTAAAAAATTACCTAAATTTGCACGATAAATACAAAAACGTATGCTCGTGTTACGTAATTTTTAGATTATAACAGTAGAAATCTATACTATTTTACAGCTTAAATGTAACATAAATAGTTATATTACAATTTGTCCGTCCCAAAAAATTAAGTTATATTTATCAAAAAAACACTTCAAATCCTCCATACAATTTTACAATGGAGGCCGCGCGCCGATTTGAGTATCGAGCTCTGTCATTCAGTCCAACCGCGTCTTATGTTCGGCGCAGTCTTAACAATAAAACAATTTTGAGGAGTAAGCGGTTCGCGTCACAGCCAACGCCATCTATCTTATAATTTCAAAAACTTTAAACAGCTACGGCACATTTTAAACCTCTTTGTTGTTGTGTCTTCTTGTTAAAGTGATACGTTTAAAACCGGTGTCCACTAGTTCCAGGGCCACAAAATTCTCATGTTTCTCCTAAGATTTATATTATGTGCAACTTCAAAATGAGGAAGTTTGTTTCATGATTAAAAAAATAATTTCAATATGTTAATAACTTCATGATTTTTATACTAAAAACGCATATAATAAATGCATATTTCAAAATATTTTTAGAATTCCAAAGTATAAAAAAGTTAAGTATTCCATCTGCTCGTATAATTACGTTGCGGTCTCGTATATACTTGGAAACCCTGAAGAAGCTCTTAATATTATGAAAGTTACTCTAGTCCATTTTCTACGAAATAGTTCCTGACTAAAGCAACACCTAAGTGCTATTTGCCGTAGTAATATTGTACTACATTTTCCTAAGTTAGAAGCACCGCATTTTGGTTTAACTTCGGTTTGCTCGAGGTCCAATAATGTATAAATCTAGATTGGACCACTGAATACGAGCCAAGCTTCTAATTTCAGGGATTTGAAGTTGCTTTACTAGCACTGTTTTTTGAAATATTTTGTTTTGTTTCAGGTCTCATACTGTTAGCCTTTTTTACGCCGAAGAAACAAGAAAACTAGAATAAAAGTTTTACAATCTATAATTTGTTCTTTTTTATAAGTTATCCCTGTTTTGTGGATTAAATTACAAAAGTTTAAACAAAGAACATCTAGACTTGAAATAACTATCAAAGTATTTTGGTAATTTTTGTCTTGAGGCTTTAATTTATAAGTCTCGGTGCATTGGTAGCTGACTAGGTCTTTAATTAAACCACTGCACATTCACAAAGTTTATTCATCTACATTTACAAGAGCTGCAAAATTAAACATTTCAAGTATCTAAATTAAATGTACTAAAACTGACTGATTAGCTTATGAATATAATACTACAATTCACCTCAATGCAGCCTACAACTAAGTATTTTCTAATCATACTAGCTATTTTCATCCTCTTTAACTCTATAAACTCCATAGTCGATGCTAACAAGTACCATTGGTTATTTATAATAAATAAACCGTTGAGTCCGGGACCTATAATACAATACACAATAAGGTAACAAAGACATGGAAAATAAAGGTTCCAGTACTGACTCCTTAGTAGGCTATAGAGTAGCCTGTAATAAAGAGTATTGGGAATGTTGTATTATCTGACATTGTTTGTTTTCTTTTCCCCACACCTTACTTCTTTTCCCTAGCCTTTATTATTTATTCCCAAGTCACTTGGGGTCGGCTTTTCTAGTCTAACCGGATTTGACTGGATATCAGTTTTTACACGGAGCGGCTGCCACCCGACCTCCGCAACCCGAAGTTTAACGATACACTAAGGCTAAATCAGTGTCAGGATATTATAGGGCACTGACTTCCCAATAACGACTGCCATAGATGTTCATGGCGGTCGGGACCGACGGCTTAGCGTGCTCTCCGAGGCACGGAGCAGGCGATAATTGTCAATCAATACGCACATAATTTCGAAAAGTCATATAACTTCCGAAAGTCAGAGGTGCGTGACGTGGGTTCGAACCCGAGACTCTCTGCATTGCAGTCTGTTGGTCTCACCACTGAGCTATCGCTGCTCCCTTACCAACACCTTACAAAAAATTATATTTATTAGTAAGTATACATGCTAAGGATGCGTTATTTTGACAATGGATAAATGGAATTGGGTGCAGCAATGTGGCAACAGCCTCACGGCAGATGATGACAGAAGATGAGGATAATACCGAAAATAAATGTTTGTGGAATGTAAAGAACTATTTTGTTTGTATTATTTATATGATAGCTTAGTGAAGAGACCAACAGACTGCAATGCAGAGGGGCCTCGGGTTTGAACCCACGTCGCGCACCTCTGACTTTCGGAAGTTATATGACTTTTCGAAATTATGACTTGGGAATAATAAAGGCTAGGGAGAAGACACTTATATAATGTCAACATTGCATGTAAACTGTCTCACATCTGATCACGGGCCTCTTTTCTATATGAGAAGCGTTAGGCCATAGTCCACCTTGCCGGCCTAGTGCGCGTTGGCAAACTTCACATATCATTGTGAATTATATGGAGAACTTCAGACATAAGAATAACTTCATTCACGTTGCTTTTATTTACAGTTAAAGCGAGTGATAATTACAATTTAGAGATACAATTATAATAAGTTGGATGCATTTGCCACATTTTAAGTATTTACCGTATCTTATATACAAAAAACATCAGGTAAGTACTTGTGATGAACTCACAAAGTCGGGCTCGATGCAAAAAGCCTTTTAAAAACGGTTTTTGTATTTACACATAGCTTTCATAGGCATATGTATTTATACATAGCTTTCATAGGCATATGTATTTATACACAGCTTTCATAGGCATATGTATTTATACAGAGCTTTGATACAAATGTGGTTGTGATACACCTCAGCCTACCCCTTTGGGGATATAGACGTTAAACTATGTACTTACTTACTACTTTTATTTCTTTTTTTTTGTAAGGATTTAACTTAAAACCTTCGCAACTGACTTTTAAAATTCTTTCACCATTAGAAAACTATATTATTATCGAGTAAGAAAGACTATATTTTATCATAAAACAAGTACAGTTACTTTTTGTTTTACGTGGGGGAATGCATTGACGCATACCTATCCGCGGGGCGACGGAGAGGTTATGTTGGACTCACCGAGGCAAAGATATCCCAGCAATACCGACTCAATCTACTACAATGTTCCTTGAAATAACCAGAGTCGGCGGGTCAGCGCGAATCACTTTCACATGCAATTGCGCCGCCGAGGTTTTGGCCCGCCGTATAAAACGGCAGGCCACTACACGAATATACCTATTTAAAAATATAGGTTTTGTTTCTCGTACTATTTCCTTGTGGGGAGACGAAGACAAAACGACACAGAGGCGAGCGCGAGAACACGCACGCCACATCTCGGACCCGGTGCTGATTGGGTGGCGGGCAGGCCCACGATACTAACATAACCCAGCCTAATCTACTCTTAGGCGAGCGAAGGCGCAAAAGCTAGTTTATTATATACACTGGCATATGTGCCAATGTATATGATAGGCAATTTTTTTTAAAACTTTGCCGGTATTATATGGACATCATTGTAAAATTATGGGTGATTAAAAATGTGCCCATTCGATTCTTGGCCATTTGTCTCACCCACACTAACAACTTTCTTCCCTTGGTTCTATAACGTGGCAACAGGTAAATCAAAAAGTAAATTTAAATATAGTTCAGTTAATGTACCTATGACGTTAATACTTGGTGATCTAAATAAGTGCTACTTTTGGTAACTACTCACCCTTGGTTTTCTGGATAATGGCAATAAATTTTTCACTAATTTTAAATACTGAAGGTCGTGCTGCGATATTGTCGTGCGTTGTTTTTATTCTTCCATAAAGTACTATTACAGGCTAACTTTGGAATATTACTAATGGCTTGAGTGTTTTACGCGTGGTAAGTAGTGTAATGGCTGCAGCTCCTTACAGAACGGATATGTAAAATAAACAGTTATGTAAACTTAACGATTAAAAAGAGTGGCCGTTAGCTACTTGCCAATTCTTCTCATTGGTTCTTTACCCTTGCTTTGCTGAACATGGCAACAGGTAAATGTAAATTCACATTGATAAGTGTTACTTTGATGTTCATAAGTGTTACTTTGTGACTTCTTTGAATAAACATATCTTATTTGATACCTTTATTTTTAAATTCTGAACAATATCTTATATACAGGTGTCCGGTAATTAATGGATAACCTGGAAATGTCTTATAGTGGAACTAATAGCCGTTCAGAAAAAATATGACAAAAGTCTATCCTAACTACTACCTGAGATATGTGTTTTTTTTTAATTACCATGTATAACTTTCTTGTATACTACGACCATAAATGAATGAAATCCATCGGTTATATGTTGTTTTATTATTAAACACAAATTATGCTAATAGACAGACAGTCAAAAGTATGCTATGCTAATATAGCTTGCACATTTTAATATATATTTTTTTTCTTCTTTTCTGAACGACCTTCGTTTCTACTATAAGACATTTCATGGTTATTCATTAATTACCGGACAACCTGTATATGCCACGGTTTGACGAGTTTTAAATTAAACAGTCTTTAAATACTATTATATTCTACAACATTATTATTTTTATTCCCATAGCTCTAAATTAAAATTAAACAATATAATTATTTATTATTAACTACATTGATATACATAATTATATTTTTCTAAATACTTACTGATAAAATTATAAGGGTAGTATTTAACAGTTCCTCAATTTTTTGCTTTTGTTCCATCAAAAATACTAATTGCACAGCAAAATATGCTTACCAAAAATACTAATTGCACACCAAAATATATTTAAAGAGATCAAACCAAGTCGACGGCGCCCTGCTTCGCGGGGCTTCCATTTTTGGGTGGATTTAAGAAGGAACCTAACATAACCTAACCCTTCCGAGACGGAATGCAGTGATTTGAGGCGTATAGGTGCTCGTTATTATATATTTTAGTAAGCATATTTTGCTGTGCAATTAGTATTTTTGGTGGTCATTATATTTAATTCCTAATTATAATACATAGGTATAATATATGGCATATGCAAATATGGGTGAATAAATATTTACGTAATACATACATATTATGTTATTACATCTACCCGAGATTATTTTCAATGATAACACCACTCTTTGTATTTCCTATTGTTTTATTTTATATATCAGATAGATATCAACATATTATATATATATACATTTTCTCACGGTTCTATCCTCGAAGTCGTGGACAGAGGTGTATTAAGGCGATTATATAATATATTTTTTAAGACTGTCAAAAATGCAAAATGTTTGGATACTTGATACGGTATGACAACTTTATAAGGACCATTTTAGAAATAAAAAATAGAAGAAAGAAGAGGAATGGGTACACCAAGGAGAAGTAACATAGATCAAATGAAGGAAAAACGAAAGTCATGTCGTACCAAGAGCTCAAACTAATGGCCAAGAATAGAGAGATACGGAATAGGCTTTACCGGAAAGAGCGATTCTCTCACTTTTCTAAATTGTTTAGTTGAGACTACGAAAGAAGCAAACCAGCATACAGCCCGCCTAATGTTTAAAATAATATAAGGAAGTGCTGTTGAGTGATATCTTGAGGATAGTTGAATGAAATAACTTCGTAATAAACATGAATATATTATCTTGACTGATACCAGTTATAAATATGTACATATTGAAGGTATGATCTAACTGTAAACTTGCGGACAGACTACTACCGCATGGCATTATCGCATATATGCGCCTCAGTATACACAAACTAATCCGTCAGAGGTATCACACGTGTGATGACTGTAGAAAAAAGGAACTGACCAACATTTACGCAAGCGCAGTCGTGGGCAAAATAAAGTTCAAGAATTATTGACTGAAACTAAACAATGTTTGTTTACATAAACTATATTTGAATATTAACCTTAGTTTTACAATTAAAGTAAACATTAACACTCCAAAATCATTATACAATGAACTGCTGCGAATTTCGTAAAAGTATTTTAATTAATTTATCTTATCTCTTTTATTTTACTTGTAAACAGTTTCCTCACCTCTACGTCAATGGAAAATTGTAAATTATTATAGTGGTGACGCTCAAACTGACAACGTTCATTGTGTAATATAATTACGGAAGAAATTAATTAGCAAAGATGGTGATAATAAATGTTACGAAAGTGGAGGAACCAGGTAGGTTTACTTTTAAACTTTCGAGTATACACACCTAGATATTGCACGCGGCTCCGCTCACATAAATGTAGGATTTACAGAGGTACAGAAAAGGATACAAAGTAGCTTTCTTATATAAAAAGTACTGTTTCCGAGGTATCAAAATATTTACATAACCTACATATATGCGAGCGACGCTGCAGTTTAAATCTGTTCTTTTTATATGTCAAAAGTAAATATTATAAATTTTTTAATAACATTTTGACATAAGTAGGTCCAATTACCACTTCTACGCCACTCGTGCATGGGAAGGTCATAGCCTCTACCAATTAAATAAAGAGTAGTAAGATTGATCTCCACACGAACTGAAGAGGATTCAGAACAAGTATGTTTGAATACAACATTTTCACATATAAGACAAATATGTGAGTCTGGGTGTTCTCTCTGTTACCAGTTTTGATAAGAATAATATCAGCCCTGTATAACACTGCTGGATTCAGGCCTCTTCTCAGTGTGATAAGATAAGACCATAGTCCACCACGCTGGGTCAGTGTGGATTGGCTTCAGCCTTCATATAACTTCGAGAACATTATGGAGTACTCTCAGGCACCAGGTTTTCTTACGATATTGTCCTTCACCATCGTCAGAGGTGCGCGCCTTGGGATTGAACTTGAGACCTCTGCATGGCAGTCCAACCATCTTCCACTAGTACAATAGGATTGACATTGTCATCATTTTGTACAAAAATCCCTTATAATAAATAAAGTTTAAAAAAAGTCTTCCACCGAATAGCGCGCTCCTTTGCCTGTTTTAAAATTGATAAAATCGCTAGACACAGACATTAAACCAAAGGACCGTTCCTTAAAAAGTAATTGGATATACATTTTAACTTCACAAATTCGGCTTTCACAAAAGTGAATCAAAATTTCAACAAAGATTAATTATAATTTTCAGAACAATTTTCTGCAAATGAAGACATTAATAAAGCGTTCGAGCTATGCAAATTTGGCCGTTTCCACGTAAGGATGTTAATTACAACTTTTGCTGGATGTATTGCTTCTATACTGGTCACCAACTCAACTTCGTACTTGCTTCCAATTGCTGAGTGCGACCTACACATGAATCTCAAGGAAAAAGGGTTACTACAGGCGATGCCTTTTATCGGTGAGTGTATATAATTATTTTATATAATTGTTAAAATTTAGTTTGATGTCATGTCGTAAAAGGAAAGATGAATTTAGTTATGAATGGTGTTGATTTTAAAGATTAAAATAATGTTTAATAAAATTATCCTCTCGGTTCATTAATTAGTGGTGTGCAATGGGCCATTATCGATAAAAATCGAATTATTAGTAACAACTAGAATTAATATTCGAAACTTTCAAAAATATTCGAATGCATTAAACTTTGATATTGATCGACTATCTGATTACATGTCCTACGACCGCCTTTCAACAATAACCCCAGCGTAGGGCACAAACATAATACGAATAGCGAGACGAAAATATCGACAAAAATATATAAATAATAATAATTACTACATACATACAACACCATCTAGCCCAAATTAAGCAGAGCTTGTACTATGGGTACTAGACAATGGATAAACATACATACAAGGTGTCCGGTAATTAATTGATAACCTTGAAATGTCTTATAGTAGAAATGAAGGACGTTCAGCAAAAATTTAAAAAAAAATTGTTTGCTATTTTAGCGTAGCATACTTTTGACTGTCTATATATTAGCATAATTCGTGTTTAATAATAAAACAACAGAAAACCGATGGATTTCATTCATTTATGGTCTTAGTATACAAGAAAGTTATACATGGTAATTAAAAAAAAACACATATCTCAGGTAGTAGTTAGGATAGATTTTTTTTCATATATTTTCCTGAACGGCCATCAGTTCCACTATAAGACATTTCCAGGTTATCCATTAATTACCGGACATCCTGTATATACTTTGTTTTTTGTAAACACATACATATAATAGATAAATTTCGAGATTTACAAACATCGCCGAAAATATGCATATTGGACCAATAGATTTGATATAATCAGTCTATCATTACACATAGTTTTATAAGTAGTCTCCTAATATACCGTGGAAAAGCAAAAAGTTGTTATATGGGTAGCAGTCTGAATTCCAGACCGTGTTTCTTGATAGCCATGTCAATAGTCACAGCTTGACACCGTTGAAGCACTATGCAGCATACGCATACTGCTTGAACAGTGGAACAATATGTATCGCCAATATTATTTCCTTTTGTGATTTCAAGTTCCTAAGCCAGGAAAAAATGAAATTGAAGAATATAAGAATCAAGTCAAATGCTAGTAATTTTTGTTTATGTTTGGTTATTGCAAACAACGTGAGATGATAAAGGCAATGCCAATATTATAACAAGATATAAATACTCGTAAAGACGATCATATAAGAGGAAACTTTACTTTATTTGCGTTATGAAACATTGTGCAATCTGTGATTTCTGTCAACTTCTTATTGATTCGGCCAACAACTACTGTGCTGCTTGATCTACTTCAGGTTGACTACATGATTTTTAAAACGCCCTCTAAAAAGAGATCACTCAATTTGGTAGTAGGTTGATGATGACTGTGAGAAATTCTTTTCACTGATATTAGATTAGATTAGATAAGATTAATTTATTTCTGAACAAACATACATTTATGTTGAAAATTCTTAAAACTAACACGACAAGTAATGGAACTAAACATATTACAAAAATAAATTATAAGAACACAAATATAGATTTTATATCGAACTTACAAACTATGATATTTGCATCCTTTATATAATCATCCACCCTGTAGTAGCATTTTTTTTAAGTTTTTTTTTTGTCTACATAAGAATAGAAACAGCAATAGCAAGTTAAAATAACTTTATTTTCTGGATAAAGGACTCCATATCCTTTTCAGTAGGTTTCCCTAACAACGTATATGCGAAATTTCAAGATGATCGATTGACCGCGTTTATATTTACTACACCGCACATTTTATAGTTACTACACCGCCCTCGTGGATCGTAGGATGATGCATTATATAGCCTATAGCCTTTCTCGATAAATAAGCTGTCCAACACCAAAATAATTTTTCAATTCGAACCACTAGTTCCTGAGATTAGAGCGTTCAACCAAACAAACAAACTTTTCAGCTTTATAATATTAGTATAGATTCGAGACACACTACTAATATTATAAATATGAACGTTCGTAAATATGTTTGGATGTTTGTTTCGTCACGCGGAAGCCTATGAACGGATTCGGATGAAACTTGGCACACATCGATGGTTTTTCGGCGGGGAAGAGCCTATAGAAAGTAATACGATTTGATCCAATTCAACACACTTCGTGTTTCATCGGCTCGTGTACTATTTCAATATTATAGTTACATACATACATAGCTTCACACCTGTTTCCCAGTGTGGTAGGCAGAGAGTATGGATTTCCATTTGCTACGATCCTAACACACTTCTCTGGCTTTATTCACTTTCATCATATCGCTCACCGGTTTAAGTTGCTCTTAACCAGGCCTTTGTCCAGAACATATCCGATCTGATCGAGAAACGTTCGCCTAGGTCTTCCTCTTGCGACGGTTCCATTCACACTAGCCTTATAAACCTTTTTAGTCCGTCTTTTCTCGTCCATTCTTTCTACACGCCCAAACCAGCTTAACATACCCTTTTCTATTGTTATCACTATATAGTTTAGTTTATAGTTTTATGCATCTAAAATCATCTACAATTTTCCATTGCGTAATCTACAACATCTTTTTAAAAGTCATTGTTACTACGATCTATTCCTATCTTTATGGTTTTGTAAAGATTAATGTTTTATGAGCTACGTAATTAAACAATATTTTTAAAAGATTTCCTTGTTTATTTCTTTATGCAAAAGAAAATTCGTAGATAAAGTGACTTCACCCTAAATGTATACACTCATCATTAACTTCACCAATCGTAACATCTTCTGCAGGGTTTAAAAAGAGTTGTGCCTTTTAATAAAAATATAGATTTGAGTTGTTGGACCCAATACTTAAAAATAATTTTACTACCTTTTGCCCGCGATTTGGCACGTTCTGAGAATAATAATTATTTTTCCGGAAAGTTCTTTATATCTTTTTCTGTATCCCTGACAATGTGTATGCGTTTCATGACGATCGGTCGAGTAAATAAAAGTATAACAAACAAACTCACATTTGCAGTTAGGTAGGATTACATTTTGACTTAATATATCAGTTGGCGAAAAGTTATCCAATCAAAGAAATAAGTAGGGTCTAGAAAAGAATAATCTGAAAACTGAATGAACATTTTGGTACTTTACAACTCATGGCTGCATGGCACAGCAGACGTGAGATGTAAATTACCAAAATGTTTAATATATAGGTAATTAAAACAGGGTGTCCATGTGTTACAGAAAATTACCGTATCACATGGCTCACCCTTGCCTATATCTAGCAACTAATCTCAATTCAAATTTTACTTCTTCAGTAAACTCCAGGAACCAAGATTTAACGTTAATATGTATTAAAATACATAAAGGGTGAGAATGAGTTTCTTGGAGGCATCTTCTCTTAGACGCAACGTTTTGCTTGAATCAAACAATTAACATAAATTTAATCGTTAGTAAACACAGTGACCAATAAACTATGACATTCATAAGTTACTTTGTGAATAAATGTTTTTTGCTTACTTTTATTTTAAATACCTAAATTAATAAATTATATCATACAAATGATCGATTTTATAAACTGTTACTTTGGTTTATAATTTACTAACTAACACTAAGCTAACACTGCTATGTCTATATATTTTGACAATTCCTAATAATTACATTTCTTTTTTCCAGGCATGTACATCTCATCTGTGATATTTGGTTTTCTAACCGATACATTTGGAAGAGTTATTTTTCTAATGACAGGCTACGGTGGATTATTTATATGTTCAGTATTGTCAGCTGTCAGTCAAAACTATGGGATGTTTGCATCTGGTAAATTCGGCGAGGGATTTTTGTGAGTAATTCTATATCCTTCTTTTTTTAAGTTAATTAGATCTTAATGTCTGTACATAGATATAACAGTATACGCATTTTATTATGCGACACTAGCAGTTATAAGCCCGGCTGCAGCTGTGTATGAGATGTGGTTTGACTCCTGATACCGGCAAAAAATATTGGGCGTTTTTGTCAAAATATTCTCATTAGCAGAATGAATATGTAGTGGTGCTATTGAGAATGTCTAAGAATATCTATATGGTACTCGTAATATTGAGAAATTATATAGCAGCGATAGCTCAGTAGGGAGACCAACATACTGCAATGCCGAGGGTCTCGGGTTTAAACCCACGTCGCGCACCTCTGACTTTCGGAAGTTATATGACTTTTCGAAATTATGTGCGTATTGATTGACAATTGTCGCCTGCTTCGTGCCTCGGAGAGCACGTGAAGCTGTCGGTCCGGGCTGCCATGAACATCTATGGCAGTCGTTATTGGGAAGTAAGTGCCCTATAATATCCTGACACTGGTCTAGCCTTAGGGTATCGTTAGCCTTCGGGTTGCGGCGGTCAGGTGGCAGCCGCTCCGTGTAAAAACTGATATCCAGTCAAATTCGGTTAGACCAGAAAAGCCGACCCCAAGTGACTTGGGAATAATAAAGGCTAGGGAGAAAAAGACTCGTAATATTGAGAAACAAAGAACTGAGATTTAGATGGCAACAAACTCGGCATCAATTACGTGGGACCGTTAACTCATAGCAAAATGTGTGTATAAACAGAGGTTTATACATACACATTTCGCATGGTATGCAGAGGCATACCCTATCAGTCTGCATATTAAAAATTAAAATTAAGTTTATTTTCATTTACTTACAAGCTAGTTCACAATAAATTAATTGAGGTACTCCTTTTAAGTAACAAAATACTTGTGTTAGGAGTCCCCGCTCTTCACGTTACAAAAAAAATAAAACTAGACAGGTAACAAAAAAAAAAAGGAAAGAAAGAAAGGTAAACAAAAAATAAGTTAATAATAAACACCATGCATGTCTGTGTGTGTGTGTTTGTGTGTGTGTGTGTGTGTATGTGTGTGTGTGTCTGTGTGTGTGTGTCCCTTGTATGAAATGTATTGAACAGTATACAACTAAGTGTTTTGTGAATATTTACTTGTAACTACCAATTATATTATTACGATACTACATTCATCAGATCTTCTGTACTACTATAATTTAGGGATCTCATATATCCCCCAAGAAGTTAGAAAACGTATATTACATCCATATTTCGCTGTGTGTGTACACAATGAGAGTACATACTCTCACTGTGTGTCATAAGATTTGGTTGATGTCATACGATATGTACAAATCGTATGACATCAACCAATTCTTCAGGCAGCTAGATTACCAAGAAGTTCTGAAGTGGCCACTTGGTTATCTAAAATCTGTTTGCCGATTCGATAAACAATTTTTCTGTCGAAAGGTTATATACTCGTAAAACCAAAACGTATACCTGTTTGTTAAAAGCATGCGGGCATAAACACTACATCAGGCTTTTGTGTTCCAACGTTTTAATGAAGATAATATGTACCTGCAACAATAAAGAAAAATTATTAGTTATGAAAGAAATGTATATCTATGTCTGTGAAAAATGTTTTATAAGAATCAAACTTTATTTGTTAAATATCCTTTTATAATGTTTAAGTATCTCACTTTTATCTGAACCTGGACTTCCACGGTTGATTCCGAGAATAATGTTATCGGGCAATGGGTTGATATTCTCGTCTTTGCTAGAAAACTGACAGTATGAGTCTAAATTTTCGCGCTCCGTGGCTCCGTTCGTGGCTCGTGTACTTACTTGATTGTATAGAGACCAAGCCTCTGCTCAATTTATTTGGTAATGTATAGTAATGTGGTATCTATTAATAATAAATGATGATATCAGCTCTATATATAAACTGTCCCACTTCTGGGGACGGAGCCTCTTATAAGTATGAAAAGGATATAGTCCACCACGCTGGCTTAGTGCAAGTTGGCAGACTTAACACATCTTTGAGAACATTATGGAGAACCCTCAGACATGCAGGTTTGTCAATATCTTCCTTCGGTGTTCAAGCAAGTGATAATCAATTATTTAATACGCAATAATATAATGATATAATAATTCAAAAGGTCTTGCCAACGGTTTTTACTAGGCCATCGCTGCTGTCCCTACTTAACAATATTTACGACTTTGTATAGGATATTTTATAATTAGAAAGTAATTACTCGTATATTTAATATAATAATAATATTTTTTATATTTTCAGTTTTGGTGTATCAATAAGCAGTATATTTTCAATAACGTCAGAGTTCTGTCATCCCAGTGTGAGAGATCGCATTATGTTATGTCAAGCATCGTTCTCAGCTATCGCTCAGATCATCTGCCCAGGTTTAGCTTGGGGAATACTAACCCAGGATTGGGAATGGAGCTTATTTGATGGCGCTTTTGGTGAGTTAAAATTAAAAGCTTGTATAATCAGAAAGAGGTGATTACTTTTTCACTAGCTGTGCAATACTGCTAAATCCCAAACCCAAACTTATAACCAAATCGGCTGTTAAAACTTGAGTATTGTGAAGGAACCTGAATGTTTGTGAGTTCCCCATAATGTTCTTGAAGATATGCAAAATCTGCCAACACACACTGGGCCAGCGTAACTATGGACTAGCCCTTCTCACACTGAAAAAAGGCATGTACTCAGCAGTGGGCAATTTATAATATACATTAATCATGGCAATAACAGATGGTTACTATGGTTACTTGCAAAGCGACTTTTGAGTTCCAGATGAGTTTCTTAAAGAATCGCACGACAGTTTTACAACATTCTGATTAAATATGAAGTTAAATTAAAATTACTTTTTTTTTATACGTTCGTCTGTAGAATGCTTTATTATATACATATAAATTCTTATATAATCACGCATTCTATAGATTAGTTCGCTTATAATGTTTTTTTTATTTAGCGTATTTCTGGGAATGAACCTATTATAATTTGGAAGACTAATCACTTAAGGAATCATAACTGATTCATTGTTCACACAGAAATGTTTACCTGATAACCGATTCTACTACGCATATCACGATTTCGATTATATTTTATATTAAATAGAATAAACATCGATGTTAATCCTTTTTAATTTTGAATAATATTCCTTCAAAATCACCTACTGATTAATTTTACAGCAACAAGTTACCAAACAAAACAGAAGGACACATTGGATGGATACCGTGGTTGATTTTACTACTAGAGGAATCACTTACGTACTGCTATCCCTGTTAATAGCTATCACAAAGGTTAAGTTTCGTTAAAATTATAATTAATTGGGACATTTTCTTTTGCAGTACTTAAATCTTGGAATTTCTTCCTTTTAATATTGTCCTTTTGGGCTTTAGCCAGTTTCATTATGTTCACAACGTTGCCCGAAAGTCCGAAGTTCCTAGCGTCTCGGAAAAAATATCTAGAAGCAAGAGATATCTTGATAAAATTATACGTAGAAAATACTGGCAAAAGTGCTGAAACTTGTCCGGTGAGATGTGTTTGTTGTTTTTTTGTTTACATATTCCTAGATGTCTGTATATCCTCGAAGGAATAGAAAAAAGTGTAAGACACAATTCGCCAGTTATTTTTGAGGCCTTAATTAATAGGTGGCAAGCTTGTTGTCGTGTACTGTGGACGTTTCCAGATGCCATGTTGTTCCTGAGCATTTTACAGAACAGGAAACGCAAAAAGCACTTATAGATCTGGCATTTCTTTTTCATGAACATTGATTCATATTTTATTATTTTAAATTTGAACGTGTAAGAAACAATATTCGATATTTTATCGATATTAATTATTTTGATTTTGGAACAAGGAATCGGCCGCAGTCCTCTTTACAATTGTTTGCTTAAGAAAGCACGAAGAAATTTATCAGTATTAACTAGATTCTGTCTATGACGTCAGTCGCGTGAATACTATGGAAACACAGCGTATAAAAAATATCTTATGTGTTTTTTGTTTCTAAAAAACTCCCGCACTAAGATTATTTCCTGTGTCACGGGGGATTTTACAAACATTTAAACACCGGACACAAAGTAATTCCGGACTCCGGACAAGCATTTGTGGATCACACAAATTTCAATGTTTGTCCCGTGTGGGATTCGAATCCACAACATTCGGCGCAGAGGCAGCGTCGAAGTGACCACTTAAACCACTACACCATCAGAGCAGTGTTAATTTTGAGTCTAACTATTTGTGTAGTAAATGTTTATCCTACCTGTTCATCGTGATTTAATAACAAACATGCACCAATGGTCACAATCTTAATCATTTATAATATCGGTAGATTTCATAACTTCATATTATTTTTGTTTTATTTCAGTATGCAAACTTATGGGACAAGCAAATAAAAGAAGAAAGTGCAATTAAAGAATCTTTGGCTAAAGTATCCGTTTTCAAAGAATTTAGAAATAATATGGCGATCGGCTTAAAAAACTTGAAACCTTTGATGCACAGACCATTAATGTCTTATTTAATAATTATAACCGCCATGGATTTAGTCGCTATATTAACGTAAGTTTAATTTTATTTTAATCTGGTATTGAACACATTTTGTTACAATGAGCATAGAAATTAAAAAGCCTACAGTATTTTTAAATTTCATCAAAACAGCTATATTTGAATAGTTCAATACTCCTATTTAATTATAACAAATTTAATGTTATAAAAAGATAACATTTGTTATCATTTTCAAGGATATTGGTATCAAAATCTCCAAAGTGTGTATCTACTGTTGCTATTGTTTGATGCTTACTTGTTTCTTATTGAACTGTGTTTAAATGTAAAGAAATCTGTCAATCCAGTTATCCCCCACTTCCTGGTTGCCAAATAATTGTAATCAATGTAATAAAAAATGTATTACAAGTATTGAGAATTGATGATAATAAAATATACATAACAAAATATGATAGCAATAATCGTTTAAATAATAAATAAATACCTACTCATTAGCAAAGTAGAAGGTAAAAATAATCTTTGAATAAAGTCTAATTAACATAAAAAGTGAGTGCTTTCATCTCACGTTTTCATAAAATTCAAATTATCTTTATGAATAGTAATCTTATTTTTTATATCACTATAAAAATGTAATATGACTGATATCAAGTACACCACGATATACTTACGTAAATTCAAGTTACACTTTTTTAACATAATGATTTTTTTATTATCAAATAGCTAACCCAATATTTATCTCTCTCAGGATATATTAATATTTTTGTCTAACTGATAATGTTATTTTTAGGTACGGTATCCTTAAAATGTGGTTTCCTCAACTATCTACAATTGTTGAACATTATAGATTAGATGACAATCACAATTTATGCGATTCTCTGGACATTTATACGAGAGATGAAAAAATAAGGATTTCACACATCACATTGAATACTACAAGCGTTTGTATACCTGTAAGTATTACATCCTGACCAATACTATAAATGCGGGTATAAATTTGTTTGTAACGCTTTCTTCACGCTTTATGTACTCTATCGATCAGAAATTTTGTATACACGATGTCAGGGGTACAAAAAAGGACATAGGGTACATTTCATCCCGGAACAGTAATATTCCTGAGCAAAGCCCGTGCAAGAACTACCTAGTATTTTTATTTATCTTTGATTCAATGGTTGTCATAGCATGAAATTGCTAAAACAATCCCGCGAGGGCGAGCGATAGTTTTTGCTAATTGCCGGCGCTGTTCTATTAACAATATACGGAACAAAGCTTTTTAGTTCTCTCGCTGTCGGTAGCAATACAGTGCTAGTTTAGTTAGACGTGATCTTCTTTAGAGTGGAAGTATTTCTCCTTCAGGCCGCGCCAGGTTGAGCGGAGACGTCGCTATACTCGTATCCAATCATAAGACCTATTAGTCGAGACTTAGCCGATAATGGTCTTGGTAGCTGCGTTTAAGAACTCGTTTTGCAACAACAATTGGTAAAGCTACTGAAGGTAAATAAATCATGAAAGCAATGCTTTTATAATAACAGTTTGTTATTGATACTAAAGCTATTTACTCAACTCAAAAAAGGTATTATACTGTTCTTGTTTTACCCTTCATTTGTTAACTCTCCATGCCACGAACACGAACCCATTGATATTATTATAAGTTACTATAGTAACACGCCTTAGATATTGCTTTGATGGAGATTTTATCGTGCCATTTTTAATGGTAAGAATCTTCTTCTCCCTAGCCTTTATTATTCCCAAGTCACTTGGGATCGACTTTTCTAGTCTTACCAGATTTGACTACATCTACCACCTGACCTCTGCAACCCGAATGCTAACGATACCCTAAGGCTAGATCAGTGTCAGGATATTATAGGTCATTGACTTCCCGATAACGACTGCCATATATGTCCATGGCAGCCGAGACCGACGGCTTAACGTGCTCTCCAAGACACGGAGCAGGCGATAATTGTCAATCAATACGCACATAATTTCGAAAAGCCATATAACTGCCGAAAGACAGAGGTGTGCGACGTGGGTTCGAATCCGAAACCCTCTGCATTGCAGTCTGTTGGTCTGCCCACTGACCTATCGCTGCTCTAACGCTATCTTTTTAACGGTAAAAATACTTGCATTTTTGTTTCCGTTTACGCGGCCTGAAGGAGAAATACTTCCACTCTAAAGAAGATCACGTCTAACTAAACTAGCACTGTATTGCTATCGACAGCGAGAGAACCTAAAAGCTTTGTTCCGTATATTGTTAATACAACAGCGCCGGCGATTTGTGTGACAATAAAATTATCCCATATTATACTTTAAATGACAACTCGGACTCATTTCCCGAGATTGTTCGAGTTGTAAAATGGTCATTAAGACTCGAAACAAAGGACTATAGGTCTTACAAAAACTGTTATATTGATCAAAATAAACAATTAAATATTATGGACTGAGCAGCTTAGCAAGTCAAGCCAGGCTTTTAGGCTGATATGATGGTGGATTTACTGGCACTATCCATGCAGTTTTATGACTCGTGATCTCTTTCCTCTCTTTTACAGACTGTCAGTGGTACGGCAACCTACGTCAACAGTATTATCATAGGCTTAGTCTGCTTGATCCCTTTCTTCATCAGCGGTGTGATCATCAACAAATTCAGCAAAAAATGCCTCCTCATCTTATCAGCAGCCATTTGTATTGGAGCTTTATTGGGCATAAGATGGGCTAACTCGAATACTTTAATGGTGGCATTATTTTCAGTAAGCGTGGCTATTACGCAATTCATGAAGAGTTTAGTTCAAGTGGTGATGGTGGAAGTATTCCCGACTACTATGAGGTAAGGAGGTTTTATATTCTACTTTAATGAAAACTGTAACTAGTTTCTGAAAACTGGTTGCCTTGGGTTGCTCATTTAGTCTATTCATTCGATCTGGTAGAAAAGTATGATAAGTGGCTACAAAAATAATGGTTTAAGGTGCTCACACATTACAATAGTTGTGAGGTGTTGAAGATTTTAGTATAATGATGTTAATTTATTTTCAGGTCACTCGCATTATCCTTAGTATCATCGTTTGCTTTGATCGGAATTCTAGCTGGCAACATTTGCTTTCCTATACTTCTCGACTTTGGCTGCGAAATTCCATTCTTCGCGTTAACTGGGATGATGATACGTAAGACTGATAACTTATTTAATAATATAGCTTGTATTGTGGATGTAAAAGCAGCTGAAAGATATAAAAGAGATTAGAGGTATCATCACTGCGGAATGGTCGAGACAGATCTAAGAACATCGCGCACAGCGCTTTCTAGAAACGAAAATCATGCTAAGTGACAATCAGTGTTACGCTCAGATAGGATTGCCAGTTCGACAATATGTATTTCATTGATATCTGTATTACCTATGTTATACACAAGTTTTTTTTTTTTTTTTTTTTTATTCCATTTTTTTTTGGAGCTTTTACATTTAAAATGTATGTCAGCCCCATCATACCCTTATTTACAATATTGACACCCTAATAATAAGTTATGCATTAGGTTGACGAAAATTAACAGCTACTAACACCATATTATATATATATCTAGCTAACTTCGAGTCAGGCTTTGTTAATATGCTAGAAAAACTACCAATGTCATGTATGTTTACATTATAATTATGGATCAACCACTCTCTCTCCCTTTGGATCTTTTTACATTCCATCAATAAGTGATGCACATCATCAATCACGTCACAAAGATTACAGTTTGGTGAGTCAACTTTCTTCATGAGATATGCAAACTTATTTGAGGGAAAGTGACCTGAACGCAACCTGTGTGCTGTGACCACTAATGATCTATTCATATCAACATGGACGAACCAAGGAATACGAGGAGGCTCACACTGGATGGTCTTATACCATATGCCTTTTTCTTGGCTCCTCTCATCAAAATATTCTTTAAACTTATTATTACATATATCCTTAACTTTAGACAATACTTCTGAATAATATGGAGCTATCCTAAATTCTAATCCCTCTGAAATCGCTAACTTTGCCAGTTTGTCAGCCTCCTCGTTTCCCTTCAAACCAATATGTGATGGAACCCATTGCAACCTAAGTGTAATGTTACCTAACCGATGAATTTGTTGAAGTATTGCATAAGCTATCGATACTCCTCTGACTCCAGAGGTGCATCGAGCCAGGTGCATTAAGGCACTTCGGCTATCAG
The DNA here is from genome assembly GCA_963675205.1 of Catocala nupta. Classification (NCBI taxonomy): domain Eukaryota; kingdom Metazoa; phylum Arthropoda; class Insecta; order Lepidoptera; family Erebidae; genus Catocala; species Catocala nupta. Next base: position 3,252,876 of record OY776096.1, read on the forward strand.
TACATATGACAACTTTTTGATCGGCTATGGAATCCGTACCTATGATCTCGCCAATTCGTTCAAGCGCTTTATAGATTGCAATGAGTTCCATTGTCATAATGGACACATTGATGTTGCTTTTAACTAATTCTGTATTTCCTGAACTTATATTATAATAGGACCCACCACAACCAATCTCGTTTTTAGACCCATCCGTAAAATACATATCCCAACCAGTGTATGTCTTAATTAATTCCCTACTAACATCAAATTTAAGTGATGTCATTTCATAATTTCTTTTTGAATCACTGACACAATCTAAGTTACATTTAATTTTGTCAGATACACCTATGTAAGTCACCCAAACATCTAATGTGAACATAGGCAAAGGTTTAGCAGAATGTATTTCGTAATTTTTACACACATCATAGGCTGTTAAAATCAATGGTTTTTTCTTATTATTCCAGTAACGTACATGTATAAGGGCATTTAGATCATCTAACAACTTAACGGTAAAACTATCTGACCAGGACATGCATTTTAAACAATATTTGTACGCCAGATATGACCTTCTAATTTCTAATGGAGGAATACATAATTCACATTCCATTACATGAATGGGTGAACTTTTTATGAATCCACCTATTATTCTCATCGATTGATTTTGTATCTTGTCCAAGCCATATAAATGACTTTTAGCAGAATTATTGTATAAAAAACATCCGTAATCTAACCTACTTCTTATCAATGATATGTATAATGACCTTAAATGTTTTGGATGTACTCCCCAACCTGAACCCGCCAAAACTCTTAATAAATTCAAAAACTTCACTACTTTTTCTGAAATTTGATTTATATGTTTTTTCCACAAAAGTGACCTGTCTAACCACATACCCAAGTGTTTGACACAATCTACTGACTCTATTAGTTCATCATAAATTTTTAGATTAATTTGGTTTTTTCTTTTACCTCTACTAAAAAGACAAACTTTTGATTTATTAGCTGAAAGTTCCAAACCAACCTCTTCTAGTAGCGTTATCATGACGTTTAAGGTAATTTGTAATTCTTTTTCGCAATTACTTACATTTTTATGACTTAGATAAAACACAAAATCATCCGCATATTGGGAAACAAAAACATTATTAATTTTATGGCATATTTGATAGGTGACAATATTAAAAAGTAATGGAGAGAGAGGATCCCCCTGTGCTAACCCCTTACTGGCTTTCCTAGAATCGACGATACACCCATTAATGTTGTTTCTTATAATGATATTTCTAGTAGTTAAAAAATTCCAGAGATACTTACAGACATGTGATCCAACACCCAGGCTATCCAATGTAGTTACTACTTTATCTATCGAAACATTATTGTATGCGTTGATAATATCTAAAAAACAAGCTATTGTGGGTTTACTTACAGTGAAACCTAACTGGATGTATGTAGTTAATCTCACAATACAGTCCATACATGATTGTGCCCTTCTAAAACCAATCATATGGTCTGAAAATATGTTATGCTTCTCCATATACCATTCTAATCTTTTTCCTAACATAGTATGAAAAATCTTACATAGGCATGATATCAGTGATATTGGTCTTAATGCAGGTTCTGTATTTATATTATCATTGGAGGTTTTAGGAATAGCAACTACTAGAATTTCTCTCCACTGCGTTGGAACATAACCAGTTTCGTATATACCGTTATAAATCCTAATAAGGTATTGCTTAGCGACTTCAGGAAGATTGTAAATCAAAGAATAAGTAACCCCATCATTACCCGGCGCCGTATCTATCTTTTTTAAACAATTGTGCAATTCCTGAATTGCGAAATTTGATTCAATTAAACAATTTTGTGATAGAAATACCGGTTGAATGTTAAGTACAGAGTCTGGTGTAAGAGAATGCAGTAAATCTTTTAACTTTTGTTCTGAAGGATTATATTTGTTTTTTGGTTCCTTGTACCCTTTGGCCCATCTCATTCTACGCCACATATCAGAAACAGATGTAGTTTGTGACATATCACTGCAGAATTTTTTCCAACTATTATATTTGGCTCTAGATATTAATCTCTGCGCTTCTGCTACCTTTTCTTCAAAATGTTTTAAATTATCTGGTGTGGGGTTACGTCGGAATTTACGTAGTGCAACTCTGCGTTCAGCTACTGCCTTTGATAATGAAGGGTGCCAATATTCTTTTGGCTGAAATTTTTTAGCTGGATTCGAAGGGATTTTTATCATCGGTATATGTCTATTAGCTGATGACTCAATTTGTTCCTGAAAATATTCATACATTGTTTGAATATCAGAATTTACACCATCCAAGTTTGAAAATTTATCTAAAAGCTCACTACGAAAATCTTTCCAGTTAGCTTTTTTAAAGTTTCTTCTTTCAAACCAACCTATTGTATCCCTAAAATTCAAAACAATTTTAATAATAAGGTGATCACTTCCTAAACTTTCATTAGAGACTATCCATTTACAATCAACAGCTAGGTCAGATGTGACAAATGATATATCTGGTGACGATCTCTGCATTACCCCATTTACAAGTTTAATTCTAGTAGCTTCCCCGTTGTTTATTGCTGTATATCCAAATTCCAAGGATGAGTCTAATATTTGTGTACCTTTACCATCAGTTTTGTAGGACCAGTTGCAGTGGTGACCATTAAAGTCCCCAGCGATCAAAGTTCTTCTTTTCAGTAAAGAAAAAATACTATTCCAATCCGTCACATTTGTGCGTACCCTTGATGGGCAGTAAATCAACATAATATTATCGAGAGCTTTACAATTAAACAATTTTATACAAACAATCTCTATATCGCTATTGCATGAAGGGCTGGACCGTAACTGCGCTTTTATTGATTTATGCACAATTATAGCTACACCACCATATGAGTCATGTCTATCTTTTCTAAAAATATTGTAATCCTTAAATTTAACACATATTTCTGAATGTAACCAGGTTTCACTTAATATACCTATGTGGATCTTTTCTTGGGTTAGTAATGCATCAAAAGAATTTAATTTTGGCTTCAAACTTTGACAATTCCACTGAACAATATTAATGCAGCTATTTCTCTCATAATTGCCCATTGAAAAAGCTTAACATTGATTTTAACATTTCTCCACCACAAAACATGTCTTTAATAAAAACCTTACATTCCTCCCAAATTAAATTAAGTATTGACATCATCTTACTCCCAAAATTGTTATCCGTCTCTAAAATGTCTGTCACTTTCAATAATAAAGTTCTCATTCTAGACTTCCGTTGTTTCTTGTTTTCTTGTTCTTCACAATTTTTTGACTCTTCCAAACAATTCTCCGAATCATCATTGTCAGTTGAAGAATACTGCCCGACTTGATCCATAGCAAATATGTTCTGTTGACTTTTATTATTTCGCTTGCTTTTTTTGGTCTTGCTGTTTTTGTGTTTTCTTATTTGAGTATTTTCTATGTTATCTTCTTTCTCCAAACTAATAATATTTGAGTTAATAGATTCTTTCTGTATAGGAAATGAACTAACTATCTCACTATAGGTTTTATCGAGGATGGGTTGATTGATGCGTGGATTTATAGTTTTTGTTTCAAGATTATTAGTATTTGGTTTTTGTTTACTCAAAAATAACTCCAATGCATTTCTGTAAGTTAAATTTCCCTCACTCATCAAATATCTAATCTTTTTCTCCTTAACAAACATGGGACATGATTTGTCTAGAGACATATGTGGCCCCTTACAATTTATACAAACAAATTCAGTTTTTTCACAATTTTCATGTTCACCACCACATTTTGGGCACAGCAACTTTTTAGTAGGACAAAATCTTTTCATGTGACCAAATCTCCAACACGCCGAACACTGAGATACCGGAAAAACAAATCGCTCAACCTTAAAACGACATCCATAGGCATATACAAATGGTGGCGACGAGGGGCTCTCAAAGCAGAGGCGCATTGTCTCACTCTCGACCCATTGCTTGTCAATGTTCAGACGCCTTAGTCTTCTGGCTGAAATAATTTTACATGAACTTTCCAATGTGCTTAAAACTTCATTCTCACTTAAGTCCAAATCAACGCCCTTAATGATTCCATATGCATAATGTAACTCATCAAAAAATTGCACTCTTACTTCTACGTTTCCCAGTTTCTCACACGCAACAAGTCTCTCAGCTTGTACCTTATTAGAAAATTGAATGAACACTCGGTAAGAGCTCTTGTATTGTATTTTAAGTACATTGCCTATGTTTAAACTATTTAATGTTTTCGCCAAAGCCATTTGTTTCGGTAAAGTTTCCAAGGAGGTAATACATACTTTATATATATCTTCCGTGTCCCTGCGATTTCCGAAGTCATAATTTCCAATCTCATATTCAATTCCAGACTCACTTCTAATAAGCCGTTTAGGCCGCCTTCTTGTCACCAGCGTAAATCCGTCCTCACTATCTATCTCACTATTTTTATCCCTGGACCTCTTTTCTCCTAATCTCTCACTGCCATCTCTGTTATCATTTACATTTATAATCTTCTGTAACTCCCGCTCACAGCTCACTATAATCTCTGTATCACTTTTATTTGTTATGTCCTCTTCACTGGCACTTTCATCCATTTTCAAGATATGTAGGTACTTCGAAAAAAGATACGACCGAACGACAAAGGTTATGCGTAAATACGTGCGCTCGCGTCGAAGAATCGCACGCGACTGATGATACACAAGTTCTCTCACTGATACGTTACGTTTGTGCTACAATCACAGACGGGCTTTCTTCAATGGACTGCTAGTGAATTTCATGCTTTGTGGCTGAGACGATGACAGCTGAGATAATGCTTTTTGTCATGGTTGCTATTTCATTTTTATTATATCTTTTATCTTGCCTCCGTGGGACAGCGGTATTAAATGCGACTGCTGTGCGTAAGCTCTCGGGTTCAAATCCCGGATCGGGCCAATAAAAAGTTATTGGGGTTTTCTGGTAAGAAATTTCAATAGTAGCCCGAGGTTAGAAAGTTCGTCTTCGAGAATTTTAATATATATGTAACTCTTTTATAAAAGAAAATATAAAAATATGGTACAAAATAAATTTTAGCTATATTTACAGTTAAGAACTCAATATGCGCAAAGTTTACTTGAAAGTATCAAATAAGTTCTATGAAAATAGTTTCAATACATTTATGATGTAAAATTTTTGTTTCAGTTTTCATCGTATTGTCTGTTATCACGCCGCAGAACAAAGAAAGTTAGAACATAATTAGTTTCTTAAATTTTTTAATAAATTGGTTTGTATAAAGAACCTGTTATATTTAATTATTTCTTTTTTTACGACTGTAGAAAGAGCGCTGTAATACATAGGATGGCCGATTTAATCACTTGCTACACATCAGTATAGTGTAGTTAAAATAATTCTTTGATTAGGCACGTGTTTCATTTTTCCTTCAATCCTGGGTCCTTCAAGTGTGGCCTGAAAAAGCACCTCCTTCGGCAGACAAAGTAGAAACCTATGCATCACTTTACATAAACACGTGGTACGGTGGGCTCTGCTCGTAGACTAAGGACTTCTTAACATCAGGCGAAGTGTAGTCATTTAATCAGGCAATAATCATTTCAAAAATATAATTTAGTATGCATATAAAGAAAATTCTAACTGTTTTAACACGAAATGATGTAAGTAATATCTAATTGCATATTGACCAAATGTAATATGCCTGTGCGACTTGACCGCACGCGAGCTACCGTATGATCGGTGAGGATCATTCCCACGCATATCAGCATTAGTTGCGTTGTAGAAAATGAATGGACAATTTGATAAAACAACTAGGGTCCATTTTTTTGCTGATATCCGCAGTTTATCGGGGTCTAATTTAACTCTTTCAATAATATAAGTGATTAAATTGGCATTCTCTATACTCAGACACGGGTGTATGCTAAGACGGCTATATTTTATGTCTCTTGTAATAAGCAAGCCAATTGAAGAGAAATTTCCAGCCATCTTACTACTGAGAATTTTCTTACAGATACTTCTTAACCCGGCAACAGAATCCGAAACCTCAATCATATACAAATATGTATAAGCGCATGTTTGCGCCAAGGAAGTAAAAAATATCTACCTATCGTAGAAATAAAAATTGTACGTAAATATACTTAATTAAGTAAACCATAATTACCTTCGACGCAGCCGTATCTATTATTATAAAATAGATTACTATAGTGAAGAATGAAAAGTATTACTACACTACGGAAGTATAGAGTCAGTTTCGTCGAAGAAATACTATTTTTAGTAATATAATTACGGTACAGTCATTTCTGGCCTATTATTTTTTGAGTTACGAATATTGGTCTCATACATGCTTATCCTCTTTACCTATACAGGGTGATTTTGAAATCGTGTAATTCCTTTTAACCACGCATTCTACTGGTGATATAGAATAACCCTGACAATATTTTTTCTTAATTAGAATAATGGTTTCGGCAAAATTAGAGTACAGATTTTTTTCATGAAATGATTTCAAATAGTCATATTTTAACCACCTGACACAATCTTAATATTTTACTATTTTAAAAATAATAACATAACAATAACTGATGTCGTAAATAATAAGGGGCAATAAAAAGGATCGCCCGTTATTATTTACGACATTAATTATTAATATGCTTTTTTATTTTAATTAGAAAAAAATTAAAATTGCCTCAGTTGGTTAACATATGACTATCTGACACCATTTCACGAAAAAAACGGAACAATATATTTTTTTTTTAAATAATTCTAATTAAATAAAGATATGGTCAGGGTTATTCTATATCACCAATAGAATGCGTGGTTAAAAGGAATTACACGATTTCAAAATCACCCTGTATATCCTATAATATACAAAAATTTAATATAAATGAAGGTTATATTTTCTGTCAAACTATTGCCGCATATATACGTATCATGCCTTTTATTGGTACATATATAAGAACTACGTCATATAATAAGTATTTTAAACAATGTTTCATATGTGTACAGCTGTTTGGTTTGTCTATAATAAATAAATACTTACCTGCTAGGTATGGACAATTACAACAAATTCGGACAAAGAATCAAATGGTCGCGTGCCCGAATGATGATAATTTTTTTTCGTTGATTATATTTTGTTGAGATCATAAAAATAAATCCTAACTAATATTATAAATACGAAAGTGAGTTTGTTTGTTTGTTTGTTTGTTACGCTTTCACGCCTTAACTACTCAACCGTTCAACATGAAATTTTGCATACACGTTGTCAGGGGTACAGAATAGGATATAGGGTACATCCAGAATAAAAGAACTGTTGCAAACTTAACCTAACATAACTTACATTTACGCGAGCGAAGCCGCGGGCGAAAACTAGTAATTAATAAATCTACGCCTTAGCCTACTATAGTCCAACACGCTGGCCCAGTGCGGATCGGCAAACACATATCTTCGAGAACTCGTGATGTTTACCTTTATATTTAAAGCAAGCGATTATTAACTATTTAATACGCTCATAGCTTCGAAAAGTCAGAGATGTGTGCCTTGGGATCTAACTCGAAACCTCTGCGTGGCAATCCGATGTCCGATGTCTCTGCTGTTCACTGTGACATTATGTATGTATCTCATACAATTTTATAAATATAGGTATTAGTTAATTGACGTGTCCGACAATAATCACACATTTTTATGGAAATAAAGATTTTTGACTTTGACTTTGAACAAGATATTCAGATACGATACGACTATCACAATTTTTTCAATTTTTGTCTCTTACAAGGTTCAAACCCACCGCATTCAATTATAGCAATTAAGTCACTGCACTGCACCGTATTCAATTATGCTGTATTGCCTCGCATGTAGTATTTAACTATAAGTGGTTATGAGGAAAGAGAAATTCTAGTTATTACCTGTGAAACAATACAATAATAGGAAACTGTTGGTAAGCCCTAAATAAATAACTACACTCGCAAGTAACACGCGAATACTTATAACGATTCTAAACTGCCTCTGTGGCGCAGTGGTAGTTAATGTAATGTCTCGGGTTCGATTCCCGGGTCGGGCCAACAAAAAGTTACTGCGATTTTCTGTTAAAAAATCTCAATAGCAGCCCGGAGTTAGGAAGTTGGCGGTGTTAGACACCCCCGTGCCTCGGAAAGCACGTAAAGCCATTGGTTCTGCGCCTGATCTCTCTCCGGTCGTGTCGGATTACCGTCCCATCGGATCATGAGAGTTAAGGAACAGAGAATGCCATTGTGTTTGCGCACACACTTGTGCACTATACTATCTCCTGCGCAGATGGCCAGTCTCCGTTAAGACTGGCCGCGGTGTCCGAAATTTGGTCTGGAAGACATTATTATAACCATTACAAAGTTACAACGTTCTATCTACATACCTATATAGTCTTACACGTATAACCCAAAGGCAGGAAGAGGTGTATGGTACCCCCATTTCGGTAGCTATTTAACTGCCTAATTCCCACGTATATTTGCATATATTTTATAGCCAGATTATGTCCGCGATCTTGCAAAATTTCATAATTATAGGTAGTAGAATAGTTAAGGCGTGAAAACGAAACTAACAAAAAAATAAAAACTCGGCTCGCATAACTCATTCTCAGATCGGTTCGTGTCGCACTTAAATTAAATCTAGGTTCGCGAATCGACACTTAAAATATAATATTTTAAAAGGTGTCTTTTGCATAATTCTTGCGAACAGATTCGTGCAGAACTACTTCTAATCCTCCTGAATGTGTACTCTAGAATGTGGTAAAAATAAGTGGATTTATTATTCCTACTATTTACAGACCTAAACCTGATGGTTCTGCATCATAGGTAGCATACCCCATACTAAGTTACTGAAGCTCCATTTAGGTTATTTGTCATTACTAAAAAACCGGTGCTAAATTGAGGAAACATAACTGGATAGATTATAAGGCAGAATAATTATAAATATGTTTATTCGATAATTATAGGGATTTTGATCGTTATAAAGATCCTATAAAAATACACTAGTTATTTCAAAAATCATGTTTTATTTATTTGAAACATATTTCTATTATTAATAGACTACATGAATTATTCTTTATAAAATTTGTGTTCAAAAGTTTAATATCTTCTCGGGTTCCATGCTCTAATCGCCATGATTTTATGCCCTACAAGCTTTTATTTAAAATCATATGTTTGTTATTTAGTTTAGGTCAAATCTTGCATGCTAAATTAGAAACAGTTTCTTAATGACTATACAATTTTGTATGCTTGTTTAATATTGGTTACAATAGACGAAAATGAAATAAAAATCAAGATGACAAAGAAAATAACTATTTAGAAAATATTTTTAATACCAGTTTTAAAAAGAGAAAATTAAGTACCTCAAACCCATTAATTTGATACATAATATACAATTTTATATATTACTAGCTGACTCGGCAAACGTAGTTTTGAAATAAAAAAAATGTTTTGACCAGAAGATAAAAAAAAAATGTTAGTGGTGGACAACCCTTGTCACTAAGGGGTATGAAAAATAGATAGTAGCCGATTCTCAGACCTACTAAATATGCATATAAAATTTCATAAAAATCGGTCAAGCCATTTCGGAGGAGTATGGTAACTAACATTGTGACACGAGAATTTTATATATAAGACAAGATAAAAGCTTGTCGCGAGATTGTGTGAGACTTTGCTTGAGTTTGTAAGTTTATAAACATTTCTCTTAATTCTGCCATTTATCTGAAAAGCCGTTCCTTTTTACAAGTTTTGATTACTTCTTTTACCCACCGATTTTTGCACCGATCTCTTTTAATATATAATATAGTATAATGTAACAAAATGGGTGTGATACATTTAAAAGCTTATTTTTACTTTTTCAATCATTTAAATAATAGCTTCTTTCTATAAAATGGCTATTTTGCCAGCCAGTATATTGCAGCCATACGTAGTACTGAAAATAATTCCTCCTTAGAAGCTGCTTATTAAATACGTAAACGATATGTACACATGTTTTATTAATATTCATTCATAATTTAAGATCTAATGAACCTGGCTTGAAGTCAAGTTACTTTTAATATATAATTATATGCGTAAAATATAGGTATATTTAATATAATAGGTTTCGGCCCCGCGTCGTATGAAACAGCAGGCCACTACTGAAATCGACCTACACTATACAGAAGAAAAATTCCTTACTCTCCCCTTGTGGGAGACGAAGACACAACAAAGAAGTGCGCGTGGGAACACGCACGTCGTCTCTTGGACCTGGTGCTGAGCGGGTGGCGGACAGGCTCACGAAGCCCACTACCCCCAGGTAAAACCTCATGGTGGCTGGAGATCGTTTCGAGCCCTTAAGCACCCGGTTCTGCGGATAGAGGGAGGGTTCAAACGCTTTCCCGCTCCGCCGCCTCTTTGATGGAAATTACTTTCTCACAAAAGGAGGCGACAGCGTTCCATGACCTCTCACGCCGGACCATGGGCTGAACCAATGCCGGAAACTATTACTAACCTAACCTACATTTACGCACGCGAAATTGCGGGCAAAACCTGGTAGTGCTATAAAGTTTAAAGTTTCCACAGGTTTATTGGATATATTATTACCCCAGTAACATTGCTAGAATGTTATGTTGGCGTGTGACTACAAATCACAGCAAACAGAAATACTGCAGTTTGAAATCACGTCTAATTCAGATATTTCCATATTCAGACCAAACTGGCGGCGAAATTCATGTTTGTTGAAATTTAAAATCAACGTCAGTGGGGTCCTACTGACTTTGATTTTAAATTTTAGCAGCTGAAACGTTTTAAACGTATTTTAGACGAAACACTGATTAGTTTACGGGTAGTATTTAACTGTACACTTAAATGTTTGCCTTTGTTCCACCAAAAATACTAATTGCACAGCAAAAAATATATTTAAAAAGATCAAATTAAGTCGACGGAGCCCCGCTTGGCGGGGCGCCTATTTTTGGGTGCGTTTAAGAAGGAACCTAACATAACCTATCCCTTCCGAGATGGAATGCAGTGATTTGAGGCGTATATATGCTCGTTATGATATATTTTAGTAAGCATATTTTGCTGTGCAATTAGTATTTTTGATGGTCATTATATTTAATTCCATAGTTTACTAGCCCGACTTATATCATGTTTGCTTATAAAGAAACAGCGAAATTAAACGTGAGTTAATTTGAGATTCACACGGAAATTTTGTTCAAATACACTAAAACCCTGAATAAATAACAGCTACTGTAACTATAGCAAACAACGAATAATATAAAAGCACCTACCTATCTAATATTTGATCAAAATTTTATGTAACCAAATTACCTAGACCTCTTCACTCTACGCAGTTGTAATAAATTAGAGCGATGAACATAAACGTCATATATAATGAAGTAGCAAGATTAATTGGACGAAGTGACAAGGCCATTATGATCTTAAGTAAATTAATGACATCAGTTTATATTATGCTGAAATGATTTTAATTCAGCAGTTACAGCTGACGTGCCGAACAGTTATGACAGTGAAAAGTTTTTTAAGGAAAATAGTAAGATTTTTAATGAAACTTAATTAGTATGTATAAAAAAGAATGAGTGAATTAGACTTGCCAACTTTGGCTGAAACCAGTGAGTATACAATTTCTTATATTGTTTAGTGTAAAAGTGTTAGAAATTATACTTTTGTGTTAGCGGTAAATTAAGGAGCTTTCTAAACAGGCTTTATTTTTTATTGGAATATATGGCTGCAATATGCTGGCAATAACAGTTATATCAAAGAGTACAAATCTAATATTTTACAAACGTTTTTTAATCCAAATGGTCGAAACATCGGGCAATCAATAGGTATTTATAACCTTTTAAATACTTTATCGCGAGTAAAACCCGTTGCCTAGCATTATATTAAGCAGAGTATCTTAATTTGTTAAATGTCTGTGTAAAGACAGATGGTATGACTTTGTTCAGTAATAAGAAAGGAAGACACTATTCACCCATAGTTTCTCTAAAATTAAATAATAATAATAATAATATTCTCCCACATACACACAACACCATCTAGCCCAAACTAAGCAGAGCTTGTACTATGGGTAGTACCCAATGGATAAACATACATATATACTTTTTTTTTTGTAAATATATACATATTATACATAAAAGCGCTCAAATATTTTCTGCGTTTTTAAGTGAAACGGTAAAGCGCTTTTATGCTCTTTTGCTAGTATACTCAATATTATATATTAGAAACGACTTTTTATTGAATACAACGTTATAACAACAAGTTGTTGACAAAATTTAACATAAAAGTCGACTAGAAACGAGGTATAGTTCTTTCCAAGCAATTTTTCTGTTGGATTCTGTTTAGTCTGCATAGGTTAAGAGTACTTACTAGAAATATTCTAAGTAATGTCTTTGAAAATGGTATACAGGACCTTGAATTTCTAATTCGATGCCAAATTTAGAAATATAAGAAATTGCGTATTTACTCCCCATTTGGAATACTGTAAGTTTAAGCATGACTGCCAATCATGGCATCAAATGTAAATATTTCATGACGAATTGTTCGGTAATTCTCATTAATAACTTCTCTTATGGTCGGTAGCGGCCCCAGCATAATATTATGGTAACTCGTTTATACAAATTAAAACATAGCTATAAACTGTCTAAAAATAGGGAAAATAGAAGAGCATTATAATCAATCAGCAAGCTATCTCTCGTATTAAAACGATTTAAAATATACTTCAGATCAAGTCTAATGAACGTCAAATGTGAACTGAAATGCAATTTCTGTTCAAATCTGACGTATATTTTAATTTAGTGGAATACCAAGATTGAAATTTAGGATACTGTGACTAGATCGGACCTCTGTTTTGAACTGCTTTTTTTATTACAAGAATTGGCTTTCTACTCCAAAGCCTATAAAGATACCATAACTCATCAATCAGAAACAAAGCTCTTTGACAGAGATTTTCATTCAAAGCATACGCTCATTAATGTTCTAAAACCAATTTCAGTCTTGGTTATACGGTTTTGAGTTGTTCCTATCGAAGTATAGGGGATAATCTCAATATTCATTATACGTACCTACGCTCGATACCTTATTACTGCAGTCAAATAAACTCTATGAAAAGGTATGTCAAATGTCTATGTATATGTCGTAAGTGTGAGTATTGGTCATGAAAAAGATACTACCTAAATTACATTTTGAGTTCGAGATGTGTTTTCTTTTAACATAACAAGATATACCTCTTTCTGATATTCACTACTTGTATATCGTGATTTTAATACCGAAACTTCCAGTCAGATGTAAGTTTGATATCGAAAGAATAGTTATATCAATGTTAAACTGGGTTTATTTGTAGGAAAATATTCCTGGCTTATTCTTGATTTATTCCAAATATACTGCGTATAAAGATATAAATGTAGTATATCAGATTAAACTAGTAAGGCGTTAAATATAATTTCGACGGTAGCCATAACCACCTATTATTACATATTTTGGTACCAAAATCAAACGAATATTATTATTACTTTTGTCCCTAGTAGTAAACGTAAACGGACACGTATTCACATAAACGCGTGCGTAGCTGTTTGCGCGCTTATTATTAACGGCCATTACTAAGTAATTTGTGTTTATACCACAAACCGCGGCACCAAATCACGCTTACTTCCTGCAATGTCGCGTAGAGATGAACCACGCTATCATGCTTTGTGACTATCCTATTCAAAATTTAAATTATTATCTCTCACTTACATATATACGTCCTAAGGTTTTTTACCTTGTGTCGGTAGTTCACAGACTAATTAATTAAAATCATATCATTAACATACTTCACATTGTTGTAGTTTGGAGTTTATATAAAACTTCAAGCCAAATTTAATCAAATATCGTTTAATAGAACTGGACTTAGCACATAGTAATGAAGCAAAGTGATGTTACAAACGAACTGAGTCACGAGCATAATCTAATACTAACATGATTTTACATTAAGAAAGAAGAAAAATGGAAAGAATGGAACAAACAATTTTAAAGAGAAATTGTAAGAATGAAACTATTACTTCCAGAATCGCACGGAATAAACAAAATAAATTCGACGAAAAACAACAATTCACATAATACAAAAATCGGTCAACGTGTGTATCCCTCTCAATATTGTCAATACAATGATATAAATAATCTCTTAAATTGAGAGACGATCGGACTACAAAATATATTTTCTTGCAATGGCAAAGTCGAACAAATAGAGAAAGCTATTTTCGAATTCGTTGAAGATTTATTTTGGTTACACTTGGGACCGTAAGAGACATGTGGTTTCTAGAGATATTTTGATACGAGCCTGCGAAGAATGGAACTCGGCTTTCGTGACCTTATTGTACGAAATTAAGTTATATATCTTGTTGAACTAGTATATTTATTTTTACTTTATATAGTAGGCGTAGAACACAACTATTTCCACATTAACATAACAAAATATTTAAATTAGTATAGGATATATTGTAGCGATTAAAATTGCCGAATTTTCACATTCATTATTATCGGTAGTAGGTACCTATTTAACTGTTCCTCAATTGTTTGCCTTTGTTCCATCAAAAATACTAAGTGCACAGCAAAATATTATATTTAAAGAGATCGAACTAAGTCGACGGAGCCCTGCTTCGCGGGGCTCCTATTTTTGGGCGCGTTTAAGAAGAAACCTAACATAACGTAACCCTTCCGAGACGGAATGCAGAGATTTGAGGCGTATATATGCTCGTTATGATATATTCTAATAAGCATATTCTGCTGTGCAATTAATATTTTCGATGGTCATTATATTTAATCCCCATTATTATTACTTTGTGACCTAAATGAATAAATTATTTTCTATTCCTTGCTATAGCACTGCAAACATGATGAATTCTAAAATTTTAGCTAAGGCTTGAATGAATTTGATCCCACACTTATGTAAAGCTTTTCTGATAAGAAAATATTAATAGCAGCATGCGATCTGGAAATGTGTCTATTAGAAGCCGATAGGCTTAGAAACATAGCTGGCAAAATGTGGGTGAAACATATCTCTATTTTCTCTTCAAAAATATACAATAAATATATTAAGCTGAAATGGTCAAAAGTGCTTGTAATATGTAACCAAATTGACTAGTCAGCAATTAACAGAAATTATTTAATCATTGTAATGTTTATTACAAAAACAAACAGCATACCTGCGATGCGACTAATCACACATGTTCATTGAAGTAGTTAAACAAATTAATCGCAGTGTTGTTTCACAAATTATACCGTATACATTGCTTGTTAGAAACGTGGAGTGTTTAAATATACATATATAAATTCGTACTTGTATAACAAACACACAGGTTTATTATTACATTTCACCAGCTATATATTCCGTTTGACTTCATAGATGAATGTGGAGTCAAGCAGATTGCAGCTGACTGGGCATACAATAGAAAATCCAATAACTTTTTGTTTGACTGCGAAATAAAAACCTGGGACTCCACATTCAGCATAATATTAAAAATGCCCTCTTTTTTACAGCGTCTAAATGTGAACATTACTTTATTTCGATGCATCAGACATCTGAATATGTTGAAATCCATTATGAAGATTAGCGTGCACAAACCGACAATTCGACGAAAATCCTGTTTTCAATCTAAAATACTAAGTATTATAAATATGAAACAAATATATGTAGGTTCATATTATGAACATTGTAGATTCTTAAAAACTAGGGTTGTCTTTCGCCTAACCAAAAACTAAAATATAGGTATAAGGAAATTTGAAATTAACGGGTAAATGTAAATGTAAACTCATATTACAGTTTAGTTAGTGTAACCTGTGTTACTTTGTGACCTAAGTGAATAAATATATTTAGATTTTACCCAAAATACATTACTCTAATATTTCTATATGAATCCATAGACCACAAGATAAAGTCGGTGGCAAAGATTTGTCTCAGTATCTTTTGTACATTGTGTCCACGAAATTCGAAATGTAGTCAATGTATTGGCTTACATTTTTACACAATGTTGCATTACTATACAAGAATGTTATATACTCGCTTATTCCCGAATATTCCATTAGAACAGACAATTAAAAATATTAGAGTGTGCTACAGCGAAGCGTTGCCGGGTTTAACTAGCATTATATAAAAATATATTATAATTTCAAGTTTTAATAACGTTCACAAGATACAATAAACGTAAACGAGATATAACAACTGTTGATATGATTACATTACATATAAAAGACTCGAAAAACTATTCTGAATAATATTATTGGATAAAACGTTCATTTGATAGAGAATTAATTAAAATAAAATCATTTGATCTATCTATACTAATATTATAAAGCTGAAGAGATTGTTTATTTGTTTATTTATTTGTTTGTGTGGTTGAAAGCGATAATCTCAGAAAATACTGGGTCAAATTAAAAATCTTTTAGTGTTGGATATCCTATTTATCGAGGAAGGCTTTAGGCTATATAATGCATCACGCTGGGATCCACGGGGGCAGCGCAGTAGTCATAAACGCGGGTAAAACTGCGTGCATAGCCGCCTAATATTATTATTATATTTAAACCAAGTTTAGAGCCCTAATTCAAATTTGGTTAGAATAGGTTAGACCTAGAATCTGCGAGGGTAAAGGTGGTTTTTTATTAGTAGTTTTTTATCCCACAGGCAAAACCAATGTTTGTAGTTATGTATATATTCCAAATAAAAATTAAAATAATATTCAAGATGCTTAAATTTTATATAAAATTTAAAATGTGATGTTACTTTTGCTGATATCATATTTACATATTTATCGCAAATAGAAATCCGTTGTCTATGCCTACCCCTCTGGGAAACAGGCGCGAATCTGTGTATGTATTTACACATGATGTAAAAATCATCGTATAAAAATTCCACACATCACTAAAATTGTTCAAATTATCAGCATATTTCTGGGTTTCTTTCTGTCTGTCTAATAAGAAAAATCTTATGCAAACACAGAAGTAACTACTATAAACTGAGATATAAAGCAAATAGCGATCGTAATTGTAAAGTCATCTTAAGTTAGTTTATAAATTTTATTTACATTTTCGTCGTCAAAATTGTTACTGTTTACACTTTTGTGATCACATCTACTCAATATTGTCTTCTGTTTACGCAATTGTTATTCATTGAAATTAAACTACTGTATACGGATTTTATCGCGTTGTTTATTTAACACTTTATTACATAATTTATAAACTGTTATACTACTATTAAACTCTACAAATTTTAAGCTACTTAAATTATTAAAACTATTAAAACTATTTATATTTAAGTTTACACTTTCCCCGACTTTTCGGTTGCTTTTCAGCAGCTATGGTCACGGGGAGACTAAGATGGTAGTTATCTCAATATTCCAGTATAGTTATTTCAAAGTACCCGAACATAATTTAATCATTGATGTTTCTATTTCCTCAGAATTAGCTCAAAGTATCATGAAGTCTAGCTGTGGTTTGTTTTTCCTTGGGTTTGACTATTTCAATTACTGGATCCCAAGCGGTACATTCCAACCATCTTCTCTATTGAAATTAGGATGTTTTTTGATTTCAATAGCCCACGCGAAGCATCCTTGATACGAATCGGTGTTCTTTAGCGAGAATCACATACCATCGTGGCTCAAAAAGCACATTAACAGGAGCATGTATGACGATGATATAAGGAATCAAATCAAACCTTGGCTTATCATCTTTTCTAGGCTTGCAGAGGTCTAATTGCTAAGTATAAAACTACTGTATTGTGTTAGAGTAAAAAACGCAACTCAATAAATTTGGTACGAAAAATAGAAAAGTACAATAAACATTTAATTTTTTTGGGGTAAAACTACTCTTTTAATTAAACCCAAAAAGAAAAAATATTTTATTTATTAAAATCCAGTCAAAGAATCATAGCCCAAGGATAATCTCTTACTGGTCTCATATAATCTGGCCATTCATCAATTTCTTCAATAATATTTCTTCTAACTTCACTAGACGTCCCAAATCTATTTCTCAGTTTTATTGCATATAAATTTTTATATGTATCTTGCCAACTAACTCGATTATCCTTAAATTTTTCTTTTCTGCACAGTAGTGACCACAAACCTTCTTCTTTCAGAAGTCTGTTAAGCCCTGTACATGACTCTGACACACTCAATTATGTCGTTTATTGGCAAGATTATAATTATTTGGTACAACACGTCATTGGGTAAACCCCATAAGCTACAGCTTGTTTGGCAATGATAATTTAGTATACTACTGATTACAGGCACAATAATTTTATCCTTAAAAGTAACAAACAATTCGTCCAATTTAATGAAATTCGATGGTATGCCCAAAGAGTTCATTGTTATGTATTCATTGATCACCAAACATAATGAGTGCGTTTCTTTGTTTATTTTTGGTATGATTGCATTTATTAACATCAAATCAGCTAAGGGACTCGCTATAATCTTTGCTGTAATATCTTGGAATATATTCAAAACGACAGATACTTTGTAGATTTGCTCGCCATTCATTCGTTTGGATAATATGCAATCAATAATGTTGATTTCTTTATTCCCTTCCAGTACAAAATCATTTTCCTTGATCGCAATGAGCAGTAATGCGAAGAGCAAGTCTCGTTTCAAAGTTTCGGGCTTGATTAATGTCTCCATCAATGTGTTCAGTGTTTGGTGGAACTGAAGCGAAATATTCCCATTTATGTTCCAAGTACTACACCTTTCCTCCATTGTCTCGGTTCTTTGAAGTTTTCGGATGTATTATTTTATTACCTATTAAAAATATCTTGGTCGATTTTTACGATTCTTTGTAATTTTAATGACATGTCGGCATTTAAGTTTACTTTTTTAAAGCTCTCTGGTTTTATGAAATATAGGTTTATATACTTTGAGATCTCTTTTAAACTTAACATGGTATGTAGTGTGTTATATATATTTAGTTTGTTATGTTAAGATTGCAAGTATCGAGTAACAACAAATCAATTACTGTATACTTTCAAACTTCGTTTTACTATTAAGAATTTTCTAGCTAGAAACGTTTAAACTTATTGGTTAACCTGGGAACTAACGGCTGATTGTTTTGTAAGCGTTCACACTTACTTCGCTACGCAACTAGATAAATTGAGGTCAGTGGGGCTAATTAAAGTTGGTCTAAATGAACTCACAATTCAGTAATCCTTAAATTCAGTATAATAAAATGGGTCTTTTATCCGTCACCTCTGATTATCCGTGTAAAAAGTGTCGTGTATCGAAAATTTAATTTAAAAGGTAATATTTTATATAACAATATCTATTAAGTCAGTCCACTGAACGAAATTAGAAAGCTAAAGTAAAATCAACAAGATGTGGCACATAATGGAGTATCTGCAGTTATTACTTAAGTATTATCCACACCGTATGTTAATGTTTTTACCTGTGTGTTTTCACGTTTACCTGTGTGTTTTCACGTTCCATACAGTTACTATCTGAATTTTTTTGCCGATTCGAATAATTGTTTGTTGACAATGCGTCTACATTGGTTCGAGAAAAGGCAAAATTTCATATCACCATTCCATTTCTTTCATAACAAAAATGTAGTTTCAGCAATTCTCTTAGATATCTCCTATTTTGCTTCTTATCTTTTCTCGGTTTGCGAAAACACAATCTCTCATAATGTTTTCTGATATTGACACGAATATTATTTGCCGCATATTTATCATAAATTGTCGGATGTTTTCGCGTTTCAAATTATTTCGATGCTGATAGTATATCGTGTGTGATATCCCTTATGAATTGCTGGGTACTCGGTTGCAAGATGAGTGCTATGACGTATCTTGCGGTAGCTAATGTATTGCTGTTCTCTAGTCCTTACTCGCTTGCTGTATAGCATCATTCATTTATAGTCCCGAAGGATTACACAAAGGTGTTTGTTAGGTAGTCAGTTGGACGTTTGCTAGCCGCACTTAGGCTCACAATTGGGCCGTTGTGCGTAAGTCACCGAAGTGTAAAGTTGTTCGGTTACTCATACCACATCACCACCGTCCAGAAATATAGTATTGCGCAGTACTTTTTTATCTTTTCTGGATTGATCATATGCTTTGCCCATTGGTTACTCACGCTTAAAGCAGAGATGTATTACATTTCATTCATTTCATTTTCACACAAAGTACACCCAGACTAGGAACAATTTGTAGATAAATATTTTTTGTTCCTTTGGAACGCTGGTATATGTTAGCACGAGCATGACGTGCATACGTGCAGACTATATTGAACGAATGTAGGTTAGGCTATTTGAACACGTATTCGTACAAACTACGTTCGTGCGGATTAGTAATCAAGCATTTTCGTCATTGCGCGTATTTTAACTAACTCACCATTGTTCGGACGCAGGCGTCCAGACACAATGCTTTAATTATGTCCCAATATGGCTAAGCTGATAGGCTAATTAAGATACACGTTATATATTGCGGGACACTTTACAAATATTAGAACAGCGGACACAGACACGAAATAACTATGTTAATAATGTATACTGCTGGACACGGGCCTCTTCTCAGTGTGATAAGGTTAAGGCTACCACGCTGGACTAATGTGGGTTAGCAGACTTCACATATATTTGAGAACACTATGGCGATCTCTTAGATATACAGGTTTCCTCATGATGTTTTACTTCACTATCTTTCTTCTTTTCGTGTGGTTAGTGGCCAACCTGTTGTCAAGAGTTGTTCAAGCCCGTAGACCTCTGACATGGCTTAACGACTGCTGTAAATTTGGCAACATTCGGGAATTGATTTTTACGTGCCCTCCGAAGCACGGAGACTCTCAGATGAAATACCACTAAGCGGTCACCCATCTATAGACTGACCGCACCAAACGTTGCTTAACCTCGCTAATCGTTTACCGACCAGTGGGTGCAATTGACTATGAGCGCTTCTTTACTTTATACTTTACTATTTAAGCTAGCGATAATTAGTTATTTAACACGTATATAACTTCGAAAAGGGGAACATGCACCTAACTTTCTTCAGATCGAACTCGAGACCGCTTCGTGGCCTCTCACTAAGTTATCGCTGCGTATCAGAAAAACATAATTTTTTTTGTCTTGAGATACAACAAAAATATGTGTGGTTCAAATTAAATATACCTAGTGTTGAACTAACAACAATCAGTGCGGTATAGCCATGAAGTCATTATTTAGGCCATTGCATCACCCAATTAAACTCATGGATAAAAAGAAACACCAAATTACGCATCACATATCGGATTAATAAATAATATATTATTTATTAATCCGATATGTGATGCGTAATTTGGTGAATTTTTTGACTCTCTTGACATTACTTATTTATTATGTATGCATAATAAATAAGTAATGTCAAGAGAGTCAGCATTATAAAAACATTATATCACATACACAAACATATAAATAAGAAATAATTAGAAAGAAAATATTATATAACATTGAAATAAAAATTGGATTTGCATTTCATACATGAATATCATAAATCAGTTTATTATGTTCTAACGTTAGAATATAAATACTTAATAACTAAAATTAATTTATAAAACAAAATTACATAAATTTAGATTAGTTCTGTTATTATATCAGTCCAATTACATTGTATGGACAGTCAAACCGAGAAGCAATCATTTTTAGGATGCTGTTGCTACTGTCTCTCAAACGCCTTAAAAATTTAGCCACTTTTTCCGTCTTATGGCGTGATAGCCATCCGTGTGAGCTCCGGCAAACATTAAAGACGCACTGCAATAGGGAGGCAGCCCCATCAGCATCCTAATTAGATAGTTCTATTTAAGTATAAACATGATTATGTAACTCAAACTTTAGATATTATTATGTAACTAAACTGTGTTTTTATTTCCAGGCAAGCCCCAGCCCGATGTTGCACCACTAAAGGAAATCAACGATGCATTGATAGCGTGTCAATTTGGTCGTTTTCATATAACTCTGCTGCTCACCTCATTTGTCGGTAGTGTCGCGGGAATATTTGTCAGCTCATCCACGGGTTATTTACTACCAGTGGCAGAATGCGACTTAAAAATGGATTTAGTTAAAAAGGGACTCCTAAATGCTATACCTTATCTAGGTAAGAAGGGATTTTATGTTGATCTTTCTTTTCATTTCCAGTTAACATATTTTTTTTAGGTATTTCTTTGTTCTACGGAACGCCCTCACTATAATTAATTATTGTGACGCGGAGTACTTTACAAACATTAAAATAAAAGCACTTGTGTACAAAAGTTTGTCGACCGATTTTTTTTTGTTTAGTATTTTCCTTCGGCCTTTAGCATTATCAATTAAAAAATAAATTATGGAATTTCACAAAACATCTTTTTCTGCTCTGTCTGTCAAGCGATTTTCTTTAACAATTTTGAATAATGATTATAGACAGATTTCAATTTTTTTTAAATTAAATTAGTACTACTAATTTTCTAAAAAGTTGCATTTAATACCGCTGTACCACCAAAGTAGATGGGTTCAAAATGTACATACATTATCTATAAAGAGCAGCGATAGCTCAGTGGGGAGACCAACAGACTGCAATGCAGAAGGTCTCGGGTTCGAAACCACGTCGCGCACCTCTGCCTTTCGGAAGTTATATGACTTTTCGAAATTATGTGCGTATTGATTAACAATTATCGCCTGCTCCGTGCCTCGGAGAGCACGTTAAGCCGTCGGTCCCGGCTGCCATGAACAGCTATGGCAGTCGTTATTGGAGAAAGTCGGCACAAAAGATCCCACTGGGTCAAAGTGTCGCCGGTCTGTACTGACTAGCCCCACAAGATAAGATACATTAAATACTATCAGGACCAAGAGAGGCATGAGAGAAATTAGGATGCAACTAACCATGAGAAATGAGAACCATTCAAGCTTTTCACGATTTTTCTCCTATATTTATATCATAAAGCAGAAATAGGCGATATATTGTGCTATCGCAATAACTACAATAAACTTTACTCTTTCACAACAAAATATTTAACTAACCACACCATGCCACAAATAATGTAAATATTATATTATATTCACAATAATGTATACTACAGAATTTATTTTATTTTCAGGAATGTTCGCAACATCTGGTGTTACCGGATTTCTAACGGATGCTTTTGGCAGAAAGCTATTTTTAGTAATGGGTTATGCAGGCCTGTTTATATTTACAATAATAGCTGGTTCTAGTCAGACGTATGGAGTTCTTATAACAGCGAAGCTTTTTGAAGGAATGCTGTAAGTAAAATTATTTAACATTAGCTGACCCGACAGTCATAGTCCTGTCAATCTATACAAAGACACATTTCACGTAATAAAATTCAATAACAAAATGTCGAAATCCGTTTGTTTTTCATATAAAAGTACGATTAAAATTTTTGTTCATAATATAAACCTTGCCCTAACAATTATAAACACAACAAAAAAAGCAGCCAATCGTTCTTAAGTGATGCTCCATCATACATGTGGCAATTGATTTTTATTTATATAGATAAGATTTAAAAAATATAACAAATACATGACATTATTTATGTTGTTACTGAGATGTCTTGACGAAATGACAGTGGTTTGAAAAAATCTGGAGCTGTTTCGGTAGATGTTAACTTAAACCAACTATAAACTATACTTTGTTTACGTTACAATCAATTTGGTTCAAAAGGCCAACGGGCCGTATATATGGATCAAATATTTTACTTTTGTTGTAACAAATTTTCCGTAGCAAGTTTTCTTCAGATTTATATGTCTCGGACCTTTATCTAGCCTATTTTCATTTCAAATTCCACGGAGAGTTAAAATTTCTAGCATTGTTTCTTCACAAAAGAATAATGTTTTAGGCTGGGCTAATCGTTTTGTCACAATAGAGAAATCTCAAACTTTGCATTTATTACAGAACTTAGGCGCTAAGCATTTGTGTATCTAAATCTCGTAGTCTCTGAAGATTTAAATAACTGGTTGGTAATAAAGCTCTAAAGTAAAACAAATCTCGAAAAGTGATTGTTGAAGTAGTCAAATTAAATATTTACTATGTTAGCAACATTTCAAGTATTTGTTGGTACTCAATAGATATTAAATAAAGTAATATTCATAAATTAATTTATTTGTATAAGTCATAGCATGTAGAGCAGTATTGTAAAATTACCAATCATAAAGAATATCCATGAGTTTCTGGCTAGTAATTCTCATAGGTTCTTTAGAGTTGTTTTGCTAAACGTGGCAACAGTAAATATACAGCTTAGTGTAACTTGAAGGTTCATAAGTGTTTCGTTACGACCTACGTTTATAGAATTTAATACTAGTCTTCTACAATTCTGTGTATGAATTTTTTTTATACAAAATTGCCAAGGAGCAAAATCAGATCACTTCTACGCAATACGATTAGTAATGGCCCTTATTTTTTTGTCCACAAGAGGACATTTAAATGAAAGAACAAAAATACAAATTGAATCTCCCAATAAATGAAAGTTTCTGATTACTTAGAATGTTTAATAAATGAGCAAGACAACGTAAACTCTGTAACTTGAAAAGTTAATTTCACTTTAAAACGGTTATTTTTAGTTGTTAAGACTTTTGATCTCTTATTGCTTCGACATTAAAATTACAAGTTATGTATTTATATAATAATTAAACTTGATATTTAACAATATAGTCCTAGAATTGATAAAGTAATATTGAAAATAACCTTTATTTTGACATATTCAAATCATTGGGTCAATTGGGTTATGGAAAATATTTCTGGTATTTTTATATAACACTACGATGATGTATACTGGTTACTGTAGCCTATGATCGCCTATGAAACATAGAGTGTGACTTGCGTATTGCCTATCTTCGGAAAAAAATAGGCGTGGCAAGAATGTGGGCCTCCAGAGCTTCTACTCGCATTGCGAAACGCAATAGCAATTAAACTATTCTTACTCTGTTTTTTTACTCTAGTACTCAATACCACTAAACTGCTGTTTCTTTACAGATATGCAGCGTGTTTTAGCGCTTTAGTAGCTCTGACAGCAGAGTTCACCCACAACGGTATACGAGATCGTGTGATGCTGTTGCAGTCTTCATTTGCTTCGTTGGCACAAATCATTATTTCTGCTATGTCTTGGGGAATGCTCACTAACGATTGGAAGGTTTCATTTTTCGACGGAAGATTTGGTAAGATAGTTTATATTCCTATATTCTCGGAGAAGTAGGCAGATGTATATTAGGACCATATTTTGCCTGCAATGGTTTTAAGTTCTACGTATTTTGTGGCAAGCCTAATAGTGCCTATCCGATAATGGTGCCTGCTCTGTGATACTACTGACAATTGTTTAATAGCATTATCCAATAAAATGTAGGCCGACCCGGTAACCATATTTTGTTTAGCGAAATTTCTTTTTTCGCCGAGATCTTTATAATTGTTGCAACAATGGACCCAAGAGGAACAAGATTGGGTATTATGATATAAATTTTAAGATTTTTTACCTGGAAAAGGCAGTAAGGTAAGTAAGACTTTAAGGGCCTTTTAACAAGGTGCTATGCTATTAGCACACTGATAATCGGTGCTTCTTATAATAATTATAATTGATTTATTTTCTCTTCCCAAAAAAGGTACATACAAATTTCATAATACAAGGATTTTCACAATGTTTTGTGAGAGACTGGTGCCTGAGATAGATATTTTAACATTTGTTTTACGGATCACCAGGTCCCTACTTTCCTAAACATTATTATTTAAATTAATGAAACGTAGAAAACGCTTAGGTAAAGTTTAAAATTTATACATAAATTAATAGAAAAAGAAGCAATTATACATTTTAAAGAAAAAGTACATTACTATAATTTATAATAATAATAAATAATAATAATAATAAATATATTTATTTGCGTAAAACATGGTATAAAAAGATGTTACAATTGTGAAAATATGTTACACATGTTTTGCTTAACATAGCATGCAATTTTGATTACACAATAAAAACAAATTTATATTTTTTTGTCAATAAAATCTTTAACACTGTAAAAGTTGTATGTGGTAAGCCATTTATGCAATTGTATTTTAAACGACCGTAGATTTAACTTTTTTAGATGAGAAGGTATTTTATTAAATATGCGTACACACATCACTAGACAGCTTTTATCATATTTAGTTAACCTTACAACATCATTAAGCACACGTCTGAGTGGATCTCGTCTACTCCTCGGATTTCCATCGTCTGCTGTCTTAAACAAATATTTATGTTTCCTCACAAACATACAAATTTCATAAATATAAAGAGACGGTAGCGGCAACAAACCAAGCTCTTTAAATACCGGGCGACACGATTCATCGGGTTTTATTCCACACATGGCTCTTATACATTTTTTTTGTGCTATAAATGCTCTGTTTTGATCAACACTATTACCCCACATAATAAGTCCGTAGCGTAACAACGATTCCACATATGCGTGGTAACAAGTAGTTGCCGTTTTTATATTTGTAACGTTTTTTATTTGTTTGAGCGCGAATACAAATCTATTTATTCTATTTGACACCTGGTCCACGTGTGCTTTCCAGTTTAAGTTTTCATCTAGTGTTACACCTAGGAATTTTGTATACGTGACTTCTTTGATTTTTGGTATATTTAGTTTGAAATTAAATTTACTATTATATGATTTATTAAATTGTATAAATACGGATTTATTTAGATAAATTTTTAGATTATTCATGTCAAGCCAATTAATTAATTTATCTATTGTATTATTAATTTCATTTTCATGGTCTTTAATAGTATTATATTTTTTATCAGATGTCACAATTATGGATATGTCATCAGCGAATAAGATGGTTTTGTGGTTTGTTATAGTTATTATATCGTTAATATAAAGCAGGAATAACACTGGGCCTAGCACGCTTCCCTGAGGAACACCGCATCTATTATATCTGTATTGAGAAGAATGCGGTACCATATTCCTATTATGATCCATTTTAGTAACTAAAACGCATTGTTGTCTGTTACTTAGATATGACGAAAACCACTGTAATACGTGTCCTCTGATACCAAGATTCTGAAGTTTTTCTATCAATATTTGATGTGAGACTAAGTCAAAAGCTTTTGACAAATCGAAAAACAAACCTGTAGTTAAGTGATTATTGTTTAACTTCGTCATTAATTCTTTTATCGAAGAGAAGATAGCTAAGCTAGTCGATTTGTCTTTTTGAAAGCCATGTTGTTCATCTGTTATAATATGAAATGTGTTACAGAAGCTAATTAGTCTATTATACATACACTTTTCAAATACTTTGGATATTATAGGTATCAGGGTAATCGGACGATAATTATTGATGTCATACTTGTCACCCTTTTTAAACAGTGGCTTTATAATTGATAGTTTCAGCGCTTCCGGGAAAATACCACTTGAAAATGACAAATTTATCAGATGTGTTAGAATACCAATGATTTCGTCTTTACTAGCTTTAATAATTTTAGTTGTAATTTCATCATAACCTGTAGAATTTGTATTGTTAAGCAACATAATTTCCCGTCTGACTTCATATTCTGACATAGGTTTTAGGAACATTGAATTGGAAATTACTTTACCACTAGAACTACCAGCTTTTGTCTGTTTAAAATGCGTTGCTAATAAAATGAGTATTAAAGGCAGATGCGATGTCAACTGGATTATCAATTATTTCATTGTTGATTTTAATATTTTCTATGTTTTTGTCATATTTAATGTCATCTATTTCATTTTTTATTACTGTCCATGTCGCTTTGCATTTATTATCATTATTATTTATAAATTTAATATTTGAATTCTTTTTCGAATTGTAAATACATTTCTGTA
The DNA here is from genome assembly GCA_963675205.1 of Catocala nupta. Taxonomy (NCBI): domain Eukaryota; kingdom Metazoa; phylum Arthropoda; class Insecta; order Lepidoptera; family Erebidae; genus Catocala; species Catocala nupta. Next base: position 3,280,616 of record OY776096.1, read on the forward strand.
ATAGTTTTGAATACGTTTTATATTTAATTTTATTATTAATAGTTTTATCTTTATAATATTTATATCTTAATTTTCGTTTCGTTTTACAACTTTGTCTCAGGCCTCTACTTATCCAATCCTGTTTATCCTTTTTATTTAAATTTACTTTCACTCGCACTATAATTAGGTAACATAGATTAATGGCAAACTAAATACAATATATTGAAATTTTAAAATTTAAGGGACGAGTGTTGGTTGATGTTCAGGTTGTTTGTGTAATATCTGGGTTTTGTGAACGTTTTGTACGTGTATGATGGATGCTTCTTATGGATTTATGAGTATGTATGTGTACTTTTCTAAGTATTGGATTGTAAATGTGCGTGATTATTGGGTTAGTAAGCCATGTATAAATCAATGCATAGTGTAATTGGTAGAATATATGTTTTTGCTTTTAGATTTGTTGGTGTAAAAGTGATTCCGTTTCTTTATAAGTTAGCTGTTTTAACCAATTTGTCACATCATTTTTACAGGGCGTGAGGATTTTTGGATATATAGATAGGCGAATATTGGCTTTATTATATAAGTATCCACCCATATAACAAAAGAACCTATGGGAAAGACTCATATTTAGGGTTCGTGTCTGGCAGATTTTGCCCTTCCTGCGCTTGTCTTTATTCAGATCCGGATTATAAGTCAGCTGGCTGTGTTTTTTGAGGATTGTATATAGGACAAAAGTCTGCCTAATTGACAAGGTGTCCTATTTCTTGTGGACATCTACTGTGGGGTAGCGGAATGGAAGATTGGCACCAACCTTTAGTATGGCCTATTGCGCTCTTTCCACTTCAATTAGATGAGTTTTTGCTGAGCCTCCCCAAGAGGTGATACAGTAGGTAATTAATGGGTAACATAGAGTCAAATATATCATTCTAATTATTGATAAATCAGCTACATGTCTAATGGTTCTTAAAATATAGATAAGCTTACGCATCCTCGAGACTAAAACATCAATATGCGGTTTAAAGGTAAGTGATTGATCTAACACTACTTCTAGGTACTTTATAGTATCAGTCTTTTGGAGAGCTGGGCACGAGCAAATGGATGTGGTTTGTGCGCAGATGTGAGCAGTGATTGAGAAGTTAGTGGGAGCAACCAGGTGATTTCTAGCAGCGAAAGTAATATATTTGGTCTTGGTCGTGTTAAGAGTCAGGAAATTTCGTTGGAGCCATGTGCTTACCTGATTAATACCCAATTGAGCACTTTTGAAAACTGCTTCCCATGTATCACCATAAAAGAACAGCGCGGTATCATCAGCGAACGTAAGTATTCTTCCGTTTTGCAACTGGAGTTGGCACAGATCATTAATGTAGACCAAAAATAAGAGTCGGCCTAACGATGCTACCTTGAGGAACCCCATAGTTTATAGATACCTCTTCACTCACCCAACTATCTATCTTTACTCGCTTGTTTCTATCACTCAAATAATCCTTAAACAGATTTAAGGGCACGCCTCTTACTCCAATTTTCTCCAATTTCCGTAATAGGAGGTGGACAGAGACCGTGTCAAATGCTTTAGCGAGGTCAAGAAAAACGCTGATGCATTTCTTCCTACTATCCAAGTTGGACGTGATTAAGTTCACAAGCTCAAGTACCGCCATGTCTGTTGACCTGCCTGCGCGATAACCAAATTGACTGTCTGAAAGAAGGTTATTATGTTCTAGAATTTCGTTATGTCTTTGTTCATAAGGCGTTTGATAAGGTAGGCAGGACTGAGATAGGTCTATAATTATTGACAGTCTCTGGCCCACCCTTAAATATGGGTTTAATTTGTGCCCGCTTGAATGCTTTGGGGAAAACACCGGATAAGAATGCAAGATCACAGATATGTCTGATAAGAGGTACAAGCACAAGAGCGTATCGTTTGATTATCAGACCTGATATTCGGTCTACTCAGGCCATTTATTAGTTCTGTTATCTCATAATCATCTGTGGGTAACAACGCTAGAGAGTGCCTAGACTGAAAATACGGGCCGGATTGTCCGAATAGTTTAGGTTATTTGGTATTTCTTTAGCAATCTTTTTACCTATTTCAGCAAAGAAACTATTAACTTCGTTTATAGACTTTTTGGAGTCGTTAGTGGATATAAAACAAGATGAGTAGTCTATTGTTTTGGTCGAGCCACTTACATTTTTAATAGCATCCCACAATTTCTTTTTGTTGTGTTTTGATTTTAATATTTATTCTCTGTCGTTTTATCTCTTCAGTTTCCTCAATAATCCATTGCAGAAATTTCTGTATCTCTTGTAGGGCGCTTTTAGAATTTCATTTTTACGGTCTTGTTTGTGTTTCTTAAGCAGATTATCCCTATTTCTCATACAACGTAGCAAGCCAGTGGTTATCCAAGGTTTATTGATACGTTTTCTAGAGGGTACCTTGCTTGTTTTTGTGTTGGTTTCGATAGCGAAGCTAATTGTTTTGATAAATAAGTCAGCTGCTACATTAACATCGTTACAATTCATAATATATTTAAAATCTAGACTACTAAACGAAGAGTCGAGGCCCTTGTAGTCGATTTTGGAATATGAAATTTGGAATTCTTATGGTTATGATATAGTGATCCCTTTTCTGCAGAGTAGGCAACTCGTTTTACTCTTATTATACAAGCGTCAAAAGGCTGGTGACAGTACCTGAATCTTATGAGAAAGGCCATTTGCTTGTTTAGTGCTTTAGTACACAAAAAAGAAAATAGTTTTGATATCTTAAATACTAACCTGCATACATTTTAAAAGAAGTAAGCAGAGGTGTACTTCACCCACATTTTAATCACTATATTTTAGGTCAGACATAATAGAGCACGACCTTATTAGCCTCTACCAAACTCATAAAACATATCATATTGTTTTTATACACGTTACACATCACTAGTCGACAGTGGAGAGGTTACCTAAAATACATTGTAAACGACACCACAGTGTTGTGGTTCAGTGGTGACCTTGACAATACAGGCTAATGCTAACGCTTTGATCGAAATCAGAATCGAACTTGACACTTCACATCGGCCACAAAAATAAGCCACGTACCAGCATAATAGAAATTCTTATTAATTTTATCTCTACGAATACGATAACCCTCTTTCGCCTTATCTCTATACTATATTCTTATAGAATACGAGGTCCTAAAGTTCATGAAAAGTTGACCTTATACCAAATACATAAAATAGCATAACATATAGTAGTAGTTTGGAAATCGAACAAGAATAATTTCAAGTTGGGTAAAAGTATAATTGAGTTTTCCTACCCTAGTAAACTTCGCGTCATATACAAAGATAAAGTGATGTTATTAGGTTACCAAGTTCTGTCATCATTACCGGTTCTTGATATATATCTCTACTAACATCATTACGGATCATTGCACGGATGGCATCGTGGTTTAAGTAATCACTACCATTTTGCCGAATGTTGTGAATTCGATTTCTATATTCGGCAAAAATTGTTTACAAATGGTTGTCCAGAGTTGTGACTCTTACAAGTTTGTTCGTACAAGTTGTTGTGACACGTTACAAGCATTTCACAATTACTCCTAGTCCAAGAGAGGCCTTTAAAAAGAATAATAATAAAAAACTTGATAAGTGATATCAGCTAGCCAGAAAATTACGTACGGCAGAACCGTCGCATAAAAATGTTGTTGAATGGCTAAACTACACATGAATATATTGCAATGCATTTCATGAATGTATATATATTAATTCTGCTCCACTAATATTACAAAGAATTGAAATTAGTTTGTAAGTAGAGGATCATAGCTGGCTAGTTAAGCTAAGTTTTTTTACAAGGGATTTTTTTAAGGGCGGAGTCACATAAAGTCAACATAAGTAGTAAGCGTAAGCGAAAATTTTTCTGAAATGGTCAACCGACGCTCAAGTCGATAGTACATATTATACATAGAAACACCCAGACCAAGGCAAACATCCATGTCCATGCACAAAAATGTTTGACTTGTGCGGGAGTGCAACCCGCGACCTCAGGCGTGGCAGTCGGTAACTTCACTTCGCCATCGAGACCGCCAAATTCAATTCAATCGATACTACTATTTCTAATTCACGAATAACATCAGCCATGGTTATAAATTGTCCCGTTGCTGTAGTGATGAGATGACTTACTCGCTACGCCCTCTAGACAGTCAATCATACCATATATTCATGATATGGTTCGAATTCAAATTTTGTTATTTAAGTTTAAATGCTTTTAGCTTTAGGTTCTAAAGCACTAATGGATTAGATTTGTTGTTATTCACTAAAATCATTGATTACTTTGGACAAGTTGTACGAAAAAATAAACATAAAGGTCAACTTTTAAAACGTTTGATAGAATGGCTAGATGTCCAATTGTTTTCATAAATAATTTATTTTCTACTCTCGCTGTTAAGACAAATCTAGTGACTCATTTGTCGGCCTCGATGGCGTAGTGGTTAGTGTAACCGACTGCCACGTCTGAGGTCGCGGGTTCGATTCCCGCACAAGTCAAACATTTGTGTGCATGAACATGGATGTTTGTCTTAGTCTGGGTGTTTCTATGTATAATATGTATGTATTTACAAAAAAATAGAAAGTATATATGTATGTTTATCCATTATCTAGTACCCATAGTACAAGCTCTGCTTAGTTTGGGCTAGATGGTGTTGTGTGTGTGTGGTAGAATATTATTATTATTATTCACTAATACCCATCCAGCTGTTTAGACTTAATTATATTCTCCCAAAAAGAATAACTCTTCTTCTAAAGCAATCGACTGCAAAGCAATGAGGGCCGAAAGCTGTCGGATTTGCTACCGCGAGAAAAATTCGCAAGGTCGTGGAATCGATCACTTCTCATTACCATCATTACACTACCAATATGAATCCACTCCTAAAAGCAACACAAGTAATATTGTAACGCAGTAACTCAATAGATAAGGCATCGAACTTGCGATCGAAGGGTCTTGAATTTGTAATGCACCATTCGTTGGATTGCATTCGCACTAAGAACGTAAACCAGCTCTAAGCATAACCATATTAGTTAGTCATTTGTGATTGATAAGAATACTATTCATCTGTAATCCAAATTACTAAAAACATATAAAAAATGTAAGTTCTATTAATGGAATACTTTGTTCCACTTTAAACTTTAATAACTGCGTATTAATTTGCTACTCACCCATTCATTCTAAAGTGCATATTTTAGTGTACCTAATAAAAGCAGCTATACTCTAAAAATTGTTAGTCGGCCAACTCTCATTACAATTTTATGTGTATGCTTACTTCTATCAACATTGTCGCCAACATATGTGTTCGTATATTGTCGACTATGTGATATTTCAATGCAAAACACCATAAATGAGCGCTATAATGTTTCGTGGTCATAACAATACACTCGGCTTTGATATAACTTGAATTACTTATTTACATCGTAAACTGTGAGTGCTACGAATATACCGTAAAACTATTATTATATTTATTGCCGAATGTTCTGGAATAAACGGGGTTATTTCAACCTCTAACGTTAATGAGCTATGTTTGGCACTGATGTTACTATAATAATGAGTGAAAGGCAGAGAATAAGATGATAGAGAAGATGGGGCAGTAAATTTATACTCTGTATTGTTTTTAATTACTTCTCTTTTTATTTTTGTATTTTTATTTTCGTATGATAAGTTTTTACATAAAATAATTTTAGCCTTGTATAATAGTATAATTTACAAATTCATCATACTTACTTATGCGTTAAACAAATAATCATATTGGGTGGAGGGCGCTGGCGGCTGTAACACAGTTCAAACTAGCACAACCGTCAACGACAACGTCTTATTTTGTATAGATATTTTGTTTACCGTTCACTTATGTATCTATACTAGTGTCACCGTGAGCTGCAAAGAATTGCAACGAAAAATCGGGTAACGTTGCAATGGATACGCGGCCACAGCAACTCTACTGGCAATGACGCTGCAGACCAACTGGCAAAGAGAGGATCGAGCATTAAAATGGTAGGACCCGAACCAATTGCCCCGATACCCTTCTGCCAACTCAAAACATGGTTATGTGACAGAACCACGAAACTACATGAAAAACAATGGGCAGAAACAAAGGAATGTAGACAGACAAAGGAAGCCCTTCCCTCCTTAGACATACATCTGTCATGCAAACTGCTACGTTCTTCAAGGAAAAACCTGCGTCATCTAGTGGGTATAATAACAGGTCACTGCTCACTCAACAAACATCTATTTAACATCGGCATCACTGACAGCCCTTTATGTAGAGGCTGCATGGAGACCGAGGAAACACCGGCTCACGTGCTGCTGCATTGCAAAAGCGTGAGCAACCAACGGGCGAAACTACTAAACAGTCCAGAAACGATGAAGAAAGTACTGTGCAACACCGGTCCCCTATTGTCTTTCTGGACTGAGCTGGGGTGGTATGAGTGACCGAACAACTTTTCGCGTCGATCACTTACGCACAATGGCCCAATTGTGTGGCTAAGTGCGGATAACACACGTCCAACTAACTAACTATGTATCTATACTAATATTATAAAGCTGAAGAGTTTGTTTGTTTGTTTTCTTGAACGCGCTAATCTCAGGAAATAATGGTTCGAATTTAAAAATTATATTAGTGTTAGATAGCCCATTTATTGAGGAAGGCTATAGGCTATATAACATCACGCTACGACCAATAGGAGCGGAACAGCAATGAAAAATGTTGCAAGAATGGGAAAATTCTCTTATGTGAAGCAGACGAAGTTGCGCGAGTCAGCTAGTCTAAAATAAGAGCATTTTGTAAAATTTTATTAGTGACAATAAACATTATTATTATTTTTATTTTTATTCCTATTTTATTTCAAAGACTAGGCGTACCGCCTGTGTCACGGGGGACTTGACAAACATTAAACACAACAGACACAGAAACACCTGGACTCGGAACAACTATTTAGTGATTACACATATTTTTTTGTGTCCTGTATGGATATTGAATCTACTACACTTGATGCATTGACAATAGCGAGGCAACCACTTAAATATATATGCCATCTATGTAGTGCCAAAGGACTCTGTTTCACTGAGATCCCCATTAGGGAATAGGATGATAAGTTATATTGAGTATTGGCGAATATATGTCAGTGGTGAATATTACCAGAGGTTTCTTTGATGTGAAGGAAATAGGTATACAAATAAAGGTGTATATGCAAAGAGAAAGTATAGATATGAATTAGTGTATTAAGTAATTACTTCTTTGTTGGTCTATTTACTGGTTCAGTTATGTAAAAGATAGCGCATGCGTTGTTGATTTTCGAATTTGATATGAAGGATGCATGCAAGCAAGTTTTTAGCAGAAAACTCCTTTATACTTTGTCTAATTCGAAATTCAACCCTCAGTATACGCCGAATATTATTATTCAAGCAGTCATATTTAGACCACTAGAACAACAAGGCAGCCACAAAATATAAATACAGAGACTCACACCTGGACATCATGACTTTTTTTTAAATCTTTATTTTCCATTAAGGGGTTTTTATCCACAAGAATACGCCAACTCCAACGTACCTTATCATACACAACACAACATTATCTTAATATTTACCAGATAAGGGAATTATTGATGATCATTACGGTAATTAGACTTCATCCAAAGCACACAACCCCATTGCAATTTCCGACTTTGATTTGCCAAAATACTTTGACTTAGCCCAACATCCAAAATATTCAATTTGAATTTTCTGATCAATAATTCCCTTTCAACATCATGGATTGTGAAAGATGTTGTCACCTACATTTCTGAAATTAAATTTTAGGTCCCGCGAAGCAAGGAACCGTCTTCAAGAGCAAAAATAAATCATAGCATACAAATCCTATTCTTAATACAAATCGTTCAATAAACGGCAATCTTAATACTGTGTAGAATTATGCTATTACTCTGGTAAATTTATCACACAAGCGGGATAATCTTTAAATGACAAATGTGTAGCGATAAACTCTGTAGGGAGTAATTGAAGACTATCTAATATTAGGGCAGGAGTTGGGAGGTCGAGTCTTATAAGCTATGCAGTACATATATTGGCAAAACTAAGATGCTTATCAGTAACCGCATGTGACGTTTAAAATTAACATGAAATATAAAACAATATAATTGCTTTTGAATACATATTATATTCGTGTTAAAACCTCACTCATAATAAACAAAAAGGTAAATATTACGTCTTAAATATAGAACAAATGACCTAATGAAAGATTCATATATTTTTATATTTTGTATCGAGAAAGCATTACATTTTCTTGAATATTAAAGCAATTAAATATAATCCATCGTAAGTAATTGCTATTCGAATATTATCGTCTTTCGAATGTTCAAGTATTGATTTATTATGCATTATTATTGCATTATTTTTATTAATAAATATTTATTAAATGTGTCATTCAATCGCCATCATATTGGGATTTGTGTATTTTTTATTTATGTTGTCGCTATAGAATTGTATTAGAGACACTTGGTTGAAATTTGTATAGTCAAGCTACCATATATTCATTATGTCACGCATGCTATTGTATTTAAGATTAAGTCTGGTGTGGTCTCCTATAACTAAATAAGTACACTAAGCAAAATTTACTACTAACATTTGTTAGTGCAAGTTTGTGTATAATCTTTGTCAAAAATTCTTAATAAATAAATAAATATACATAAAAGGAATATTACAAATCTTATATAAATTACATAGACGAAAACGAAAAAGTAATTTATAAATAGAACGAAACTAAACTACACGCTTCAGACAATAATATCATTGGAAGACGAAAAAAGAAATACTTTTAAAGATACCAGCAAAACCTTAAGAGCAATATTAGATACACTCCACGAAACACAGACTACTTCAAAACGGAGGCAACATAAAACAGACAATAGCAAAAGCATTTACCAATACAGTTTCAGAATAAACAACCATTGAATCGTATTATTTGAAGAAACAAAAGACTGCCAAGCTTATCATAAAAACAATCAAAACAACTCTCATCAAAGAAAAGTAAGGAAAATACTTGAATTTAAAAAATATGCCCTAGTGAATTTAAATTTAAAACGGAAATCATTTAACTAAAACAAATGAACAAAAATATAAAAGAGTGACAAGGATGACGTTGATATGTTTTAGTCAAACAATCATTTTTAAACGCTGCGATGTTCAGATTTTATTTATGATATCTTTTCTCAGAATATAGTAAGTACCGTGGCCTATGGACACAGACGTTTTCTCGACTCTTCATATAAGGATTCGCTGTATGTCTAGCGCAAGGGAAAAACGTTTCCTAAACTGATCGCATAGCACCTTTACGTACCCTTTGTTTATTACACTGTCTTCTCATAAGTACGCCACTCCTCCATCATGGTCACTTTGCTAAATCACATTTTTATGGATTGCGCACATAGGTAAATTGCCAATTGAGGTTAGTCTATCTTAATAATAATAACATTCTACCACATACACGCAACACCATCTAGCCCAACCTAAGCAGAGCTTGTACTAAGGGTACTTGACAATGGATAAACATACATAAATACTTTTTTTTCTAAATACGTACATATTATACATAAATACAGAAACACCCAGACCAAGACAAACATCCATGTTCATGCACGCAAATGTTTGACTTGTGCGGGAATCGAACCCGCGACCTCGGACATGGCAGTCGGTTACACTAACCACTACGCCATCGAGGCCGACAAAATCTACGAGTGATGCAGACAAAATACGATTTAGGAAAACTGTACTACTGAGTCAAGGTGGCTTGATAAATATTAAATACTTCGACTATCTCACTGTGTCCAGCATTTAAAATTTATCATAGATTGAGTTCTAAGATAATAAATTCACTGATGTCAATAATTTATTTTTATTGGTGAATTGCAAATCATAAAAAAACAATAATGAAATAGGACTTAAGGTTTAGACTTCTCCAAACTGCAACATTGCTTCAAGAGTTGATTTTAACGATATAAGGTTCGCAGACAATGTTATGCGCAATTTATTGGATAAAACAATAAGCTATGCGATTAGCGTGATACGTATTTAAAATGTTCACTCTGCCTTATAACACAAAGGCAGCCCTTATTACTAAAATATAAAGATTCTTTGCCCAGAGGCGATTCTTTTTTATTTGTCTCTACGTTCAATATACCGTTAAAATATCGAAGCAAGTTCTATTTGTTTAACATCAAGCTTTAAAAAATACACATACATAAGTTTCTATAGAACTAAAAGCTTAATACTCAAAGCATTAAATAAAAGAACTAATCCGTGACATGATTGACATGATGACATTTGTGTTTGATTTTAGTTGTGCATTAGTATAAACGTCCTGTGAAATATCTTTTCGAATAGCCTATCGTAGTTGATGCTATGCTATTTTTACATCTCGGACTGCGAATGCTAGGACGACATGACAGACAGACATGACATTATCTTTTATTAGATAAATGGTTTCGAATCTATCAGTAAATGTTGCTAAATATGTTATAAGTACTTATATATAATTTGAATGGTTACGTAGACGTGTGGATAAACGTTAAGTAGTATAAACGTCCTGTGAAATATCTTTTCGAATAGCCTATCGTAGTTGATGCTATGCTATTTTACATCTCGGACTGCGAATGCTAGGACGACATGACATTATCTTTTATTAGATAAATTTCTTTCGAATCTATCAGTATATTATATATTTGAATGGTTACGTAGACGTGTGGACGATGTTTCGTTATCATTTTGTTCCATTGGTCTTTGTTCAAAACATCGTCTACATTTGCATTACTAATACCCGTAATATGTAACGCAATGAGTAACATGGTGAAGTACATATTTGTTCCATTTTAGGAGATTTCTGAATGAGCCATCGCTGCAATTGCGAACCAGCGAAAGCGATTAAATGACAAATATTCGGTAGTTGCATATTCGCGTATTAGGATGACGACCTGAGTCATGTTAACTATGAGTATTCGCAACGTATGTTTGTCATTGTTTGAGATGTCTATTGCCACAAGTGTGGACGCAACTTTAGACGTTTTAGTACGCAGTAAAATTTAAGTTTATAAATAGCTCTATTTTCATGTTTCACATTTAATAGCTGAGCAAAATCGGGTGCGGTAAATAAAAAAAGGTAAATAAAATAAGATCTTCCTCTGCACGTTTTGAGAATTTTCGTAATTGTCCCACCGTTTCTTTTGGCTTTTCCCGTAATATAGTCGTTTTATTTTTTTTCTCAGTGCTCAACACGTGGAATTTTTATCTTTACGCCGTCGCATTATGGTCTCTGGCTGCCTGTATAATGTACACTGTGTTTCTGCCTGAAAGTCCCAAATATTTGGTGTCGCAGAAAAGATACGATGAAGCAAGGGAGATCCTGATTAAAGTATACGTACGGAATACTGGGAAACCCGCTGACACTTATCCCGTAAGATTCTTTTAATAGCCAATTAGGTAGTATACTTATTTTTTTGTTTCTTTTGCCGAGTACCTCTCGGTAGCTTAGTCGAAGATTTTATATTTTACGAGAATGTTTTCGGTAATCTTATTTTACGAATAGTAAAATGTGAAGTTTTTATATTAGTTTAAAGCTTTTGATGTTTCTAAATGTAACGAGATTACAGCTGTTAGTATTATGTTTAGCATCAGAATATAAAAAGTAATATTTATTTTTATGTTAAGTATTCAGATAAGTCGTTACTGAATAATGTAATATATTATGTTATCTACTGAGATTAGGTAAACAAGTTTTAAAATGTTTACTCACTGTATTATACCATGTATGTTTGTAAATACATGCGAATATAAATAATAGATTAATATAAAACAGCACTCACTGCACTATTGGACGACACAGCTGTGAAATTCAGTGAAATCTTACTTTCAAATTCACCTCTGCATCTCTGTGAAATAAAGAGGTTTTTATAATCGTAGTGATAATGGACGGTTACTGTAGTTACTGTTGAAATGCCATTTAGGTTCGAGATTAAAACTTGTATTAGTATTTTCACCGTAATGTGCCATAAATGGGACGAGCACAAAAGTATTAACATAATCTATTCTAGTGCGTTTTATACTACGCTCGTAATTATCACAGAAATTATCATAAAGTACGGTAGTATAGTCAGCTTTATGGCTAAAAATAATTTGCAAAATGGTGTATAATGTTATTGTATAAACTTTTATCTGGATGTCTAATGATTAAAGACTGCATAAATATCCAAGCTTTTCTAGTTAATTAATTAATAAACGAAAGATAACTATGTTAAAAGTACTAACGACGTCAAATTTATTGCTATTTTAATGCCGCTCAAATGATTCAAATTTCTGAGTAGCAGATATTTTAATGCCAATTTTAGGTAACATTACAAAACGATATTCTATTTGAAAGTTACAATTAATATGTCTCCATTTGCACTTTCACGAGAATCTTATTTATTTTAACACTTAAAATTTATATTCAACATTCAAATTTAAAACAGTATATTGCATTATATTTGACTTGACTTTTATATCAAAGTGAGGCAATGTGCAAATTTCTTTTTGATTTTATTAAACTTGAAAAGTTTTGTGTTTATTGGAAAAGCTTTCAAGAATATTTCTTTAAAGATGAATATGATTGATTTGTTGAAAGAATAGTAAAGACTTTTAGTTATGTGTGAAATTGGTAATCGTTCGAATGAAATATAGTAATTTTTTTATATCATCTATTCTCATATAAGTTTTAAAGATATTATTAAATTAAATTTGCTATTATATCAAGAAAATGCGAGCGATACGTATTGACTGATTTCTCAATAGACTTCTTAATGCAATTTACAAATCTAGAAAGAAAATATAAATAAAATTGTTCATTTAATATGATATGATAGATAAAGCCGTTTTGAGCTTTTGTATTATTTGAAAAATATTTTAATGCTTTCATAATAATGTATTCTGATTCTCAAATTCTATAAATTTAGAGAGTTTATTATGAATCTTCAACACAAATAAAATAAATATTCATTTGTAAACACATAAAAACATTTTCAACAGTAATTCTCGATGTATACTGTGTTTAATTGTTAATCTATATGTTAAAATAATTATGTCCTCACCAAGTGTTTGAATTATTGATTTAACATAAAATGACACTAGCGTAATTATATTGTTATTTCAATTATGTATTTAATTATACAATTATTTGCGCTTTTCCTACAAAACAACTAATACAGTTTGATATTTAAATAATTATTTATTTACATACACAGCTTTTAAAATAACAATTGTATAAAACTGATGGTATTCTACAGCCCCGTTTTAGTTAGTTTTTTGAATGCGCCTGAGAAAACAAACGCTTGTTCGAAAGCACTCTAATGTAAACATAACTTTAATTGCCTCTGTGGCGCAGCGGTAGTGAATGCGACTGCTGTGCATGAGGTCTCGGGTTCGAATCCCGGGTCAGGCCAACAAAAAGTTATTGGGTTTTCCTGTTAAGAAATCTTAATACGAGCCCGGAGTTAGGAAGTTGGTGGTGTTAGACACTCCCGTGTCTCGGAACGCACATAAAGCCGTTGGTCCCGCGCCTGATCTCTCTCCAGTCGTGTCGGATCATTCGTCCCATCGGATCATGAGAGTTAGAGAACAGAGAATGCACTTTTGTATTTATTTTGTATATATCTCCTGCGCCGACGGCCAGTCTCCGTTAAGATTGGCCGCTGAAATTCGGTCAGGAGGACATTATTATTATTATTAATGTAAACATGAATAGAAACCTGAGTGAATATGTTTGTTTAGCTATAATTGGTTACATTTAGTGAAGAATTCGCTCTTTTATTAAATGAAAATGGCGTTACCCACAATTGAGAAACTGCTCTTAGCATACGCTCGACACTAACCGATATGCTCAATTAATGTTTGATGCATTAAATTACTATGTACTGTACGTAAACTACAAATACTATTATATTGTTTTATGTTTACGCGAATGTTATACATTGAATCCATATAAAGTGTTTAATTACTAATTCAATTTATATTCAGTTTTGTTTTATTTTTCATTAACATGGGTTTGAAGTGTTCTCAGAATAGATGTTTGTTGCTGTATTGTATTGAAAACAGTTTCTTTCTGTTATGAGCAAAACTCGCTAAATATTTTAGTAAAAAATTGCTAGTAATCGTGTATAAGTTACAACTTGTATTAATGCGACAGTAGTTGGAATCCAAATACAATAACAAAAGGATTGTGTCTGCATCCTGCCCGGAGGTACTTTGGCCAATAAAGGGGCATGGCAGGACACCATAGAAATTCAGGCCCACAGTGCACAGCTATAAAGGCTATTGATAATAATAGTAAGCAATGCCAATAATTGATTAGCATAAGAAGTGATTTATAAAAACTTGGCATTTTTAAGTTATCAAATCTTCTTATATCTCAATAATACAATTTATATTAAATATTCGCTATATCATTTTATATATAATTTTAATTATTTAATGAGTACAATCAATCAGGAATGAAATAAAACAGAATACATTGCAGTTTTATAGCTTATAGGTAAAAGTCGTGGATATTAACCGCAATAAATAAATACTAACCGTCACAGTGGAGTTGCAAAACAAGCAATGATATTGACATTTACGTTTTCCGGCGTAATACAAGTTATAGATGGAGCTGCCATAATAAACACAAAACCTCGGTACATCGTTAATAAACATTAAATAATATAATAATAATAATATCAGCCCTGTATTAAACTGTCCCACTGCTGGGCATGGGCCTCTTCTCAGTGTGAGAAGGGTTAGGCCATAGTCCACCACGCTGGCCTAGTGCGGGTTGGCAGACTTCACATATATTGGAGAACATTATGGAGAACTCTCAGACATGCAGGTTTCCTCACGATGTTTTCCTTCACCGTTAAAGCAAGCAATAATTAACTATTTAATACGCATATAACTTCGAAAAGTCAGAGATGCGCGCCTTGGGTTCGAACTCGAGACCTCTGCGTGGCAGTCCAACGGTTTCCCACTAAGTTAATCAAAGCAATCTTCCAAAGATAAAAATAATAATAATTATTAGTTTTGTATTACGTTTGAATAAAAAATTTAATTAACGATTAACATAATAATTATATAATATAGCAATATTAAATTACTATTTCGATTAATTACCTGTCAATATATTTTGTGTAAAGGCAACATTTTCACGTTAATGTACTTGCTTGCAAGTTCCATGACATAGTTTAGTTGTTTTCTTGTTTAATATTTTTAGAAAGTATTACCGTCTTGTACAGAATAATAAATACAAGGAAGAACTAGGATAAATATTAATATATTTTTAGTATAGCCATTTTCTTGTGCACCTCTGGCTCTCATTTAGATTAGATAACAAATATTGTTATAACTTTTATAAAGGGGCATGCCAGTATTAGTACTGGCATGCCCCTTTATAAAAGTTATAACAATATTTGTTATCTAATCTAAATGAGAATATTGTAAGATTATTATTGTCACTCAAGAGCAACGATAGCTCAGTGGGGAGACCAACAGACTGCAATGCAGAGGGTCTCAGATTCGAACCCACGTCGCGCACCTCTGACTTTCGGAAGTTATAAGACTTTTCGGCATTATGTGCGAATTGATTGATAATTATCCTCTGCTCCGTGCCTCGGAGGGCATGTTAAGCCGTCGGTCCCGGCTGCTATGAACACATGGCAGTTGTTATTGGGGAAGTCGACACAAAAGATCCTACTGGGTCGAAGTGTCGCCGGTCTGTACTGACTGGCCCCCACACAAGATAAGATAAGATTGTCACTCAAACAGTATCATAAGCTATTATTAAGTAAACTGCATATGTGTAAGTTATCACCATTTTAGACTGCAGCTAACGGCAGTTATTACATTAATCCTTTTATTTCAACAGTACGCCACCATTTGGATGGACAAATCAAAGCTGGACCTTGACGACCCGCGGAAAGCAAAAGTCAGCATGAGCTTCAGACATCACATCGTTGTTGGTCTACGTAACATCAAGCCGATGTTCCAAAAGCCTTTGATCATGTATCTCGGTCTTATAGGCTTCTCGAATTTAATTACTATGCAAGTGTAAGTATCATTTACGATATTATAATTCTGCTAAGTACAATCTGCTTCTTTGGTCCTATAGCCTTTTCGTAATTCGCATCCCTCACCGTACAATTAATATAATATAATAATAATATAATATAATATAATATTCTACCACATACAAACAACACCATCTAGCCCAAACTAAGCAGATCTTGTACTATGGGTACTAGACAATGGATATACATACATTTCAACTTTTTTTTTTGTGAATACATACATATTATACATCGAAACACCCAGACCAAGACAAACATCCATGTTCATGGACACAAATGTTTGACTTGTGCGGGAATCGAACCCGCGACCTCAGGCGTGGCAGTCGGTTACACTGACCACTACGCCATCGAGGCCGAATTATTAAATTAATTAGTAATTAAATTATTAATTATTTAATTACTAGATTTTGGCCACGCTTTGATGCCGTTGATATATAATTTGTTATAATTTTTTTATCGGGTACCCTATCACTTTTTCCCACTTGTACCCCTGACAAGGTGTATGCGAAATTTTATGACGATCAGTCGAGTAGTTAAGGTGTGAAAGAGTAACAAACAAACTCATGTTCGCATTTATAATATTAGTAAGAATTAGATTTTGTGTGCTCCACAAATCATTATTTTGAGTCTAGGTGTAATTTGTAACTGTTAATTCTTACCTTTGTAAAATTTACAAGCAGGTCTTGATGGCTAAAACGGGTGAAGTAAGATGAACAATTGAAAGAACGTTTGGTTGTTCGTTTTCCAGATACAACACTATAAGACTGTGGTACCCGCAAGTGTCAGCAATTGTAGAGAATTTCCAGGGTGAGGCTGGACAGGACTTGTGTGTCATGCTCGACGATTATACTGACAGATTGAAGGCAGCAGCTCTCTCAAATGTCACGGCAAGCGACGTGTGTGTGGCGGTTAGTATAGATTTTGTTTTGGCAATATAATGTAAGTAGCTGCTTGGGCAGCTGTAGTGAATCTGACTGCTGTGCTGTGGTCTTAGGTTCGATGACCAGGTCGGGTAAAGATTTTGGGCTGTTTTATCAAGAACTTCTTATTACCAGCACGGAGCTTGGTGCTGTTCTGTTTTGTATATAGATATTTATAGCTACTTGACTGGATAGATGGAGTAGTGGTTTAGGTGGTCACCTCACTACTGCCGCTGCGTCGAGTGTTGTGGGTTCGATCGCCATCATTGGACAAAACTTCTGAGATCCAAAAATTGTTGTTCCGGGTTTAGTTGTTCTGCGTGTCTGTATTTTTATGTTAAAGTTCTTCGTGACACAGGAATTATCCCTAGTAAGGGTATAAGTTGTCTTTAAGACCGTCATCATTTCTAATATTAGAAATGGATACTGCCAGCGTGGCCAATGTTGTGTAACCGATAACACAATTTAAGACATCTAATATGCACAAAAAATCTCATCGAAGATTACGTAAAATATAACAAAATCATTTTGCAGCCATATAAATATACATATTTAATCTAAAAAGTTGAAAGAAAGAAAACTTAGAAATTACGTAGCTTTTCGCGTCCTTCTTTCAAAGTGTCGCTTTGTATCAATTTAATATCAATTACGATACGCCCGTGACCTGAATTTCTACTTACACCAAAACACGATTGGATACGTAACAATATTTACTATTTATAAGTTGATATCTATTCAAGTTTGCTTCAGCACGCAAAAGTACTACACAATACATTTTATTTTGTAGGAATAGGGTTGCTAACTCTAAAACTACCAATTGTAAACGTAAAATATACTTTTACAATTATTATAAAAGAGATAATGGCGATTTTTACGGATGATTTGTTAAGCTTATTAAAAAAGCAAATACTGGTGGATTCATATGATACAACGCATTTATATTCGTTTCTACAGTTTAATAGGCAGCATAGGCATTGACATCTTAGGGTATTAAGACTGCGCCGAGCGTAAGACGCATTTGGACTGAATGATAGCTCGATAATCAAATCGGCGCGCGACCGCCATAGTAAAATTGTATGGAGGATTTGAAATACTTTTTTGATAAATATGTATCTTGATTATCAAACAATAACTTAAATATTTGGGACGGACAAATTGTAATAAAGCTATTTATGTTTCCTTTAAGCTGTGAAATAGGATAGATTTCTACTGTTATTAATCGTTGAAATTTAAGTAATTTTGTAGGCAAAAATATTAATTACTTTAAGTTTTTTACTCGGAGTAACTGTAAACACATTTATTGTTATGGTAAATGTATATTTTATATTTGTATTAAACTTAAAATGTTAATTTTATCAACTTAACTGTGACCGCCTGTTTTGGCACATTTCGCTCGGCGCAGTCTTAAAGGTTGGATGAAAGGAATGGGATAGAAGAATAGTAAGTGAGTCTCTAGAACTCTAAACCACCGGGCAACACACAGTTACAGCAGCAGGGTGTAGCTCAATAGATAACGTATAACTCACAATCGAAAGGTCGTGGTTACGAATCCCACCATTTATTTAAAAAAAAAAAGAAAATATATAAAATCTGTAAGAAAGTGGTATTTTCGATCGGCTCATTTGTATGTTCTACTACATTTTTCAAAGTCAAAGTCAAAGTCAAAAATAATTTATTCACTTAGGTCACAAAGTAACACTTATGAACGTCAAAGGGGTTAGTGTTTAGCTATGTTAGGCTTTTTACCGCTTAAAGTAACCATAGACAATTCAATTTAAGACAGTCCAGGTCAACTCCTACCAACCCTATAAACTAGCATAACCGTTCATGTCTACAATAAACATTATTTTACTTACAACAGCAATAAATATATGAAGAAGCGGAACCAACGTGGAATATTGATTCAATATTACCATATTTAGTTTCATAACATGAATTGACTTGCAAAATAAACATTTCAAGGTTCCGTAATTTGGAGCCTCGGGCGTGCCCCGCGGAAAGTAATAGCTCGCTTTGAAACAGCCTCGGCTTCATCAATAGAGTGTTGATAGCATTATGCATTCAAGATTCACTCGGCTGTAAACTTCATTTAAGTAGTGTACACGTAATAGCAACATATATATATATTAGTTTATCTGTTAGACCTAAGCTACAGTTCTAGGTATGTAGAGGATCGAAAGTTATTAACAAATAAGTTTCTGCCCGCAGTTTTGCATGCCTAAATCCTACTGCATGCCGTGATATAATCGTATTTCTGCAAATTGTCTATATTTGCGCCAAGTTTCACTCAAAACGACTTATCAGTTTTCGTGTGACTGAGTAACAAAACCAAACCTCCACCTACACAAACATTCACCTGTTTAATATTAGTAGGTGAAAGGTCTTTATACACTGATTAACGATTATTATATATTATTGTCGTACTATTGTTGATTGAGAGCTAAAAATAAATTATATTTTTGGACAGGGATTTAGTTACGATTAAGTAATTGATATTTTCGAAAAGCGCGTAACGATATCTGCCTGGGTAGATAGTAACTTGATTTTTATGTAATTTATTGACGTTTCTTTGTATACACATTCTTACTATATGCAATATGTAAAAACCAAATAATATTTTTTACACATTTCATATGCAAGAAGGCCAGACGATTAACACGTGCATGTAACTCGCACGAGTAGCGTAAACATGTAGCCCACGCCAGCTACATGCATAATATACAACTGTTATTAACCTAACAGATTTGAAAGAGACACACCAACTTCAATAGGTGTTCAAAATCAATACAAACTATTTGATTCTTCATAAAAAAGTAATCCTCCGTGATTTAAGTTCGAAGGTTCGAGAAGAAACTAAAATAAGCCTCGATGGAGAATTGATAGACACACTTCATTTTTGGATAAATGAAATTTTGATTGCTTTGTTAGAATTGATTGTGAGGCATTGAAACAATCTCGAATTCATTAGATGAGTATTGACATAGGCGCTCCTTCAATAAGAAGTGATTGCTAAAGTCTAAGAGACATAATGACCTTGTCTTCATCGATAGAGGGTGATGTAAATTCAATAATGTGATTGAATAGGAAGAAATTGGCGATGAAGTAAAAATAAAAAGAACGGGCAAGTTCAAGTATTTTGTGCATGGATGGCTCAGTGGTTTGAGGTATCGAAGTTGCTAGTTCACAGAATGTTGTGGGTTTAGTCAATTTGCCAAATTTGGATGGGAATATATTTTGGGACAATGATTGTGAAGCATACTTACAGACGCATAATTATAAACCAAATTGTGTAAATTTTACGTTCTTAAAATAGTAAAAGTTATGAATTCAAAAAGTAATTCTTATATCATAGCATGTCTTTGAGATAAATGGTATTTCGAATTTAAATTATTAATATGAAACAGTCTTTGTAATAAAGCTATATTAAACTCGCTGGAGCTATTGAATACAGAACGCTAACCCCGTAAATATATTTTCAGAGCTGTTGTAAAGAATATTATATACAGTTTTACCTTTGGAATAAAGTTCATACCTAAATTTAAGCCTTCACATAGCTACTAGTATTATTTTTATTACATATTACCTATCTTTCATGTAATCCTATGATCAGATACATAAAAACATAGACAGAAACACTAAATATATTTTATGTATAAAGTACAGAGCCCCGGGATAAGTACCTAGAGCGTACCACAGGGCATTAATGCCGGCCCTGTTCAGTCACTGAAGTGTTAATACAGACCTCACATACTCCATTTTTAGAATAGCTCCCAAATGTGTTCGTTTCAATCTACAAGTATATTACTTTTTTGAAAGCCTACCGATTTCCATTTGAATCACGAGATAGTTTTAGCATTCTGTTGCCTGTTTGGGACATGTTCATCAAAGAGCAAGTATAACTTTGATCTTTCTTTTTTTACTTTGAAAGTGTTTGCCCGAATATTCTTAGACATTAGGTCACGTTTTCTGAAACATTATTCAATGTTTGTTTTGTTGTTTGTTTCTTATTCTATTCGTGAGGAGTAGGAGGTAGTCTTTCGCTTACACGTCACACACAATACATTGAATACACGTTTGCGTAATAGCGACACGCTTTACTTTTGTTTATATGTTTTAAACTTTTATATGTAATTAATAAAGAAATGGTCACGTAGCCTGTAATTAGCTCACTATTCAGAAATTCACTGTAGCATTCTATTTAAAGACCATAATAGGTATGATTTCCATACAATATTTTCTGATTTAAAATTGGAACTTCTTATAGAATGTTGTGAGTCTTACATTGGTTACAGGCTCTGAATAAACCTCCTCATAGTATGAGCACATATTATTGTTACACGATGTATAAGATAATTAAAGCAACGGGATCCCGAAACCGACCTATGGAAGATTATAGCCAAACAACCATATGCTATGATCCTGTAGACATTAAAAAGGCACTGTATGTACTGCTAGCAGGACTACTAAAAAGTAAATAAAAAAAGCGGTCAACTATATTTAGCTTAAGGTTAAGTATAGCAGACTCGTACTTTTGCAAACGACCACAAGTTACAATAACCGCTGAGCAGCGATAGCTTAGTGGGGAGACCAACAGACTGCAATGCAGAGGGTCTTGGGTTCGAACCCATGTCACGCACCTCTGACTTTCGGTAGTTATATGACTTTTCAAAATTATGTCCGTATTGATTGACAATTATCGCCTGCTCCGTGCCTCGGAGAGCACGTTAAGCCGTCGGTCCCGGCTGCCATGAATATCTATGGCAATCGTTATTGGTTAAGTCGACACAAAAGATCCCACTGGGTCGAAGTGTCGCCGGTCTGTGCTGACTGGGCCCCCACACAAGATAAGATAAGATACAGTAACCGCTTAATAAGATGCGGCGTATATCTGTTTGCTACCTTTCCTAAATAAAAAACGAATCACAGAAATTATAATAAGGAAAAGAATTATATATAAGGGAAAAGTCAATCGAGGCGCAATACATAAACTAGATAAATAAATTAAACTTATGTTACAAACATGTTTATATTGAACCGTAAGTCCATGTCAACATAATTTTGTACAAAACTTTTTGGGTAGGTATATTAAATATCGATTCCAACGTAGCGTAACAGTTACGTACATGGAATTATGTATTCGAAGTTCTTATAAAGATTTCTTATTATAACCATCAAATGAGGGTGAATGTAATATCACAGTTTCGCGTAATATATCGAACTTGCGACAACAAGCTTAAGTCTTAAGAAAACGTATCATTATTTACTAACTTATGGGGACTTATAAATATATTAGAACTGGTATTATTATTTTCTAAGTCACCATTAAAATATAAATTGTAAGTATATTGAACATCTTTTTTTTCTATATAATATATAACCTGTATATCTATTTACGCATAATGAATTCCTTACGTAGTACAATACAGTCAGGTTCCATAATTATATTGGCATCTTCAAAAATAAAACTTAGAGATGTTCAATAAATTGCTTTTCTTCTACACTAAAATAACTACGAAGAGGTAATATCGGGAACAATTAAGTCCAATTTGAAGATTATTTTTGTATTTTTGTTTTCAATGACATTTCGCCAACATCACACTACAAGCCAGAGTAGTTGATCAGTAGTCATAAGCAGCACTGAAAGCGTCGGAGCAGATAGTTCTCTAAAAGTAAGTCTACACACCATATACATAACATTAATATAAATAACCTTTACGTATGTGACCTAGATATAATTTCTTATTAAGTTTTATTAAGCCCAAGGAAGCCTGCTTTCATTTTAAGCTAAAAAACCGCAGCGGCAAAGTAAATTTAAAATCTAATTAAAGTACCAAAGCACTTTTCTTCGTTCGTTTTATGTCTGGTTTTAATAATGTTTTGTATTTGTTCTTAAGACTAATAGTGTATTTTTGATGGTTTGGTGGAAAATTTTATTTGGTTGAAGAAAATTGGGTGTTTAGACGTGAGACAGGGAGTGAGAAGAATGAATACAATAAAAAGAAAGATGAGAATTTCGCATGGCAGGGCTTGCTTGTTAATTATTGGGAAACAGTACGAATATGTCGATCCCGAATGTACCACTCTTCTTTGCTTCCTGCGTTAGATAGTCCATTTAATGGAGAACGACATAATGACACATTACGCTATAAACTACGGATTTGGAGCAGTACTCATAAACGTGGATGAAACCACGTGACTTGTATTATAGTTTCTGCTATAGTGTGTTCTTTTTTGTTATAAAAGATAGCTTCCACTGTAGGAATTAGTGAGGGACTATGCCAATATTCAGACAACGAACACGAAAACACCCAAATGCGGTACAACTAATTCCAGCCCACACAATTTTTGTACCGTGTGAGGATCGACCCTACAACACTCGTCGCCATGGTATTGCTAAGACGGCCACTTAAGCCACAACGCTGTAGTAGTAATCTTTAATATGTGCTTTATTTGTTACCAGATTAAAAGTGGTAACGAGACCTATATCAACAATATCATAATCGGCGTAGTCTGTCTCCTACCGTATCTCATCACAGGAGTACTAGTGAACAAAGTTGGAAAGAAGAAGCTCATCACAACCGCCGGCTTCGTGTGTATATGTACTGCTCTTGGTCTTCGATGGGCCAACAGCAAAATAGCTATAGTTTCGTTGTTCTCTATCACAATAGCTGTCTCCCAGGCCTTACTGAGTTTGAATCAAGCAGTGGTGGTACAAGTTTTTGGAACTAGTAATAGGTGAGTTATATTTATTTTTATTTATACACTGCACGTTAATGATAGCCTTGGCAGTGGTGGTGTAAGGTCTTAAGTTTACTGACCGGGTAGGATAAAGTGTTCTCGGTTTTGGCTCACAGGAATTTCCCAGTAGTAGCACGGAGTCTGGATCGGTAACCAGTAAACGCCAATAGGCTCGCCTGTTTTACTTGGTACTTAAAACTATTGCTCTTGAATTATGGGTGTAATACACCTCAAGTGAAAACCTTGATACATACTTATGCCATGAGACGAAGCAACCCGAGTATGTATACATATTTAAATAAAATTGGAGATTCTGTTGGACAATGATCACATTTTATAATAAGCTTTTTCAAATGTGCCATATTAACATACTAGGAAAATAAATGACAGAATTTTAAATTTTTCTCTGTCTGTACCAATAAATCTTTGGAATGAACCGATCGAATAGGAACTCTGCACATAAGGTGCGGACTATATGCTAAACTAGGAGTTATCTAGGGCCAATGGATTTTGTAATTAGATGGCGTGCACCTATTCTAGCATTATAATATCAGCCCTATATATAAACTATAATACTGCTGGGTGTTATTTTCTGAGTGGGTATGGTGTGGAAAAGCCATTGTCCAGCACGCTTGCCCAGTGTGGGTTGGCAGGCTTTATAATCTCAGTAAATATTATTGAGAACGCAGACATGCAGTTTTCTGCAATATGATTTCCTTCACCGTTAGTGCAAGCGATAATTAGATATTTTACGGAGATAACTTTTTCTTGAAAACTAGCTATTTTATTTAGTTAAATAAGAGCTAACTTAAAATCATCAGAAGAAAGGATTTGATATATACCTATATATGTTCGTAATTATAAACCTGGATGTATAAAAAAGCAAATAAACAAATCGATTCGTAGAACTAAAATGTTTTATTTGTTGATGTTATATTTATCCAATTCGTAACGCATTAACAATTTGTATAACAATAAGTTTCATGGTAAAAATACTAACAATTATCGATAATGGAATTTCAGAGAAAGCAATGTTTTGAACAACAAATGTAAATCACCAGTGAAAAGCTCTGAAAATTTTATATTTACATGTGAAGTAGGTAGCTTGTTTTGAAAACCGTTCAAAATAATATACGATATCCATAGGAACATTTGAAAATAACGTTAGAAAATACCTTTCCCATTTGTATGTATTTCAAAAGCTTTTCGCTTTCAAATATTGTTATCAAATACCACCTCAATATTATATGTATTGCTCTGTACTTTATAAACCGGATATTTTCAAATACAAAACTAAAAAGATCAACCGTATGCAAAATTCGAAGCATCGGTAGCCGAATGTATAGAACACTGGATTTGCGATCGAGTGGTCGTGAGTTTGAATCCATCCAATTGCACTAACGAAGTGAAATCGTTCCTAACAAACGCTTTCTAGCTAAGCTGGAGGGTTAACAAGAATACTTATAATTTGTTAACCTAAATTCTAGATGTTTTTTATATTGTACCTAAAAATTTGGCTTTTGCCAATGGATGGCATAGTGCTTTAAGTGGACGCCTCGCCACGGCCACCAAGCCGAGTGCTATGGGTTCGAATCCCACAAGGGACAAAAATTTATGTGATTCGCAAATTATTGTTCCAAGTCTGGGTGTTCTTTGTATCCGTTGTTTGAATGTTTGTAAAGTCCCCACAACACAGGAATCATGATGGCTTTTAAAAAAAAAATACTTTACTATCTAAACCACACGTGGTCTTTTAGAAATGTTATGCACCATTTGTCACATAAATCATAGAACTATAAATCAATAAATAAATGAACTACAAGACAACTTACTGGTCGCTTAATACAGTATTCTGATAAATTAAGTATGATGTATCAGATTACCGTTCATTATTAAAAGATTACCCTATTTAGCGGCAATCATACATTTATAACGATCTGTTTCACGTAGGCATAGACAGAATCAGACAGACAACCGCTATCTCTTCAACTTGGTAGTAGATGTACATTCCAATTGACATCTTAATATTATAATTTAATAGCCATACTTCCACGTTAAGTGATAAAGTTATCAAAAGCAATCCACCGTTTCATTTATATCTCAATCAAGATATTTATTTAAATTCTAAAACGTTTGCTATTTAAATTCAAATATTTTCCCTACAATTTAGTCAAAACATTACAATCTGTTCTAAATAACCGTAATAAATAATGCGAATTCAGTGATAAATTACCCAATAAGATAATTAAAAGGGATTCGTTTTGAAATAACTTCTTAACTCAAAGGAAAATTAATATCTTCTATTATAAATAATACAATAAGTAAGCGTCGGTGATTTAATTTAAGATTCTAGGGAGGGAATTTCCGAACGAAGAAAACAAGTTTTCATACTCATAATGTTACACCTAAAACTAATTTATTGTGTTACACGTGTCATAACATTTTATTAATATGAGATTTTTTGTTAGCAAAGAATTGTGCCCATAATTGACATGGGTACTAGCACATTGCAAACTTTAGGAAAATAATTTAAAAGCCAACGTTTGGTATGCTTACTTACCAAGCAATGACATCACTACTTTTATAAGGGTAGTACTTAGGGAAGTACATGACTTTGACTTGAATAGAACCGCCTTTTTTCCTTAGAAAAGACGGTCTATTCAAGTCAAAGTCAAAAATAATTTATTCATATAGGTCACAAAGTGACACTTATGAACGTCAAAGCTTATGAGTTAGTGAGTCAACTAAAGTTACATAATTTAAGTTCAGGTTAGTTACTAGGTAAATGGCAAAGGATTGATTCTATCAGAAGATACTTGCAAGACTTTTTTACTGGTGCGAAATTCTCACTGTTGCAGTGCAAAGGCTCGCGCCTTTACGCTGGTTAATCACATGTTTTTCGAAATCTAACTGTAGTATCTATGTAATATTTTGATACCTCATAACCGATCAAGCTAATTTGCATCAAAATAATCGTGTGTAACCATTGAACACCGACAATACAGATGGTATCTGGCCTATATTGTCTATTTCGAGATTATTGAGGCCCATTGAGCCGACCCTACACTTTGAGACAAAGAGCGAATAGATAGCTATAGCTATTGTATCTTATTTTATACTAAGATTGACAATGAAGAACCATCTTGTCATATTCACTTTGAGAATATTTTATTTTCATCGAAATAAAAATACGCTTTAAATTCATATAAGTCACAAAGTAACACGTATGAACATCAAACGTACACTTATTTATATGAATTTACGTTAACCTGTTGTCATGTTCAGTATTGCAATAATTTAATTTAAATTAGTAAATATAGAACAAATATCATTTTTATTATTAAAAACTAAAATACAAAACACTGAATAATGCATGCTGTTTCGATAATAATATTTTTTGTGTATATTCTCTGTCGGATATCTTTAATAAATAAATAAAATTGATGTCGAGTGATGGATGTTGCCAATCGCAACAAGCACCATTAGCTTGACAATTAAGTGTTGGCAAACAACAAAAAATGTGTTTTATAAATTAATTAGTCATTTATTATAAATTATTGTACCTATTATTTAAATAAATATTATAAATAAAATAAAAAAATGTATGTAATTTTCACTGATATACGCGGATTGTGTAGAATATGACTTTTTTATTATTAGTAAGTGTTGCACACCCCCGTGTCTCGAAAAGCACTTAAGGCTTGGTCTTATGCTCGATCTTTTTCCAGTCGTGTCGGATTGCCGTCCCATCGGACTCTGATTGGAGGGGAATAGAGAGTGCACTTTTATTTGCGCACACACTCGTGTGCTGCAATATCTTCTGCGAAGATGGTTAGCCTTTAAGATTGGTCGTTGTTACTAAAGTTAGTTCTGCAGAAACACTATAGAACATGAGAAGCATGTTTTGTGTTCTATTTTAAAAAAACTATATAGAAAATAACAATTCATTATTTAAAAAATAAATGTTAAGATTTATTTATTACAGTCGGCAACTTCGGTCGTTTAAACTTAAAAATACCTACTGAAAATAAAACTAAATGATTTGAACTTGATACTTGAAAACTCACGTAATTACCACATTTATAATTATAGATCATTAGATAAAACTACGCTACACGCTTGTGACATAATAAGCGAGTAACGTAGTAATTGACTTTTATAGTTCCGTTTACAATTCTTTTAAGAAGCAAAAGTACCAAAAAGAAATTACAACTTTTACAATTACACAACTTAATTATGTAGGCGGCTTTGTTAGATAACAGTATTTTGCTTTGGATGAATACCTATACTCTAAGTCCTTCACTTTAACCAGTGGTGGTTATATAGCATATAGCGTCATAACATAGCACGCTATATTTACTCATCGCATAGCATGTGCTACATCGTTTCAATCTCGGCGCTAGAAATAGCGTCGCGCTATATATGCCTAGTCTGTTATGCATAGCGTGGTATAACGACCAGCGCACTGCGACGTCTAGCAGTGCTAGATAGTAGATACGCTTGTCCGTCGCCGCGTGCTACCGCTCGCTGTATGAAGTATTATCGTTGTTTACGTTACTATGCTATTCCAGCCGGCTCATGCGAGTTGCGCATTAATTAACTTTTAAATATTATGACTATAATTACTTGATTATTAAAGAAACTATTATTATTATTATTCAGTAGTCACAGTCAATCAATTATAGACAGTCCTAAGCCTCAAAAGTATGAAGGGGAGTTCATTGAATTTATTTTGCCTATTACTTATTAGATTTTATATTTTTATACGCCCACAGGTAAAGTAGCGCATTTCAAGGTTATATTCTCCACGGCTCCAAGCTACCATATTCTGTGACGCTACTAGCGTCCTCGCGCAGCGCGTTATAACATTAGCATGAAAAACAGCGCGCTATAGTTTCTAGTCCGTAGCGTGCTATCTCAATATAGCGGATTTGAACACTATTAACTTTAACCCTGACGATGTGGATGGGAAATTTCATGATGATCTGTCTTGAACTTAAGACGTGAAATCGAAACAAACAAAGAAAATCACATTTGTATTTATAATATTAATTAAGTAAGATAATTCCACCTTTTGGTGAAATGTTGGTGTTGTATATGTAGCCTCAATTTTATTCGGACTCATCTAAAATAGTGTCCAATGTAGCACAAAATCTCTCTATAAAAAAAAATATATTTCGTTAGCTAGTAAATTACAACATGAAACATCTAAACTATGACAATTAAATATTAAAATACTTATATTTATTGCTAACTGCTGATTAAGTTAACAAAATTTTCATTTAGTTCCAATCATATAGGTTATAGAATTCTTGTTGATATTATGGCTGCCGCTTCGCTTCTGATACGGTATTTCATCTAAAAAACAAACAAAACTTTTCCCTTCGCAGCACCATATGTTTGACCTCTTTATAATAAAAGATCGGGGCTTTATCGATTAAACGATTGTACACGTTTGTATTGAGTTTAAGCTATGGAAAAAAATAAAGAACTGGGTTGGCCTTGTGAGCTTTATCGTATACGGTATTAAAATCATAATATTTCGAGTATCGAATCGTAATTTGTCGATTTATTTGATACTAGCAATTTAATTGCACGGCTAAGGTAACATCCAATTCATTTAAGAAGTATATGCAATGTGTATGAAACATTAGGTGCATATTAAATACAAATTGGTGTATATCCAAGGGGTATCCAATGTGTATCAAATGTGTATTCAACGTATTTCTGATGTAAATCCAATGTCTATTTAAGTTAAGCGTCATATTAATTATTTAACAGGTATATCAAATATACAGGTTGTCCGGTAATTAATGGATATATATATGTCGGAACGGCAATACTGTTAATTGGGACACTAGCGCCATCTAGTGACACAAAAAGACATTAAGGCGGAACGCCAGCGCCATCTAGCGGCGCTAGACGGAGTCTACGAGGCGGCGCGATGGGCGAACAGAGTCCAATCTACGTGTTACCGTCGACCAGGGCACACCTCGTAGAAACTGTCTCGCGTTTCATAGTGATAAGTCCTCTTAGTGTGAAGTAGTTGTTAGTTGAATTCGAATACAAGGTATCTGACTACCTACGTATTTCTATTAATTGAAAGCAACATTTTTCACTGCACGCCCACGTGCTTTGATTCTATAAAATGGCTGATAAGGACTGAATAAAACGCTGCCAATCCGACATATATATATTTTTATTTTTTTATAACTTTTTTTTCTGTTTTTTAACGGCCTTCAGTTCTACTATAAGACATTTCAAGGTTATCCATTAATTACCGGACACTCTGTATATATCAAAGCATAAAATGCGTATTGGATACACATTAGTCTATATCCATTGGGTCTCCAATGCGTACCAGATTTGTATCCAATGTTTATCCAACGTATTTCTAATGTAAGTACATATATCCAATGTGTGAACATGTGTGGAAAGCCAAGTACTCCGTCCTCTACCATAGGCATACCGATTTGATTTTCAGTTTTGTTTCTTTTTCCAGAACATTGGCAGTATCCTTGATGATGATGACAGGCCGCTTTGGTACCTTAGGAGGCAACATATTGTTCCCAATCCTGTTAAATATGGGTTGTATAGTACCTTTCTTCACAATATCAGGACTTATGGTTGGTAAGTATCTTTTGATGTATGTACCACTGAAATGGTATATCATACTGTTTGAATCAAAGAATAACTGTTACCTTCAGACATGAGGTTTAAAATAGATTTACGGGAAAAGTTAAGTGTGGTTGTGTATTCCATTAAGGCATTCTTAGTATCAGCATGGCTCTGGACCTGTGTTTGGTAGACAGTAACAGGTTCGCTCCTTTATACGTGAAAGCTCCTTGAACGTATCTGGGAGAATCTGCCTACCCCATGTGGGATGTAAGCATGTGCAGCAGTGTTATCTTTATGATAAATTACAATTTACACAAACGTTAGCTTATAGTACCCTATTCACGATAGGCGTTCAAAATTGTTATTTAATTTCGTTCTATGTCGAAGCACAAAAGGTCTATTACCAAGGTAAATATAAAACCAATATGGTTTTTATATTACCTATCAATATCAGAAGCACATTAATTAAATTTCACGTCAACCACACGTCACGTCAATGGGTTACCAACGTGTTACTTATTTGACGTTTTTGAACCCAAAATAACCTTGCCTCACCTGCCTTTGGCCGTTTCAATATAATAGGTAACTCTACAATTTAGTTACGTCAACTATTATAAATGAGTGATAGGGCTTTTGTGTAAATTTATATAAAGAGTTTTTAGTTGTTGCCAGTGGCGGCTCCCATTTTAAAATTTAAGGAGTAGGTATATTATGTATGTATATTAAATTTAAATGTTATTGTCGATTTATTTTAAATAAAATTTCTATTCGATGATATTTACCTACAGATACAATATTAATAATATGTACGTTTTTCCAAAAAAATGTATCTATGTTTATCCATTGTCTAGTACCCATAGTACAAGGTCTGCTTAGTTTGGGCTAGATAGTATTGTGTGTATGTAATAGAATATTATTATTGTGGGTTATAAAATATTTCAATTCTCAGCTTTGATGCTGGTGGGTGTGAACTTGTCATGGACTTATGCCGGGTGGGTCGGTTCACTGAGTAGGTGTCTGAGTAGTGGATGTTAGAAATCGCCGGACTATAGAGCAAGAATCGATAATAACGGATTTCTGTAGTTTTATATATGAATTTTTATGTAGGTTTAATTATTTTAGTGATGTATGTATTGACTTTGGAATGAGTCCTGTAGATGAAATTATGATTGGAATAATTTTAACTGTATGCTGATGCCACATTTGTCTTATTTTGTCTGCTAATGGTATATATTTTTGATTATTCTCCTTGAATTTTTTCTAATATTTTCAGAGTTTGGTATTGATATGTCTATTAGGTGTGTGATTTTTTCTTGTTTGAGTGTAAGGGTGATATCTGGTCTATTATTTGTAGTTGTTTTGTCTGTTATAATATCTCGATCCCAGTAAAGTTTACCGTATTCGTTGTTTAGTATGTTTTTTGGTTTATATTTATAACATGGTTCTGTTTTTCTTCTAGTTTATATTTTAATTATTATTATTATCTACGATGCCTAAACCATTTTTGTAAATATTTAGTATTATAATTATTTGTGTTTTTGTAATTATGTTATCTTTTTTAATACGGATGTAAATATAAATAGACTTAATAGTTACAAAAATATAGGATGTAAATTTGTAATTGAATATCAATGAATAAACATGTTCATTATTATTATTATTATTTTATAATATCATATTATGAATGATGTATATGTAGGTAATACAATATTTTGCGCTATATCAAAACATGTGACAAAGTTTCTATGATAATTCCATTACATACATCTCGGAGCTCTTATGCAAAAAAGCATGGTAATAAAAAAAGTTTTATAAGCCATATTTTGCCTACTCCGGGAATCCGTGTGAAGCCGCATACGTGAAAAAGTAATTGTATCTGACTTTATTCTCGTAAAACTTTCTGTTTTGGTCTTTGAAGATGGAATAAGATAGAACTTTTGTATTCTTAGAAATAAAAAATATTCCCCCGTACCTTTCGTTTGCTGTATGAAATATATAATCGAAGATTTTCTTCTGAAACATGCACTACTCAAATAAGACCCTCACGTAAAATCTGATATTATAAAGAGAGATCACTATTCGAAAGTATATTATTCTAAATAGTGACACGCATAAATATGTTCAGTTCGTGCCAAGGGCGACCCGCTAATAATGCAATTTTTACGTCGTGAAGAACAGATCATAAAGTCTATCGTGATTCTGATTGTCGCTTAACCATAATATAATGATACTAGCTGAGAAGGCAAACGTAGTTTTGCCATTAAAAAAAATGTTAGGGTTGGACAACCCTTATCACTAAGAGGTATGAAAAATATATAGTAGCCGATTCTCAGACCTACTAAATATGCATATAAAATTTCATAAAAATCGGTCACGATATTTCAGAGATCACACGAGAATTTTATATATAAGATGATATTTGGTTAGGTATTGGTAATTTTACGTCAAAACCTTGCCAAATATAAATTTTCACTGCACAGATGGTGTAATGATTTAAGTGATCGCATCGCCACTGCACCGATTAGTGTGGGTTCGAATCTCACACGGGACAAACATTTGTGTGATCCACATAATATGTATGGACAGCTTGCAGAGGCGATTATTGGATCCTCCTCCCCTTTTCCTGTCAATATCCAATCTAAATCAAAAGATTATTAATTATATACATAATATAAACAATTCTTTAAAACTAACTTATACCTAAAATATTATGAAACAGAGAAATAAAAAAAAAACTAAAACCCTCTAATAGGCATCATAGAATTCCTCCGCATCACAGTCAACTGGTAGTGTGCCCAGAAGACTGGCAGCATTGCCACGTTGAATGGCAATGCTTATCCTTTCCGCGAAAAAAAGGCCAGCCCTCTGGTCACGGGAAGCGTCGATTAACCTTTTCGCTATGTCTCTATAAAGAGCACGAGCACTGGGACCCCATGACCCTAGCTTTTCGACCCCAAACGGCTCAAAAACATAATCCCCTGCCAGGTTTTTGTATTTGCGCCGCTTGAGAGTCTCCGCGGATGCAGCAGCAGCACCAGCACAACCCGCCGTACTGGGAAGATGTGATGGCGCAAGGGTGTCTACACACGTTGCGTCCCACACCAAGGGCCTACCCATCTTCCAAGGCATCAATGACATACCGTCCGGTCTCTTTCCATCGTCACGCGCCAAACCATTAGGTTCAAGATGAGCTGGCACGCCGGCGGTGACAAGAGCACGACGGATAATGTCATTAAGGTTGGCGTGCCGCGAAAAACGACCGGCACTCCTGCTACATGATAGGCCATGGTGGCCAAGGCCATCGACGGCTTCACCACAGTGACATCGATGCGGAGAAACACATGGAGCACCTAAACGAAGGCAAGAAGCGATGAGGAACATTGTGTCATCCAACATAGTGCCTATGTTGGACGATGGGAGTGCTTGAAGCCAAAGACCCGATTCCCATTCCCCCACAGCCAATAAACGGGCACGCTCAGCAACATTAGGAGATGTGTTCATGAGATGTTCTCTCACCATGTTGCAGAGCGGCCCGTCCCACCGACTCTGAGAGAATAGATCGGATGGCAAATCAGAGCTTGGACAGATCATTTTCCAAGCGTTCACTGCATCGGACTTGTACGACACTTCCGAATTAACCAGTGTGGGAGCTAAAATTTTCCTGGTCAATTCTTCAGTGCAGTGGACCGAAGACAGGAACGCCGGTAAACTGACATCACTAATTTTGCGAACGCCGAGGCCACCCAAGCGAACTGGTAGGGTTGCCTGGAGCCACACTCGGTCGTTCATGGCCAAATTTAAAATTTTGCTAAGTGTATGCCGAATAGTATTGTCAATTTTATCCAAAAGTATTAAATGCTTCCAAAATTGAGAGGATCGGAGGGCATGTGTGAATTTAGGAACGAAGAGGCAATAACGAATGATTGTATAAGCCGAATGAATATTAATTTTGAGTAGTCGGTCTGAAATTTCACAAAAATTTTGGATCTTCTCATCTATGAACGACTCGAATCCCTCCTCCAATACGGGAGACCCGAGAAGGCGAAAATAAACTTTTTCAATAATTTTTATGTTTGGAGCCAAAGAATTGAATTGTGATAAAGCCAAAGATTTATCAACTTTATCGTTAATAAAAATTTCACATTTATTGGAATTTAGTTCTAAACCAATTGAATTAAATTTATTTTTTAAAAGTTTCAAGTCTTGTAAAACCGTTTCCATGTCGCCTCCTAGGGTCCCATCATCCAGGTACCAGATGTTAAATTTAGAATTTAATTTTTCAATAATTGGGTGTATGGCTAAACTAAAAATGACTGGTCCAAGAGGGTCACCTTGTTGACACCCAACTGCAGATTCTAAATGGTTGTCTTTATAAATTAATTTAGATGGGTGTCTATAACACTGCCACAAAAAATTTAAAATTTTGTGTGTTTCCAATTTAGCTTGCGTCAGCAAGGTGTCCCTATTCACAGAATTGAAGGCGTTCTTCAAGTCAACCTTTAAGATGACCTCACCTTCGCCACAGCCAAGGTACGTGGAGAGAGCGTGGATGGCAGCCTCACAGCCCCCCTTCGAACCAAAACCAAGCTGGACTGGTTGAAATTTCTCTGCGAGGGGGCACTGTAGTATTTGCAACATAGCTTGGCTGCCAAACGACGATAGGTACACCCCACGGCAATGGGACGAATGCCACCATCTTTCTTACGTAGGGCGCATAAATTTGCCCCGTACAAAATATCGATGATGTCATCCACCACACCGCCGGAGAGCATTAAGTTGATTAAAGCCGTCAGCTCCTTCAAAAGTGCATCACCAGCTTCCCCGGCGCTGTAACACAAAAGATCTTTTAAATGTTGCGGTGCCAAGCCGTCGAGGCCACCAGCAGATCCACTTCGAAAGGAGCAAACGGCTGTAAATACGTCCTTGGCTGTCACCTTAAGACAATCCATGTCAGCATCAGGTGCGTCAGGGAAGGAGAGACCATCAGTGGGCGCTGGATGCTTGCTCTGCAGACCCGCAAGTGTTTCTGCAGAGTAAGGCGCCACCACATCGCTACTGAACAATAACCTAGATGCACCTCTAATGTCACCTTCCCTTAATTTGGATTCTACATATTGGTACAATGATTTGCTATTGTAGGAGGTGGTGTCTTTTGGTTCTAAATAGTTATAACTAAAACTGCAATTATCTTTAATTTGTGCTGTTAATGATTTTTGTTTATATGTATGGATGATCTGAGTCTGGATGTTCTTTGTGTCCGCTGTTATATGCCTAGTGCGGGCGATGTCATTTAAAAATAATAAGGAACAAAGATTCCTGATCGATTGATAATAATTCATTGTTCATTAGAAAAATTATAACACAAACACGCAGAGAAATCCTCAAAAAGACAAATCTAGAATATAATATTTCGTTATTAATTGTTTAATCAAAATTTTTTTCTTTTTCAGGTGTCACGTTCATGTCACTATTTTTACCGCAGAAGAAGTAAATGAGATAGCAAAATTTATTATTATAGTCAGTATCATACTACAGCATAGGTAAAGCAGCTAATTCGTACAGTTTGCTAGGAAAGCACCGATTAACGTCTATATAAGCCGGTACTTTCTCTCACATATCGTTGGCAGACGTTAACAGGATATATGAATTAGCATTAGCAATTAAAGTAGCAAATTAATAAAGAATAGTTAAGTCGAAGCTAAGTTTGTAATTTCTAATGATATGTCGTATTGTCGGCCTCGGTGGCGTAGTGGTTAGTGTAACCGACTGCCACGCCTAAGGTCGCGGGTTCGATTCCCGCACAAGTCAAACATTTGTGTGCATGAACATGGATGTTTGTCTTGGTCTGGGTGTTTCTATGTATAATGTGTATCTATTTACAAAAAAAAAAAGTATATATGTATGTTTATCCATTGTCTAGTACCCATAGTACAAGCTCTGCTTAGTTTGGGCTAGATGGTGTTGCGTGTATGTGGTAGAATATTATTATAAAAATGTAAATTGGATTGAAATCGACAAAAAAAAAGAATATAAAGATTGATTGAAAATAGATAGTTACATTGTTATTTGTATATGTAAAGTTATTTTAATTAATAAAATGTTGTGTTTTTATTTACCTGCTGAAAAATTACTGATGCTCTTCCAAGACAAAATCCTTCCTGCGTCCAGGCAATGACCTAATGGACGTTTTAAGGATAGCCTCTAAACGTCGAGCTACCCAAGTTTGTACAATGATTTCTATATTCGGTTTTTTTCTATATTTGTCGGCGTCGATGGTGTATTGGTTAGTGTAACCGACTGCCACGCCTGAGATTGCGGGTTCGATTCCCGCACAAGACAAATATTTGTGTGCATGAACATGGATGTTTGTCTTGGTCTGGGTGTTTCTATGTATAATATGTATGTATTTACAAAAGAAAAAGTATATATGTATATTTAACCATTGTCTAGTACTCATAGTACATGCTCTGCTTAGTTTGGGCTAGATGGTGTTGTGTGTATGTGGTAGAATATTATTATTATATACTAATTATATAGAAAATACGTTTTTAGCATGATTCAAGATCTACCATAACGTTACATCGCTAGATCTGCTTTTGCAATTTTATATTTTACACGGTGGTAAGCCTACTTAGTAAGCGATTTCAGTATTCTATCGTGATCCTTACATATCATTAACTTAATGTTTACTCTCTGTTGCTCACTTTCATTATTTTATTCTATTTCTATAAGTGAGAACTTATAATTGGCTCACAGATGACTATGCTGCCGTAATATTTAATGTGTTATAGCTGTAAGTTTTCCATGTTCAAATAAATAAATAAATTTCTTGCAATACCAGAGGAATGCGTATTATAGGAATGTACCAATAAGTAAACTTGTGAGATTATACCTCTTTTCTCCCTAGCCTTTATTATTCCCAAGTCACTTGGGGTCGGCTTTTCTGGTCTAACCGGATTTGACTGGATATCAGTTTTTACACGGAGCGGCTGCCACCTGACATCCGCAAACCGAAGGCTAACGATACCGTAAGGCTAGACCAGCGTCAGGATATTATAGGGCACTGACTTCCCAATAACGACTGCCATAGATGTTCATAGCAGCCGGGACCGACGGCTTAACATGCTCTCCGAGGCATGGAGCAGGCGATAATTGTCAATCAATATGCCCACAATTTCGAAAAGTCATATAACTTCCGAAAGTCAGAGGTGTGTGACGTGGATTCGAACCCGAGACCCTCTGCGTTGCAGTCTGTTGGTCTCCCCACTGAGCTATCGCTGCTTGCGATTATACCTATATGATAATAATATAATGACTGCAACACCTTGTTTTTCTTTAGGAATTCAAATTAGTGGCCGTAACGTTTTGCAGATATCTGCTCATAGGCTCAATCCATTGCCTCAACCTAGCAAATATCTTACATGTAGCAACAGTAACTTACTAAACTCCCTATGTAATAAATTTCGACGTTTACTTGTGTTTCTTTGTGACCTGAATAAATACAAATAATAATCTAAGTTACGTATAACTTAGACAAGTTACTATAGATCTAAAGAAAGTTTACTATCCTCGGTATAACATTATTCCTTTTGTACAACACCCGAGAGGGCAAAAGGGTTGGTTTTACTTTACCAAAAATTATGCTTGTATATATGTGTAGAGTAGAGTATACATTGATTTTTTTGCTCAGTTAGCTAGTTTTACTCCTTCGGCTGGTGAATAAAAACGGCTTATGAAAATTAAAAAGAAATAGGCACGATTTTGTTACTTGGACCAGACCTAGTGTGGTTGGGTAGAAACACATAATCTTTTACAATATCTTACGCCAGTTTTCTATATAAGAGTGCTAATTTTCCGGGAAATTCTAATGAAATCTTTTCTTCATACTTTCGTCATAAGAAAACAGTTTCCGTATTAGAACTAAATCTCATGTAGCTTGCAGACTTTGAAGCAACTGACACGAACAGCACGCAGACATTGAAGAACTATTAAGAAGTCCTCAAATTTGAAGATTTAGATTTATTTGTCACGGCGTAGTGAAAGACGATCAATAATTAACGATCCATTCGCGACATCGTTTAAAATATTAATCCTACGAATACAAATAATACTTTATAATAATCAGGATTCAGAAAAAAAGATTGCCAGTGATCGTCATTCAGTATGATGGGCACAGAGAACATAAAAATATTGTCCTCCGAGGCTACACGAAACATTATTGAGCATGATCGATCGACTACGACCTATTCAATCAATCGACAAAGTTACAGATATTCGTTTGTGAATCGATAATTCTGTGACAATGATTTGATTAATATTCGGAGCATATAATTTTCGCATATTTGCGTTATTTTTACCGTAGTACATTGCTAAAGAACATAAGCTAACACCCTATCCGTGCTGAAATTACTAAAATAATATTATATATTATCAGGCCTGCAAATAAACTGTCCCAATATTGAGCATGGGCCTTTCCTTAGCGTGAGAAGGCTTAGGTCATAATCTTCTACTCTATATCTTCGAGAACATTATGTGGAATTTTAAGCCATGCAGGTTTCCTTACAATTTTACGTACACCGTTTAAGAGAGTGATAAATTAACAATTGATTTCGCAAATAATTTCGAAAAATCAGAGGTGCGTGCCTTGAGATAGAACTCGAGACCTTTGCGTGACAGTCCAACGATCTCCCACTAGACTATCGCTGCTATTCAAAATAACTTTACAAATGACTAATAATTTATTTTGAAAAGCCAGTTTCTATTCTAAATAAATGTTGTTAAAACAACCGAATCCCTATCACATATAACACAAAAGGGCTTTTCACTACGCCAGCACGATTCAAGACAACTTGACAATTGCAAAATGTATCTCAATGAATAACACAGCCTGTTTTGTTACTGTAACAATTGTATGGTAAACAAAAGAAGAAAATTAATAAATAGAATTATTTAATTCAACCGCTGGAGGTTGCACCTGACATGCTAATTAGGTCGGCAGTTAGGGCTGTCTGCTTTAAAAAGCCTCCGTTTTCTGCTATTTCCATTGTTAATTTTGTAGTAGGTACCAGGTAATAGAATTGTATGTAGCTAGCTAGCCTGCTGTAGAGTTGTAAATAATTATTTGCAGGTGCATTCTTTTTAATAGTACCTACTTTGAAGTTTTTTAAAGCTCTTTTATGCTACTAAAGCAAGGTGAAATATAAAAGTTATGGGAAGTTTAATAGTTGTTAAAGTTTTCCACGCGTACGAAGTGGAAAATGCTAGTTAGTTTTACAATAATAATATTAAAAATGAACTAGAAGTTTTGAAGAACTGCACCGACAATAATGTCACTTATTTTAGAAGACCATTTTAAAATGATGATGCGACCATTTGACGCTTATTTTAGGAGTCCAGAATAGAAAGCTCAAAATAGATAGATACCAATGCGCCTTTGACAGAATATATTTTGAACACATCACCATAACCTTTGACTACCGCAAATTGCCAAACGATGGGGTTACTATACAAATGCAGGCTTCCAACAGCTATTACGTGACATCTAACATAGCTGGCGAAATGTGTAATAAACCATGGTATACATACGTCTGCATATATCTGAAACTGGAGGGAGAAGCCTATCCTTTTAGATACATGAAAGCCTGAATATATCTCTAACTGCTGAAAATTTCCCAGCGGAAAAACCCAGATATCAAACATGGTATATCACAATCAGCGCTCGCCCTTGTTTCCGCTTACGTCACTGGACCAACAAAGAGTCAAAATACAAAATGGCTTTGTGTAATATAATTTATTCATCTTTCTAAAAGGGGTGCAATGTATGGAACGACTTCTGTTGCATAAATAATAGACACGTCTAAAGTAAACAACTGTTCTGAATAAAATGGAGAAAAATATTTTATTGTCTGTTTCCATTTTATGGTGTACCTTTATCCTGACATAAAATTCACTTGCCTGTATTATTTTGGACATTTATATAGCTTGTTAGAAAGGTGTGATGGGTTTTATAAGATGATAACGTATGTTTGAAGAGTATATTCGTAGTGTCATGCCTGTATCAATCAAAAGGTAGGCGTGATGTATTTATTACATTCACATTTCACCAGTTGTGATGGTAGGTACAACGGAATATAGGGTGAGTGTATGACCATCAACCAGCCCCGTGTCTGTTAAATGGTCACTATACCGTTACTAAACAAGTAGCAGTACTGCTACTTAAAGTATTATAATAGGTAACCCCAAGAATAATTTTCCCGGCCGGATAATCGAATCCGAGACCTGATGCAAAGCAGTTGCATTAACTTCCACTGCCGCTCCAGTTTCGATGTGGTTTAATATGTAGTCTATTTGACTTTTTCCGTGTGGAGTACAAATTACCCTTAATTTCATATATTGCGTGAAACACACGATTGATATAGAATCAAAAGCCTATTATTTTGTGTTCGATGTGCTCAGAATAGCTTATTCCAATCAGGTATTCAAAAATCTATTCAACGTAGAGACTGCCCCGAAAATAATCTAGAAATCGAACCCGACGAAGTATTAGAAATATAATATGTATGTACCTATGAACTATTTTCGAATTTCTTTCATTTAAAGTGTATTATTTAAATATAAAGCAACTGTAACTATTCTAATTACAATTAATAAAGGATTATTTTCTTTTCAATATCAAAAACATAAATTTGAACATAAATTCTTAACAATGGAACAACGCATAAAGGTACTCGTCAATTTAGACTTCTTTTTATTCTACCTTTACTTGTTCTGTTTGACTTTGTGAGATAACGTTGCCTCATGTTTTGCTCTTAAAAGTCTAATTTAAGCCGTGAGCCGTTTTATATTCACACATTTTAACCTAAGTTACAACATAAGCAAATACAAAAAAGCAAAAAAGATCTATTCAGTATGCTACACAAAATACATTCAGTACTGTCAAGAACATTTCGTAACCGCATAACCCTAGCGCGCAATTATTTATCACGTGCAAGAATGTGAGCGCTGTGACGTCATACGAGCACGTAAAATCGAACTGTTGTATTGATAACCTAATGAGTATACGATAGGGTTGTCTTCCAAATATACTAATGTACAATTTTTGAAATAAATTTTATGGTGTATAATTTTACTGTATTTCTTTTTTTGGCTTATGCAATAGAAATACTAGACGCCTATTAACATTTTTATATAGTGTAACCTCTCAGTTGAATTATGTAAGAAAAACATAAAGTTGACAACTGTATATCAATAACAAGATGGTGTAATATAATACTTAAGATTAATTTATTTAATCGAAATATGGTTTTGCGTTATGTTGCTTTAGAAAGGAACTTTGAAAAAAATTGAATATGCGGTTAAGATGTATCAAACTTAAAAAGATATGACATCAGCGAACTGTTTTGTTCTATGTTCTATATCAAAACTTCTGGTTAATATGATCAAGTATAAACAACTAACTTTCGTATAATGTTCCGTCAACGAATCCAGCAAATTTGTAAATCCTTGTTCTCCTAGCAACAAAGTTTACTACCTATAGATACTATGTAGCATATTTCGAAAGTAGCATTTCAAACCAGAAACTTCCACGTTGCCAATCAATAAGTAGAGTATCTTAAACTGTCGATTTCACTCACAAACGTATGTAGGTCTCTGATAGTTGTACATAACATGGATATGACATGGGTCTTGAAACTTTTGGGTGGCGACCACACAATTAACAACACAACCTGAATAGATATAATAGATAGTAGTTTAAAGCCAATTTGTCGAAGAGTGTTGAGTGGACTAGGCCAAAATTAATTGGTAGTGGTATTACGCTAGTTTTATTAGGTACAATATAAACCGAGTAAAATATTCATATATTATTTTGAGGTCAACTAAATAGCTTGATTTTTATAATCTAATAATATGTTTCCTGTTTTGATAGTGATATTAGTGATATTGAAAACGAATATCTATACATACAAAAAAAAAGTCACTAAAATACTTCGCACGCTGTCATTATGATGACCAAGACACGATGCAGCAACAAATCAATATCAATCCATCCATTGACTTTTTCAAATACCTGACCTGGTAAATTGGTAAACGATCCGCCTCATGGTAATCAGGTACCATATAGTCATAGCCATAGAGGCATACAGACGATTCAAAACCAGAAAAATAATTTCGATTGCTTTGTTTATGCAGGGCTTCTACTATGACGTACTTTGTTCATCCTTGTTCCATCTGTATTCGGCCTAAACCGACTACCGTAGACCCAAAATTCAAAAACACGTTTTGCTCGCAAAACAATACCTACATTTTCCACTAATGTTCTGAAAAATTACTCAGCAACCCTATCCCAAAGCGGCCGACTGCTGAATATTCCATATATTGGTTTTGTAAATATATGACGTGGTACGGTCGGGGTTTATTGCCCAGGCGATTTACGAATTGATCGCTTGTTAGAATAATACCTTCAGTTTTGCATTGTACAATATGTATGCGAAATGCGAAATTGAGGTTGGTTGGAGAGTGAAGTGATGAGAACATTTTGTATGGATATTTTATATAGTTGGAATATTGAGATATATTACATAGATGTACTGAAAGATGCATATTATTGTATCTTCTTAAACTTAGCCTTATTTTCCAATAGACTAGTTTGTTTTATTTATAGACTAGATTTTTTATGGAGATCGCTCGGAGAATCCAAATGTCGAAAACAGCAATGACTAAATTCATTAAGATATGGCAAGATCGCAACTTATGTTGCAAGACTAAAGTGAGGCTGGTACGAATACTGGTGTTCTCAATTTTCTTTTATGGCGTCGAATCCAGGACTATAAGGAAAATAGAGAGAGCGCAGATTGATGCCTTTGAGGTGTAGTGCTGGAGATGAATAGTGCGCATTCATTGGACTGCATACCGGACCAACATATCCATTCTTAAGGCACTTAAAATAACTATGACGCTATTCACTATCTGTTTCCAACGAATACTTCGGTCAACGGTATTTCGGACACATAACTCGCAGGAACTCTGACAACCTGGAAAAGCTGATGGTAATTGGACAGGTCGACGGGAAAAGACCACGAGGCCGCTCCCCTACCCGTTGGTCAGACTTAGTCAAAAAGTTAACCGGCCTCCCAATACCTGAAGCTTTTAAGACCGCTGAGGATAAAAACAAGTGAAAAATTGTAATGCAAGAAGTGATCAAGGATTATACTTCTACTAGACACGATCTTCAGCAATGAAGACAGCGACTAAGAAGAAGAAGTTTGTTTTATATTTGACTTATAATTAGGGTTCAAAAGAAATATTTTTGAAATAGCATCAAACGAAAGAGTAATTAATATTTGTAATTTCGGTATAAGGATAAGAAAAGTGGGCACGTAGTATTATACCCCATTGATATTATCCTCGCACGGTCGCATTTAAATAGGGGTTTTTTTTTTTTTTGTTTTTTTTTTATTTTGCTCGTCAAAATGACCACACTCCGCCTGATGGTAAGCAGTCGTGTGGTCTAAGAGCAGTGGCCTCCACATCGTCCTCATAGCAGCCGAGGCGATGTTGAGGTCTCTACTTTGACGGCCTGAGAAGGTGCTTTTTCACGCCCCGCTTAAAGGACCCAGGATTGAAGGAAGAAGGAAACACGTGCCTTGGCAGAGAATTCCATGCCTTGATCGTTCGGCAGAGGTATGAGGACCCAAACTTGTTGGTACGCACTCTAGTCGACTCCACCGTGTAAGGATGGCATCTCAGCCCAGCACGCGTTGTTCTGGATAGGAAAGGGGAGGGCGGGATAAGGTGGAATAACTCTTCAGAGCACTCCCCGTGGTATATTCTGTAGAAACATGCCAAAGAGGCAATATCCCTACGGAGTTGCAGAGGTTCCAGTGAACTCGTGACC
This sequence comes from Catocala nupta, assembly GCA_963675205.1. Classification (NCBI taxonomy): domain Eukaryota; kingdom Metazoa; phylum Arthropoda; class Insecta; order Lepidoptera; family Erebidae; genus Catocala; species Catocala nupta. The sequence continues at coordinate 3,324,901 of OY776096.1, forward strand.
TCTGGATCTCCGATGATACGGACAGCACGCCGCTGTAACCTGTCAAGAGCGTCTAGCAAGTACTGCGCGGAGCCATCCCAAAGATGAGAACAGTACTCCACGCAAGGGCGCACTTGTGCCTTATACAATAGGCACAGCTGCCCAGGCGCGAAGAACCGCCTCACCCTGTTCAGAACTCCGAGTTTTCGCGAAGCTTGCCTAATGACGCTCTCGATGTAGGTTTTGGGATTAAGGGAGCGGCAAAGATCCATACCTAAGATGGAGAGGCTGCCACGTATCACCAGTGGAGTGTTCTTCAGAGAAGGGAGGGAAAGGAACGGAGACTTTTTTGTTGAGAACGCGCATGCCTGGGTCTTCTTGGCGTTGAACTGGACCAAGTTCTTGGCACCCCATTCAGAGATGCGGTTCAAGGTCTGGTCAAGTTCAACGACAAGATCCTGCCTTTTCCCCACAACCTCAGCCTGTTTGGCTCCAGGACGTCCGAGATATCGCCCATGCACGGTACTGTCGTCTGCATAACAATGTATGTTGCCGAGATTCAACATATCATTGATATGCAGAAGAAAGAGCGTAGGGGATAAGACGGACCCCTGAGGCACTCCTGCATTGACCTGCATAAATTTGGAAGCGCGACCGTCGCAAAGGACCCGAATACGACGCTTCTGCAGGAAATTTGCAATCCAGGTGCACAGTTGAGGGGGCAAGCCATAGGCCGGAAGCTTGGAAAGAAGAGACCGGTGCCAGACTCTATCGAAAGCTTTGGCTATGTCTAGGCTGACAGCCAAAGACTCGCCGTGCTTGTCCATAGCCTCACCCCAGAGGTGCGTGACGAACGCTAAAAGATCACCCGTTGATCGTTTAGCCCGAAAGCCGTATTGGCGATCATTGATCAACGAGTGATCCTCCAGGTAGCGGACAATTTGGGTGTTAATAATCCGCTCGAACACCTTAGAGAGCACTGAGGTGATAGCTATGGGTCGATAGTTGCCTGGCTCGGAACGGTCCCCCTTTTTGGGAATCGGTTGAACGTTCGCCTCCTTCCAAGCCTCAGGCACAATGCCTGCGGCGTAAGACGTCCGGTATAGGCGCGTAAGTGTGGGAGACAACTCCGTTGCACATTTTTTGAGGACCACAGCTGGGATGCCGTCAGGTCCACTGGCTTTCCGAACATCGAGAGACTGCAGTATCGCACGAACGTCACGTTGCCTGATACGTATATCAGGCATGGTGTAGCCGCAGTTGGCAATGTTAGGCGGCTGCGAACCGCAGTCATCGATTCGGGAGTTGGCCGCAAAGAGATTTGCAAGCAGATCTGCTTTCTCTTGCGGCCGATGAGCCAGTGATCCATTCGGATATCTCAGAGGGGGCAGCGAGGTCTGGCAGAAGTTGGACTGCACGGCTTTGGCCAGGCGCCAATAGCTACGACTGCCCGTAGGATGGGCCATGAGCTCCTGGCCGAACCGTGCGACGCGCTGGGCATCCGCTCTTAAGTATGCCCTCTTGCAGACCTTTGTGGCTTGGTTGAACGCTGCCTTCAGGTGATCCACGTTAGAGTCGTGGAGAGTGCGAGCCCTGGTCCAAGCGCGGTACGCTGTCTGTTTGCGTTCAACAGCATCAGCGCATTCACGACCGAACCAGGGCCTTTTCCTGCCACCGCTCGTGACATCACTGTATGGAATATAATATTCCATACCCAGGATGATTTCACCAGCGACAGCAGTAGCGCTCTCTGAAGGATCCCTGTTCTCAAAGCAGCGTTGAGCCCAAGGGATGGATGCGAAGTACTCCCGCATTCCATCCCAGTCTGCTGACGAGTAGTGCCACAGTCGTCGTCTTGCCTCTTTGGGTCGTGGGGGCGTAACAACAACAGCTGTGGCACAAACCAGACAGTGGTCTGAGGTGCCCAGAGGAGCACTAATCGACACACTGTACCGGTTCGGGTTACTTGTCAGCAGCAGATCGAGCAGAGAGGGCGCCTGACCTGCAATGTCCGGTATCCGGGTGGGCTGGAGTACCAGTTGAGACAGGTCATGCGTGAGAGCGAACGCATGGGCAATTCGTCCCGCGTGGTCTGTTTTGGGAGAACCCAACCAGGTCTCATGGTGGGCATTGAAATCTCCCAAGAACACCAACTCAGCATTCGGAAACTGCTCCTGCGCGTCGTCTGCCGCCTGACTCAGGTAATCAAAGAGTCGAGTTGTCTCAGCGTCTCCTGAATGGGATCGGTAGAGGCACATGTAGATTTGGCTGAAAGAGCCGTGATCTACGTGTACCCAAAGGACAGAGAAGGAAGGGTCCTCTAGGCAGTGTAGACGGCGACAACAAATATCCGCCCTAACAAACAAGCATACCCCGGCTTTCGCGAGGAAACACTCCTCTAGCACGTAGCCGGGATATTGCAGGTAGGTCGTGTCTGCAGGACAGCGTATTTGTGTCTCCGTTAGAAAAAGCATTGCCGGCCGAGCCGTCTCCAGGTGGTGATGGACAGCATTAAGGTTAGCGTGGAGTCCTCTGATGTTAATGAACTCCACGACACCGGAAGAGGAAGCAGCGGTGGGGTTACGGCGATTGGCTGCTGTTAAACGACAATGCTTTGTTCGTACTGCCATAGAGTGAATGGAAGGGAAAGCGTGGAAAAAAAAGAGGCGGCTATTCTCGCAACAAAGTGGGGCAAGGCGCAGAGCAAGTTTCGTCATATTACTGTGTGGTATGGCGATAGCCGATCCGACGGACGGAAGGACCCCCGTACCCTCCCGAAAGTGGTCGCCGGGACCCACCCTCCGGTCACCATCCGGCACGACGAGCCACCTCGAGATTATGCGCGGCATGATGAGGCAGCCAACCAAGTTGGTTAGACTCGGTTGGGCCTCTGGACTATACCGCGGGCGGCCAGCAGAGCACCGTTTCTACGGCTCTCCCTGGCCGCCGGGTCGACTCGCGCCACCCACACAATGACTCTACGGATACTCTGCAGGTCCCTCGTAAGCTGCGAGAATCGTCACCTCATGCTTAGGCCTCCGGCACTCTCATTCACCGAACGAAACACAGCAGTGAGACACTGCTATTTCACGTCGATTTTCTGTGAGAGGGTAGTACTTCCCCGGTCGAGCCGGCCCATTTATGCTGTAACCAGCTTGGCTCTACTACTCTAAACGTTACGTCATTCAAAAGTATCGGTCTTACTTTGTTCTATTTCACCTTCATTTGACAGCTCCTCATCTACCAGATTTGAGAGGATACTATCTTATCTATGTTAATGGATTAACTGCTGCGAGCTGGAGTAGCACGTAGTGAGACTAGCCAGTGCTACGCAAACATTTGAAAAATTGCCATTTCTGTAGCGTGCAAGTTTGTTATACTAGAAATAATATACACTATGTCATTTTGGTTGTTACAGGAATTTAGCGATAACCTACAGCAGTTTTAGCCACAGTTTTTTTTAAGAAATTTATATTTATATACATACCACAAAAACATTACTTTAATTTGAAAGCATTCTAGTAAAAATTGTATTAAGAAATATTATCATTAATTTTACTCTTAGTTTAAAGACTGATCATACCAAAAGACACACATTAACCAACAGCATCGTCAAAAACTGAAATAAAACTTGAAATATTAAAATCCTATTCCAAATAACAACAACAAGTTTACAGCATCTATTTATACTGGCATTAATCTCCTCAAAACTAATATTTATTGAATTGAAAAGCCCTGAGTCGAGTTCAATTTTGGCAACGTCAAATAAGGCACTGTCTGAATCTGACATCTCAAAGTGAACACTGTCTTGAAGGCCTTTCAACGCAATGGCTTTTGGCGGCTAAAGGATTACCTAATTACCAGGTAAATAGTATTATATAACTTAGCATTACGCCAATAACCACAAAAAGTTATGCAGAGGTAAAAATCACTTATACTTTGCTAGCTATATTAAAGACCCACGAATTGAATGGAAAGGCTAGTTGACGTCCGTTGTTTTTTGACAGAAAAATTAAAGTCATTCAGGTCATAAAGTAAAACATCATTAACCAAACTATATTTGACGGAATGTAGATGTAATACATCTATGCTTATCCTTTTTGGGATATAGACGTTAGCTTGGTAGTAGATGTTTCCCTTTTTTATTACAAATCCCGTACTAGAAATGTATACTGTGTCGCAGGAACTTAATAAAAAAATTATCTAAACAATATACACGAATACATAATTTTTGGTTCACACAAATGTTGTGTCCAGTGTGGGGATAAAATCCACAACACTCGTAGATAGCTATCTATATAGACAAACGAGTATATATAAATAACTCCCTTTTATTTCACACCTGAACACAAAAGCTTTTTCCAACACCCTCGTACTAAATCCGCTGCAGCACTCGACCTAAGTAAAAAATTCAGACAGCTAGTCCGTGTAGGCAACATCTCGGCACATCAAACCAGCTTCATAATTCAGGAAGCGAACTGAAAGCACTAACTGAAGGTGGACAACAAAGCAAACAAGAGTATAAATAAGTTGAAGTACCGGCGGCTGAAGCAAGGTCTTTGTAGCTGAAGATTAAAAATGTATAATGCCAAAATTACGTAAGTTTTTAGGGTTAATAGGCAATTGTTTTTAAAGGTGATAGTTTTCTTTTATTGACATACTAGATTTTACTCGTAGCTTCTCTCGATATAATCCAGATGTTGTCAAGAGTACTTTTTTCGAATGAAAGGTATTGTAAAAAAGTAAAATATTAACTATATACATATATATATATATATATAAATTTATTAAAAAAACGGTAGACACAATCTGGACCCTATGTCCTTATTTATATACCTGGCATAATTTCACGATGATCGATCGATTAGGCGTGAAAGCCTAACCAACAAGTAAAGAAACTGACATTTGGATTTATAATATTAGTAGACGTATGTTTGAGCTAACATGTATTCATATTGTAACCCTTGTGAACAGAGAAATTTGGAAGGTACGTCATAGTTGACGTATTTGGATTTATGCGTCTGAAGGCTTCTATGTCACGTAGAAGCTTAAACCAGCCCAAATCCAAATCCGTATACACACATGTCCAAAATTGTAGTTTTAGTTGATTCGACATGGACGTACTGAGTTTCGTTAGAATTTGTATGCATGCAGGTGTTAGCCTATACTACAAATTTAATCATGACAATTTTGATTGCAAATTGAATAAAAAATAATATTAAAACAATATTTGTAAAATTGGGAGTATATATAAGTAACCTATAGATCGCATGTAATCAAGTATAAACTGTAAGCGGCTTAGCGCAAGTATAGACGTAGATACATAGTATATGTAATTATAGCCATAGAATCAAAGATTTGAACCGTGTGTAATATTGAAATACTGCAAGTTAAGTTATCATCAACAAGACATCTGAATTATAAATATAGAATTAGCACGTCGATACATACTAAATATTACAAACTATCGCTCCCTATCTAATATGTGAGCTCACTCTTGTTAGAGTAGATACTTTGTGCGATCAAGAACGATGAGGACACATCTATGATTTAAATCATTACACAGAATCTACTTATTTATATTTGTATCAAGTGAAGAATATGAACAAGCACTAAAAAGTGTATCAAAGAGAATATTTTAGTAGCAAAATGAACTGAAAAATTCCAATTCTTTTGGTGCATCAAACTGCTCACGTTAGGCGCTTTAGCACGTGAGTGATGTGCTGGCCTGTTTATACATCATACTCTTAATAAAACAGTGACTTAACTCGAAATTTGAAAGTAAAGCAAATTCAACTCTAATTGTGTGAAAAAATCGTTAATATTATATTTGCGGTAAGTAATTGCAATAGAGTTCAAATTTATTAATCTCAAAATACTCAGATATATCTTTGTTTTACTGAGAGTGCAAATACTTTTAGGGTGTATTACATCCACATTTGCCAGCTATGCTTTAAGCTCATCAGAATATACATACGTATATCTAAAGCTTGAGACGTTTATACTGCGTTTAAAAATGCAGACGTATTTATTTATTTATTTATTTATTTATTTATTTATTTATTTATTTATTTGGATCTCCAACAAAGATTACACCTTACATGCTAAAAATAAAACATAAATAGATACAAATCCTTGTGCATCTTCAATTATAGGAGACCACAGCTTGCATTAAGATATCAAACAATCAATTTTTAATATGGAAATAAAGTATACAATTTAAAGTAAAAATAACAAGAATTAAAATTAAAAAAAAAAAAAAAACTATATATATTGAGTTGAACAGTGGGGAGGTAGGTCAACACTTACTCAATATTAAGTTTTGCGTGTAACAGCAACTTAAATTTACTTAGGCTGTTGGAGAAAATGTCTATATCGTCGGAAGAACATGACAGTGAGTTGTATTGATTGGTCATCCTAACAATCGGCGAGTGTTTACCTAGATTTGTTCTGTATTGAGGGGCTTTCAGTAAAGGGCTGGGATAACGAGGAATACGAGAAGGGACGTTAATGCGCAATTTGCTAAGAAGATCTGGACAGTCAATGCCATTATTGAATAACTTATACAGGAACAACATGTCGGAGATAGTGCGGCGAGATTTTAAATCTTTGAGTTTGAAGTGATTTAGTCTGTGTTCGTAAGATCTACAATTTCTTACTTTAAACCTAAACGCTAGATGACGGACAAGTCTCTTTTGAACCCTTTCAATGCGACTTATGTGGACTTGGTACGAAGGATTCCACACCGTGCTGCAATATTCAAGTTGGCTTCGTACGTAACTGTTGAATAAAAGTAATGTAGTAGTTGGTTTTTTAAATTCTTTTGAAGATCTCAAAATAAAGCCAAGAGCTCGGTAAGCTGAATTAAGCATTTGGTCTATATGATTTATAAAATTAAGTTTACTATCCAAGTATACTCCTAAGTCACGAATAACTGTTACTTCTGTTAGTGTGTTTCCCTGAATATTGTAAACATTTTCGACTTTATTGTGTTTTTTAGTAAATTTTATATGAAAACATTTAGTACAATTCAAGTACATTTTATTGTTGGTACACCATTGACTCAGATTATTTAAATCAATTTGTAATAGCTGTGTATCGACATTATTCAAAATTACACGGGTCAGTTTTAAGTCATCAGCAAAAAGGTATGGTGTGGAGTATTTAAATATGTCTGATATGTCGTTGATAAACACATTAAAAAATAACGGCCCTAGATTGGACCCCTGGGGTACACCGGATGTTGCAATGTAGGGATCTGACTTATTACAGTCTACAACCACTGAAGAAGTCCTATTTTCGAGGTAAGTTCTGCACCAGCTCAGTGTGATACCGGTTACACCCAACGACTGGAGCTTATTTAGCAGCAATTCATGATTTACTTTGTCGAAGGCCTTCGAAAAGTCTGTGTACACTGCATCAATTTGAAGACCTTTATCTACTGCGGATGTTAGTTCAGTGACATAATTAACAAGATTTGTGTTTGTAGATTTTTTAACCATGAAACCATGCTGATTAGTGGATATTAATTGTTTAACATGGTCGTGCAATACTGGGTACACTAGTGATTCAAAGACCTTAGACAAAGTACATAGAATGGAGATGGGTCGATAATTAGATATCACCTCCCGTTTCCCATTTTTGTGAATAGGTACTATTCTAGCTTTTTTCCATTTATTTGGAAAAACCCCAGTTTTTAGCGAGGTATTATAAATATTTGCCAGTGGAGAAGACAAATACTCTGCACATCTTAACCAGAATATTGGGGGCACATTGTCAGGTCCAGCACCTTTAGATATGTCGAGTCCAGAGAGTTTATTAAATACAGCTTCAGGAAGGATTGAAAGGTCGTCGATGGGTAAAACCGGAACCGAGACGGAAGGTAAGTTATTAAGGAAATTATTGCGATTATCGTAAGGTGGATCATATACGGAGGAGAACTGTTCTGCAAATAAATTTGAAATGGCTTTACTACCGTAGGCTTTGACATTGCCGAGAGTCATTTCTGGAGGGTAAGAAGAATTGCTTTTTCGGAGGTTTTTAATATGTGACCAGAAGATTTTAGGGTGATACTTAATTTTATTTTCAATTTCATTTATGTAGTTGTCATAACATTTTTGGGTAAGAATTTGGCAGTCTTTTCTTATGTAATTAAATTCTAATATGTCCATTGGATTGTTGTATTTTTTTATCTTGATACGAAGTTTCAGTTTCACTTTAAGTAGCTTTTTTAATTGATGGGAATACCATGGTGGATATTTGCCTCGTGTAAATTGTGTTACTGGCACATGTATATTTATGGTTTCGTTGATTATATCATAAAATTTCTCCAATTTATCATTGACGCCATCACCTACACTGAATTCCTTGGTCCAATCGACATGTTTCAGAGATTTATTTATAGCTCCGTAGTCTGCTTTATGAAAGTTGGGTTTACTCGCAGGTTTTAAGTAAGTTTTAGTAAACGTTTGAAAAGTTATTGTTAAATCAAAAGCCGGGTGGTACTTATCTAGTTCCCTTATAGGGTCAAGGCAGCTTCTTATTTCAGTTTGTTCAACATCTGAGAGCACTAAGTCTAACGTCTTATTTTGAAATTTTTTAATCCAGTTTAGCTGTTTTAAATCATTAAGCGCTAAGAAGTCGAGCAGTAAATTTTTAAGGTTTCCCGTGCTAGAAGTTGATGGTATGCAAGATTCAGTAGTAGCCTCATGTATCCAATCAATACAACTCAAATTAAAATCGCCGACAATTGATGTTGAGGAGTCGCTATTAGTTGTAATGACCGAATTGCAATTATCAATAAAGTATTCAAAAACTTCAAGATTTACAGGTGGTGGCAAGTATACAGCACACATCTTTAAGGATTGGGATGTATTGGAGTTGGTTTTAATCATAATCCATAAATCTTCACAGTTACTTTCCCAGTCTGTCATGCGACATGAAATTAATTTATTAGTTACCGCTACGAGAACTCCACCGCCTGTTTTTTTGTGATTATTCAAGCTTGACGATTCTCGGTCTCTTCTATATACAGAATAAGAATCATTAAAAAGTTCAGAATCAAAAATACTTTCGCAAAGCCAAGTCTCGGTTAAGACGAATACATCATAATCACTATCATGTATGTGTTGACGAACCTCAGATAAATTGCTACGAAGACCTCTGGTATTTTGATAGTAACATTTTAGGGAATTGAATTTTATAAAGTTTAGGCTGTTGAACATTCTTAGAAATAAAATTAAAAAGTAAATAGTAATGACACAAAAAAAAAGAAACAATAATACAGTACTATAAGATCTATGTTAATGACTTTAGCTTTTCAAAGTCTTCCACAACCACACTTTGCGCAGTTTCATCCTTCTTCAATAGAACTCTCCTATTGCGAACCCATACGAATCTGTATCCTAGCTCCTTCGCACGAACTCTTGTCGCCGCATGAAGAGCCTTGTTCTCAGGAGATAGGTGTTCAACGACGAATATTGGCACCGGCTTGTCGTTAGCTATGCCAAGGTGACTTGAATTTAGTTTATTTTTCGAATTTGCTTTGTTGAATTGAATTGATGCTGCAAGGAACGAATCTCTTAGTCGCGGGCTATTGAACTTGACAAGAATAGACCTCGGTCTTGCACTGCGCGTGTCTTTTTTGGCGACCCTTGTACATAGTTGAATATCTATATCCTTAATATCGCATTTAATTACTTTGCCTAACTGAGAAATAGTGTTAGTCAAATTCTCTGATCTGTATTCCGGTACACATTGCAGTTCTATGTTACTCGAACGAGCGTGTTGTTCCAATAGGTTCATTCGTTTTGTTACATCCCTGAGAGAATTTTGAAGAACACAATTTTCCTTCTCGAGCATGTGTATTTTAGCGATCTTATCTTCTAATGTTACCTTAATTTCTTCGTATTTCTCATTAAAAAACGACATGGACTGCTTGAATTCCGAGATCATATTGTTAATTACGCTAAATTGTTCATGGATTAATCCTGCGATTGTATCATGTAATGCTTGGTTAATTTCATGACTTATCATCTCTCTAAGAGAACCTGTTGTAATATCTGCCAGTAGCGTGTCATTACCACGGTCAGGTGAGTGGCATATAGGTGGTTTGTTGCGTAGAGTAACATTCGTACTGTCAACAGGGGATGGTTGAGTCACTGGACTAGATTGCCGGGCGGGTCTAACAGGAGTGTTAGTGTTATCAAGTTTGGGCTGTTTATTTAGACACCCAGGACATTTCCAAGCATTTTTAGTGTCGGCATGCATTGATTTAAACCTCTTCTCTGATATATTAGCGCACAGTAAATCATACCAGTGATTGCAAAGAAAGCATCGCAAACCTTTCCCAGCCTTAAAGTCTTTTATACATCCAGCGCAATTTATTGTTGACATTCTTAATGCGTGCGTGGGTACGTTGAAATCAAATCAGATTTGGCAATAAAGCGCTTACAGCGATTAAAACAGGATGCGTCTAATAGTGAATAAAAATATTAGCGCCGTTTAGAGTATTAAGCTTCATACAAACTGCGAATGTTGTTCTTGGCAAGAAGGTCGTAAGCGCCGTGGAATGCGCGTCGCTTACGCGTTTCGGTCGTTGCGGGACAACGGTCACTCAAACACTTTGTTTATGTTGCAAACTTTTTGTTAAAATCCAAATATCACTGATAAACACTGGTTGTAATGGCTTGTTATTTTGACACTGAGTTAATAAACGTTAATTATTTAGTTTCTGCTCAAAATCTGAGTTAAAACAACACTTTAAACCATATTTTCAGAATTATTTTTCGGGAGCAAACGGTTACGGACTGTTTGAATTGTTTCGTATAAAAACAGTGGGCTATAATTATAATAATTCGTTCATCGGCATGTAGACGCCAACGTCTTGACACCAAGCTTTTATAATTATGTCTCGATATGACATAACATTTTAAATATTAGCTATTTTTAAAAACTGTCGTGTCCATGTATTTATATCGTGTCTACCTGATGATTTATTTGTTTTGTTGCCTATAACTACTTAAAAAATATGATAATTGTCGTTCTTAATAGAAATAATATTGCACTATTAGACTTATAATAATTAAACACAAATCAAACCACGTTTGCTCTTATATCACTATCTGATCATATTAATACAACAGTATTTATCCATATTCTCCTAACAACAATTAGGCGGTTTACTTACTTACTATTGGGTTAATCCAATAGCTAACGGGCTAATTTCAAATTTTAATTACCGCAGTATCGACGTAAATTTCTTTAAAGGTGTTGGGCCATCTTTAATATAATAATAATAATAATAAAAATAACATCAGCCCTGTATTAAACTGTTCTACTGCTGGGCACGGGCCTCTTCTCATTGTGAGAAGGGTTAGGCCATAACCCACCACGCTAGCCTAGTGCGGGTTGGCAGACTTCACATATCTTCGAGAACATTACGGAGAACTCTCAGACAGGCAGGTTTCCTCACGATGTTTTCCCTTCACCGTTAAATCAAGCGATAATTAACTATTTAATACGCATATAACTTCGAAAATTCAGAGATGCGTGCCTTGGGTTCGAACACGAGACCTCTGCGTAGCAGTCCAACGGTTTCCCACTAGGCTATCGCATCTCGGCATCTTTAATGCAAGGTTTTTAATAGGAATATTCGTATTAATGTTATTATTACTAACTTGTTCTTTATACTATATAGATGATACAATGGGTTAAAAGGTCACTTTGCGACTGGCTCTAAGTGTTGAAATACTCTCACGGGATAAAATGTAGATATGCGTTCTTTAAAGGTTTATTCTGAGTCTGGTTATACTGTTCCTAAAGTACTTTTCTAGTTGCTAGCTCGTTTAACTTATTGTTATTACTAATGTTATAAATGTGAAAGTTTGCGAAGATGTTTAGGTATTTGAATGTTTGTTACTTAATCACGTCTAAATTTTTAGGTTTCGAACATTCCTTACCACACAGAAAGACTATGTCCTGGATTAGAATGAAACTACGTCAGCGCTAGACTGTTTTTGGATAAACATACATACATACATACATTTACTCCTGTTTCCCAGAGGGGTAGGCAGAGACTACGGATTTCCATTTGCTACAATCCTGACACACGTCTCTGGCTTCATTCACTTTCATAACATTCCTCATACACGCTCGCCGGTTTAAGGTGCTCTTAACCTGGCCTTTATTCAGAACGTCTCCGATCTGATCAAGAAACGTTCGCCTAGGTCTTTCCCTTGCGACTGTTCCATTCACAATAGCCTTATAAACATTCTTAAAAACATAAAAAATTAATAAATACATAGGACACTTTTATACAGATATACGTTTCTTTATGATTCACAAGCCATGAACAGAAACTAGTTCCTTATATACCTGAGACTGTCATTGGACCGTCATAAGTATGATACAACCATATTGTAACAAATACTCACGGTACCTACCATGAAAATTTCGTACGACCTCAAGGCAAAAGAAAAATGATTTTCTAACTCACAAACAAGTGACGCGATATTTTCTTGAAGACTTTGCCAATTTGCTTTCTCAAAGATTCAAAAAGCAATTTCACATCACTTACAGTACAGCAATTTAAATCTTACGTTATAAGTCGTTTACTTGCATCAAGACGTTCGGTACTAACTAAATATCGTTGTAGCCATTAGTCAACGTCTTTGCTGACAGTTAGAAACAATAACTTAGTCTGTGAATGGATGTTGTGAGGTGTGGCACTTATACCATGTGTGAATTTATTTGTCTAATGTTTCTGTGAAGTGTATGTTTTAAGCTTTAATTGCGATAGGTAGGGAGGAAGGTATAAGAAAATGTAATTATATCGTTACGTCTCCAAGCTTTTATTACACTGGGGAACAAAAAGAAATATATTTTCTGCGGCATTCATTTTGTTACTGATTTTAATAAACACCATCTCGCATTCCCGAAATGTATTTACTTTGTATGGATTGACTCTGGTTCTTAAGATATATAACAAAAATAACGGTTCCATCAAGACATTAGAACAAAAAAAGAAAGATACCAAGGCCGATGGGACAGCCATATTATGATGGCAGACTATTGTTTGAGTCTAATAATGGATTGTCCTAAACATAAACACAATAGAAAAGATAACAGATAAAGGTTTTAGAATATATTTTTATGATTTTTTCTTAATAGCATAATATGTATTAAGTTTTCTTTTCGTTATTAAATAGCCGCTTCTAAAATATATATTTAATATGTAATTGTATTTTTATTTCAACCTTCTTTCAGTAATTTAGTTATAAAGTCTTATCTCATAAACTAGAGTATTTTTAACAAATCTGATATTTTTCTCGTATTTAGCATACGGAACTCATACAAAATTGACTTCAACTTACCATGCCGCAAAATGACTGTTCCTCAGTGTTATTAAACAAAGTTGGCAAAGCAATCAGTCGGCTAGATGGTAAATGGTTATAATATCCTATGATTGTTTGCAATATCACAGGTATGATACCTGCGTTGCAGTTTCGAAAAACAGTTCAACCTGAGACGAAACGATAGAAGGGAGTGATACTAGAATCTTCCAGCACCATTCCCATTTCTATCGTTTCCTCTTCTACGCTCAAAAATGTGTAAATTTGTTTATCTAATGTTTCAATGAAGAATCAACTGTGGACGCCGACTGACTTGGCTACTTGTGAAACTGTAAGCACATTTTTTTATATAGCGATCATTGTTGTATCCATATTGCATAAGTAATGTGGCTACACAATTATATGATGCATGTCTATTGAAATTTTCATTAAATGGTTGTCGAAGGAGAAAACGCAAGTTAGTTACCTAATCTCTGTCTTAATTCAACTAAAATAGGGTTAAATAATTAAATAGAAAGGATATAATAATATTAACGTGTAATAACAATTAGTAGGACCTATGTTAGACTCGATGATCTTCTCAACCCAAATAGCTAGAGCCAAAATGAATAACTTATCTTTTGATTAAGCGGTCTACCAGACTTAGATATAGGACATAATTATTATGAAGCAGTCGCGTCGTAGCCAAAACTAATGCTCAACCAATATTAGATTAGGTTAGAAGGTAATTCCAAAATGTTATTATCCTTATTAATATTATAAATGCGAATGTGTGTTTGCTTGTTTGTTACGCTCTCATGCCTCAAGTACTAGTCGGCCTCGATGGCGTAGTGGTTAGTGTAACCGACTGCCACGCCTCAGGTCGCGGGTTCGAATCCTGCACAAGTCAAACATTTGTGTGCATGAACATGAATGTTTGTCTTGTTCTGGGTGTTCCTATGTATAATATGTATGTATTTACAAAAAATAAAGTATATATGTATGTTTATATATGTCTAGTACCCATAGTACAAGCTCTGCTTAGTTTGGGCTAGATGGTGTTGTGTGTATGTGATAGAATATTATATTATATATTATATTACTTGACCGATCATCATGAAATTTCGCATAAACGCTGTAAGGGGCACAGAAACGAAACATTTATCCAGTAAAGAAATTCTGTTTCCGAATTAAGATTAAAGCGACCAGACACAACCCTCTAGCTGGCCACGAAGCACTTTGGCTTGTCCTATTTTCCACGATATGCAAACTCTGCAGGGTGTCAGTTATCACTGATATGGTTAGACAGCATCGTTACAAATTACTGGTATCTTTGTTACCTCGAGCTAAGCTGATATACCTGTGTTTAGATTGGTTTCATTTCGCTAGTGCAATATTTGTGTTACTAGATGAATAGTTGGATATAGCGATATGACATTTTATTTTTAATATGTTGGTGATCTCTGCACTCGGCGTCTTCAATCGGTCAGCATGAAAATTATTATTTTACTAGTTTTTGCCTGCGGCTTCGCTCGAGTTATGTAGATTAGGTTATGTTAGTAACAGTATTTTTCTTTTATTTCTACATTTATCCGCATTTGGTATGTCCCCTTTTTAAAGAGTGGCTGGAGAGGTGGCATGGCGCCCTCACCTTCCAGCTGACACAGGTAATGACTGGCCACCGTTATTTAGGTCAGTTCCCGTGTCGCATAGGCCGGCAGGAGACGTCCGCATGTCATCACTGCGGCGACTGCCGCGATGTTGTTGTGGATACGGCGCTGCACACTTTGGTGGATTGCCCCGCCTTGCAGCGCCATGAGTTGATTGCGGCAGTCGGTATGGTTGCCCTCTCGCTTCCGGCCGTGGTTCAATCTATGGTCCGGAGCGAGAGGTCGTGGAACGCCGTCGCCTCCTTCTGTAAGGAAGTCATGTCCATCAAGAAGGCGGCGGAGCGGGAGAGGGAGCGCTTAAATCCTCTCCCCAACCGCAGAACCGGGTGCCGGAGGGCACGAGATAACCTCCAGCCATCCTGAAATTTGACCTGGGGGTTGTGGGCTGCGTGGGCCTACACGCCACCCGATCAGCACCAGGTCCTAGAGGCAGTGTGCGTGTTCCCTCACGCGCCTCTAAGTCGTGTTTTTGTTCCCCCCCAAGTGGACAGTAGAGGAAGTGTGTCATGTAGTGGCCTGCCGTTTCACACGGCGGGCCGAAATCTCGGCGAGGTCGCAATTGCATGTGAAAGCGATTCGCGCGGGCCTGTCGTCTATAGTTATGTCGAGATACATCGTGGTAGATTTAGTCGGTATTACTGGGGTATCTTAACCCTCGTGAACCCGACATAACCTCTCCATCGCGCCGCGGAGAGGTACGCGTCAAAGCATACCACCATATTATTGTTTATAGTAAAACTTACAGCTAAAACAGTATAACAGAAAAACTTATAACATAAATAAGGACAATTACAAGTTCTCACTTATAACCTAATTAAATTACTTAAAAACTAACCAACATGCAATAGAAATAATTTATATTAAGTAATATGTTCAACCGCGATTACTCCCAAAAAACTGTTTACAACACATTTGTTTGATATATGATGATCGGTCCAGTACTTATGGCATGAAGTCCTAACAAACAAACTCACATCCGCATTTATAATATTAGTAAAGATACGTCTGTTGTAGAAACACGGCTTAGTGTTTACCATGCTCTGCCATTATAAATGCCATACCTTAAATTGATAAGAATAGATTTTAGTTACTAAGTTATAGATTAGGTATGATGTGGGTTCCAACTTATGTTTTAAAGTACCTATGGATGTACCTATGCTCTTTTTCTTGTTTTAAAAATAATGGAAAACATCAAATAGAAATATGGTTGCTTAATATTACGCCATAATTTCTCCAAAAGGTTTGTGAATCGTATTCAAAAGGACAGTTAGAAATTAATTGTACAAATCCGAACCCATTTTGCTAATATGAATATAGAAGCATTCCTGCAATGGGAAAGTTTTTAAAGTAGTCACATAAATCCGAATCCCTTTTGCTTGTTACAAATGAAGTAACAAAAATGGAGCTAACAAGGTAACCACAAAGTTAAGGCGGAACCCGTAACTAGCTTAGCCCCGCTCCGTTTTAAATGGACCTTACATCAACCAACACAATCAACCGATGCTCTTTGCTGCAAACTAACTTGTGGATGAATAGGAACTAAATTGTATAAACGAATTACGACCGGGCTGTAGAATACGGACGAGGTATTGAACACGACAAAATAATTAACAGATTAGCAAGGAAATACGATGTTTGCGCGTAGATGTTTTATCAGTTATTTAAAGCGCTTGACATGGCCGACTTTTGTTTTTTTTGTACTAGATGTGGCAAACAAGCATACGGCCCACCTGATGGTAAGTGGTCACCGTAGCCTATAGACGCCTGCAACACCAGAGGCATCACTTGCGCGTTGCCAACCTTTTAGGAAAGGAAGTGGAAAGGAGAAGGAGCTGGAAGGGGGAAAAGGGTGAGTGGGCTTCCGGCACTCTCACTCACCGAACGAAACACAACAGTAGGAGTACTGCTATTTCACGTCAATATTCTGTGAGAGAGTAGTCCTTCCCCGGTTGAGCCGGCCCATTCAAAAATGATTAGGCATAATTGCTTGATATTTAATGACAATTAGATAATATGGCTGCATGGATGTTGTAGTAGGCAAGCGGTACTCGCCGCTGCTGTCATGCCGAATGTTGTGGGTTTGAACCCCGCGAAATTAATTTTTCCGAGTTTAGTTGTACGTTATGTCCGTTAATTATGTTTCAAAACAATCTCGCGCCACAGGAATCAATTATAAATCTCGATGTCTAGTAGTTTTTATAATAAAATGAAAGAAAAGTAAGCCATTGTAATGTATCGCTAACTTTTTTACGCTTATATTTACGTTCAAGTCTTGAAATTAAGCCTTATTGAGATTGCTCTATAAAAAAAATGTTATACTACGTAAATAAATCATATTTCGGATGGCCCAGTTTAGCGTCACATATTCAGCCCTTAAAAAAACACATTTAATGACATAATATTCATAAAAGTTTATGAACACTAAATTTTATTTATTGTACTTATGTATATTACAACAGGTAAAATTACGTCATAAAAATATTCTGTGAATGTATTGAAATCTATAGTTATAGTTCTACTTATGAATATTCTTTTTTGCACTTTAACTTAATTGCATCTAATATAGTGTTACGTTTACGCGTATGTTATACATTGAAATTAAACAACTTTATAAGAAAATATGAAATAAATACACTTTAGAACATTGAGACAACTACTATCTTAGTTTCCCCGTGACCATGGCTGCTGAAAAGCAACCGAAATGTTGGTGAAAGTGTAATATTAAATTTATATAGTTTTAATAATTTAAATAGCTTAAATGAAAGTAAACAGTCAAAGTCAAAGTCAAAAATCATTTATTCATTTAGGTCACAAAGTAATACTTATGAACGTCAAAATATATAGGTTAGTGAGTTTACTAAGTTACTGAAGCTACATTTAGGTTAGTTGCTAGGTTCAGGCAAAGGGTTGAGCCTATAAGAAGAAACCTGCAAGAAACTCACGGCCACTCTTTTACCTCGCCACTCAAATATAATTTAAGTATTTTACAACTCTTTTACTGAACGTATGTTTTGGCTTTCGTAACGTGAGCTTTCGATTGACCATAATTTCCCGTGTTGTTTAATTATATAGTTACTTTTTAGCGCAGAACGCTGTCTTGTGATTTCTAAACCTTTCTATACGTCACATCTATCAATTTCTTGTTTTTTTTTCTAATTGTATAATATTCTACTATCACATGTACACACAACACTATCTAGCCCAAATTAAGCAGAGCTTGTCCTATGGGTACTAGACTATGGATAAACATACATATATATTTATTTTTGTAAATACATACATATTATACATAGAAACACCCAGAGCAAGACAAACATCCATGTTCATGCACACAAATGTTTGACTTGTGTGGGAATCGAACCCGCGACCTCAGGCGTGGCAGTCGGTTACAATAATCACTACGCACTAGGTTTTAACAACAACCAACAACAAATATTCAGATGGACACAAAAAACACTTAGGCTGAGAACAAAACTTGTGTTACACAATTTTTTGTTTATTGTGGGGATCGAACGTATAACACTCATCGCCGGGCCAGCGATAAGGCAACCGTTTAACCCTTACGCTATTAGGGCAGTAAACTATACCATACGCCGCTACTATCAATCTAAAAAAAAAAGATTTAAATACTCAAACAATGATAAAACACGCAGACAAAACAAACAAACCAAAAGAGTTAACCATTAATTAAATCAACTTTTTACATCCACAAGACCGTATAAACTATTCTGGAACCACAACACAAGTTCTGCTAACTCCGTAATGGATAAAAGCGTAAAGATAGCAAACAACACAATCAACTGTCAACTCTTTACAACTGTGACGTAGTTAATAGTGTCGCGACACGGAAAATAAGACGCAGCGGAACATTTGTCAAGTACTGCATTTAATGGCCTGGTAAACTGTTACAATTATGGAAGGAATTTATTTGAAGATGGTAGTTTAATTGAATGTTTATAAAATGATACGCAGAGATGTTTTGTTATATTTCACCAGATTTGTTTTATGTTTCATGTTATAGGGGAGAAGCCTATTACCATCTAACATGCGTATTTTCAGACTTGGAACTGCTACAGAGAATTTTCTAATCGAACCAGGACTCACGAGTGAATGAAAAGTTTTACGTAGACTAATTCCCTTTAAAATTAACGTAAATACATTCGTTTTTTAAATTAACAAATTATAAACACTTAGTTTGTAAATTCTTAGTTGTTTTGCCAATTGTTCTAACTAATTTTATAAATGCAAATGTAAGTTTGTTTGTTTGTTCCGCTTTTATGCCTTAACTGCCTGACTGATTATCATAATAATTCGCGTACACGTTGTCAGGGGATTCCTTTAATCTAGAAAAAATACTTGGCCCGAGAGATAGATAGTTATGCAATATAATATTCGAATATCTAAAGCATACGTGAATGTGGGGACGCCAAAACAAACCCCAATAACTGTACCTCGCATAAACCGCAAAAACAAAAAATCACACCATAAATCTAAATTCGAAGCAATTGAAGCGAACAATCGAAGCAGTTAATTTGCTTCGTCTCGATCACTTAGCAATAATTGCACGTTCGTATTACATCTCAAACTAGAGACTGATATTACACAAGTTGTTCATAATAATTGGTTGGGTTACCTGTGAAAGTTAAGCTTTCTACAGCTTGGGTAGGGTAATGAATATCTTCATAGTTTCTGTTAGAAGCCGAGCACTTTACATTCTCTTAAAATTACTTTTCATTGCGCCGTTTAAGGCTGTTGAATATGGATGTATCACGCAAAGTGTTAGTAAGGTAGTTCTATTTTATGCTAGTTGATAAAGCTGATAATCAAGTTGATGATGAGATAAATTAGAAAATCTCTTTGAATTTCAATATGATCAGGTAGATTGATAAACGTAGGTAATTACTGTCTTAAGATTAAGTTATTACCAGGAGAACTAAGCACATTCAGAAAATAAACTATGAAAAGAAGAGCCACACGCACTTCTTACTGAAACCAGTAGAGGAATGAATTAAGTATTTTTCTACTATATCGTAAAAGTCAATTCATTTTATTCAGTAAGTATTTAAAAATTTCAAAAGTAAGTAAGTAGTTTTTTTGCTTCCGATATTTAAATCCTATGCTCCAGAATCGACAACGATATCTCCATAATATTGATCGTTTATAGGCTACAATGACTGTGTACCAACAATGTTGATTAAAAATCCACCAGTGACAAAACATTGATCTACAAATAGTTGTGCTGAATCTAGGTGTTCTTTGTGTCTGTTGTTTGATTTGTAAATTCCTACATGACATAAACATTACTTCTTGTACAAAATTTCTCTTTTTAAAGGCAAAGAGAAAATATTTTGACTTTAATCAAATGCAAAATGTAAATTCCTACGTGACATAGACATTACTTCTTGTACGAAAGTTATCTTTTAGGAAAAGAGAAAATATTTTGACTTTAATCAAATGCAAAATATGTTTTTATCAAAAATAAAATAATTAGAAAGTCAATTTTAATGACAATCTATGATCAATATAATTATCACTAAATCGGTGGCAATTCATATTTTTACATCACGGTAAAAACTGTATCGTCGGTAGAAAAATCAAAGGCAACTAAAAGAGCAAAGAAAAACGTTACTTTGTTACTGAACTCACCGTTGTATTTAAAAATAATTGACGGGCGGAAAATTGTTGTTTTGGCTTTGACCTAGTTTGTTTTCAAGAGGAACCTAAATGGCAATTATTATATTATTTACGAATTTGGGCTCAACACAAATGCCGCCAGCGATGCGTGCGGGTTTGCAGGTTTATACGTGCCAACATGCCTTTGGTTACACATATATACGCCAGGCTGCTCTTGACTCGTATGTAATGTTGTAGGAAAATGTAAAGACAAGTAGGTCACAGTGTAATATTGACTACAATCCGGTACAGACAGATTGGTAGGTCTCCTCAGTTTTATTGCTTCAGGTATATCCATAAACCTGGGTTTATGACTATACAAAAGATAAACTCACTGTTGTATACCCCAAAGGGGTTAGTCGAAGTTCACGTTACAATAAACCCACTTTTCATCAGCTATGATTTTAGATACGAATTCCAGCTTCTGTGCTATTAACAATTTTTCGGTGAATTCTCTTTTTCTTATTAAGAATTGTTCAGAAGTTGCATTCAGTACAGCTGCACCACCGAGGCTGTCGGAAGATTCAAAACTCTACTAAAATACCTTTAGAACATAAAAATAATTGTTACGTCGCAATCTCTGCATTTATAAAATCAAAAGCCAGTTTAAATCTGGAACACAAATTTGGAAGACTAACGGATGATATTACACCTAAAACCAAAACTGAGTTGTAAATAGTAATTCAGTTTGTCGCGAGACTTGCAAAAGCTAAGTTGGACACAGTTCCAACTATATTGCAGCTTTGATAAACACTGGAACCTATGTAATTTAGTTTTCGTGTTAAAACTAGTAGCTCAGACCAAAATTCGTGTTGCTCTGGGTTTATAAATTATTAATCTTGGCTTCCTTTGATGTATTATGTATTTCATTGGAGATCGTAAGGTACAAGGTATTAGCGTCGGCAAGTGAGTAAAAGAGAGTATGAATAGGTAAGATGGGATTACGGTAGTAATGTCAGGTAAAGAGCGTAATTTTGCTAAGTGAGAATTCGCAGATTCAGTGGAGCAACGGTATTGAAAGCTTCTGTTGTTGTCTAAGGTTTGTTTTCCGGTTGAGCGACATGGTATTGAGCTTTCCGGTCAAAAAATGTTTAGTAGCAGCATGGATTCTGAAATTCTGCCCGACGGCAATGAGTTCGCTCCCAAAATTGTGGGACCTAACACCATACTTTGTAATATGTAATACATTTTTGCCGGGTGCGCCGAAGTTCACCTAAAATTTCAACTCCGATAATTGGAAATCCGAAAATTTTCATCCTAATATTTTTCATCCTAACAATCACAATTCCTAATTACTTTGTCTCTAATGTTAATAATTCCGGAGCATTCAAATTCATAATGTCAGTAGCAATAAACATCTATTATACGTTTATTTGTTTTCCTATATTTTCTCAACATAACCATCGTTCATACTATTATTCAGTCATATCTTTTTTGTTTAGATTTCTTTTTATTCATAATAATCAATATTATATACATTAATTTTGCGTAACTTTGTTTTCACATAACATATAGGTATAACATATAAGTATAATAGTACCATGGTACAAGTAGTTAAATACATGTTTTCATATATACATTTAAATTAAATAAGTTTAATATTAATCGAATCGGTCCTATTCCTAATTATTGGTTTAGGTTAGGTTAGAACTGTGACCCCAACGCACGAGCCGAGCGAGCGTAGCAAGCGTGCCGCGGCAGCGGCAGGCGAAGTGCCAGAGCCGAATTGGTCCTTTAGTTATTGGTTTAGTTACGGTTACGGTAAACTCCCAGGCCATAAGCATAACCGTAAACGAGTCGTGTTTTATGAATTTTATTCATTAAAGACTATAAATAATAATCATTAAAACTATAAATATCATCTTCTACCCACATATATTTTTTATTACACTTGGTAAATGTTTCTTTCTGAGTATGAGTGAAAATATTATGGTGAGTATGTTTAGGGATAAAAGCGTTATGATAAAAAACAGTAGGAGTTTAAATATATTTACATTAATGATGTTATTAATTACAATTTTCGGAAACATCAGTGTTATGAGCATCGCCGGTAGCATTACAAATAGTATGAATGAAAACTTTAGGATGAAAATTTTTAGGAAGAATGATCATTCGGGTTTCAAATAGTTAGGAAGAACAATTTCGGGTAAATAACTTTAGGTGAGCCAATATGGACCCATTTTTGCTTACCACTTCGGCGATATAGGTATATGTATGTATGGAGTTTTAATTGAACAATGGAATATTTTGTAATAGAACCCTCACCTGCTTTAATAGATCCTACATATAGAAATAAATACTGTTGTATATTCATACAAAATATTTCATGTATAGCTGTTTGATATTAGCTGGACTATGGTAAGTCTTAAGTAACGAATAGCAATCATGTTGCTATCATGGCTTGAAACAAACCTGGAAAGCAAACACTTTAAACCACAAATTTATTGATGTAGATTGTTAATAACGGCCAATGTCAAAATAAAAAAACACGCTTCAAATCATCATCATTATCAATTTATTTTATTTTAAATAGTCTCAAATCTATATCCCTAAAAGGGTAAGAGGTGTATCACACCTATGTTTAGTTCCCACCTGACAAGGGGCTTATCGCCAACAACCGGAAACAGCTCTAGACTCCGTACTGCGACTAAGATTTCTTGACAGAACAACCGAAACACTCGTGCAACAGTCACATTAATTAATAATAATTTACAAGATTCACGACATCAAATTTAATATGGTTGGAACCTGCAAAATTTAAAGGGAATGATAGAGGCACCGAGTTTTCACGATAAATGTTGCTGATTGTTTGTGCCTAACAACTGTTGTCGTGGTAGAAAGCACCGATTGCTGGCGGTTCCAGCGTGCCGTACTGTGGCACGCTTTAACTCACCCATATCACGGTCACTAAAGCAGCTTAACGTTCTCTTGGACTTTAACCCAGAAGTTGATATTTTTGCGGATGAATGGAAGCTGTGCTCGCTTCTGTTTTGACATTCCTTTGAGAGCTCATGTCACTCCTTTTCTAAATAAACACAAGATTCTGAAAATGAAACATCGTCGCAAACTTCACCTAGCATGTCTTCTTTTCGGAGTCATTAAACATAGACAACCTCATTACTTGAATGTAAAATTGAAACAGGTTTCAAGCCAAAAGTCATATGGGAAACGGCAATGTGCATTGCAATTATCGACACAACGTCATAAATCTGAAGCTTTTAGGGGAAGTTTCCGTTACGCTGCAACTAAATGTTGGAACAACATTCCACCCCCGATTAGGAATCTGCAACATGTTCAACGTTTTAGGGCAACACTAAAGAAATATTTATTTGATCACCAAAAAGGCCAGGAAACACAGCTGCATGATACAAGTGCTATATAACCATGTAGAGAAATTACAGTCGCTAACATTAATGTCTATTTATATATATGGTATTGTTAACATATTGCTACCGTAATCGCTATTAGTATTATTATTGTATTATTGTTGTATTAGTTGTGTTAAGTTTATTAGTTATATAAAAACCAAGCATGGTCGCAACGGAAGACCAGCGCTAGTTTTTTCAAAACTAGCATTTTGCTGAGTTGCGACCAATTTGCAGTAAGATTTGTTTTTTTCTTTTTTTTGTAATTAACTTTTTCTGATGTATGTAGTGCATAATCTGCTGCAAATAAATGTATTTTTCTTTCTTTCTTTTCTTTTTCTATTATGATTAGAATGTATGAGGTATTGTGAGCAGAAGGCGTGAATGCTAAATTTTAAATTTATGCTATATTATTGTGATTAAATAGTGTAATTGGCGCAAGTCGTTCTATCTGATGTAAAATAAATAAATAAGATAATATAAATACCTCTTAACTAAAACAACTACGATCTCGAATTTTTAATATTCAAAACACCACATAGCCTAAGATTGTACATACTTACTAGTAATGATAGAGTATGAAAGTCTGGTGTCATTCAAATTACCCCGCAGAGTCTACCTCGTTACGATATGAAGGGATAACAGAGATATATAGAAGGACAGTAAAGGACCCTTATTATAAGATATATGGGGGTGCCGCATACATGTAAGGTCGAATTGATCTATGACTTGGGACATTTCTTTAGGTACTTTTGGGATCCTTGGGATGAAATTACGATTGGATATTTTGTTAAGTTACTTATAGTAGAATGCAGTTTTAGGCGCTTTATAGACGCTTCGATCATGCTGTGGTGTAAGGTTGCATTTCCGTTGGCATACGATTGTGAGGTTTTGGTTTTAATTGCCGGGTTGGGTAAAGTGTTATTGAATTTTTATGCTAGGAAATTCTGCAGCATGCTCTCTGAAAATGTGCCCGAAATACGGCAATAGGCCGGATGCCTATCACCGTATTTCGAGCTGGTCAATACGTGGCTGCAAGCTCCATCGGGTATATAATATAAAAACTAAAGTCTAAGGAATTCTAACACCCATATTCTAAGACGTTTCCTCAAACGTTCCTCGACTCCACTCAACCTCACTCGAGGAAATCAGTATTCACAGTTGCAAAAAATCTCCTCCACTCGGCCTCCCTCGACATCTTTCCTCACTCGAGGTGAGGAAACAACTGTCAAACTCAAGGTACGTCGCGACCAACCTTAAGGAATACTCGAGGAAGATCTACGCCATTGTTACCTTATCCCCTACGCTTATAAATACGACTCTTAATTCTTTTTGAAGATTTATAAAGCGTTTTGTAATGGATTTTCAACGATTTTTGAATTATTTATATGATAATCCGTACGATTATCCTGAAAGGCGTCATTTGCGAGACGCAGAATATACTTCAATTCTAATATTATAAATGTGAAAGTAACTCTGTCTGTCTGTTACGTTTACGGCTAAACCGCTAAACCAATTTTGATGAAATTTGGTATGGAGTTAGCTGAAACCTCAAGGAAGGACATAGGCTATTTTTTCAAATCCATTGCCCGAGTTATTTTTCAAGTCCATCCTATAGGGGATGAAAGTTTGTATGTAAGTTTAATCAAAATTCATGCGGGCAGTACCGCGCGTTCAACTAGTAAATTATATTTTAACTTTATACAGTTCATCAACAGCCTGTCAGGCCAGTGTTAGCTTCCTTAGTTGCCTTTTAAGACACCCTTGAGACGAAATGGGGTGATGTCATTTGTATTCTAATCAGTCATGGTAACATAAAATGAACATAAAATGTTATATAATTGTGTAGTTATCAATACAGAAATATTACTGACAAGGGCAGGAATGTGGCTGTGTTGACAAATGAGTTTGTAATAATAGTGCAAACAAAAATTTTAATAGGGTTATTGAAATAAATAATACAGTATAATTCAAAACATTCAATCTATTTAATATTTTTTAGATCTAATTCTGCTGCCTCTCTTTTGGCTTGGTTGCAATGGAGAAGCTCTTCTGCACCTTGTCGCTCTATTACTGCCTTTTTATAAAGCTCTTCTGCTGCTTTTACAAGCCACTGCTTTTCTTGGAGCATTATCTTATGCAATTCTTCTTCCCGTTCTTGAGCACGTTCATAATTATTTTTTCTCATTTTAAATTCTTCGCTAATGACTTTAGCTCTAACATTTTTACCTGGATGGGCATAACAAAAATAAGAATATAGTGCTTATATAATTAAAATTAAAGCTAATACTTGAAAGTGTAGGTTATTTTTATGGAAATTATAATGAATTCCATATTAATTTATATTTGTACATACAGATATGATAAAAGTCTTAAAACATGTTAAATTTTATAAGAATATGTACTGTCAATGTACACATCTCCCTAATTTTCCACTGATTAGGATTGGTTTTTAAGTTACACATAATATTATTTTCATGGTAGGTAATTTCTGTGACATTATTTTTATTTCCTGTTACATGGGACGGGTGGCATACACATACATATAACACACCCTAGCCTAAACCACAGAGTTTTTACACTACTATTTAAATATATGCTATGATTATTTGAATAGCTGTTACCTGGTGTTTCTTGTCCACCTACACTGTAATCAGTGTGACAAGATCCAGATCGGCCATGGATATCTATAAATTATATGATACAAGTTATTTTATGTACATTACCTATACAATGTCATGATACTCATGATACTATAAAAATTATGAAGATGTAATTATATCTTTGTAAGTAAATAAAAGATAAATATAATAAATTTATTAATATATAACAAGTGTTATTCAATTACCTCTTTCAATTTCTGGTTCAGGTTCTGAAACAGTTTCTACAATATTATGTGTCTGTAGACTAGGGTTATCTTCAGGCACAGGCAGCACAGCAGTTTCCAATGGAAGAGGATATTTTTGATGTGAAGCCGTCTCCCAATTGTGTATCTCTAAATAGAAAATATTAAAATGTATTGACTTGTTTACTTTGAATTTGTTGTGATTGCATTAAATGTAATTTCAGAAATGTACCTTGAGAGGTGTCTGTTGGTAAATTGTCACTGTCAATAACACATCGTATTTCCACATCAGTCTCTTCAAGCAAAGCCTCATCAATAAGCATAGGATCCTCCTTTGAAGGTCCTGGTGTGGGATGGAAAGATCCTCCACCTGTTTTCATACGCTCTTTTTTCTCTTGAGATAGAAGAGCTTTTTTACGAGTCTTCAGATTGTCCCAACATTTCTTTAATTGTGCTTCTGTCCTCTGAAATTTGGAAATGAAGTATTTTAACAATTCTAGTTTTCCACTTACAGCAAAACTGCTTTTGTCTTATTAATAATTATTGTATTTAACTATTAATTATTAAATAAGATAAAATTGTTATATTCTAGTGTTCAAAATACTATGCCAAATTAAATACCACGAAATCACGGAATTCGTATTTTAAGCGTGGTATTTACAATATTATGATTTAAAAGTGAATTATATGGGCTATGATATATTAGTTTCTTACCTTAATATTTGTTTCAATTGAGTTGTACTCCTCCATTAAGCGTCCCCAAGCCACTTTTTTTATACCACTATTACCGGCGGTTATGGTTGACGCCGAATTTAATTTATATTTTATAATTAATTCTTGGAGACACAACTTCTCCGCCTCACTGAATATTTGTCTTCCAGACATATTATGTGTGGAACAAATAAAGCTAAAGGATAAAACTTGGATCACAACACAACAAACAAATCAAACATAAACAGCTCGGAATGACGCGATGCGACACAGATATGGAAAAACAAACATCTGTCAATTTTGAGGTGATTCTAAACAAAAACATTAAAAAGTATGATAAATCTATGATTTTGTGACGTATGTAATGACGTTTTACCTCGACTCAACCTCGTTGGAGGATCCTCAAGATTACCTCAAGTCAAGAGAAAGACATGACTAAGAATACCGATTTCGAGGATTCCTTGAGGTGATCCTTAAGGTATCCTCGGTTGAGTCGAGGTTGAGGAAATTTTGAGGTAACTTCTTAGAATATGGGTGTTAGTCTATGCATACAGACGTAATATCAAAATCAGTAATAGTAATATTATCTGGAAAGACAGTTTTTTAGACATAGGCCTATTTTTTCAAATTTCCCTCAAAATATAAACTTAAGGAAGAACAGGATTTTGGCTATTGTTTATATTTTAAAGATTTGTAGCAATTTTGGTTAAAAATTACTAGTATTCTTGTGAAGTGGGTTCACGAGTGGGATACGAACACGCGACTTCTTGACCGCAGGTCTATTATCTTATCCACCCCTTCAAAAGAAGATATTTTACTGTAAAAAGTAACAAATGCAAAGAAGCTACTAAACCAGAACAACCATTTTAATTCAACCACTTGACTTTAGTGTAATCAAATAATCAACAATTATGGTAGGCCGCTCTTTAACTTTTGTTTGTATAAGGCTTTGGTCCACCACAAGTTCAATAAGGTTGAATCTAAAACCATGAACCCGCGCTACACCAACAGACACCCTTTACTAAACTTCATTAACTAATGTTATTATTTGTCGACCATGGGATTTGGACATGTAAAAGTTTCAAAGTCAAAATATACAACATTTTATATAGAACACACTTTGTGTAGTTATTCCTTCGGCGAGTATGATTTTTCCACTAAGGTTTTATTTTATAATCAGCGAGATTACAGCCTGCCATGTTTATATTTTCACCGATGGCGCAATTACGTCTTTTGGAATTTCGACTTTATTTGCGTATAAATAGTTAATTATTGTTCGCTTTAACGGTGAAGAAAAACATGGCGAGGAAAGCTACATATCTAAGAGTTCCCTATAATGTGCCTGAAGATGTGTGAAGTCTGCCAACCTGCTATGGGCCAGCGTGTTGGCCTATGGCCTAACCCATCTCATACTGTAAAGATACCCTTGCCCGGCAGTAGGATAGTTTGAAACAGGACTGATATTATTATTTTATTTTATAAATAGCATTGGCAGCCTGTCTGATCCATATCCAAGAATAGTATTATCTATATAAGTTCTAAAAATAGAATATCGTCCAGGATAATTTAAAATTTTGGTTCGTAATAGTCTAAACTACATATACAAATAAGAGACTGCAAGACCCCGCTATTATCAATCACTTCATGACGGTTTAATGACCCAGCTAATCCAAGAGTGCTAACCTATTGCAAAAAACCCAGCGTAAGAGTTTTAACAGTGTTCACCTAATAAGAGTACCCTTGAAATATAGTACTACCTGACCCTTATTTTCCTTTAGATTCATCTTTAATTTCTTTTGATCATGATCGGCAATGAGATCGTGACACTTGGTATTGTAAGCGACCATAGGTTTCAGCAGTGAAGGAAAACATCGTGAGGAAACCTGCATGTCTGGGAGTTATCCATAATGTTCTCGAAGATATGTGCAGTTTGCCAGCCCGCACTAGGCCAGCGTGGTGGACTATGGCCTAACCCTTTTCACACTGAGAAGAGGTCCGTGCCCAGCAGTGGGACAGTTTAAAACAGGGCTGATATTATTATTATATAGGTTTCAGTAACCGCTAATCATAGAACCTCAAGCATGTTTGCCGCCTTGGTAGTAAAAAAGGACTATCTTTAGATTTTTGAACAATTTTCATAAAAATAGCTTCGAAAACATTTCAGACGAAACCTATAAATCTGTTTCCAAAAGTGCTCTTAGATATGAAAGATAAAATATTCTTTCTGCTATGTATGTTTGTCCTTTCTGTATGTCCCCCAAGGGGCGTTCCTTGAGGATATAATAAAAAACGTAAAAGACACTCGTAATATTTCTACGACGGCCTGTTACGTCACCAAAAATCTTGACAAAGTCAGTTTTCCCCAAAGGGTTATAGCAGTATTTGGCAATAATGTGTATAACATTTGTTATATTGAAAATATCAGTAGTCTTGCAACTTTTTTATTTTTATTTGTCTACTAGTTTCTGCCATCGGTTTCACTCGCCATGGATAGGAATGATCCCCGTTAGACTAGTACCACTGCAGCTATAGTGTATATGTATGGAAATGACGTCGCAGTGAAAGAAAAGTCCTTGTGAACTAAGTGCTAAGGCTAGTCTTACATGAGATTGCAATCAAATAATTATGTCACTGTGGAAAAAAAAGCAGCGATAGCTCAGTGGGGAGATCAACTGACTGCAATGCAGACGACCCTTGCAGAGAGATCCTTCTCGGGTTCGAACCCGCGTCGCGCACCACTGACTTTCGGAAGTTATATGAGTTTTCGAAATTATGTGCGCATTGATTGACAATTATTGCCTGCTCCGTGCCTCGGAGAGCACGTTAAGTCGTCCGTCTCGGCTGCCATGAACATCTATGGCAGTCGTTATTGGGGAAGTCGACACAAAAGATCCCACTGGGTCGGAGTCTCGCCGGTCTGTACTGATTAGGATTTGGGGACAAGACCTGTCTATAACTGGTCCCTGAATGTGCTCTCGGGCACTGGAAGATACAGAGGCCCCCACTTATATACCTAACAGGTGGGAAAGTGGGAACGCTATATCATAAACTAAAGTAGTCTGTAGAGGGAAGGGTCTGGCCCCTACACAGGATAAGTTAAAGATGTCACTGTGGATCTAAACGATCAATAAAGGCACTATTGTCATGTATTATCAGAAAAAGCTGGCAACAGATTGCACCAGCTCTTTCTCTTATTAAAAGATGACTCCCGCTAGGAAAATATCCTCTGCCGTGGTGTACGTTAAAAACTGAGGCAATGGCAAAAAAATACACAAACTCAGAACGACTATTTTTCGACTGCCCAAATGTTTGTACTGTGTGGGGTTTCAACCCAATTTAAGTATTGTGTGGTTCAAAGTCAGTCTGGTATACAGATGATTATTTCTGGTGTCATATTTCTGGTCTCGAGTTATTTCTGGTGTTGCAAGCATCTAAAGTTACGGCTAAAATGCAAAGAAAGAGTTCAGGTATAACTTAGTAAATATAGCAGCGACATGGTTTGTTAGGGCAGCTGATCCTAATCTGACTGCACGGGTTGTATAATGGCCTAAGTGGTTGTCTCAGCACTGTCACTACAAGACTTTATAGACCCAATAATAGTTATTCTGAATCTGAATGTTCTTTGTGACCGAAATTTGAATGTTTGCAAAGTCCTACACGACACAGAAATTACGTAGATGCCGAAAGAAGTCTTAAAAAACTGCCTTACTCGAAGAAATTTATATTAACGAGCATTTGCTCGCGGCTTCGCTCGCGTATAAGTTAGGTTATGTTAGTAACAGTACTTTGTTTAAAATAAAAATCTTATGTTACTCAATGATAATATAGCTTTCAAATGAAGAAAGAATTTTTTAAATTGGTTTTTTATTTTTGAGGTAAACCATTACAAACACACAAACAAACAAAAAATCAAATCTTTCCTCTATATAATATTAGTATATCTAAACTAGGAAGATTAATTTTTACTTTACATTGAAGTTATTTACCACTCGGTAAGCGTAACTAGACATGAGTACCTTATGCCTCATTTTATCGTAAAGCCGCAATATCTATGTCACGGTGTTACCTTAAACATATCTTCCTATAAAGCCCTTCCAGTCCCATGACGCTGTAAATATTATTCGGAAACAGGTAGGCCTTCCGCCAGCTTATAAATATATTACTAGGATTACTCAGACCAACATATTGTATTATAAGCTAGTTGATACCCTTGGCTTTGCTCGCGTAGGATTATTACTAGGTAAATAGCCAGTGTTCTTACTTCAGCTATCTCATTAGCCGGAGTAAATATGAACTGCAGCTTGCAGGAAACCACACAATAGCTTCTAGGACTATTGCTGCATATCAGACACATTGCCAGATATGGAGTCTGGCAATGTACCTGCTGCTAGCTATTACTGACATCTATAAAAAGTGGCAAGACCGTCTTAGTAAACGAATCGGAAACCTGTCGTTCACACGAAAACGTAAACGTGAACTTATGCTAGGTTCAAACAAGCCAATTTCAAAATATATAAAGCTTTTAACATTAAAATCTTTTTAAGCATCTGAAGCGGGAGAACGAGACAATGAATACAATATGTGAAGCGATATCTTGTTCTCGCGCTTTCAATGCCAATGCTTAATTAAAAAGGTAAACTCGCCTAATTACGACCTATGCAATAAAAATGATGATGTGTATCGTCTATTAATGAAATGTGTCAGGTATGCTGTATAATAGAACCCAGTTTATCAATAAATTTAAATTCAATTTATATAATGTCAGCACGTTTCAAAGTATTCTAGCTGAACCAAACTCTGATAAAGCTTAAATTATATATACATTAACTTTCGCTTCAAAAGTGATTTTGATTATTATCTATTAAGGTAAGCCTGTGCTATTGTGTTAGTAGTTGTTTTTTTAGAATAAGGAACGATGAGATTGAGGTGGTTATTATTTTATACAAAAAAACCCTTATAATAAATAAAGAAAATAATTGCCAATGCTTTAAGAATTGGTGGTAGAACCTTATTGTTCAAAACCGTATCCTTAATTTTTTACAAATATTACAAATGCAAAAAAGTGTTTGTCCTCATGTCACGTAGCAGCGGAGTAAAGGATCAGCATGACTTTTTCCATAGGTAAAGTTTATGGGCCGAAGACATAAGCTACTTTTTACGATCGGAAACAGAGCGACGCCGTGTGTAATAGCTAGTATGTATGTACTTATAAATAAAATTTAACGAATAAATATTTCAGTGATTATTTGATCGTTGTGAATCGAATTTAATTTAAATTGATTTAATAGGAACTCAAGAAGAAGTAATTAAATATTAAATCAAATTTAAACATCAGCATGGATGTATGAAATAATTTTGATTACGATTCAATCAACTGATTTTAATATTCAGGCGGCCTCGATAACGTAGTGGTTAGTGTAACCGACTGTCACGCTCGATTCCCGCACAAGTCAAACATTTGTGTGAATGGACATGGATGTTTGTCTTGGTCTGGGTGTTTCTATGTATAATATAATAGTATTTACAAAAAAGTATATATGTATGTTTATCCATTGTCCAGTACCCATAGTACAAGTTCTGCTTAGTTTGGGCTAGATGGTGTTATGTGTATGTGATATAATATTATATTATATGTAGATACACGCCTGCTTCATTAGGGAGAGAAGCAGACATTAAAAAAAGTATCATTGCTAAATACATTCTGTTGCCAGAAAATGTATCCAAATAATACCTTATTAACAATTATTTTATGTTAAATTGATTTTGTTTACTAACGAGGTAATTTAAGTTCACTAATGAGCGCGTTTCGCCGAAATACCAATCAATGGGCTTGGCGAGTAACATATATGTATGTACAAATAAAATGTATTGATAAACAAGCATTTAAAATGAAAGCCTTTTTTATATAAGAGCAAACAACGTGTGTGACGAATGTATTATCTATAGGTACTTTTATACTAATATTATAATATAAAGAGGAAAGATTAGTTTTTTTGTTTGTTTGTAATGATTCAACTCAGATACTACTTAACCGACTTAAAAAAACCACTCACCGTTAAAACGCTTTATTTTGTTTTTTTTTTACGTGGTGGATTGACGCATACCTCTTGGCGGGGCGACGCGCGACGGGGAGGTTATGGCTCACCGAGGAGTGATGATCCCGATAATACCGAATAAACCTACCACGGTGTTCCTCGACATAACCATAGTCGGCGGGACCGCGCGAATCGCTTTCACATGCAATCGCTTCCCCGCCGTTTTGGCCCGCCGTATGGAACGGCAGATGCTCGGCGGAAGATGCTCTCGGGCACTGGAAGATACAGCGGCTCCACCTAATATAACTTTGATGGTTGGTGTAGGGGAACGCTATATCATAAACTGGACTAGTTGAGAGAGGGGATGTCCCCTTGGGGAGAGACGGACACATGAGGCAGGCGCGCGTGCGAACACGCACGCCGCTACTCGGACCTGGTGCTAATCGGATTTCGGGCAGGCCCACGTAGCTCACCACCCCCAGGTCAAACCTCAGAGTGGCTGGCGGTCATATCGCGCCCTCTGGCACCCGGTACTGCGGTTGGGGAGAGGGCTTAAGCGCTCACTTTCCCGCTCGGCCGCCTCCTTAATGGAAATTGCTTGCTCACACAAGGAGGCGATGATATTCCACGACCTCTCACTCCGGACCATAGACTGAACTACGGCCGGGAGCGAGAGGGCAACCGATCCGACTGCCGCGATCAACTCATGGCGCTGCGATGCCCAGGCGGGGCAAACCGCCAAAGTGTGCAGCGCCGTGTCCTCAACAACGTCGCGGCAGTCGCCGCAGTGGTGACAACCGGGCGTCTCTTGCCGGCGTATACGACACAGGAACCGGCCAAAACAACCGTGGCCAGTCAGAACCTGTGTCAGCCGGAAGGTGAGGGCGCCATGCCGCCTCTCCAGCCACTCCTGAAACACGGGACTTACCGCCACGATCGTGGCGTGCCCGGCACTGGGGTGCACAAGTCGCTCCTTCCAATTCGCCACTAGGACCTGGTGGAGCTCGGACCTCGCCGCCTTGATAGCG
The DNA here is from genome assembly GCA_963675205.1 of Catocala nupta. Classification (NCBI taxonomy): domain Eukaryota; kingdom Metazoa; phylum Arthropoda; class Insecta; order Lepidoptera; family Erebidae; genus Catocala; species Catocala nupta. The sequence goes on from OY776096.1 coordinate 3,359,538, forward strand.
GGAGGATCCGGTCCTTCGCCCCGAGCTAGCGCCTCCTGGCGCCAACGATAGAGCGACGCCAGAAGCGCCGCTTCCAGGTCCCATGGCATCGATCCGGCGAGGAGGCTCGCAGCCTCGAACGAGATCGTGCGGTATCCCCTAATCAACCTGACGGCCATGGCGCGCTGTGGAGCACGAAGCGCCGAGATGTTGCGGGCCGTCAGGTTGTCCACCCAAACTGGGGCCCCATATAGGGCCATGGACCGCACGACCCCCTCGTAGAGCCTCCGGCAGGAGGTGTTTGGCCCCCCAAGGTTGGGCAGAAGGCGCGAGAGCGCGCCTGCAGCACTCCGAAGAATGGGGGCCAAACGACGAAAATGATCTTATCTTATCTTAATTCGGGGGCCAGTCAGTGTTAGACACATAACAAAAATGATAAATAAATAAACAAATAATAATTATTATTATTAATAATTATAATTATTATTATTAATTATTATAATTATTATTATTAATTATTAAATTATTTGATAAATAATTTGTCTGGCGACACTTCAACCTAGTGGGATATAGTATCATACAGTTATCGCTTAATTTTCATAAATAAAAAGTTAGACTATAAAGTTAAAACAGCAAATAAAAATATCAATGACTGAGTAAGGGTGGCACCCGCATTTCAGAGCTCATCAGCGTCTTTCGATTTCCATGACAACGATCAATGAAACGATGCAAGTCAATCGAAACATCGGGAAATGAACAGGTATTTATACCTTAATAATAGGTAATATACCTTAAAATAATTACCAACGTGATTAACATCCGCTGTAAGACTGCGCCGAGCGACATGTGCCAAAATAGGTGGTCACAGTTAAGTGAATAAAACCAACACTTTTTGTTTAATACAAATATAAAATATACATTGACCATAACAATGAATTAGTTTACAATTACTGCGTGTAAAAAGAAATTAAAATAATTAATATCTTCGCCTACAAAGTTACGTGAATTTGCACGAAAAATGCAAAAAAAAAAGAAACGTAAGCGCCTGTTACGTGATTTTTAGATTATAAAAGTAGAAATCTATTCTATTTTACAGCTTAAACGAAACATGAATATTTATATTACAATTTGTCCGTCCCAAATATTTAAGTTATTGGTTGACAATAAAGATACATATTTATCAAAAAGGCATTTCAAATCCTCCATACAATTTCACTATGGCGGCCGCGCGCCGATTTGAATATGCGCCGCACGAGCTCTGTCATTCTCTGTCTTACGCTCGGCGCAGATTTCATTTTACTATATAGGTATTCATGATAATTAAGTGAAATATGCCCGTACTTTCGATATTAGAACCCAAATATATATAACATATTTTTTATTACAGTTGATAACGTACGTATTTACAATATTATATTACTAACAATGTAAGTGAATTTATTGTAAGTATTAATATACCTACAATACCTTACTATTGTTATGTATTTCAATGCCTAAACCAGTATAAGCACCTCTTTGTGCAAAAACACTCGTCTTTGAGTGTTTCCACAAACTGTTTGTACAATTTGGTATGTTTGATTTAATTTTATTGTAATTGTATGTTTTCGCGAAATATAACATATTTTAGTAAATCATTGCTTTTTATGCCATATAAAAATATTATTTTTTACAAATACTAAACAACACGAATAAACTACGCAATACTAAACAAGCAATAAAGTATATAATTTTTAGCGAGGATGATAGGTGGACGAACATTAAAATGAAAGCCATATTGCCCGTGACATACTTAAACCCCGAAAATTTAATATAGGTATAATCCATGCCAAAGTCTAGGTAATACCCTACGCAGCGTAGCCCCGTCATAATAATCTTGAAAAATGTCCTACACCACAGCGTAGAATTCATACATCTCTTAGAAATCTCTCAACCTCCTTTTGGGCGAAAATGTCAAGTTGTATATACATATACTAGGCTCGGCAGCTGAATAAGAAAAATAACGGCACATAGATAAATAATACATGAATTGTTGTGACCATTTGTCACTATAACCATGAGTTATATGGGTGTACAACTAGATAAATATGCTATTAGAATGGTGGAACGATGGGTTTTATTAAGTAAATAGGGACGGGTTGCGGCTACGGAGCAATTGTTAAGGTCTCCGTTTGACTAGTAAGATTTGTGTAAGGAAATATAGGTTATCGATGTCAATTTATATAAGTCGTGTTTATTCAAATTTGACAGGCATTGCATTTGTTTTGTTTGTTGGCTTCTGACCACGACTTCGTTTGTTTTGAATGTAGTTCAGTGATAGTTCGGTTTTTTATGAAATATTATACTAAATAGTTCAAGCTACATATATTTCAGGATATGTATAGTCGATTTTGATAATACATGCCTTATTTCTTGAGTTAAATGTTGTTTATTAATGTATTGAGTTTCATAAATAAAGCCACAGTAGTTTTTACGTGACGATTGTTAAAATAGATAATGCTAAAAAGCAATTATTTATATCGAGTATCTAGTATAGTATCTACACTAATATGTACCACGAGGATTAAAAAAATGGTTTAACATTGTTATACCATACCAAACCATACCAAATAATTCTCCGCAAATTTCATTGGCCAAATTATCACTTAGCAAATAAACTCATCACAAATAATTGTAACGTTTGGCAAGTGACTGTTTAAACAATAACTTGCTTACCAAATAATTCTTTTAGCAATTTTAAAGTAGTCAAATATTAAATTTCAGTTAGTATAACATATTTTACCCAAAATAAAATAAGCGAAATATTCAGTCAACGACAATTAATGATTTGCATCTTTATGTCAGTTGCACAGAATGTTTCTGGTTTTACATTAAAAAATATGTTTCTGGCATGGGCCGGCCGCTGCTGTGGCACGCTCGCATCGCTTACTCGGCTCGTAGGTTCTGTGGTTACAGTCTAACCTAGCTGTTATTAAAAAAAGATATATCCCAAAAAATCTCATTTTTGTCATAACAAATTATTCGACTAAATGTTTATTGTCTAAATACTGCTTGCTGTAATAAATCATTTGATTAAAGACCAAATGCCTTGCACTGGTATAAAAAAAGGTTGCTAAAATTTGTTTAGTTAATGAAAATTTGTCAAAATAATTTGGGCAAAACGGCGGGATCCCTAAAAGAAGCGTAAAGTAATGCCAATGTACTAGTTGCCATATCAATAAATTTGTCTCGTAAGCCATACATATGTACAAAGGATCATAAACATTTCAAGGTCTTTAATCGTTCTAATGAGTAGCATTCAAATTACCCATTACCGCAAGGGACTGCTTGTCACGTTATACTTTACCCGATATTGTTGGACGTAATTTAATTAAAATTGTAAACAGTTTACAATATAAGTACCCAATTGATACATTAGGAATATACACGACTAGCTGTCCCCGCTGTTTGATCCCCGTTTATGATTAAATAAATAAATATAAATAAATAAATAAATATAAATAAATAAATATTAATAAATAAATAAATATTCTACCACAAACACACAACACCATCTAGCCCAATCTAAGCAGAGCTTGTATTATGGGTACTAGACAATGGATAGACATACATATATACTTTTTGTTTTGTAAATACATACATATTATACATAGAAGCACCCAGACCAACACAAACATCCATGTTCATGCACACAAATGTTTGACTTGTGCGGGAATCGAACCCGCAACCTCAGGTGTAGCAGTCGGTTACACTAACCACTACGCCATCGAGCCAATCCGCTCCCGTCACTTGTAGCATGATGTTATATAGCCTACTAGATTTTACTCCCAGCTTCACTCGTGTAATTTTGGGTTATATTAGGTTAGGTTACTAACAGAACTTTTTTTCTGGATGAATGATATCCTATCCTTTTCTGTTCCCCTGACAACTATGCGAAATTATGCGAAATTTATCATGATCGGTCAAGTAGTTATGGCTTGAAAGCGTAACAAACATGCAAACAAACAAATTCATGTTCACTTTTATAATATTACTTGTTACGATGTTACGTATGCATAAAGATTATATGTGAAATAATTTTTAAAATCGTTTCATCAGTTTTTGATATTATTTATTACAAACAGGAATATATCTGTTATCTTAATATTATTAGTGTCGATAATAATACATAACAATGAGAATACAAAAATACAAAGTATGAATGTTTTATAAGAAAGAATAAAAGAATTTTGCGCCATAAGTTAAAAAAGACTGACTGAAGATTACAGCCAAATAATCTTTTGTTGTGTACCTGCGGTGAGTAAAGTTTCCAGTGCTAAGGGCGCTGTATTGTCTAAGAGAAAATGGCATTTTTTTGCAAGGCGCTGCGACTTTTTGATATCTTGCGATATTTTCGCGCCTTCATCCAAAAAAGGTGGACACAGGGAGTATAAGACCTACATTTCTCCAGTGGCCTTGGTTCGCAAATAATAGAGGGCTACCTCAAGGCCAACCAAGGCTACTGAATTTTTTGACAGAAAAATCCGACAACGCCCGAGCCAGGTAACGTAAGCGGTAAGGTACATCATGCCCAGCAGTCACATTGTTGTATTTAATTAATCTATTTACTTACTGTGCAGTCAATACTCTTAGTCCCGTTGGGAACATGTAACTCACAAAACCCACATCCCTAAACAATTACGACACCTGCAAATACGACTATACTGAATCAGAACAAAACACACATTTAAAAACAACGATTATTTGAAAACTTACTCGCGTTTCAAAACGCTATTTGCCCTAACCAAACTTACATATGAAACAAAACAACTAGTTACAAATGTCGACCGACCGGCGACCGTTTACACAACAACCTGCTCTCTAGTCATGTTTACGCAATAACTTCAAATTTACCTTCAGTGAAAAATAAGCACTAACTTAGAAATACTAAATAAAAAGCCTTTTCTTGTTCGGTAGGTGTGTGTTCGCCGTGACATGTTTATCGACAAAGGTATCAAGGCTGCGGGAATATTGAATATCTATGTGTAAAAATGTAAATGTTGGTGAAAGTGAAAGGCGAATACAATGTTTGTATTCATATTCGAAGCTTGTAAAAAGGTAGTCTTGACATCTAATGATATGTTATTGACTGTTCTAATAGGTAATTTATTATTTACTAATATTATTTGTTTTTACAAAAATTGTTGAAAATTTGTGGTTCTTATCTCTAATTTGGTTTTGATTCGGTCCATTGGAAAAAGTGCCATGTTGGCCGTATATTCTCTGTGCTTGTTCGATAGATGGCACTGGTGATACACCACATTTTATGATGCTATCGCTTGAGACAGGGTTATATTGAATGCTGAATTGCTTAATTTATTTGCTTCATATGATTTGCATAAGTATCACATTTTGGGTGATCATTCCTTTACATACGACAACAGAATTAATTTAATTCAAAAATTATTACTAAGATATTGAAAAAGCATTGAAGTCCAAACTCATTCACCGATGTTATTAAAACTAATAAGACACATAATATGTGAAACTCTATATATTTTCTTTTCAGAGAACAAAGGCATTAAGGTACCTTAATATATTTTCAGCAAAGAAATTATAAACTTTGGAATTTTATTTTTACATTCGATTGCGTTCTTTAATGGGATAACGGTTGACGAACCTGTTTGTAAAGAGCATTGAATCGTAAAAATGAGAATGAAAAATTGTTTCTTCTTTTCTAACTTAAGATAGTTTTCTTTTATTTAAAAACGTTGATGTAATTTATTATATATCCATTTAATTAGGTTCAATGAAATCTAAAACTATTTTATGATTATTTATTTTATTGATATCGATGAGCGTCGTACTTTCAACAAGTGCAGTATTTTCATAGTATACTGTTATTGTATTTCGTGTTATTTTCTCATTAATCTACGATATTGTTTATAGTAACTACTACCAACTTTGTTATCATGGACTTTGTTAAATATACCCTACCAGCCAAAAGTTAGACTAGCTTAATGAAAGTAGGAAAATGAAATAAAACTCAAAAATAAAGTGTTTTAAGTAGGTAACCTATTTACCTCCAACTTTCATATAAAGCATTCCACATGTCTTCTTGCGAGGATGGGCCACGATTACGGACGTTCCTATCAAGCTCTTCCCAGAAAAGTTCAGTTGGATTGAGATCCGGGCTCTGAGGAGGCCACACCATGTTTTTGAAAACCCCTTGTGCGTCTTTCTTTTCTAAATATCCTCTGCATAATTTTGAGCTCTACTTTGGATAATTATCTTGTTTGAAAATGAATCCATCTCCAATTAATCGGAACCCGGAAGGAACGACATTTTGTTCTAAAATTTGTAATGCTCCTTTTTCAAAATTACTTCAATTCCGATCAAGTCGTCAGTTTCTTGGCTAGAGAAACAACCCCAGACCATAATTGAACCACCACCATGCTTGACTGTTGGGACTACACAGTCTGGCATAATCTTTTCTTGGGCGCTACGTCGAACATAAATTCTTCGTTTTAAACGGAATAGTTCAAACATGAATTCATCAGTCCAGAGAACTTTTTAAAATCTTCTTCAGTCCAATCTCGATGGACAAGAGCCCACTGCATCCGTTTTTTCTTGTTTTGTGGTCTTAACAGAGGTTTTCGAACGGCAACGCGACCATACAACTTCGCATCTCTCAAGCGCCGTTTTACTGTAGTCAATGATAAAGGTTAACTCGGGTTTTGTTCACTTCAACGCGGATTTCTGGTGCTGTTAGGCATCTACTTCGCTTGCTGGTAACAATGATAAAATTATCTTCACTAGAAGTGGTAGCTCTCGGCCTTCCCGAGCGTAGACGATTACTACCTATCTCCCTATATCGAGTTATTGTACTATAAACACAAGTCTTCGATAACATCAGGTGTGAAGCAATCTCATGTTCGGAATTGCCTTCGTTGTGTAAAACAACGATGGTAGAACACACTTCACTACTAATTTCGCGTGCCTTTCCCATTATAAGATGTCTTGACTGTAAAAACCACAAGTTTAGACTAATTGAGATTGTTTGTGAACAAATCTAAGAAACCTCAGGTAATAATAAGTCGGAAGCATGTGTTTTCGGAAACTAAATAATCTTTATTATTGAACAATGCCAAAGAAAAGCAAAGTAATTAGTAACGAGCACATCATAAAATATTACCACAGCTCTACCACCTGGCTCTTGCGTAGCATTTGTCGGTGTTTGAAAACAATAGATGTTTACTGTCCAATAACTTGAAAGTAAACAAAAGAATGACTTATTAAGATATTCGGTATTAACAATAGAATATGCAGATGTGCATTTTTTTATTTATCTTACGTGCTTTTATTGCAAGTGATAGATGATTACGTCGTATATGTGTGATCTTAAACTTTGGCCGGCATATATAGGATGTCCGGTAATTAATGGATAACCTTGAAATGTCTTATAGTAGAACTGAAGGCCGTTCAGAAAAATGAAAAAAAAAAATATATATATTAAAAAGTGCAAGCTATACTGGGTGTAAGGGACGGTGTACCGAAAACTGAAATAGTAGATTCAGACGATTGTTCTGAGTTACAATCGTTGGAATTTTCGTCAGGAAAATCCCATTCTTATCTGCATATTTTCATTTCCATGTATCATAAGTTCATAAAATGATGCATAAACCATCATTTTATTAAATAAAAATCAATTAATACCACATTTTACTAAAATACAGCAATGTAATTGAATTGTCGTGATTTAAGCGCGGACGTTGCGTTGTATCGGTAGCAATCTATTGCATACCACGTAATTATATTAATCAATATAAAATCTTTCACCATGCGTTTTTTTATTAATAGAAGTTTTCGTCGAGATATGTACCTATAGAATGACGTGTTACTAAAGTTTTCGGTACGCCGTCCCTTACACCCAGTATAGCATAGCATACTTTTAACGGTCTATCTATTAGCATAATTAGTAATTAATAATAAAACAACAAAAAACCGATGGATTTCATTCATTTATGGTCGTAGTATACAAGAAAGTTATACATGGTAATTAAAAAAAAAACACATGTCTCAGGTAGTAGTTAGGATAGATTTTGTTTCATATTTTTTCTGAACAGCCCTCAGTTCCACTATAAGACATTTCCAGGTTATCCATTAATTACCGGACATCCTGTATATCCAGTAGTCATTTAAAATGAAAGTGCAACGGGACTGTGTATCATTTATTAAAATAGCTTTGATATTCATAAGACTGAATTTGTGTGCTGTGCAGTGTGTAGCACTGTAGTTGTGTGACTTAATTATTTTGTGTATTTATAAGAAGACTGCTTCGTATCGTTATTCGTATTTTTGTAACATTATTTTATTTTCTTTAGGTTTATAGCAGACTACATTTAGCCCATGGCTTTACTCGCGTAGTTGTAGGTTAGGTTAGTAACAGTACAGTATGTCTTATTCCGTTCTCCTGATAACATGTATGCGGGTGACCCAAAACCGGTCAGTGTGGACAGCCTTGGCAGAGTCCTATGTCCAGCAATGGACGTCTTTCGGCTGAGATGAGATGATGACAACGTGTATACAAAATTTCATGATGATCGATCGAGAATTTAAAGACGAACAAATAAACTAACTTTTGCATTTATAATATTAATTATAATTAGGCTTGTGTGAGGTTTTGGCTTCAAAGATTGGCAAAATGTTATCAAGTTTTCTATTAGGAATTTCTTAACAAGCACTATGGAGTCTGACATTCTGTCTTGTCTGACTTATTATATAGTTGACGAAATGATTATGTAATAATGTAAGTATATAATATAAGTACCTACATGTGTAAAATCTTCCGGAGTTTTGAAGTATTAAAACAAACCGTTATCTTCCATGACAACTTTTATTTTATGGCACAATCACTATTAAATACTATAAACCAACTCAATTCGTAGCTCAACAACGAGTGACTGTTCTTACTTATCGAAAAATGGGAAGTAAAATAAAATAAGCACTCAACTGACTAACACACGCTATTTTTTATAACAACTGTCAGATATGTCAATTGAGTGACTGATAAATATAAAATATTCTTAAAATACAAGTTTAAATCAACGGATACATAAATAACTAGATATATTCTAAAAATACATGTTAAAATCAAGACATATTATAGTATCTACATTATATTATTTTATACGAACTTCCGTTATATTTAATTGAATCATTGACAATGTTTTCGAATTCACAACTTATTAATTTTCAAATGCGCAATATTAATATAAAATTAAAACATTAATTTCAATAAGCTAACAATTCGTCCATCCTGATAATTTTTCGCGTCCTCGCGAATCCCAACTGAATACAAAATCCCATAGGACTTACATATGAAATTCATTTGCTAAATAAAATTTCATTAACACAAAATTTTCACTATTCCATCAAAACAATGACATCATGACTTCATACAGTCATAATTATATAATAAATACATATGTGCACATTGCACTTCAAATTAATGTCTGTTCATTACAGTAACATAGCAATCATAGCAGGTTAACAGCAACACGTGCACATTGCACTTCAAGTACTTCTATCTTCACGCTTATAGCAGATAAATAACAGGTGCACATTGCACTTCAACTGGTTTTACCTTCACGCTCATAGCAGGTAAACAGCAACACGTGCACATTGCACTTCAACTAGTTACCTTTACGCTCATAGCAGGTAACATCAATACGTGCACATTGCACTTCAAGTAGCTGTAGCTTTACCTTTACGCTCATAGCAGGTAAACATCAACACGTGCACATTGCACTTCAAGTAGCTGTAGCTTTACCTTTACGCTCATAGCAGGTAAACAACACGTGCACATTGCACTTCAAGTAGCTGTAGCTTTACCTTTACGCTCATAGCAGGTAAACAACACGTGCACATTGCACTTCAAGTATTTATCTACATTCACGCTCATGGTAGTGTAGATTTTTAACATTAATGTATACAATAATAAGTTTCAAATGCTAGAATCGCTGTTTATTACATCATGACAAGGTAAATAATTAAGTTTCTTTTCTTACACGTAAATACATATAACCACACATAGAAGGGTAATATAATTACATAGTAAATCATAGCAAATATATTATTTTAGTCACCACTCTCGCTCTCGCTTGTAGACGATGCACTACCTTGATTATCAAAACAAAGCCAAGGGTGTATTTTATCGATAGAGAATACACCCTTGTATTTAGAAGTTCCTCTTTTAGTAATAGGAGTATCTGTTACCTCATATCTATCATTTTCTAAGACTTTAGTAACTCTATAAGGGCCAGAACACTTCGGTAATAACTTTCTACTTTGACCTACAGTATGCGTTGCTCTTTCAACTCTCACTAAATCTCCAACTTTAAATTCTAATGGTTTCTTTCTTTTCTTATCATATTTATCTTTTTGTTTTTCTTGTGACTTTGTAATGTGTTCATTTACTTCCTCCCTAATCTTAAGTAATCTGTCATCGGTGCTTACTGTATTTTCCTCAAGACTACTTTCAACTATATCCTCCTCTATTTCTGTAACTAAATTGCCATCATTGATCCCGGTAAGTCTTAGCCCAAACAAAACCTCCGAGGGAGTTTTACCTGTACCTTTGTTAACAGTGTTGTTTATTCCCCATTGTACTTGTAATAATCGATCATCCCAAAGATTTTCATCTTTACCGTGGTTTTGTGAAGCCAAAGAGTCCAAAATGGTTCGATTATATCGTTCGACCTGACCATTTGCCCTAGGCGAAGCGACTGCATTTTTTATATGATGTACTCCTAGTTCAGTAATAAAACTTTTGAATTTTGAACTCGTAAACGATGTTCCTCGGTCACTAATAAGTCGCTTTGGTAATCCAAACGTCCCAAAATAATCCCTAAGAACTGCGATAGTGGTAGCTGATTTAGTATTTTTTACAGCCTTTAAAACTACAAACTTTGTGAACGACTCTACAATCACTAAAATATAGCAATTCTTTCTCTTCGACTTTACAAATGGACCAACATGATCGATATGTATGGTGTGAAAGGGTGTAGCTTCCTTAGGTATGGGGTGCAAAAAGCCCTGTTTTTTTCCTGCGGGTAATTTATTATGTGCACATTCTAAACAAGAATTCACATATTTTTTTATAAACTTTCGCATACGAGGAAACCAATAGTGTTGTTTTATCTTATCCAATGTTTTATCAAACGCAAAATGACCTATTTCATCATGATTTTTGCGCAGTATCTGCCACCTACAACCCTTTGGCACCACCCACCTCAATCCATCCTCCGTTATTTTATACACTCTATCGCGTTTGACAGCAAAATTCTTTTGTATTTCTATCAAACCATCAAATTCCTTGTTAGAAAGGATTTTCTTAATGCGTTGTATTTCAGAGTCCTGATGTTGTACCACTGACAACCAATCATCTGTGATAGTCATAACGTCAAAATTATCGATAGCCTGAATTATTCCCGCATTTTCTACGGCTGGATTTCTACTCAATGCGTCAACGTGAATCATACCTCTGCCAGTTCTATAAACGATATTACAGTCATACTCCTGAATTAAACTCCACCATCGCGCGACTCTTGGTATCATATCTCGTTTTAAAAACGTTGCTCGCAGTGAATTACAGTCGGTTACAATGGTGAAGTTCAAGCCAAGTACGTATGTTCTAAATTTCACTAACGCGGCAATAACTGCTAGAGTCTCCAGCTCATATTATGAAAAATGAGATTCTTCAGGTGACGTCTGTCTACTATAATAAGCCACAGGCTTAAAAACCCCATCGGTTTGTCTTTGTAACAAAACACTTCCTACACCATGTTTGCTAGCGTCGGTATGTAATTGGGTTTCGAATTTCGGGTCATACAATGCTAGTACGGGCCTTGAAATAAGTGCATTTTTCAATTTGTCAAACGCTTCTGCCTGACTTTGTGACCAAACCCAAGCAGAATTCTTCTTTAACAACTTCGTTAGGGGACGAGCTATTTCGCCAAAAGCTCGAATAAAACGTCGAAAGAAGCTAGCTAGTCCAATAAACTGTCTAACATTATGTACATCTTTGGGCTTAGGGAAGTTTTTGACAGCTACAATTTTAGCCATACCCGGTCTTACGCCTTCGCTAGTAATCTCAAATCCTAAGTAGTCAACGCGATTTTGGAAAAAGTAACATTTTTGTGGTTTTAAAGTCAATCCTGCTTCTCTAAACTTTTGAAGTACGATTCGCAACCTATCGATGCCTTCTTCAAATGTCCTACTTGGTACTAAGACGTCATCCATATAGGCCAACGCAATATTGTAACGTAAATTACCCAAAACCAAATTGATAATTCGCTGGAAAACAGCTGGTGCATTGGCCAACCCAAAAGGCATTCTATTAAACTCAAATTGTCCATCGGGTGTTACAAATGAGCTCTTGCTTTTGCTATCTTCAGTCAATGAAATCTGGTAATAGCCAGCTGCTAAGTCTAATGCACAAAAATATTTATTTCCCGCCAAACGATCAATCTGGTCTTCAATACGAGGCAACGGATAATGTTGTTTAATCGTTTTCTTATTCAAAGCACGATAATCTACGCAAAGCCGTTTATCCCCAGTCTTCTTTTTAACTAACAGAACAGGACTTGCATATGGAGATTGAGACTCTCTAATTATACCATATTTTAAGAGTTCTTCAACCATAGTCCTGACCTCTTCCTTTTCAGAATGACTTAATTTATATGGTCGATAAACGACTGGTTCTGTATCTATTAGCTGAATATTCATTTCGGAAATGCTTGTTTGACCTAATTCAGACAAATCTTTAGCAAAACAATCGCGGTACTCGTTCAATGTATTAAATAATTGAAGTTTCTGGTTGTTATCTAAACTTAAGTCGATATTAAGGTCATCCAACGTAAGTGGAGATCTACTCCGAGTTTTAATCTCTTGTATTGTATTTACGCCTTTAATGTTATTACTAATATGAAAAATATAAGCACGAGCCAAGACTTGGCCCTCTTTAAATTGAATTGATCTGTTATTATAATTTAGAATTGTTAGATAACCAATACCGTTCTTAATACTATAAGTACCAATTTTTACATCGTAATTTAAACGTTGACCATTTTCGACAAGAACAATACCATCATAATGAGTATCAGTAAATACCTTAATAGAAATACACCCTTCAGTATTAACAGTTTTAAAAGACTTAAAAACCAGTCGTGTATCGTCCCCAAGCTGTCTATCAGTGATCATCAAATATTTATCAGATTTAAACACCCAAATGTTAGGTTGCTCTGTAGCAGTCTGTCCAATCAGTAAATCATAGTTTAAGTAATTATCAGGTACAACAACTACCTCAACATGAACTTTAGCGTCATCAATAATCAGTGTAATTTTAGTTTTACCTAAAGCAGTCACGTACGTATTACCAAAACCTTTAAGTGATGGTAAATCATTAATTTGCCATTTTTCACGCGGTACTATGTCCTTTATAACGGTCTCTTTTATCAAAGTACATTGACTGCCAAAATCTACGTAACCTGTTAACTGCACATTATTAACGTTTACGTGTTTAATGTATTTATTATCTGCTAATTTACTATTATCATTTAGTCATAATGATTTAACTTCGACTTTATCTACCCAAATGCTTCTAACGCATTCAGGATTGTCATGACCGATGCGTTTACACTTTCTGCATTTAATGATCGGTTTTTTACATTCCGGCACTATATGACCCGTTTCATGACAATTAAAACACCTCAAGACTCTACTAGGATCATTTTTTAATGATCTACGAGTGGTATCAGTTGCAGAACGTACTGGTTTTTTTGTGAATTTATCTGGTCGTTCATGTTTCACACCCCTCAGGTAACCCAATAGTTTATCAGCATCCTCGAAACCTACTGCCTCTGCTCCATACCTAACCGATCTATCATCTATTCCATACACAATACAATCGATAGCATTCCTACCTACAATGCCGCACCGATTCAAAGCAATTAATTTTTCGTAATAATACTCTTCTAAATCATCGCCAAATTTTGCCCTTATAGCTAGCATTTCTGTGAGCAAATGACCATAGTTTTCGTATGTCGGAAAAGCAGATTTAAGTTTTTCAACCCATTCATCCCATGTGAGCATTACTGACGGTTGTCCCTCGTACCATTTTTTTGCAGTGCCGACTAACTTTGGGAGAGCGTAATGAGCGGTCTGCTTACTATCCCAACCATAGATTTCAGAACATTCTTTCACTTTGTTTAACCACGTGAGAATAGTTTGGTTTTTCGATTTAGGGTCAAATTCTGGTACTACATTATTGTTAGTAAATTTATCTTTATATTGTGGATTTATGGCTGAGATAGATTGCAAAGAATCTTTAATGCATTTTAGTATTTCATAATTAACAGCATTAGTAGATGGAGGGTGTGATGTAACAGACGCAAATCTTTCTCTAGAACAATGGCGTACTGGACTACGTGACCTACTAGGACTCTCTTTACGAGGAGTCTGCAATCTGTGACGCCTTTGCTTAAAACGCTTATGACTTACAGGTCTATTTATCGGTTCATGTGTCTGTGCGTCGGCTGACGGCACACGTGACGTGCAGTGCCGCAACGGAGGTGTTACGACTGACCTGCTACGACTTCTTGCCTGCGATTGAACTCCTCCAGGTGATCTACTAGATCTGAGCCGCTCGGAGCCACGCCTGTTGGTGTAGAGCACTGGTGACGAGCGACGACTTTGCCTGGACCCTCCAGCGCGTGTACGTGATCGGCTGCGTCTAGTAGACCCCTGTAGTACAACGCTGCGGTGCCTTTCCTTGGACCTTGGTCTACTCTTGGACCCGTTGCTGGGCATTTTTAGTACTATATCCAATGATCTGAAATATTTAGAACAACGAGTACCTAATTCATAAAAAAAATACGTCGTAAAGACATTAACTAAGTAATTTACTTAGTAGGAATAATAAACATGGGTATAAATTTCAACTATGTTTTATTACAAATCTTGTAAGCACATACATATCTGCTACCTACTTATTGAATACCTAATAGTTTATTACTATTAACCCTAATTGTGTTGAAAATTAAATCTATGTAACATTTTAATAACTGCCATTAGACAATTTAATGTACAAGACTAGTATTGCGATATTTAGCTTAGTATCAGAATAAAGTAATTCGTATATTTAATAAGCACAAAAAAATATTACAAGGATTGTGAGGGTAAATTGGTTTCTGTTTTACCACAAGTACTACACTAATAAAACCATACACATAAGAACTTACATTTGAATCAATGTTATTTACGTTTTGTATTAACAAATTAGTAAAATGTTAGTAACCCGAACTGCATTTTATATTGTAATATTGATAGATCAATGCATTCTCGAGAAATATAACAACAAAGGGCTAAGCACATTAGGTTACTATCGAATCAGTATTAACCTCTAATTTGTACTTAACAAGAATATAGTGGAGATACGAATAAAAGGCACTTGTATACTCTTTAAGCAAAAAAAAAAATCACACCATTTTTTTTTTAAATACATTTGTAAGAAGGTAATTCAAACTAAAATTCAATACAAATAATCGAAATCAGTTATTAGGTACTATACCTTATTATATGGGCGTACGATCACACCAGGGTGGTAGCAATGCCCCAGTATTCCTTGGTGTTATCCCACTTCTGAATTGTAAAATCTTCCGGAGTTTTGAAGTATTAAAACAAACCGTTATCTTCCATGACAACTTTTATTTTATGGCACAATCACTATTAAATACTATAAACCAACTCAATTCGTAGCTCAACAACGAGTGACTGTTCTTACTTATCGAAAAATGGGAAGTAAAATAAAATAAGCACTCAACTGACTAACACACGCTATTTTTTATAACAACTGTCAGATATGTCAATTGAGTGACTGATAAATATAAAATATTCTTAAAATACAAGTTTAAATCAACGGATACATAAATAACTAGATATATTCTAAAAATACATGTTAAAATCAAGACATATTATAGTATCTACATTATATTATTTTATACGAACTTCCGTTATATTTAATTGAATCATTGACAATGTTTTCGAATTCACAACTTATTAATTTTCAAATGCGCAATATTAATATAAAATTAAAACATTAATTTCAATAAGCTAACACATGTTTTCGTTTTCAACAAATATTAAGCGGAATAATTAAATCAATTTTGGCTGCGTGAAGAGCATAGTGGTTTAAATGAGCATCATCGTTGCCAGTGGGACATGCTTTGTAAACTTTATCACTACACAAGACAAAAGTGTGTGTTTTTTGCAAACAAAAGTGCTGAATCTGCACATTATTTGTGACCTTTATGTCAGTGTTTATAAAGTCACTCGCGATAGAAAGGATATCCAGATGTCATAGATTTTTATTTAAATCATATCGATCCGAATCAACTCTAATGGAAACGACCGATTCGCTTCCATCGAATAATACCGGATTGAAAAAAGAAACACGGTACTTCGTATTATATTGCATCAGATGACATATCATATCATAGATATTAAAATAATAACACAGTAATATTGAGTTCGCTGTATTTAAAGGCTTATCGACATTGGCATAGGTATAAAGACTAAAATATCTACCATCAGCTCACTGCTATCAAACGCAAGAATCTCTCAATACATAATGCATTATTGCAGTACTCATCTATCAAACATAAACCTCGACTTAGAAGCTCCATTCTTTCTCTATACGTCGCTAGCTGTTACAGATTTCATTCGTTCAAATCGCAAAGGATGTAATGCTGTAAAGTGGAAACGAAACATTCTACCGGCACTTTGGCAATGATCCAAACTCTATCGAAATGTTAATTTCGGTGAATAACGAAGTTAATTTCAGACTTGAATCATTAATTATTCTGAAGGTTTTGTGGTTTTAGAATAGGATAGATGTAGTGTTTATATTTATAGTCACGATACAGTATTAGCATAGTCTGGAGCAAATTTACACTGTCTGCTATCGATCTAACTAATACTGTGCATATTTTTTTATTTGTACGTTTGAATATACCGACTTACTGTTAGATCAATCAGTGCTTTCTGTAGCCTGTCAATGATTCTGACAGACGTCAATATACTGTATGGAACAGCTTTCGCAAAACTATGTTAACCAAAAATAATTGTACTCGTGTAGACGAAAGAGGTAACGAAAATCGAAGTTCTTTTTTTAAAATTCTGACTTCACTACTAACTTGCAACTTTATTCATCGTGTGCTTAATTTTAAATTACGTCATAATAGGCATCACGACTTTTTAAATATTTTCAGAAATTAATCATACTTATGTAGGCACGGCATATTAATCTATTTGATACATCCATAGTTTTATATAAAATAGTTTCCATTTACGTTCATAAAACTTGTCGTATCTTTTGCGGAAATAAATGAAAACTATTTTGTACGGTGAGTTGGGTTTCTAGGCTTCTAAAAGAGGCGTTGTACTGTCAAAGGGGTACCTATATAATCACTACTTCTTAGGATAGTGACATAGGGAATTTTTCTTATGCATTTTTTATGGGTTCGCAATGCTTATCATTTATTTTATAAGATACGGAAACCGCTTATCGTTAGGTATCGTTTGCTTATTTTTCCTCTTAGAATAATATGTATAATAATTATATAATTAGTGCCGCGTTGGCGGTAGTATATTCGACTGCTGTGCTTGAGGTCTTAGGTTCGATTCCCGGGTTGAGCAAAGTATCATTGGATTTTTCTGCCAAGAAATAATAAAGCTGAGCTCATTGGATGGCGATATACGGGCTTCCTATTACGTGGGACTTAATATTCGCGAAAGGAGCAGCGATAGCTCAGTGGGGAGACCAACAGACTGCAATGCAGAGGATCTCGGGTTCGAACCCATTTCGCGCACCTCTGACTTTCGGAAGTTATATGACTTTTCGAAATTATGTGCGTATTGATTGACAATAGTCGCCTGCTCCGTGCCTCGGAGAGCACGTTAAGCCGTCGGTCTCGGCTGCCATGAACATCTATGGCAGTCGTTATTGGGAAAGTCGACACAAAATATCCCACTGGGTCGAAGTGTCACCGGTCTGTACTGACTGGCCCCTACACAAGATAAGATAAGATAATATCGCGAAATGTGGATGGAATACAACTCTACCTACTTCTTCGGAGATATAGGCACAAAACTATGTATATACAAACATAATCTAACTATATATATAAATACATATAGTCTTAACAAGTATATAATTATGTAATTAAGGTACCTAATACAATTCATTAAAATCATAATAATCAGCATTGTCGAAAACAATAGATAGCAATTAGATAGATAATATTAAAATTTCATTAGCCATTCATCGAACCGTATTGTAATCCAGCTAATATAATTAATGATACAACAATCAAAAGCAACCACATAGCGATGAAATATTTTTGTTTCGACTTGCCATTTATATAAACTTAAAGTTTGTCTTAATGACCACGATCCGGTAAGAGATGGCACTAAGAAAATAAAATAATTAAATCAAACTTTCAAACTAAATTAAAGTTGCGGGAAAATGCTACTTAATGTTATAAATTGTTGTTATACTTTAATACTGCTTACGCTTCTGCTCTGTGTGGAAACTTGGGTTTCAGAATAGAATGTGCTTTTGTGGAGACAAAACGAAAACTATTTGCGAGATGGAAAATGTTGGATTCTAAATGTTTATAAAATTCAAATAACGTAAACGTGTTTTGATATTTGAGTTTTTAATAGTTCTGCAGTAAAGCGACAGCTGGGTTCATGCATAGTTTGTGTATGTATGTTGAAGACAAGCTTTATTGCTAAGTATTATACGTTATTTTTTATGTTACTATATTAAATAATAATCATATTTATTTAATAGATAAAATGTTTTAAATATAACGTGATTTTAATTTGAATAAAATAACTTTTTTGGCAGCGGTATTCTAGTGAATACAACTATTGACTGCATAAGTTCTAAGGTTCGATACTCGGGTCAAATAAATTACATTATGTTTTTTGAATATGAAAATTAACATGCCCTTCGTTTTGTCTCGTCTAAAATAAAAGCTACAGTAATGTCAGTGTAATGTGCCTCAGCCTACTCCTTCGGCAATATGGTGGTGCGAAGTATATAATTATAATAAACGGTGCGAGGTAAATATATAATGAAAGTCAATGAAGTCAGAGAAGTGTGTCAGGATCGTAGCAAATGGAAATCCGTAGTCTCTGCCTACCCCTCTGGGAAACAGGCGTGAATCTATGTATGTATGTAAGTGAATTTGAACGTCTTTGTAGTAAAATTTTATACCTCCATTTGGAAAAGATATAAAATTTTATATTTAGCTAAGGTTATGAAGGTGGATTATATTTAAAGAAAACTACTACTTAACTATATACTTTGAGGTATTATCGCTTTAAAAAGACTGTGTCTTCGTCGAAAAATCTCATTGTTGTGGGGATTTTACATTTTTCAACAAACGTGGAGAGCGCTCAGACTTGCAAAGACAATTTATGCGTCAAGTTGCCATCCGTAATGCAGATGGCGACTTTCTTTTATTAATTGGGTAGTAACTATTAAATCCATTACATTTCATAATTATTTTAAAATAATATTTTATGTGCGTGTTTACATTTCTCACTTACAGGCTTCGTAATATTATACATATATACCACATTTTCTACCGAAGAGAACTCAATTTCATAAAAAATTTCTTACATATATACCTGACGGAAAATTTCAACTCAACTTCTCAAAATTTACAAGAATAACCCGGCTTAAGACAATAATGGAGCTTTAATTAGAATTATTCCGAACTTAATTAATTAATATTTTGGTTGATTTGAACATCGAAGCTGTCAGAAGCATAGACAGTAAACAACCGTGTCAGACATTGACAGGAACAAGACCTGAGACTTTCTCTTTTATCTTGTAGATATCATAATATTAATTAATACTTGGAGGTACATATACATATAGAAGAAATGCCAAGGTCTGGCATACAAAGAATCTCTATAGTCGTATAGGGAGCAAAATTTCGTCATCGTTCTTAAAATATGCTTTTGTATGGCTTGCCGGCAAACAGATTTTCTAATGCTGAGAAGATTTCTCAAAATTATACGTTTTAGTTCTTGCAAAGAAACCGTTGCCAACACTTCTTTTATTATCAAATGTTTGCAAGTATCAGATGTGAAAGGTCAAGTCCGTAGGCGTTAACCCCGACAATGATTAATTACTATAACAAAGACTTTAATTTTTACTTTCGTTTGAAGGTAAAATTCCAAATGACAGCTTTATTGAAAGCTAGCTTTTGTAGCCTTGACGTAGCTTAGGCTTTACAAATACAAATACCTCGTTAAGCCTATTTTATGGTTCATGGAGGTTTTTAAATAATCGCCATATTTGATTGATGTATTTATAGTCAGGGTAATTATAGGCTGGCATTGCCTTAACGTTATAATTTTCTCTCTGCTATGAAAATAATGTTCCAATACTCCAGGCAAGAATGCGTTAATTTCAAGTTTGATATTATATCTATAATCGTTATATCAAAATCAACCTTTGGATTAAATACAGACATTCGTAGACGTTCCCGGTTACTACTTATTATGATTCTTATTTACCTCTTTTGTATGATTTCCACTCATTAAATTTTTTAAGCATACTTCTCGGATTTGGTACTTTTGGCCTTTCTCCAGAATGTCTCTGATCTGATTCAAGAAAATTTTACCAAGGTCATCCCTTTTCGTCTATCCCACTCACCACTGCAATTGAATTTATTGAATTCGTTCTCATCGACATACATACATACGTCAAAAACAGTTATAATATTTTACAAATTGACAGATGACTTCTTCCATTTATAGTTAATGTGTATTTATTTAAATAGTCTTATTTATTTAGTAGTCGCAATATATTATATTTATATTACAAAATATACTCTAGCTGTCAATATAATAATATACTATACCTATAAAAATGTACAAAGCTTCTTTTCATTCCGAGAAACATTGACTAGAGATTTAGTTGTGAACATGGCCAAATCTCCAGCCAATGATTTCCAATAGAGAGATTTGCCAACCTAAATCTAACTGAAATTCAATTCCTGTTAAGGATCACCATCGACAGTTCGAGCATCGAGAGTCTTTTTTGCGAAATCCACAAAAAACAGTACATAAGCAAACAGTGTGCGGGAAACAAACGGACGATCCCCGGGGTCGAAAGCTGATGGAAATCGAATGGAAACATGACTAACACGTTTGCGATGAATGCGACGATTCTCTCAATTAAAATGGCGCCCGCAATATGGCGGATTAGGGATGACTCAATTTTGAAATATTCGGTTACGATTGGTTTTTCTTTTTGGTTATGAAGTAGGTTTTATTCAGATGCAGAGTTTGTTATATTTTTGCATTATTCTTTGTGATGTCAGTGCTTAGTGATAAAAGTGTAGTTTTGACGATTAATTTCAATTAGTTTTACAAGATACTTTCTTGCGAGTGGCTCAATTTTTCGAAAAATGTTTTGCGAGCTGGTAGGTTAATTTGGAAAATAGTTCAATAAATGTCTAAGGAGAATCAAAGAGGGAAAATAGAAGGAAAAAGAGGAAAGAAGGTAAATAAAGGAGAAGTTACATAGATCAGGTGAAGGAAAAAGGGAAAGTTATGTTAGACCAAGGAGTTAAAGTAATGGCAGTGAATATAGAAACATGGAAGAGGCTCCACGAGCAAAACAAGGCTTTTAAATTGATTGATGCTTTCCTTTAACATATTTCAGGACATGTTATGATTTTTATTCTTAATAAAGTAAGCAGTGTTGCATCGTTCCGGTTTTTGTACCGGTAACGGTTTTGGTATCGCGAGCGAATGGATTCGATCCTACCAATTGAACTATAAACATTTGAAACCCAAACCATTATTAAATATTTTAATCTAATATTACTCAATTGCCTAACCTAGATTAAAATATTGTGTCTCTGTTCTAAGTGACTATAAGTGTATTATGGTTACAAAGTATGAGGACTAATAAAATAAATAATAGATATAATACAGAATGTTCTTCTTATTAAAATCTCATCAATCTGTATAAAAAAAATATAAAACAAAAACAGTCCGTTAGATTTAATTGTGTATTATGTCAGCCCATGATTTATTAGGTACCTAAAGTACAAACAAACATTTTGTATTCCACTCGTTGAACATATTTGAAAAAGATAGATGACTTTGTTAAACATATTTTTATATTCAAATTTGTATTGTCAGATTAAGTATATAATTTTAATAATGTTATTTGGTTGAGAAAAAGAATTGTGAATAAAATACAGTTGATATGCATTCTAAATTCGTACCGTACCATATATAGGACATAATGAAATAGTCCTCATTGCCTTATCACCAAGAGGCGGAGTCAAGGGGTTTATCAGATGCCTTCTCTGGCATTTAGCATTCCAAGGCTGTAGCATCAATTATGACATTAAATTGATCAACAAAGTGTGTTTAAAGGATAAACAAATATAATAATAATAAAATGTTACTTTTCTCGTCATTACGCATAGTTTTGCTAACTATTCTTATTACTTATATGTTTCTAAAGTACGTTAATTATTAACAGTGTATTATATATATACATATAATAATATATATTTTCTTTTAATATGATGTCCTTGAGTAGAATAGCTGCTGGATATTGTATCTCTTTTAAAGTAATAGATTTGTTGCGCGCGGAAGATTGTGTATATGTAATATTTGGCGTAGTTTATATGTAGAAGGAGTCTAGAAAGCCAAAAATATATTTATTTATAAATCATAAGAAAATGAGTAACGTTTAAATTAATTTAAACTACTAGGTGATATTGAGTAATTGATAAACGTTTATGTCGAGAAAAGTATTGAAATAACTGAAACAAAGAAAAGCCAGTAAAAGCCGCATAATTTTTTGACTCCACTATTGAATCTTTAGCACTCATTTAATAAATGCTTTATCGAGTCATTTTGAACTACTATGATAATTTCATACTTATAAACTACAAAATTAAAACGTGAACCGCACGTAAATGCGTAATAAACCCATCGGTCATAAAATTTTAAAGTTATTATTATTAGTGTCAGACATGAGATGTCGTTAAACAAATAATAGAGACATTATTTACTAAGCTATTAGTATTATATACGTTTTGAGTAAAACCATTATTTAGGTAATCCATGGAATGAAAACATTCAAAAGCAAAGGGCGCGTATTATTAAAAATATGGTAAGTGCTAAATTACGTATTTGTATTTCGAAATAAACTTCAAAAAGAAAAACACTGTTTCCTAAGACTACAAATAAAATTAATTTATAAAAGTGTTTGTCACTGTGTTAACTATTAACTAATGCGTTTTTATGTGTTAACTAAAACTACATATTTAAAATGAAACTTTTTTATACAAATTGAAGCGCAGTTATTATAAAGCCATTTATATTTTAAAGATACTTTATATTTTAAGGTCATTGGTTGACCATGGCTGCTTAAAAGCAATCGAAACGTAAAGGGAAGTGTTAATATAATAAGAGTAATAATATCTAAAAATAAGTGTTCATAATTAATATGATAAATTTCATATAAAGTAGTTAATTGTAATATCAACTACATATGCAAACATAATAAAATAATAAAAAATGTATACAGGTTGCATAATTTTCACTGGCTTTGTTTCGACAACCCTAAATACCATAAGGCCAATGCAATATGGCGTTGGACATTCATAGCTAGTATCGGATTTAATTCGATTCTCTCATATATTATGCATGTTTTTTGATTGAATGTATTCAATTTTAGTAATAATAACTAATGGTTTGTTTCCGTTTATACGGTTCTGACATTTTGCTGTGCTTCGATGTAATCACGGTAAAATTGTTTATGCATTAATTTTACTATTCATATATAATGATATAGTGTCACGCTTACATTCCTGAAAGAGTTGGTAGAGGCGAATTATTTATCATATTTCACAAGCTATGATTAAGGTATTACGTAATAGAGACCAACTAACTTGCCGTCTACCGAGCATGATTCCTGACTCCGTGGTATACTGAATAACCCATAATTGTTTGCCCAACTTGGCACTTGCTACGAAGATCACAGCAGTCACATTCATAACCTACTGTTGCGCTACCGAAGCTGTCTATTCAAATGTTTTTCAATTAATGTTATGCTCCTTGAAATAAACTGGATTGCCACGTTGGCTTAATGACATAAATATACGTTGATTAACTCGTTCTCTATGATATGGGCCCTAAAACATAGTTAGGAATATATAGGTGTAATAGACCTCTACCTATTTTTTTTGTAATATGTGCGTGTGAGTCTTTAAAATGAACTTGCCATTGCAAACGATGAATGTTACTGCTCCACTTTAGCTTATTCTCCTGGAACGTTTTTTACCTGTAAGAAGAAAACAATAGTTTAGTTCGATATAATCAACAAATACGAGGTTTTCAAGGCCAAGAAAATAACATGAAATTAAATATTTTTACGCGAATGTTAAACATTAAAATTTAACTTCTTTATACGGATTTCATTATAGTATATTTAAAAATAAAACTTTTATGTAAGCTTTTTAAATTTATTGGAACGAAGTTCCTTATCGCGCGATGCGAAAGGGGGCTAGACGGAAAAATGAAGACCAAAAGTTGTAACGACACTTTTTGCTATAGTTGCTATAGTTGTAAGCCGTGCGGCGTGCGCGTGTTATATTTTATTTTCTCATAGAAAGGAACTTCGTTCCATCCGGGTGTCCCTTGACACCTCTCAATTTTTTTTAAATATATAAATAGTATAAGTTGTTATTTTTAAATAAATCGCGAGAATGTGTAGTTGCTTTTCTTCTTAATTAATGTGAAAGTTTATGTGGATGGATAGATGTTTGTTATTCTTTCACATAAAAGCAACTGAACAGATTTTGATGAAACTTTACAGTGTTATTGTTTATACATCAGAATAACATACAGGCTATTAAAAAATCTATCTGAACATAAATCGACATAACCGTGAGCGAAGCCGCGGGCAAAAGCTGTTTTAAAATAAAATGGTGATGGTATGATTTTAATGAGATAGAACTGTCTTGTAACACACAGATACCAATTTCTGGAACTAACAGTATTGGACTTAACGAAATTATGATTTGGTACTCAAAGCGGTAGACAGACCTTAACGTAATTTATTGGAAATATGGTTTCCGAGTTGTTACTGAGAATTCCCTAACTTGAAACTCGGAATTGAACTAGGGTATGTACGCATGTTTTTGGAAGTGGTTCATCAGTATCTATTTATTTATTTAGATCGCCAACAAATGATAAAGATTTCTTACATATAAATAATAATTTACAGACTTGCCTTGTGCTCATTCATTTACAGGCAACCAGATCTAACAAAAATAAAACTTTCGCCAAAAAATTAAGTAAATAGCTCTAAATATGTACATTAACATAAAATTAAAATTAAAAAGAAAGAAGAAATAGAAAAATTATACTAAAAATGGAAAATTTTAAACTTACAACTTAGCCTAGTATGGTATCATAATTACCGAAGCCTAGAATTTAGGCATACAGTGATTTTTTCTTAAACCTATACAAGTTGTCACCAAATATATCCAAATCAGCCAGTCGCTGAAGACTAAATTAGAAAGTGGTCTGTATTTCATATATAAGATCAAAAAGCGTTGCATTTACCGATATTAATTACTAATGGTACTTTCAACTAACATAGCCCATTCCACACCATATACTCGATTACCACTGCAATCGTCTAAAACCTTCTTCTTATCATCATAATACTACAACCACTTACATTCGACACCTCAGTTCATCAATCAAAAATCTTATCAAAAAGAAAAATCATTCAGAAAACCCACTTTTAATATTACGTCATGCCAATTGATGAAACGCAAGATAAATACATGAAGCTGGAGGGTGCGGCCTTCTAATACGATGGAATGGTTTGATGTATAGATTTGTGCCCGATTCAGAGATCCCTGCAAATAAGAGCCCTACGCTTTTATCCGTGGAAAGTTTAGCGAAACGTAGGCCTGGAAATAATTCCCTTTCAATTACCTTACTTACATTTACGTTTGCCTGCCTATCTGCCAATTGTAGCTTCTGCCCCGGGATTTTCTTGTTTCGTACCTTTTCACTGATGTTGTGAAAAGAACAGATACTTATCTCTCTTCTACCTTTTTATATCTTTAGCTTTAAGCAGGATTTGGGGTAGGTTGGCTGGAGTTTGTTTTAAATTATCCTATTTTTTCTTTTGGAGTACTGCTGTAGATAATTTTGTTGAATAGTGTTTTTGTTTAAGCGTAAATATTACTCTGAATGTTGTGTACTGTACAATCTGTCAGCTTAAGCATATCGAGACATAATTATGAAATCATTGTATCTTGACACCGGCGTCCGTTCGCCGATTAACCTATTTCAATGTTTCAGATTTATAAATTTGCACTTATATTTGTAGCCGAATGAATGATACCTACCACACAATTGATGATAAGTGCAAACCCGTTTCCCGCTTTAGCCAGAAATCAAACCTAGCTTCCAATCACGAATTGGAAAAGGTATTTTTGGATTTTTCACTTAGTAGAAACTCAATAACAACAGTCTGAAGAAGTGACTAGTAAACTGGCTCCCTACTATATCCTTACTAAAATTATAAATTCGAAAGTAACTCTTCTGTCTGTCTCTTACCCTTTCACGACTAAACCACCCAACCGATTTAGATCAGTTACCTAAGAGTATACTTATAAATATATATTACATAAAAGATGAAATTTGGTACAGATATAGTTTAAAATATGAGGATAGACACGTGCTACTTTTTACTGATGTAGTTACTACGTGGGCGTAGCCGCTCGCAAAAGCTAGTATACTATAAAAAATTCTTGCTAATTGTAATTTTCCTTATACGCCTCTGCCTACTTTTTCGATTATGAGTATAAAGAGCCTACGTATGTTTACTCATCGAGATTTTTCAGATCATTAGCCGGCATTGTGGTTTAAGTGGCCTTATAACAACACCTAATGGATGCGCTTAGTTCTCCCGATACAAAATTGCGTAATCGCCAAACAATGCGTGCAAGTTTTCTTTGTAAACATTAAGTGGGCCGTCAATTTTCGTCATTTACGAAGAAAGAAAAATAAAATTGTAAAATCGATGGCCAAGTTTAGAGAATAGGTCAACTAAAAGCAATTAAAAATCGTTTATATCTACAATATTTAAACTGAACATGCTTCTATTATTTGATAGTTATCGGCAAGATGACAATTAAATTATAGGGTACAAACCGGAGGCATGAGTTCAATTTATAGTTAATTGAGTTATAATGTGCCACGTGAATTTAAATACGAGACAGAGGCCCGTGTCCAGTAATGGACACGGGCCTCTGCTCAGTATGTAAAAGGTTATCTTATCTTGTCTCAGCGGGATCTTACAGTCAGACAGCTTAACGTGTTCTCCGAGGCACGGAGCAGGCGATAGTTATTGTCAATCAATACGCACATCATTTCGAAAAGTCATAATACTTCCGAAAGTCAGAGGTGCACGACGTGGGTTCGAACCCGAGACCCTCTGCATTGCAGTCTGTTGGTCTCCCCACTGAGCTATTGCTGCTTTTTATGTAAAAGGTTAAGTTAACCATTATAATCCACCACGCGGGCGCATCGCATGTTAAAAAGACTTTACAGATCTTTAAGAGCACTAAACAGAAAGGCAGCTTTCCTCGCAATGATTTTTTATCATTAAAGCGAGCGGTAATAAACAATAAAATAACCACATGACTTCGAAAAGTAAGAGATGCTTGCCTTGGAATCGAACACTCGGAACGCAAGAATTGCGCGATAGTGCAACGGTGTATCCATTTTTTTAATCCTATCTCCAGCACTAGTGATTGTTCCTGTGTCTATAAGCTATCGTTGCTTCGTCTTTATAACAATACTGATAATTTTTATTTGAATAAATGAAATAATTAGTCATATGTATTTTGTATACAAGAAGACCACGTTCTTATTCATTGAAATTAAACTACTTTATACGAATTTTGTTTATTTTAAAACACTTTGTAACTTTGTCTTCTTAAAACAAACAAACAACAAAGTGTTTTAAAACAACGTATAACGTTCGCGTAAAGGAGTCTGCCCACTACCCCGTCTCATACCATGACCGTGCTAAGAACGTGTCACGCAAAAGAATTTTATTTGTAAGGAAATGTATAAGACTATGCTCACTAGACCGTTTCGTCACCGACCAGCAGTTCCTATTGTAGGGCGTATCGTGTTGCTTTTCGTGTCTGATACGTTCCTAGCACGGTCATGGTATGAGACGATGTAATGGGCAGACTCCTTAAATGTAAGAACGGAAGTTGTTATTAAGTTTTTCTGTAAGAAGTTTCAAGTAACAGTTTACAGTCTGTAAATATGACCATGACCGGTCGACAGCCATACTTTAACTTAATTTATTTACTTAATTAACTTGCATACTATTGCGTAGAACCTAAAAATGTTAACTGTAAAATTGTCTACACTTATTTATATTATAAATAGGATAAATTTGTATTTTTGGTTTGTACATTTGTATATATATATGCTTGTAATGGAAAAATTAAATCCGGGCTCATTTTAAAAGTTATAACGTCATTAGAAAGCTCCTATACTCCAAAGTAACAAAGGTTATATAACATAATGCTACGTACCATAAGATAGGAGCAGTAAACACAAAGGGAGGTGAAATGGCGGCGGAGTAAAAAAAATAAAAATGGTAGTATATTTTATAAAAGCTTCAATTTTTCTTATCTTCCATCGCAAAATAACACTTAACTCCGCTACCATCTAATTCTATTTTACCTTTATTGGTAAAAAAAATAGCATGTAAGTGGCATATCACATCGAGCTAGTGTTAAGAGTCAATTCAGTATAAATGGCTATCGCTAGTATCGCTCACGATCTCTATTAAACAGAGGGGAGGTTTATTTTTTTCATCAATATTATTTCTGATATTGCCGCTGTTGAAATATCTTTGGCTATTTTCTAAAGGATATTGTAATATACCTCGAGGCGTATTCGCGTTGTAAAATATACGGAATTCAATATTATTTTAATGTGTAACCATGTGTTACGTCATTGTATTATTTTTATGCTAGATTTCCCCGTGGCATCGCTCGTTAAGTTTAAAGATACGTACAGGCAACATGCATTTTATCGTAATGAAAATTAGACTATTTCTTTTTGCAGACACAAAATAAGCTCTATGTAAAAATTAAAATCAATCGGATGCTAAATTGCTGCATGAAAAAAATATATAAACTTACAAAAACGCTTTCACTTTTATTGTATTAAGCATGAATGGGCTGGCTCGACCGGGGAAGTACTACCCTCTCACAGAATATCGATGTGAAATAGCAGTGTTCCTACTATTGTATTTCGAGGCCCAGTCATCCTCTTCCCCCCTTCCCGCTCCTTCTCCTTCCCACTTTCTTTTTCCCCTAAAGGATCGGCAACGCGTAAGTGATGCCTCTGGTATTGCAGGCGTCCATAGGCTACGGTGACCACTTACCATCAGGTGGGCTGTATGCATGTATGCCAACATAGTAGTATAGAAAAAAAAATGCACGGACTGCGTAGTGCTTAGAAATTCGAGGTAACCACGTCTCGAATTTCCACTGTGCCAAGTGTTGTGAATTTAATACCTACACAGGATATAAAATTGTGTAAACCGCAAGTAGTTATTCAGAGTCTCGTTGTTCTATGTTCGTTGTTTGAATATTTGTAAAGTCGCCGCGACACAGGATTAATTACTACTCTGGGTGTTATCTTAATTAAATATAAGAAATTTATAATACTATTAAATCTATTACTTTATCAGTAATTATTCGGTCAGGTGCGAGAAACACTTCATATGTGTTACGTCTGACCGAATAATTATATATCGAGATTCTTCATTCAGAGGTCTCGAATTTGATTCCAAGGTGGCATTAGGCATTAGGCATTAACGGTGAAGGAAAACGATGTGAGGAAATCTGCATATCTGAGAGTTAATAATAATAATATTCTATCACATACACACAATACCATCTAGCCAAAACTAAGCAGAGCTTGTACTATGGGTACTAGACAATGGATAAACATACATATATACATTTTTTTTTGTAAATACATACTTATTATACATAGAAACACCCAGAGCAAGATAAACATCCATGTTCATGGACACAAATGTTTGACTAGTGCGGGAATCGAACCCGCGACCTCAGGCGTGGCGGTTACACTAACCACTACGCCATCGAGGCAGACAAAGTTTTCCATAATGTTCTCGAAGATATGTGAAGTCTGCCAATCCGCATTAGGCCAGCGTGATTGACTATGGCATAACCCTTCTCACACTGAGAAGAGGCCCGTGCCCAGCAGTGGGACAGTTTAATACAAGGCTGATATTATTTTTATTTTATTTAAGGATTTGAACATCACGCTACGAGCCACAGGAGGATAGCAGTAATCACAAACGTAGGTGA
Organism: Catocala nupta; assembly: GCA_963675205.1. Lineage (NCBI taxonomy): Eukaryota > Metazoa > Arthropoda > Insecta > Lepidoptera > Erebidae > Catocala > Catocala nupta. Next base: position 3,390,062 of record OY776096.1, read on the forward strand.
AATTACGGTGAACAGAAAATATATATGATGCTAGGTCATGAATATTTTATGTGTAAGAATAAAACACGTAGGTAACTACGTGTTCGACTGCGATTAAAAAGCAAATAATTTCTCGTCTATTGGTATATTTTATTTACTGTTAATGATATCCGTCGTTTGAATCCAAAGTAGGTTAACGCCACAAATTAAATAGAATAACAAAGTCGGCTCAAATAAAACGCACCACAATGGTCGCACAATTCTATTCAGCTTGATGTGCCAGCCGAAAAATTATAATTTTTCGTTTAATATTCCTTCATCGTGTTGGATAACTGTCCCATCGGTCTTCGAGGATAAGGGAATAGGGGGTGTTTCTGTATTTGCACTCACACTTGTGCACTATAATATATCCTGCGCAGATGGCTAGTTTTTGTTCAGATTGGCCACCGTGACCAACATTCGGTCTAAAGGATATTATTATAATTATACGACAAAAATGTTGTCAAAGGACTAAAGCTGAAATCTTGAAATGCTCAGTATAATAGAAGCCACATAGCGAACCTACACAAGCTAGAGTTGTAAAATGGGAAAACTAAGTTATTCGACTAGCAATTGATAAGTCGTGGGTTTTATCCCATTCATTACAATTTTGACGTAAAGTTACTTCTAATACGAGCATACTTGCTTAAATTACAAGTATTCCGCTGGAATACTAGTAATTTAAAAACCAAATTACTAATAAACTCAAAAAAGAAAACCAGATAAATATACGAAAAACATATTTTAATGTGGGAACACACATCATAGATACACATCTAGCTAAATGTGCGTTATTACATCTCTGTGTATCCAATTTAAGAATACAAGCGTGAATGTGTATCCGCGGTGTGACTAGACGCCAACATTAACACTTTAGCCAATATGGCTGCGAAGAACTTTTTGAAATTCTAGCAAAGCCGCAACCAATAGCAATTTAACATCAAAACATTTTAGTATATTAGTTTTGAAATCGCAGCTAGCCCGAAGTGAGCAAAAAGTCGTGACATTCTTGGTTGAAACTTTCTTAATTAGAAAGCCATTAGCTGTACTTCAGAACCGCTACCCGTTAAATTGCGATAGAGTCATCGGTGATATAGCTGTTTTCTAGAATACTGTTATTGCAGTAAAAAAGTAGATTAATTGAGAGAAAATTGGTGATCGAAAAATTGTGATGTGTTGTGGAATCAGTTTGTTTATGAATATCAAAATGTTGTTGTGGCCTTGCGCAATGTTTGGTACATTTTTATTTTGTTAGATTTACAATACATAGATCTGTGTCTTTGTAATCCCGAAGTATATATATCAAATCAACATTGTACCGTCGTGGAAGAGATTAATTGTTGATCTCCATGTGAGGTCTACATTCTACGATCACATTGCCGTCTACCAAAGGCATGCCGTGGTTCTATTTTAGCACTGTAAACTAAACCAACAACCAATTTTTTTTCAAAGTGTGCTACCTCCTCAAGTTATGATATTAATAAATACATAGAATGCATACATCACTCGCGGGCTATTACGATGAGCGTAAACCGCTTTTGTTGTTCTTTACGAAGAGAAATGTCATATGTCACTTTATTTTGCATCTGAAATCGTTTTGATACACTACATTGCATAAAACCAAAGTAATACTGTTAAAAATATACATTATTTCTTAGAGTTTTTCAATATTCTCAAATGAGATTAAGCCGCTGATAGTTCCTAATTGAATACGCGCGCGATAATTCTTAAAATTTCCATAAAAATATATATTGTGCATACGTGATTATTAAATAACTGCTTTATAACCTCATGTGGATTGGTTGATTTTACACATCACTGATTGTGTAAAATCAACTAGCACATCATATATTGATTTTATTACCTAAATAATAATTCTTGTGTCGCGGGGAACTTTACAAACATTGCAATAACGGATACAAAGAGCACCCAGGCTCGAAACAGTTATATGAGGAACACACAATTGTTTTACATTGTAAATATCCCAAAACACACGCACTGGCAGTGGCGAAGCGACCATTTAAATGACGCCATCCGTGCCTTCCATACAGTTCCTCTTTCTATGAAATACGTAACATGGACGAGAATATCTAAAATAAGTTTTATACCATAGCATCACCGCCTAAATCTAAACATCAAAAATTTAAAAGATCATAATTAATATTGATCTGGAAGTTCCAAAATGGATTCTATCCAACACACAAAGCTGTTCGGCAAACCTGCAATTATTAATACGTAGCTATTAAAACGATAAGGCTGGATACCGCCCATCCTTAATTAAAATTGCACGACGGATCATGAAATTGTTTATTCGCGGATCAAAGTTGATCGAAAAACTCTTTTTTGGTAAATTTTTATGAAAATTTGGTACGTTGTTTATTTATCTTTTGGGTCAACACCTAAGCTCTTCCATAATTTGAGTGATGGGTTGAATATACGTAAACATTTTGTTTCTTTTTACTTGGAACTAAATGCTAATTTAGAATGTAAGAATATTTTATGTGATGAAATTACCTCAATTTAAATATTGTTACTAGATATAAAAATGGCATGTCAATCAAAGTTGATTTAAAAGAAATACGATATTTTAGAAACTGCCTAGTTATCGCAGCGCATTTGAGTTCGATTCCCTAGTCGAGCAGTGTTTTGGGATTTATGTCAAACAATTTCCAGAACTCACGAGGCTCGGCACTGTATCCAGTAAATGTCAATAAGCTAGCTGTCTATTGCGTGTGGCCCAAAACCCTTATACCTTTATACCTTTGCCTACCATTCCGGGGGTAAACACGTAAGATTATGCATGGATACTTGAAACAAGTGCGTTTAAGCTAAGAATACAGGATGGTAAAAAATTTAAAATTTAAATTTAAATTTAGTTCAGATTCAATACGTCTCTCTTTTTCTCTCTTTCTTAGTCTAGTGGCACAGTTTATTTATTTTTATTGAGAAAACCAACAGCGATACAGTTTGTTTAACAAGTCGAGTATAGTACCTACAATTTTATAAGGCTAATAACAGTTTTACCTAAATAACTTAATCTATACAAAATCAGCGTATGAATAGGTCATTAGTTAGTATATCTTATGTAAACATGCAATATTATACAAACCTAGTGAGTTTATAAATATAAAAATATATAACACATGGGTTGTACACACAGCGACGCATCAACCTAGACTGTTTGGACTTTGAACTTTTAGAAGTTGAACGCTGCGAATCGTGCGAGAGAGTGCGTTATATTTTTGTTAAGCTCTATCCTTACCATTACATCGACACCACTATGCACTGTCCCTTTCCGACAATTCTCTTTTTGGTAAGTAGCGTAGTTATGCGTGTATAGGGTGTCTAACTTGATGTGTAGCCGTGTGTACATATAAGAAGAGCAAGATACAAAATTTAGTCGGGCGTAGTTGCCTATCTTTCAATATCTTAATTACTTGTGATTTGAAAGATTTCTAAGAACAGCAGAAGAGATTTACCTGTTGGAATATAGTATGACAGGTGCGAGCAAGGCGGGTGAGCACACAGTTACCAGCGCGGTTGGTTGAATGTTGTTGTTTAACCAATTAGAGACATAAAATACTCAAAACTCAGCAGACATTTTTCTTTATAAATATTTTCCATCCTACTCATCTCTAAGCTTAAACATTATTTTTATTATTCACCTTGTAGAACATCTTCTTTTTCAGTAAAACCGCGTTTTGATAAGCAGATCCGGCTAAAGAAACACCGGGTTTATTATTTTCTTTTCATTAAATATTTACAAACAATTGTCTATTAATTTTTGAGTAGTCTTAACCGAGGTTTTTAGGGATTATAAATCCCTAGAACCAGACCACGAAGGATTTTCGAATTAGGAATTACTTTGGCTATGAATAAAAAACTGGCTGAGCCATTTGTATTATTTTTTTGTTGCTTTTTTCTCTAACGGCTATACTGCCCTAAAATAATAAATATGCAAGTGAGCTTTAGACAATAAAAAGGTACGACGGTACTATAGCGAGATTCAAGCCATAGATGCGTGTCTTCAGAACAATTGTTCTGCAGATGCTTCTCTATGGCTTGAAGGCCGCGATATATTATATACACTTCTACCGACCTCGCCGAGACAAGCGTGAGCACATATACTTATATATATATGGACTATTTCTAAATTTCTAATATCCTTGTGCTTAAATATGCCTCGGTGGCATATGGTAGGGAATGCGACTGCTACACCTAGGGTTCAAATTCCCGAACCAGGAAAAGATCTACTGGTGTACCTGTCAAATAGCAGTAGTAGTGCAGTGTCTATAACTATGCCGATATTCGGCAGTAGGCTTGCCTCCTATTATGTATAAGTACTAAAACCATTCGTGGCACAATGTATATGTAATACACCTCTGCCTACCCCTTCACGGATGCGTGATAGTATGCATTCACAGCAGCTGTCACAACACGAAATTCACTAAAAAAAAACACCTTTACACAGAACAGAAATGCTCGCCAAGGCATAGACGCAATGACACGGAATTTAATGAATGCACGACATCCCTGGCTCCCATACATTTGCGTGTCATTTACTTTGCCCTGGTCCCTATTCAATAAGCGGACCCTGTACCCTTTTTCCCAATAAACACACGATACGTATCAGTTTCGTATTTTCTCATAATATGACTGAACATCGTAAACACTCGTAAATTTATTTTTCTGTTACGTGGTTTATTTTTGGGACACTATCTGGGCTTCAGCGTCACCGAAGGTTGTTTAACTTTTTTGGTTCACTGGTTTAAAGGTGTGGAGCTCAGTGAAGCGGAGTTTTGGTAACCAATTATTTTTGAAATATAGAAGCGATGTACCCGTAGCCATGGAGGCTGGAAAATATCTTAATTTTGGGATGAAATTTGTTGTATTAACGTTTATGATCTCTGTTCGTTTGTGCCGTAAGGTATATAATTAAACCTGATTCTTACGTCACATTGTCTTAAGTTTCTTTAGAGTAAAATAACCTTATCACGGTTCTTGAAAAAGTAACTGGATAACTATATTTAAAATTATGAAGCTATTAATACTTACACTTTTCCAGATATTCCGGTTGCTTTTCTGCAGCTCTGGCTGCCGAAAGCAACTAAAGCATCACCCGCCTCCACGGGATTAAGATCGTCTCATTCTAGTTCTGATTCCTACGGTTTTTGTACAAGATAGCATCCACAAGTTGAGGCACCCCACACAATATGCATCGTGCAAATGATGGACGCCTGGCTCCCGAGCAAATAATATGTATAATAAACTTGCGCATGTAACTCTCACACATACCTTGGGAATGTAGTCTGGCCAGCTACTTATATCATGCACAAGTACTGGTATAACCTTATTTTGTTAGGACCTTTTTATAATTATTTGATAAATAAAATTATTATTATACTATGCTCCCTTCCTGCATTTTGGCATCCTTAAACTGGTATATACAGGGTGTCCGGTAATTAATGGATAACCTTGAAATGTCTTATAGTAGAACTGAAGGCCGTTCAGAAAAGTGAAAAAAAATGTATTAAATAGTGCAAGCTATATAGCATAGCATACTTTTAACTGTCTATCTATTAGCATAATTAGTGTTTAATAATAAAACAACAAAAACCGATGGATTTCATTCATTTATGGTCGTAGTATACAAGAAAGTTATACATGGTAATTAAAATAAATTTTAATATGGCAATATATGATCTGCTTTCCAGTGTCTTAACGTCTATGGATAAAAGAAATCGTGTCTGTGCTATATATACAGATATGACGAAAGCTTTTGATTTTGTGGATCATACAATTTTGATACAAAAATTATATTACCATGGTATTAGGGGAAACGTCCTAAATCTTATAGAATCTTATCTGAGTAATAGATTGCAACACACAGAGATTACTAGAATTTGTCCTATAACTAAATTAGAAACAACTTATATGTCCACAGCTAGGCAAATAAAATACGGCGTACCACAGGGAAGCGTTTTGGGGCCCCTGCTTTTCTTGATATATATCAATGACCTCCCAAAAATCATAGATCACAAAACTGTACTATTTGCAGACTGTACGGCTATTGTAGAATGCAATAATTCAAATAATTATCCACTTGACATTAATAATTCTTTAACAAAATTAATTAATTGGCTTAATGACAATAATCTCACACGGTCACAATACATCAATACTTTGTGTCATGTGAATTGTAAAACAGCATTATTAAAAAATTGTTTGTTTGGTACTGCTCCACAAGTATATAATAGAATACCGAATGCAATAAAATGTATGCCACTACAAAAATTCAGAAAATTCTTATTTGACCTGTTAATTGAAAAGTTTTATTATAAACTAGACGAGTTCTTAAATGATAAATTTGATTGACTGCATTGATATTATAATTTATTTTGACATTCTGAGAATTACTGTTAAATTATTGTCTATTATTTTTATTATGATTTTCTTTTGTAATTTTGGTTATGACAATTGAATAATTTTTTTTATATTACGAATTTGTATGTCAATATTGACAAAGCATAGCGCACAATATTTTATATCCAAAATCTTTATATGTACCTATGTTTAACAAATAAATGATTATTATGATTATTATTATTATTATGATAAAAAACACATATCTCAGGACACCCTGTATAGATATACATACATACATATTCCCATTTTGAATTTCTGGAATGGTAAAACCAGCTAAGCTTTTAAGTCCTACATAATACAGGCAAGTCTAGAACCAACAACACACACACTCTGGGCACAGCGCCAGACTTCACTTTTTATAATTGGCAAGAGATCACATTCTTGCAACGTCGCATTTCTTTAACAGTTGCAATAGAACATGATTGGCAACAATGTATTCCAATGTTGGTGGACGGCAACATCATGAGTTCTGGGCGTTATCCAATTTGCAGTATTCTGCTTCGAACATGAATAATATGCTTCTATACGTATTGCGCCTGTACAATAACCTCGGGACACTTGGCAATAAATAATAATAACTATATATATCCACAGATAGGACTATTGTTTGAAACAATACTGATATAGTGAAGATTAATTGATAAGAATGCCATCTTCATGGCACCATCCCTCATAACAAATACTCCGTTAAAGCAGTAAGACATACACAGGCATAGGTTTAGATAATGCCATAGTCCACTACTCTGGCTTAGTGCAGGTTAGGAGACTATATATCTTCGAGAAAATTTCACACTCTTAGACATGCAGGTTATCGCACGATGTTTTCGTTTTCCGTTAAAGCGAGAGATAATTACTAATTTAATACGCACATAACTTCACAAAATGTTTGTAAAACGTGCATTAGTAATGAATTTGATATCTTTGCGTGGCAATCATATGGTCACTTATTAGGCTATCACTGTTTAGACAATCGACAGATAAATTTAAAAACAGATTTTCAAAAAATAATTAGTTAATTACTCGATATAATTAATAATTACTTCGTCGTTACTAACATGAACCTTTTTCCAAGCTCCACAGTAATGGTAGGTGTTGAAGAAGACAATTATCAACAGACAACAATTTTGGCTATGACCTTCACAATACTTCTTGAAAGTCAGCGCCATCTTGAATTTTCTATGTCGCTTTAATACTGTCACATTCAGGCTGTCATAGTTTGACTAAAAGATTTAATAGGGTATTTTACTCTATATGAGAAAAATCTAAAAATATATCATTGAGATAGCTTAGGCAAAAAGCAGTCGGAAAACGTTAGTTTTAAAATTCAATTCATAGTTTTTAGTTTTTTTAATCTGTTTCATAACACCATTAAATAGTAGTCGCCATGTTATTAAGTCATACGGCTGTGTAAACTAAAAAGTGTCAACTGTCAACAGTGTCAACCGATCAGCGTACCTTTAGTCTCTATAGGATCTTTATTAATTTTATTTATGCATTCAGGAACAGCACACCAACAATAAGTAGAATAATAACTCATTTTTAAAATATAAACTATTAACTTAACATACAAAATATCACTGCATTTGTTTACACAGCTGACGTCATGACCACAGAGCAACAAGGCGTCCACTGCGTCCAGCGTTTTTGTGAATATACGCGCGAAATTTGAATTTGAATTTTTTTGTGCTTCACTAGCACTATAGAATCTAATTGACCCTTCAAAAATGAGTGTAATACCCCACTGGACTTCACTCTGTGGCTTAACTTTCATCGGTTTGTTTTGTATATCTAGAAATAAGGCCTCCAGCCTAACTGGTATTATAAATGTCTATATAAATTTGTTTGTAACGATTTTACGCCTTAACCGCTAGACTGATCATCAGGCAATTTTGCATACACGTTGTCAGGGGTGCAGAAAAGTAAATAGAGTACCTCTCATCCAGAATGATGCAGTATTCCCGAGGAATAGCTTGTACATAATATGCTTCTGTTTTTAATTTTTTTCTTAGCATATCGTTGGCAAACAATTTTAAAATATATATTTATTGTCAGAGGTAACCATTAGATCCTCCTGCGTGCAAGTTGTCGGGCACGCAGTGCACGATGTAAGGTGGGGTTGTAAGTGAGATTTCAACAAATAAGCTTTACATTGAGCTGTAATATCTGTCATTATTTACTCCATATTAATAACTCCCAATTGGTTTTTATAATAATTAATTTATTTGTAAACGTATTTTCATAAATCTACCTTTATATGTACATCTTTTTATCGTTTACAAGGTAATAATTAAATAATTTACTGAAAATGAAATTGATATCTCGGTAGTATACAGCTTGATTTTTGTTATTTAATAAAATAAAACATTTCAACGATATTTACTCGGTAAACTTGTTTCTATAACCACGGTCATACCACAAAAGAAACGGTGGTATCAACTTTTAAAATTAATTTTACAAACATTGGTAAGTGAGTGACACGGTTGACGTCGAGTGTTGTGGGTTCGAATTCCACACGGGACAAAACTTTGTGTGATCCACAAATGGTTGTTTCGACTCTGGGTGTTCTTTATGTCTGTTGTTTGAATGTTGGAGTGGAGTTGTATATAAAATAAAAAGTGGCTGCCTCGCATACCGAGAATCCGCATACTAAGGTAGGATACGAATAAAAGTTAACTAAGATGTTAAATGAGCAATTGAAACAAATGATTACTCCATTGAGTAATTGGACGTGTGTACAATAGTTTGAGTGCCGCTTGAATAGGACCGCGTGACTAAGTATGACTTAAATAATGATTAGCTGATTTCTAAAAAACAAAATACTATTTATAAGTATCCCTGTATTTTTATTATTTTTACATTAATTTAGAAGGTGGAAAGGAAAATAAATTTACCTAAAATTTTTAACATATTATAAGTCGTAAAATATACGGTACAGAAATAAATGAAAGTAAATCTTGTAATGTGTAAACAAAGCCGTTTACCATAGCCACCCCTTTTTTCCTTTTGCAATATATACTTTCTTATTTACAATAAAATTTTGCAAGAAAAATATTGATCTATACCAAATTGATAGCACTAGTAATTGTTGAAATTTATGGCTGTTATATACAGAAGGACCTATAAGAGTCCCATTCTACTATTCTGGTACAGCTAGCTATAATACTACGTAGTCACAACGGTAATCAACGTGGCTGTTGCGCACGAAGATTCAGGTACGATTCGATTTAGGTATTGGGTTTATTCGAAAATATGTATATTCTCTGTAGCAACGCAGTGCCTGAAACAGTGCCCAGTAAAGTGCAAAAGGCTCGCTTCTATTATGTGGGAACTAAAAGCATAACTAACGAAATGTGAGTGTATTACACCACTGCTTACCACTTCAGAAATATAGATTTTACGTTACACGTTCAAGCTCAAAACAAAGTAATATCATCTGTAAAACAGATACAAAAATATCACCCAATTACACACCAACACGATTTTACCATTACCGTAAATCATAAGCTCTGATATATTTCAGCGAGCGGTATTCCCGATATTTCATATAATAAATCACAACTTTAAAAATAAACGAAGATTAAAATAGTTGTAGACGGTTCATACCGATCCATCAACTTCGTGAAATAAATCGTGCAAAATGGCAATTCGCGAACAATAAAAAATAAGTTAAAAATCTGTCCAACGAAATCGAGTTAGTCGTCGGCCGTCAGCATGTATAATATAATAATAAGGAGTCCTATCATTTTTCATAATTCTTGGTTCCTTTTTCGGACCAACCCATAATTTACTTTTGTTTCAATTGTTAAGTTTAGAAGGGAAAAAGAAAAAAATATCCATTCGGTAGCTTCCTCGTCCTTTTGTTGTTCGCAACGGTATTCTCAGATGTTGATGAGATTTCTTAAATTTTTCCGCGAACATTTTCGGCCACTTTGTGGGCGCGGGCGTTCTATTAAATTTTCCAAAAATTGGCATTTTATTGTCGAAATGGAGGGAGTCGTAGATTAGTTTTGTCAGCGTGAAGATTATCACGGTTGGAATGTGGTTAATAATTTCTGTTCTTTTTATTTTAATTTCTCATAGATTGTATAAGTAGGATCGTAGGGATGAAGAGTAATAATGGCTTTCAGTCCCTTGTCAGTTGGTGGAGTCAGCTGACGGATGGGTAACTTAATGGGGCTCAGAGCTTCCCTCGCCTCATAAGGAAAAATCCACACGTATTATACGTACACGGTGCTTTTTGTCTCTGTTAGGATTTTCTCTAAATCATTACAGATGTGTAGACTGCCAGTTATATTATTTCTTGTAACATTAATAAATATTAGTTATGAGAGTCAAGTAAATATGCAGTGTAGATTTATTTTGAACTGATTACATGGACGTTATGATTTTAAAAGTGCCTGATCATTTTTCTCGCCGCATTCGTGAATACTTATGTATATTGACGAGTGCCGTATCACTTGATGCGTATGCATAGCCGATGCATCATAAAATAGGATTTTATAAATATATTTCTCGACTGATATTAAGTGCGGTATAAATTTAAATTTTCGATGAGTACATTCTAAAAATTTATGCATTTAGATGATGAAAGATTTATTTAAATAATATATTAAAATAGTAAAATCAATTCCCAAATTTAATTTTAAAAATAGTATCATGCATCAAGTAGAACAATTTATTGTATAATTTATTTGTTTGTATTTGTCGGCCTCGATGGCGTAGTGGTTAGTGTAACCGACTGCCATGTCTGAGGTCGCGGGTTCGATTCCCGCACAAGTCAAACATTTGTGTGCATGAACATGGATGTTAGTTTTGGTCTGGGTGTTTCTATGTATATTATGTATGTATTTACGATAAAGCTATATAATTATGTATATTTATCCAATGTCTAGTACCCACAGTACAAGCTCTGCTTAGTTTGTGCTAGATGGTGTTGTGTGTATGTGATAGAATATTCTTATATTATATTTATATTATAATATCATTAATTTTTCAAAAGCTTTTTAATCTTATTATACATATAAATATAATCTATTCTTATCTTAGTATTTTTACATTTTCAGCATCCAATAACGTCCACCACGTCCGTCCTAAAACTGATAGCGTCTCATTATTTAAAAGGAACTTATGAATGCTACTGAGAATGTGCTTGTGGTTTCAATAAATAGAGTAAAGAAATATTTTTTTTGTAAAACTTGTGCCCTTTGAATCAAACACTACCATAAATAAAATTAATGAAGATAGTAAAAACATATGAAACTTTAAAAAAAACCTGATAAAGCCACGGCTTACAATTTGTTCAATTTAAAAACCATTACATCTCATATAAATAACCATAATTTTATATTAATTACAAGCAATCATCGATTCACTAACCTCTCATAACGTCGCTTAAAACATCAATTAATCCTGACCACCATTAAGCTCTTCCTTGAACTACTTTCAACAAACCTCGATCCGAACCATACGCTCTACCAAAATTTATTTCCTCTACTAAATAATTTTGCTGGTTTATGTAAATTTAAAAGCTTGCGACAGTGACATCCCTACGGATGGAAGTCGAGCATGACGTAAACAGCTATCAATCATCGCCACTGCGGCTAGGGGTGGCACACGGATGTTTGGACGAAGGTTTATGTTTTTAATATATGTTTATGTATTTGTGTGTTTGGTTAGACTGACTACTATTTTTGCAGTAGTTTCGGATTGAAGAATGTGTAGGATATGTAGGTTTTTTTGGGTGGTTTTTACTGTCTGATTAGCTGTTTAGTTTTAAGATATATGCGGCATGAATAGTACGTTGTGATAAGTATTTCTCAGTATACGATGTTATGTGTAGTATTTAACACGCGAAAAATCTGGTGTACCGTGTAAGGTACACGAGCTCTGTGTTAATCTACGGTGCCTCTGACTACGGACTCCTTAAATTAGTTAGTGTTTTCTTTGTGGACTTGTAGCCACACATGGACATATGGCGAGCATCGGAACGCTTGTATGAGCAAAATATTTAAGCAAGGAGTACCCAATTCAAGTCAACTCGGATGACTGCACAGATAACACAATTGTCACCCCGCCTCTACCAGTGCGCTGAATGATGTGGGTTTGATGCTCATACGGAACAAAAGTTTGAATAAATCAGATAGTTGTGCCAAGTTAGACTATTCTTTGCATCAGTTGTTTGAATGATTATAAAGTCTGAGGCGATGTATGTTTAAGAGTGCGTTTCCAATGACGCGGAGCTGGGGGGAGTGGAGAGGAGCGAACCGTAAACTGGCCAATCATAGTGCTCGATATCTCCACTCCGCATCAATAGAAACAGTGCAAGTGGAGCGGAGCGGAGCTGAGCGGACTTTCAAATAAAACAAAAGAACATGCGGCCCCGAGCCGGACAGAACGGAGTCGAACGGCTTGTGGTGCCGAGCAGAGCGCACGAATCGGATGGGTAGCGGAACGGTGCGACGCGGCTGATAGTGTAGACTTGTTAGGAAAGGACTCGTGCGGTGCATTTTAGTTTAGTTAGCGATATTACGTCACACACTTCACACATCATCGACATTGTATATGAATCAAAATGGATGAGAAACTAATTGCAAGTGTCAAGTGTCGAAAAATTTCCATGTTTATGAGGTACACCACTGATAACATACAAATGCAATGAAACCAAAGATATGGTGTAGGAAATCATAGTGAAAGACATCGGATAAAAAGTTCATTGCAGTTCTGGTCTGCTCAGCTCCACTACGCTTCGCTCCGCTTTGTTCCGCTCCGTTCCGCTCCAATAGAAACACTTGCTACTTTTCACTGCTCTCCTCCGCTCCACTCCGTCTAACTCTGCGTCAGTGGAAACGCACCATTACACCTATCTTATCTTATCTTGTGTGGGGGCCAGTCAGTACAGACCGGCGACACTTCGACCCAGTGGGATCTTTTGTGTCGACTTCCCCAATAACGACTGCCATAGATGTTCATGGCAGCCGGGACCGACGGCTTAACGTGCTCTCCGAAGCACGGAGCAGGCGATAATTGTCAAGCAATACGCACATAATTTCGAAAAGTCATATAACTTCCGAAAATCAGAGGTGCGCGACGTAGATTCGAACCCGAGACCCTCTGCATTGCAGTCTGTTGGTCTCCCCGCTGAGCTAACCATTACAACTAACGCAGTAGAAGTATTTTGATATAAATCTCATAACATTTTTAGAATAGTTCTTTATTTAGTAACGAAAACGAAACAGAAAAGAACATAGGGTATTTTCATCCAACAAAAACTACTGTTTACGAGGCTAGAAATTAATTGACAAAATCTATATGCGAGCGAAGCTTCTAGAAAAGTCTAGTATAAATGACAATGCGAATATAATTCTTCACTTTCTTTTGGCTTTGGGTGAAATTAATGCTATCTAAGTTAAAGTTCAAAACCTAGCTTTCAGTAAGTAAGTGGCAATTAAGTCTCTTCAGGAATAATCAATTGACTGATACGGCTATTGCACAATATTTGCAGATATAGATTCTGCAAACATTGGTATAACCCAACATGTTAGCGGTCACGTGAGTCAATAACCACTGAATTAGTCATTCTATAATGATAGCTTTAGGTCAATACTCGAACAGGCTCTTGGTTAATGCATATCAAAACCTTTATTTGTTGTAAACTGGCTTTTGCTCGTGGATTAGCTCGGAAACAGTACTCTTTTTCTGGATGAAAGAAACGCTATGTCCTTTTCCGTTCCCCTGACAGGGTGTACCTATGCTTTATTTCATAATTATTGGTCGCGTAGCTTAGGCGTGAAAGTGTAACAAATCACCTTACATTCCCATTTATAATATTAGTTAACAGTTATGATCGTATTACAATTCTTCCTCTTTTATTGATGTGTATGATGGTTTGCCCATATTGCACGTTGTGACGTAATGACATCATTTTATGCACAGATATAATTTATTAGTTTTTAACCGCCACTTTGTACGTGTGGGATTTGGAAGGTATCTATCTATATTTTTGTGACTGTGTGATGTGAGAATATGCTGATCTATATATAAGATCTAAAACATAGCTAAATATAGATATATTAGTCGATAAATAGGTAACACAAAACCTCCATCTAATCAATTACTTAAATCAATTACCTAGTATTAATACTCGACTTCTAACTGGCATATCAAAATGAAATATGCACCAGATTGAAATTAAACTACTATATACGGATTTTATCGCGTTGTTTATTTAGCACTGTATTACAAAATTTTGAAAATATTACACTACTACTACTATTGATTTTATTTTACTAATTTATTAGCTAATAAAATTATTTAAACTATTAAATCAATTTATTTTTGGTTTACACTTTCCCCGACGTTTCGGTTGCTTTTCAGCAGCCATGGTCACGGGGAGGCTGTGTTAACAGTTGTGTGTGATACAGTGCTAAATAAACAACGCGATAAAATCCGTATATAGTAGTTTAATTTCAATGAATAACATTCGCGTAAACAGAAGACAATATTATATGCATCGGATTTTAAGTTAAACTTCTAGCAATGTAACTGAGAAACCACATTTAATTTCGCGCAATAGTTTTAGCTTGATGTACATAAAAAAATACAGACGAAAATGTTAAAAATAAATTAGGTCATATTTTATTATAGGTATAGATAAGGTATGTTACTTGAGCTGTATTTGTGAGTAATTCTATTCTATTATATGTATGTATCTTATCTTGTGTGGGGGCCAGTCAGTACAGACCGGCGACACTTCGACCCAGTGGGATCTTTTGTGTCGACTTCCCGAATACCGACTACCATAGATGTTCATGGCAGCTGGGACCGACGGCTTAACGTGCTCTCCGAGGCACGGAGCAGGCGATAATTGTCAATCAATACGCACATAATTTCGAAAAGTCATATAACTTCCGAAAGTCAGAAGTGCGCGACGTGGGTTCGAACCCGAGACCCTCTGCATTGCAGTCTGTTGGTCTCCCCACTGAGCTATCGCTGCTCTTTTGTATATGTATGTAAATAATATATGTTCCAACGTTCCATAATCTGCACTTTGATTACACAGATGACGCAGTGGCTTAAGTTATCGCATATTATAAGTTCGATCAATTCAAGACAATAAATAATTGTGGCGAGTTTGGGAGTAGGTACTTTGAGTTTGTTATATCAATGTTTGTAAGTCCCTCGTGTCGGTATTAGAAATAATTCGTAGTGAGTGAGTTGTCTTAAAAAAACAAGTAGGGTTGGCTAAACGTGACTGCAATATTCTTTCTACAAGCCCGGCACCCCTGTCCATTCCTTGGAGTAAATAGTGACGTCTTATTCGGACTTAAATCTTAAACAAGTCAGAAAACTCCAGAATATTGCATTATATTAACGCGAATGTTATACATTCAAATAAAAAGAGCAGCGATAGCTCAGTGGGGAGACCAACAGTCTGCAATGCAGAGGGTCTCGGGTTCGAACCCACGTCGCACACCTCTGACTTTCGGAAGTTATATGACTTTGACCTTGTTATTGACAATTATCGCCTGCTCCGTGCCTCGGAGAGCACGCTAAGCCGTCGCTCCCGACTGCCATGAACATCTATGGCAGTCGTTATTGGGGAAGTCGGCAGAAAAGATCCCACTGGGTCGAAGTGTCGTCGGTCTGTACTGACTGGCCCCACACAAGATAAGATAAGATACATTCAAATAAAACTACTTAATATAGATTAAAATTAAATACTTAATATGGATATTATTTTAAAAACACAACTGTTAGATAATTTTGAAACTATTTAACTACTACTATTATTAAATTATTTGAATTACTCTAACTAATATTATAAATTCGAATGTGAGTTTGTTTGTTACGCTTTCACGCCTTAACTACTCGTCCGATCATCATGGAATTTTGCATACACTTTTTCAGGGTTACAGATAAGGATATAGAGTACCTTTCATACAAAAAACAGTACTGTTCCCGACGGATAGAAATTTATTATGAACGCGAGCGAAGCCTTGGGCAAAATCTAATAGTTTATATCTTTATATATAAAAATCTTCTGTGCGTGTGTTTGTAATAAAACTCCTCCTAAACGGCTGGGCCGATTTTGAGGAAATTTTTGTGTGTGATTTTGTTTTCATTTTTTTAATATTTTTTGTCGTGTGTACAGGATAATGTCTGTTGGGACATCTAGTTTTTATATAAAACTTCTGCTTTAAACTAGTTGTCTTTATTTTATTTAGAAGAATACACACGTTCTTTATCCCTTTCGCTAATCTTAACAGATTAACAAATACTAGAAGATAATCCCTAGGATTAATTCTATTGCTTCGTATTTTAGCTAAGGTTCAAAAATCTTACATATTATATTAAAGGACAGATTAAGGTCCACGTACTCCAAGGTCATCAGAGAGCCCTTTTAATTAGGCCCTAAAAACTCTTTTATGACGCCAACTTAAACAATAATACTATGTGTTTAGATCCCAGAAGAGCTTTTATGAATGTAAGTACGAGAGTTACTATACATGTTAATTATAAGGTACTGAGTTAGAATCCTGCTCGAGCAAAATCAAAAAAAAGAAAGTAAGTTTATTGATTTTTCTTTTTAGAATTGACAGTAGGAATAGATCCTGTATCTTTTTATTTACTCAAAATTTATTGAGAGAATATAATAATAAGATCTTGCCCACCAGCTTCTTCTTCTTCTAAAGAGAGCTTCGTCTTCTCTTCTTCCAGCTTCTTCTAAAGAAAGAAGAAGAAGCCCACCAGCAATCGAACCCGAGCTCTCATGCATAGCAGTCGCATTCCGTGCCGCTATGCTACCTACGCAGTTTAACTAATATCGTACTAATGTTATAAATTTAATGAAAAGTTTGTGAAAATATTTGTTCCTGAATAACGCGTAGACCGTATAAAGCTCGCCGCAAACATACGGTTTCCTGATCAGGTTTCCGAAACAGGGATTCAGATTCGTCATTCCGTCGACTTTGCTCAGACGTTGGTTTTTTCATCAGGCATTAGTTTTACCAGTACGTACGGTAACGCCACCCCGTATCTAGCTAGCTCTGATGTATTCAGAATGGAAATTTCCATTCGTGTGCGGCGGTACAATACAGAATGTTAGCGAGAGCTGCGTTCGGAATGACGTCATTCGGTTTTTTTTCCGTTCTTCATTCAGAACACACCGGTAAGATTCGGAATCAAATGACAGGAATTATTTTTGCACGGACGATATAAGAACGTATGCGGTATATAGCAAATTCGTATAAAAAGTTGTACATTCGGGTATCCGAATCTGAATACCGGATTCGGAAACCTGATCAGGAAAATGTACGTTTGCGGTCAGATTAAGGCATTTGGATTAAACAGCACAGTGATAGATCATGTCCTGGATTAAAATACTTTTTGTCTTGATATTCGTTGCGATGAAGTTAGTCGTGGGCGAAGCCGCGAGTTAGAAACTAGTATGTATTACAAATGTGAAAAATTGTACATTTATTTAGATATTTGTCGTGAAATTACGCGTCAACCATTAAAGTCACCCAGACTCAGATCAACTATTTGAAGATCATACAATTTTTTGTCTCGCGTGGAAATCGAACCCACAATACTCGGCGCAGTAAACCACTACGCAATCTGTAATAATAATAGACAATGTATAAAAAAAATTACGGCCGTATTTAAAGTCATATAAGAGATTCACTTTATAATTTTGGAATGTGACGGGCTTAATACCTCACCCAATGAGATCTGAAAGTAATGTAAAATGTAATTCAATTTTCAGCTCTTTTAATTCAGGGTTAAAAGGATTAAGTCGAATTGATCTGTCGACGTTTTTAATCTGTACGTTTATTCTTGTTCAACGCAATATTGTTCAGTTTTATTAAAATGAATGACTGTCTGATATACTTATTTTACTTCATAAGTTGTCCCCCACGGTTTCACAAACGTTTATGGTTACTACTTCTTTTCCACGGCTGGTAGTGGTATAATATTGTCTTCTGTTTACGCGAATGATTATTGATTAAATTATGTTCGGGTACTTTGAAATAACTTCACTGGAACATTGAGACAACTACCATCTTAGTCTCCCCGTGACCATGGCTGCTGAAAAGCACCCGAAACGTCGGGGAAAGTGTAAACCAAAAATAAATAGATTTAATAGTTTAAATAATTTTATTAGCTTATAAATTAGTAAAATAAAATCAATAGTAGTAGTAGTGTAATATTTTCAAAATTTTGTATAACAGTGATAAATAAACAACGCGATAAAATCCGTATATAGTAGTTTAATTTCAATGGTAGTGGTATGTTATAGCTTTAAATTTGCCTCAAGAGTCGAGCCATCGAATACAAAAATATTTGAATAAAACCTAAGTTTTGGAATATGACTGCATGGAAACTTTGTGTGATCCACAAATCGTTATTCCGAGTCTGGATGTGTCCATTATTTGAATGTTTGTAAAGTACTCCGCGACACAGAATTTATTCCTAGTGCGCGAGTTATCATTTAAATCAAAAATAAAAGAAGATAATCTGCTTATAAGAATGTAATCCAATCACTGTTATTAAAAAAATATTGTTTGTCTCCCCGTGACCATGGCTGTTGAAAAGCAACCGAAACGTCGGGGAAAGTGTTAACCTAAATATAAATAGTTTTAATAATTTTATTTGCTTATAAATTAGTAAAATTCAATAGTAGTAAGAGTAGTGTAACAGTTTCAAAATTATGTAATACAGTGATAAATAAATAACGCGATAAAATCCGTATATAGTAGTTTAATTTCAATGAATAACATTCGCGTAAACAGAAGACAATATAATGTTATACGTGATAAAATAAGTAAACTGCTGCTTATGTTCATACTTCTTTTTATCTAGGAACACCAATTAACCAACACTCGAAAACCGAATTCTACAACTTGCGATTTATTCGATTGCTTTTTCGGTAGCACTCGCGCACAATCAATTTAATGTAGTTATAAACTGTTAGCTAATAATAACCTAATCAGTGTGAATACCAAACACTTTCTGTTGATTGCTAACTATCAACATTATACTAATTGATAGCGCACCGAAACAACTTTTCAACAGTTTAATAACAGTATAATGTGCAAAGCGACCACTAGTATTCATCGAATTAATTTATTAACTTCTACAGCATTTAGTTACTGGGAATTTTAATCCAACGAGTGAACGCACTTAGTTTCTATTTACCATCACCATTCCAGTTATTGGAAACCGTGTTATATAAAGAAAAAAAAACAATTATGTTGTAAAGCTACACCAATGTAATAAATGCAAAAATAGAGCCAGTTACAAAATTTTACAAACGTTGAAGAGATTTTGATATGATTTACCTAATCTATAAAAAGAAAACTCTTGCGCTCTGTATAATTAAACAACGTATAATTAAACATTTAAACAACGGACACAAATTTTGTTTCATGTTCCCACATGAAACAAAATTTTATTGAATTTTTATTTTGAACCAACAGCTCTCTACGCGTTACGCAAAGCGACCACATAAACCACTAAGCCATCGAAGTTGTCAAAATTATTGATCCTTCATTGCTTATGTCAGTCAACTTAATCACAATGCATATTAATTAAGAACATTTAAAATTTGGAATAGACTGCCTCCGTACCTCAGCAATTAGTGAATGCAACATGCTGTGTGTGTTCGATTCCCGATACGATTCGAGTAGAATCATTATTATAATCGAACCTGATATCTCATGTACCGTTCAAGTTTCCTTGTTTTTGTTCCAGTGAGTCTGGCAAGAAAATATCTGTAAAAATAAGGAACCTCAAACGGTACCAGGTAGCAATAGGCTCGTTATATGTAGGATCTAAAACCTGATACCAGGCAAAATGTGGTTGAAATACACCGCTATCTACCTCAATGAGGAAATAGGCGTTAGACTACATAATATGTATATACGTCACAATTCTTACAAAGCTGTTGGCATTTTTTGGCCCACTCGTAAATACACATAAACATTTTTATGTATTTTCCTCATAACTGTGTTGACAGCAGTCTCCTGATGATCTGATTTAAGATCCAATGATTTAAAAAATAACCAAATATTTGTTGTACGCCTCTCCTAACTGATCCCTTAGCTATACAACACCCTCGGGAAGATGGGGTGGCAAGTCGATAACCACACAATTCTTATAAAACTGTTTATTCTAAAAAAAGTCTACACTTTTATGTTTGTCTCTGTAGTTCAAAATGTCACGCGTAAGTTGAATGTCACTCATGAATGTCAAACATTCGATATTGGAACTAAATTTGTATTCAGAACGAATGACATTTTTTACATAATGAACGTTTTATATTTCGCGTTTTTATTTTCGAGTAATTTCAGAATATTGTTCTAGCTTTGTAACTTATTCTAGTCTAAGATATTGTGAAATTAAAGATTGATTTTACATTTTTATTAATACCTACTTTGTAAAATTTGTAAGAGGACTATTTAGATACTTTTAATGAAAGTCTAGAAATATAATTTGTATTTAACCTTTTTTCTATTATACATATCGTGTCGCTCTGTCTGTTTGTAGGCTTACAACAGAAGGAATATATAATAGCCCGAGAGACATAATTTATTTTTTAGTATATTAAGAAGTTATATGGCTAGTTTAAGTAAATATTTGGTTAAGAAAAATAAACTAACGCTTTAGAAGTAACAATTTTAGTACATTATGTTGGAATAGAAATAGCAATGTACGGCGATAAGAACGCACTCCGGCAAGCACATATGTAATTCACGTAAGAGAAGAATATGAACATTGTTAGCTTATCATAATTTACTACTATCTGACTTTGTCAACAATCTATCACTGTTTATCTAAAATTAGAATTTAAAAACACTCAGCACTATCTTTTCAGTCTCATTTTATTCAAATAACTGTAAAGTCTTTTAAGATTTATGTCTTGAGGTATAAATGAGACTATCAAGGTTCTCTTGCTCGATCAATCTTTTTTATGAACCACTTGGATTATAAATATAGTTTCATTACTTATTATTCGGGGATCTTATAATTATTATGAATTTATATTTTATTGATTTTTTATATTTCCAACACGCTTATGCAAACAGGTAAGTGAGTATATTTTATCTATTGACACATAAGGTTTTATCCAGCAATTAAACACATTATAAAAATAACATATATTACATTTGTACTGGTTAATTGTACACAGGTATACGCGAAACCAATATGAGGTAAGTCCTATCAGAAAGCTATGCCAAAAGATCATCTTTGAATTTGACAAAATATAAACATTTATACATAAATATTGCACACAACATCCCCACAATGCGGGTTGCTCAAAATTTGTTTTCCCTCTTTCCTATGAATGGGATACCTCACCCTAAAATAACATTATGGCTTCGTTCTACCTCTGTGTACAAAGAAAACATACTCTTATGGGGTTTCTTAAATAAGATGAAATTTGTTTCGGGCTTAGCCAAAGTTTGAAAGCCCTTATGATAAAATATGTGAATATTTTAGTATTATATCTAGTCATTCTTAAACCTTAAACACATAGAAAATACAAACCCCTTGGGTTGTTTACGCAATTTGTAATACTGACATCCCATTTTTATACGTTATGGGATTGAATGAAATTTATGTTATATTCTGTCATCATAGACACTCTTAATAAAACAGAGACTTAACTCAAAGCTTAGAAGTAAAGCAACTTCAACTCTAATACCGTAGCTATAAACTCTAATTTTATAATGATATAATTATTGTATGAATGATTTGCTTACTATATACCTCCATCCGGCGCAGTGGTAGTGAATGCAACTAATGTGCATGAGGTCTTGGGTTGGAATCCCGAGTCAGGCAAACATAAAGTTATTGGGTTTTTCTGTTAAGAAATCTCAATAGCAGCCTGAAGTTAGGAAGTTGGCGGTGTTAGATAGCATTAGTTATTTCGAAACCAAATTAAGTCTTTGTTCTATAAAGTTGTACTATTAAATATGTTAACTAAGGTCAAACAGATAAATTATAAAGATATTAAAAAATTAGTAGACGGCCACTGTTGATCAATAGGCTTATATATCCAATCGTTAAAGGTTTTGGAAATATCCAATTGATAGGTATAGTTAGTATATTAATAAATACAGACTGATCAATCAGCCAATTCCAATTCATTGTTGGATAGACACGAAGGTAAACACGCAATCAAATAATATATTAAATGTTTTGTATATATTCAAGTACAAAATCTCATGGAGGTTTCTTGTTGTTCTTGTATACAAATCCCTTGCACTTAGATAAACATTTCTGCTCTAAGCAGTTAGAAATGTTAGTTGAGCTAGATGAATATCGATGACCAAGCCGAATCCTTTGATTCCAAATCTTTGTATGTTTTTATATTTTCTTTGGCAAGATGATTTAAAAGTTAATTTTAATATACTTTTCGCGACAGAACTTTCTGTTACATGTCTATATTAAAATTTTCAGTGACACATTTTCTTATGATCAAATTGATCCGACCATAACTTACAATGAATTTCTATTTTATACGACGCACTTGTGGCAACAATGAATGCAAATATCTAACGACCGACAATAGATCAGTAGAACTATTGGCCATGATCCAACATTAGTCTTTGTGCAAATCAAACTAAAAGTTCTAACAAATTTTAATAATCGTTTAGAATGAGAGTAATATTATAAAAGTTTCTCGCGTTTTTTTGAACAAATATGAGTAATTGCAGACTTTTCTAATTAGATTTTGATAAATTCAAGACTAACTCACGTCAGACTTTAGGTCTATAAAACACTTTTATTAACTTGCAATTTTGTTCCTATTTTAAATCCAATCTCCAAATGTGTACTGTACCGGTTTTATGTATAGACATAATATTTGTGAGTTAAACGTTTTATTTGTCCCAATTTAAAAAGTGAAATATGCAGAGTATGCTCAAAAAAGATAACAAGCTTGGACATGTTAAGGTTTGATAAATATCTCATAATAACTTCAAGATATGGCAGAACAGATTTGAAAGTCGGATAAATACTATTAAATGAATTGTATGATAATAAAATGTTTGTGAATAACTGAAGACAAAGTAAAGAAAAAAAATTGATTAAGATATAATTATAATTAGAGGCAAAGAAAGTCGTAAGTCTCATAGTTAAGGAGGTAGACATCATATTTTGCGAGATAATTTATCTACTGGAGCAAGACGTACAGTGTTTGAAAAGAAAAATAAACCAAATAAGGCATGGCGATACCGTAGTCAATGTCTGCCTATTGCGGTACAAGCGATGCACTTTTCATGCAACTAATGTGAGCATGCAGCAAGCAGCATGCATGCAAGCAAGCATGCTGTCAACCTGATGTTAATTTACAGCAGCCTGCGAGGTCAACACTAAAACAATAAAGGGCGCATTACCAATCTTTTAAAAAATTGGTTGCTATAGTGCCAGCGTATGGGATAAAAACTTAAGAATCTCCTGGCACACGATTCCTTATAGGATCTCCTATAGTCTGCTCACCGCAAGATTATATGACTACGCCCTTACGTAGGTATTTCACCAGTCAGGCCGCATATTAACTAAGCATTTTCTACCCACCTTTTAAATAAAACTGAAAGCGTCAAAAATATTTAGTACTAAAATTCTATCCCTTTAACATTTTAGTATTTCTAATACATTTTAAAGGTAATTCTAATCTGTTACCTTCAGACATTTTAAAAAGCTTTTTAGCTTAAGTGTAGGTGTAATCTTTCAAACGCGTGAAGGTTATAAAGGAACATTGAAACATAATTACGATATTGTTGTTATGTAGGTCCTTTTTGATACTTTAAGTGTTCTCTCTCTCTCGCTCGCCATATCTCTCTCCCTTTCTTTCTTTTATTAAATTCGGCTACAATAGTTACAGAAAGAGTACTTTAGCATTTATATTTTATTAAATACAGTTCTCGCCCCTATTTTTTCTGTCGCGGGAGATTTTGAAACATACAAACGACGGATACAAAGGACATCCACATTGTTGGCCTCAGATGGCCTTGACAACTTTACGCGGACTGTGGGTGAGCGCAGAAGGCTTCCAACCCGTTATTAAGTAAGCTAGACAACGTTAACTCCCAAGGGCGGACTACCACGGACCTCGGCTTGGGGCGTTGTCGGCAACGTGGATCTAAGGTGATCCACGGGGTTAAATTTAACGTGACGCGTATTCCAACCTCTGCGGCGAGGGCGGAACCGCGGACGACTTTGTGTGGCTGACTTGTTTGCGGATGGATGGCAGAATATATTGTTAGAGCGTCAGCGATTTTGTGAGAAGAAGGGATGATTGAGTTTGCCTTAATATAATTATTCTATAATTTCTTCTTTCTATAATTATTATTTAATTTTTGTATTTGTTTCTAATTTATTCTCTTCTCCCTAGCCTTTATTATTCCCAAGTCACTTGGGGTCGGCTTTTCTGGTCTAACCGGATTTGACTGGATATCTGTTTTTACACTGAGCGGCTGCCACCTGACCTCCGCAACCCGAAGGCTAACGATACTCTAAGGCTAGACCAATGTCAGGATATTATAGGGCACTGACTTCCCAATAACGACTGCCATAGATGTTCATAGCAGCCGGGACCGACGGCTTAACGTGATCTCTGAGGCACGTAGCAGGCAATAATTGTCAACCAATACGCACATAATTTCGAAAATCCATATACCTTCCGAAAGTCAGAGGTGCGTGACGTGGCTTCAAACCCGAGACCCTCTGCATTGCAGTCTGTTGGTCTCCCCACTGATTTTCTAATGTATAATTATTGTAATTGGTGTACAACCGTTATAATTAAATAAATAAATTATAGACTATACAATTATTTTCACGTATGGTGATCGAACCTACAGCTCTTAGCAGAGTAACAGAGCCGAGTCGATCACTTAAACCTGTACGCCATCCCTTGCAGTCCAGTAATATATTATTTGGATGAATTATGAAAATGTTTAATAGTATTATTGGATTTTCTATTACGCAATGCTCATTAGCAAAACGAAAATACTCCCGGTAGACGGTAGTTAAGTTATAAGTTTCATTACTCTGAACTAAAGAACGATAATTGGTGCTATTATTAGTAATCATGAACCAAAAACATAATTGACGGGACGTTTCGTAATACATCGCTGCCTATCTTCAGGTGATTTACAGGCGTCATGGTATGTAATGACCATTGAACCGCTAATTGATTTTCCAAACAAAACGAGCAGACCACCCCATTCTAATTAACCTTTCATTATTTAAAGAATATCGATCAGTAGGAATATTTTATAGGCTTTTTTATGGTGCCTTTTGTTTGTGTAGCCCGTGTAGCGAGTACAGTCAACATAGAAACTAGAGTGAACACCTTCAAAATTTTATGAAGTACTAGACGTTTCTTGAACTTCGCGGTATTGAACTACGACGTGATCGAATCGATTCCGCAGGAATGCCCAAGACATATCGGAAAGAAAGTACCCTAGGTATTATTAATTCGAAAAATCGTCTATCCATGTATTCAGTTTTATCCAAATGCATTTAGCGGCTTTCGCGTGATTAAGTACGAACCTCCAAACATCTTCACAAACCCATTTGTAATATTATTTAGATAATATATTAAAATGTCAGGCCAATTTATAAACTGTCACTATGCAGCGCACAGGTTTATTTTCAAAAGGAGATTAACAGCGCTGATTTGATCAGGTCTATGAGGTTTTGAAAAATTTCACACATATCTTCGAAAAGATTATGGAGAACTCTTGGACATAATATTTTTCATACATTAAGTAATTTTTATTGCAGTGTTTGATATGCTCATAACTTCGAAAATCATATTCTGTTGGAATATAAACCCCGTGTTTAGCAGTCCTTCGGTCTTCTATCAGTGCTAAAATGTGTTACTTGAACGCAATTTCCACTTTTTCGTTGAACTGGCAGCGTCAATTGAACTACGGAGCACTTTGATTAGATTGACTGTGATTGGTAGACAGAGCGTTATTGGATTTTGTATACAAACATAGACACATGTCTGTGTATCGTTCAAATGATAGGCGACGGTATCACACACGTATTCTTCCAGCTATGTTTCATATCATACGTAATACGCAGCGATCCAATTACTGTCTTCCTTAAACTTTTTTATAGAGATCTTCTAATGAATGCAACTGATATGTATCAGTACTTAGACTTAATATCCAGATCGGACAAAGTGTTAGTGGAATTTTTATCAAAGAATTCTCAGTCGCTGCATAAACATTGGAAATATATTATGTCTGGTAATCGGTTACAGGCTCTCACCTTTTATGTGGATAGTAAAATCATACTTGACGAAATGTGGATTAATATATATCTGCTTACCGTTTAAGACATAGCGCCGTTAAGCAATGTATATAACCTGCCTAATGTTCACTAAAATAAACACTAGACCTTCCATATTGCCTCGAAAACTTCCATTCCCACCAGCCATAACAACTACAGACCAGAACCATAATTCTGACCGTCCTTGACTCTGAGAACACTTTTGATCGCATTTTATTACAGACAAGGATAATCTTAGTCCTATTCTGTACCTAAATGATTTAAGTCCAAGCCTATTATTACATTGCTAGTACTAAAAAGAACCAGACGACCCAGTGCTCCAAAAAAATAATTACAGAATATCCAAAATAGAATGCAAAACCTCACCATCCATGCCAAACATAGCAAAAGATAGAGAAATGTTTTGCTGCGTGATAAATAAGTCAGTCTATTTATTACTTTTTTGATAATGAGACTATTAGTAGCAGCAAAAAGTCTAGCAATACGTCCTTGAATTCTTGTAAATCTTCATTTGTCGAATAATTATATTTTATGATAAAGAGGCTTATACTTCGAAACTATTAAAATAGCTTGATGTTTAGAATAGCCCGAGGTCACAACGTAATAATCTCGCTCCTATTACAAAGATTTAAACACCGTTAACAAATATGGCTGTGACATTCTGAGCCAAACCTTTCGGTACACATGTGCATACATTTACGCCTAGAGTCAGACAGCGCGTAACAGAGTGTATACCTTTGTCTCGTTTTCGCGCATCATGTCAATAGATGATAATAAGGCTCCTCTTTTCCGTAAACGTTGGCACAGACTACGTATTTCCACTTACTACGATCCTAACATGCCATTCTTGCTTCATTTACTATCAAAAGATGCAAGTAAGATAATCGGTTCAGGGTGTTCCTTAACTTTTAAAAGCCACCTCAGTCACCGGTAACCGCGAACAATATTTGTTCTATTGTATATTTTGTACCACAGTTCATGTATCATTCTATAGTTATGCATACATGTTATGAGATATAAATAAAATATATTTATAATTTACCTTGTGTTTTTTTATTATAAATGTGTTAATGTAAAATGGCAATATGATTGGTTCAGTGGTTTAAGTCACTTCTCCATTGCGCCGAGTGTTGTGGTTTTGCTCCACAAGCGAGATACTAATTTATGTGCTCCAAAAATAGCTAGCCCGCGTTTTCTTTGTGCCCATTATTTCAATATTGATAAAGACCCGCGTGACACAAGAGAAATATTAACAAAAAAAACCTTACAAAAAGATTCAGTTATCAGAAACTTACATAAAAATTACAAATACTGGCCCAGTACAAATAAAAGTAAAGCAAATTTTGAAGCGCGTGTAATCATCATGAAGTTTTGATGTCGACTGTACAACGTTTTATTGTGAACGTGCCGTGACGTTCACGTTACGTTATAAGTCGTAAATTTGTTACGTTAACGTTATTGGCGACGAACATGGAATGTGGGGAAATGCGTGTTCACGCCTTTGTTAATCATTCTATACGCCGAAAACATTCATCCGTAGTCCTAAATACGTTCCTACGAAATAATTTTATTTTAATCGTATCAAGCTGAACAAATACGGGCCAGAGTTGACCTGAATGACTTTGTAGACAATCGATTTCACGGCGAATATTTTCTATTTTAAATTAATGGACGCATTATGTTCTTTTTTTGAAAGAGATGTTAAATTAAATATGGCGCTTGTATGGATTGAGATTTATGATTTTTGGATGAACACACATTTATTAATTATAATATTTGGTTGCGTATCTGTCTTTAACCTACAAATAATCGATACTTATGACATTAATTACTATTTTGCCAGACGTTGTGGTAATAGTTTGATGAGAACGCCGCCACGCCACGCATTGTACAGGACTTTCTATCTTCGGAGTCTAAACTATCAGTAGCTTATATCTTGTACCTTAAGTGCCGAGAGGTTACCATGGAACTATTTTATATTTTGAATAAATTTTTATATAAATTTTTAAATGTAAATCTAATACGACCGACGATTACTAGAAAGACCGGTCATTCTCAAAGTTAGCCGATTATTGTCGATGCAATAATCGGCTAACTTTAAGAATGCACTCTTACAAAAGATTTACTTGAAAATTTACTCTAATACGTAGTACTTAATCGCTAAGTGACAATAAATAGGCATTGTCGGGTACCTTTTCATGGTCTATATACTGATTGAAATTTCATAATATGCAGAAAGCTATAAAATGACATGCTTTTAATGACTATCGATCGCAAGCACTTCGTATAATACCTCATTAGGCTGATGTAAAATGCAAAAGAAGCTTTTCTCTCTGACTTTTAGTGATGCTTTTACGGGAAAGCCGTTGAACCGATATTCATAGAATTTGGAATGAAGACAACTCGAAAGCCAGGAAATGGTACGTGTTACTTTTTAATGAAATGCAATCGACGTTTCGAATAAATGCTATACCTGCCTCTCGTAACTCTCCAGATGCAAATAAAATCAAAATGGACGCCTTTCTGTAATGACTTGACAAATACATTTTATTAAGGACGAACGGTAAGTAGCATGTTACAAAAACAACCAACATGTTTTTTAACTATTTGCCTTATCTGGCTTATCTTCGGATTAGCTGAACCAAGCGTAACTAAACTTCTACTTTTGCTAAAGAATTATGTGAAAGAGGACAACTACAATATTTTTATAAACTACAATGTAGGTATTTTATCAGTATTATGTACATACCATGAAATACATAATAACTATTATGTATATTTTTAATATTACATCAAAGTCACTCTATACAATAAGCCGTAGGCATCGAGCTCACCGATTTTAACTCGTATTGTTCGGATTCAGGTGCATTGGTGGGCTTCAGATTAACATCGTTTATATTATCTGGATCAAATCCACCGCTAACCTATTTGGAATGCGCTAAATAATCCTTTTATACATTTTCTCAGGTTTAGTATATCCTCGAAGGAATAGGTAGAGATGTATAACAACTATATTTTACCAATTATATAAATAGTAGATTTTGGCGCGGCTCCGTTTGCATTAATCTAGATGTATTGTACAAAAATGTCTCACTTTAACAATAGCTTTGTCCGTCCGTCCGTCTGTCTGTTATACAACTTTCAACTAAAGAACTGTAAGAGCTAGAGACTCGCGATCAACGCCATTCGACTCAGCATAGTCAATATACCCCAAAATGACTATGACCTTTGACCTCAGGGTCACGTGACCTTTGCATATCACTTGAAACATTTTTTCGAACTCTTAGATTTACGGCAATTCATTGCCATTTCTCACTTTTTTTACTGGATAAAAGGTAAATACGTCGTATTCTGTATTCCTGAGAACGTGTATGCCTAATTTAGGATGATCGGTCGAGTAGTTATGGCGTGAAGCGTAACAAACAAACAAAAAACCATCCATGACCAAGAGACTAGTCTTTATTTCGCGGACGGAAGAACATCAAATCAAAATCAACAATAAATTTATTCAAGTTAGGTTACAAGGTTACACTTATGAATGTCAAAGTTACACTAAATTTTTTTGTGAATTTACATTTACTGCCACGTTCAGCAAAGCAAGGGTGTAGGGCTCATATATCAATAAGTATTGCTATTAAATTTGGCAATGCTGCCAGTTTTCTGTAAGACAAAGAAATTCTATGATGCCTATTAGAGAGCTTATTTTTACGTTTCGAAGCTTTTTTTTTGAATATTCTTTATCTATTTCTGTTATAAAATATTTTAGGTATAAGTTAGTTTTATTATTATTGGTATTAATTTAGTTGATTAAAATATATATAGTAACAAAATGTTGTATTCAAATAAATCGCAATAAATGTCATATATAGTAATTTAAATTTAAAGATGTAGCATGTCCTGAAATATCACATATAATACTTTTATGTGATTTACGAACGAAACAGCAGTCAGAAACCAGTTTTAATATTAGCTGGAGGAGTATATCATTTACCACAATATGCCAAGCTTATTTTCCGCTAAGCTGTATCTTAAAGCGTTTGCTGCCAATCAACACTAGATCATCCTTTAATAGCTCTCCAAGATGTTGAGCTCCTAGTACACCACACGATAGTGAAGTTTAGATAACTTTTCTATACTATGAAAAAACTTTAACTGACTTCCTTGGTGGTGCAGCGGTAGTGGATAAGACTGCTGTGCATGAGATCTCTGGTTCAATTCCTGGATTAAGCAAAGTGCTACGGGGCTTTTTTTTCATAACATTTTTGCAGTACGAAGTCCTGAAACTGTAACCGGTAAATATATCAGAGTAGGTATAATTGTAAGCGTTAATTAAATCAAATGTTATAAAGAAGACCGCTTCGGTTGTGTAGCAGTAGTGACTGCGACTGCTGTATTTGTACTTTGATATCCAGGTCAGACAAAGTCTTGTTAAGGATTTCTGCCAAAATTTTTTTTGTACCTTTACTGAATCCAGATACGTGACAGAATGTGAACGTGTCCGTAGACAGCAGCATAGTCGCTCCCAATTACGTTGGACCTAAAACCGCCTACATCAAGCAAAATAGGACTGAGAACACATTAGGCCTCGTTGCCCTCAGCAAAAATTCGCGCCGTGGTCATCAGCAGCATCGGCTGAGTTCCAGCTCAAAGCATTTTAAGCAACACAGTGTGCCTAAAGGCTGGACTTTAGGCAGGCACACTGTGTTGCTTAAAATATGTTTGGCTGTTTAGTGATCTGTCTTATTATGTAATCAGTGTGTGTCTAATAAAGAGTCCATTCATTCAATCATTTATTACTGAATAACTCCCGTAGACGATATAGACGTGAAGGTAGAACGATTAAACAGTGATTCAGTACGACTTTCGAGCCTAGCACGCGAGGCTTTTCAGAAGCAATGGTGCATCACGTTGCCGAAATGCTTTGAACGGTCTAGTCTTTGTACTGGTGAAAATCGGCAACGCGTTGATCGTAGTCGACGAAGCGTGTATTAAAAATGATTGAGAGGTACAATTGTGACACTAACTGGTACAGAGGTTTAGTGCATATTTATATTCGTTCTTGTAAATGCAGCATACAATATTTAAAGAAGAAATAAATATACATTTGTCATCTAACTATTAGTAACCTGTTATGAAATTAGTAGGATGATTGAATACAAGATTCGAATGATTATTAACAAAGGTAGTTAGACAATCATAGTGTGATGCTTCTATGAAGAGGTAGACAGAGGTATTTTTACGCAGATTTAACCAGCTACATATTTAGATACCAAGCAAAATAAAGCGAGAGACAGATGATTTTTACAAAAAGCCACAATATATTTTCCCGACATGGGAATTAAATCCAGGTTCTAGCCACTACATGTAAATATAAGCGTATGCCACAGAATTAAAGGGGCAGACAATACGAGAAGACACAAAAATAACAAAAAAAATAATCTCATCTAATGAAAGTATCATCAAATCTCGATTCGAATAATCAAATAATTCGGATATTAATGAATCAAGTCACAACGAATAGTCAACATTTGACTCGTCCAATTTTCGAATCATTGCTTTCCCTTTCTACATTATTTCTATGAAAAAGGCCGACTCATCCTTTACATACAATCAAATATTCAACACGATGAAAAAATTCAATATTTATAAGGGAAAACAAGGGAAAATCCACACGGGCGCCGCATAAAATGCCTATCGGCCATAAAACTTTAAAGTTATTATTATGAGTGACGAACATGAGATGTCGTTAAACAAATAATAGAGACATTATTTACTGAGTTAATAGCATGAAATATGGCTAATAATTGTAGTAAACCTTTATTATATGGCCAGGTGTTAATGTTTTCTGTAGATATAAGTGCAATTCTTGATTATTTCTATAGTTTAATGCCTTGGTGTCACGCCTGTTTCTGTTTAGAGAGTATGTAGAGAAAATTTAAGATTAGTTTGGCTCTAGGTGTAATGCCAGGATATTTGATGAGAAGCTGTTACCTCCTCATATGGATATCGCTTGCCGTTACAGCACAGCACCAGAAAATGGATTCGAATGGGATTGAAAGATTCCTTTAGTCATAATATTGTCCGGCCACGTGCAGGTTACATACCGTCTAAAAATACATAAATGAGCATCTAGACTGTTGTTAATTAGACACAAAAAAGCCATTCCAAAAAATTTCAACCTAGCTAGTCGCTGCCTACCAGTTGGCAAACAAGCAAACAGTCTGCGTGATGTAGAGGAGATGTGGATGGTAGAAGTAAGAAGAAAAGGGCTATTAGGGCCCTTACAATTATTTACATCGATATTCTAATTATTTCTTTTGTGGGGCCTATATATTTAAGCTTAGACCAACAACTTCTTATTCTTAACCAACATATTCTAAAATATGAATTCATCATTATTTATATACGCTTGTGTATTTTCGAAGGAGAAGACAGAGAGACGTAATGTTACATATATTTCGCCATCTAAAAGTTGAGTCCCACATAATAGGCCCCTGCATTAAGCAAATTTCTAAATTACGTAATATTACCAAGAATTTTCTAGCAGAAAAACCCAGTGATATCTGAGACAACACGATCAACCGCAAACTTATGCTAGGTAACCAACGCTACCTAAATACATACACAATCACTACGTACAGTCTTAAAACCATGGTAATAAAGTCAATATCTTCATATTTTTTTTATATTGCTCTTCAAAATGACCACGCTGCGCCTTATGGTAAACGATCATATGGTCCAAGAGCAGTGGTCTCCACGCCATTCTCATAGCAGCTGAGGCAATGTTGACGTCCCTCCTACGATGGCCTCATAAGGTGCCTTAATAAAGCCTTTCATTTAACGTTTCCATCATTCCAAATTACTTGTTTCAATATTTACAAGTCCACACTATAAAGCAATGCTATTCCAAACATAACATGAAACTATAAATCAAATCATGCCATTAATATGCGTAATAATTAAACCATGCTACACCATACCTAGTTATTAAATACCTTAATTATCACTTATCGTGACCCTGTAAAACTACAAAGCTAATTCTAGGGTAACAAAATAAGATATATATTTACTAGAGAATCTAAATTATACGTTGCCAAGAATGATAGCGATCTGAAGCGCTTAGAACGTTTACTTCAGCAACGATAAGATTTACTTATGTTTCTGCGAAAATGTTTTTATATTAATATTATAAAGAAAACATTTGTATTTTTGCTTGTAACAAATAAACTTAAAGCCTTCTAGATTTTTTATTTTGCTCCTGAAAATTACCACAATCTTCCTGATGGTAAGCGATCGTGTGGTCCAAGAGCAGTGGCATCAACACCATCCTCACAGCAGCTGACGCGATATTGGGTCCCTACTTTGACGACCTTAGAAGGTGCTTTGGCACGCCCCGCCTAAAGGACCCAGGATCTAGGAATCTAGTAATGACTAGATCAAATTTTATCATTACTTCACAATTAGATAGCTTTTAAAGAAATTACATAATATAACATCATCATAGCTACAAGTCGCGGGAGCAAAGCTCATAAACGTGGATGAAACCGCGAAGGTCAGTTAGTATCTTTATGTAACTTCAGTAATATGGTTTAACAGTACAATCAGAAAAGAAAATGATGTAACAGTGTAAAATTTTGATGAAATCTTTTTGTACTGCTTTCTCGATCCTGTCACATGTTTGGCTCATCACAAGGTATCGGTTTCCATTACAGAACACAAACTTAAGCTTATTTATTTGCAGCTTAGAATATATGTTTATTGACGCTTGTGGCATATGAGCCAGTGGTTCACCTAGAAGTAAGTATCCACTGCTCATGGATTGCAGCAACGTCAGGTGCTTACAGAGCCAAGTCGCTGCTAACGGTAGAGGAGATTTCTAGATTTTCAATTCTTGCACAACAGAATTCACAAAAGATAACGTTCAGAAAATTCCTATATTTCTTTTGATATTTTTGGACCAATAGGCATTTCAAATATTTCAAACTATCAACCTAGAAAATTGAAAAAGGCTACTAAATTTCGCATTTTGGATCGTTACTTACCGAGGTACATAAATCAGCTGTCGAAAAAGGTTCGAAAGTTTATCTTACAAACCTAAAAAACTAATCACTAATGGGTTTTAAAAAATTGGCTGACGGAATACTTCACAAGGTAGGTATGCCTTTTTGTGACTAAAAGTGATAAAGGAAGGCATCGCCAGTTTTTATATGTACGATAAAAGTGGCAAATAAGCATATGACCAGCCTGAATGTCAACGGTTAGAAACGCCGAATTCCTTGCATTACTAGTGAATTACTTCATTGTATATTACAATTTGTACATTACAAGATATACATCATTATGTATGTATGTAGTAGAATTTGTTACACTATTTAATATGGAAATAGCAGCGATAGCCTACTGGGAGACCGTTGGACGTCCACGCAGAGGTCTCGAATTCGAACTCAAGGCGCCAATTCTACCTCTGAGTTTTCGAAGTTATGTGCGTATTAAATAGTTAATTATCGCTCGCTTTAACGATGAAGGAAAACATCGTGGGAAAACCTGCGTGTTTGAGAGTTCACCATAATGTTCTCTGTGTGTGAAGACTGCCAATCCGCACCGGGCCAACGTGGTGGACGACGGCGTAACCTTTCTCACACTGAGAAGAGGCACGTGCCCAGCAGTGGGACAGTTTAATACAAGGCTGATATTGTTATGTATACTGGTATAAATAATTATATGATTGTAACTTGTTAATCCAAAAGTAAAAACATTACTCTAACTTAGCTGAGCCTAGCAAAAATTTGTTAAAACATGGTTAAAAGGAAAAAAGATAACAGGAGAAGTTGGTATGTAAGTCTTTGTAACTCTTATTTATGGGTAGCAACGCATTAAAATGTTACTATGCTGACGTTAGTTTTCTGTAAGATAGAGAAGGTGGTATCTCCGCAGGCTAGCCAGCTTATTTGTATTGTCACCAAATAATTTACAACGGCGGTTTATTCATCTCTAAAGAATATTCATTAGTTTGTAGTATTCAACATATGAATAATCCAGTACATTCACTGTTAATTGTACACATAAAACTAGTATGGCACATTCATAAATATATTCATAGTATTTAAATTTTAAGTTTGACGGTTCATCGTTCATAATTTATTTATCGACGTTGACGGTTCACGATATTGTTTTTTCCGACAATTTAATTACTGGATAGCTCAGCTAGCAGGATGGTAAAGATTATCGTGATTACTGGTTCATTTAAATTTGTATTCTTTATATATAATACCTCAGCATCGCAGCGGTAGTGTTAAGACTGCTGTGCATGAGGTCTCAAGTTCGATTTCCGCGTCAAGAATTGTTTCACTGGGTTTTTGCTGACATAGAATTCTCAGTAGAAACAGAATCGAAATGGAGTAATTACTTCCTGGTGCTTACGTCAGTCTATTTATGTCATCAACATCTATAGCAATGATAAAAATAACAGGTATCGAAACGTTTTGTTTATTTAGTTATCTGATCTAGCGTATAAAGGTGCTATTTATTTTTAAGCATGTACTATTCTGGGTAGGAAAGAAAAGGATGGCATTAATTGGCAACCATACGAAAAAGAAAATGATACCTACCTACTCCTCGCTTGTCATAGTCTATACAATCGAGTCGGGTCCAAAACAACCACACAGCCTTGACCTACGACCTACGGACACCATTAGTTGCAAACTGATGGTGCCTTCAAGTCTTGCGTCATCATTCGGGACGGAATATTATTACATTCGTGTCTGATACAAGCAGCAGTATTTCGTGCTCTGGGTTTGAATAAAACGTTTTACGTTGTTTCTGACATCGTGATGACAGTAATGTTATAATCTTTACCTTTCTTAGAATGTGTGTACTCGCTCAGCGTACCTGAAAGCAAAGATAAAAAACATCTATAAATATTTGTCAATCAATCAGTATTGCACAAGTCAATACACTTTGCACTAGTTAAGCTCGCAAGCAAAAAATATTCGTTCATTTGGGTGCGTTTACTAAAATTACAGAATTTACATCTACATATTATGTTAGTTTTTAGGTTAAGACAAAGACCCTATAAGAAGATACCTTATCTAAGCGATATATGTATATAAAAATGTTCTTTGAACACAGCAAAATATTCTCTTGTCCTAGAATATCGCGTATCATGTAAGAGAATTTCTTGCACAAGAGAATTTTTATGTCACAGGCCGATGTTCGATTCGCGCGAATTCGGTTTTCGTAGTAGAAATTTCTAGCTCACAAACATTTTGAAATCACGTGGCCACCCAACTAAACTTAACTATATCCATACATTAAACATACATTCATAAATAGTTTGTCTTAGCCATTATCCCTGAAGGGGCTGGCAGATATGTATTACTTCCCCATTTTGCCAGTTATGGTTTAAATCCCACTTGGTAGGAGACGAGTCTATTATTGTCTACCAGGCGCAGAATTTGAACTTAGAATTTAAACCTAATAACACTTGGCCTGACCCAGCACCCAAGTTTAAGAACTCAAGTACTGCGTTCGCAATCATAATCCGTTGCCATTCTTATTTTCATTAATTAAAAAGTATGAATATTTAATATCACACAGAGAAGGCACAGACACATCCCGCGACAATCACCCGTCCACACATGCCGATTTGTTTGTTACATTGTCTCTAATATGGAAGCACCATAACATGCCTTTAATAAATAACATTAAAATCTCAGAACAGTTCAATGAGTTTTAATCCCCAGAGCTTTTGCCTTTCATTTACGCTAACAAACACAAGGTAAAGCTTACGTCATATATGGATAATAAACTCAATCACCATAGCCGCACCCTCAATTTTCCCTCCGGCCTAAAGACCGGAAGCAACCCGTCACCGCCTTCAACCATCAAGAACTGACAATTATCGAGCCCAAATAAATTGTAACAGGTTCTATGCATTCTAAACGAGGCATTCAATGAAAATGCGACGGGAGGGGATAAAAAATATGCACCCCAACCCTTAACGGGAAGGGGACGCGTCTGCAGTTCTCATTGAGAAAGAAATATTCACTTTTGAGTTTATTTAATCCAGTCAAATGTCTTTATTCCTCTTGAAAAGTCGATTCTATTAAAGTTTATGGAGATGAAAAGTATTTGAACTTTAGTACAGTTCATACGAAACATTAAAATGGAGGATACAGTGTAAAGCTGGAAGATGTGGTCGTAACGAAGATTTAGATAAATAGGTACTTGGTCGTTAAATTACCATTCTGCTGGTATTGCAAACGTGTTGTGGTAACAACTTACCATATGTAGTAAAACCATATCTTATTTAGTAAACAAGCAATTCTAACTACTATTAAAGGATTGTTAATGCGAATATGAGTTTGTTTGTTTGTTACTGTTGCCGACGATTGGAGTGTATAAATGACACTAGTGGACTGTATTTAAATGTATAATGATTTAGGTAAAGAATTAAAATAATTGAATTAAATATGAGCGCGTAAAACAATAGTTATAAATGATGCGCGAGCGCGGCCGTGTGCTATCGTGTCTGTGGCTGACTGCCGATCACGGTGGGCGAACGCCGATGGCTGGAGTGGGGCGGTGGGGTGATGACGTAGAAGTCCCGTTAGCTCCGATCAGCGGTTAGGTGCGGAAGGTACATGTTGAGTACTCGACAGTTACGCTATCACGCCTTTACTGCTTAAGTAATCATCATGAAATTTCACATACACGATGTTAGGGCAACAGAAACGAATATAGGGTATATTTCAACCAAGAAAAACGACTGTTACTAATCTAATCTACATTTACGCGAGTGACGTTGTGGGCAAAATCTTGGTCATTATAAAATCATTAAGTTACTGTTTTCAAACTATATTCGTTCTCTAATAAATAGATGCAAAAAACGACAACACATGAAGCCTCTATGTATTTTTTCTAGCTACTATTACGCCATTTTTGTTAAGAAAATAAGACAAAATATGCTATATATCCTCTTATTGTATCAAAGAAGCTCGTTCTTATGATACACTTTTTTATGATTTGCCATATTTTAATGTTCTTTCTTTACATAAAGTAGATTATAGTATCTTGTCTGTATATAATTGTGAATGGTGTTCCACTAATATACTGGATAATTTCGACCTAGTTAGATGCACAAGGATATTTATTAGCAACTAACCTAAATGTAGCTTCAGTAACTTAGGAAACTCACAAATGTATATATTTTGACGTTCATATGTGTTACTTTGTAACCTAAATGAATAAATAATTTTAAATTTAGAATTTGACTTGTGACTATTCATCCATCTAAAATACATAACCAGTTGTATATACTAGACAATACAAAATAACATATTATATAATATACACATTTATCTACACAGGTATATGTATATTACACATACATCAATAAGTGTATATAAGTAAGTATATTAACTAAATCCCTCTCATAGACATAGGTACTTATCCTAAGAAAACTTTCTCTAACGCGCGTACATACATTAGGCAACACGTGCGTGAAAGAGCTACGCCGTAGATGACGACCGCTACGCATAAGGTGTACTACACACTTACAAGTACCACACTGCTACGGTATAGACTGACAGTATAGAGG
The DNA here is from genome assembly GCA_963675205.1 of Catocala nupta. NCBI lineage: Eukaryota > Metazoa > Arthropoda > Insecta > Lepidoptera > Erebidae > Catocala > Catocala nupta. The sequence goes on from OY776096.1 coordinate 3,429,414, forward strand.
GGCTTATTACTTAATTAACAGTTAAACATATTAAAACGTCAACGTTATGACATGACTTATACGTAATTAAGAGGGACAGAAGGATATCTAACCTAAAAGAATTCAAGAGCAAAATATTGTAAACTAGAATTAGAGTTTACTCTAATGGATGATACAAATAAATCGTATTTGGTACGAGAAGCAAACAAAACTAAGATGAAAGAGAACAAATCAGTCATAATGATAAATATCGTTGTAACATGCATGCGTTAACATGAACAATAACTGGCGCAATTATGATATGCCTCGTATCGTGAACAACTTTACAAAGAATCTTTACAAAACGTGAACCAATATTGTTATTGTTTAAAGAAATAGTAGCTAAGTACAGTACCATTTCCGGAGTAAATATATTTTAATATAGTCCTGCTCGTGTTGTGTCATGCCAGGTTGCGTATATGTATGTAGGAGGCCTAATAATATACTGCCGTAGCAACATGCTACGACTGCTACGCTCTACGGCTACGACTTGGCAAAAGTTGTTTAACCCTATCCCTGGTCGTATCGCTAAGTATTATATTTGCGCTCACAGATTGTTATACTTTATGTTATATTTATGTTTGATGGCTAACACAGTGATAAAATACTGTGTTTTTATTAAGCAAGAACGTATATTCAGAGAAAGTATGGAGAGATCATAAACAATGAGCAATAGAAGAAAACTTTTATAAGACTGTTATATTATTTTATAGCTTGTCTTTTATTTAATACTAGATTTTACCCGCGGCTCCGTTCGCGTCAATTTAGGTTAGGTTAGTTACAGTTTTTTGGATGAAAGGTATACTTTGTCCTTTTCTGTTCCCCTGACAACGTTTATGCGAAATTTCATGATGATTGGTAGAGTAATTATAGCGTGAAAGCGTAACAAATACACAAACTCACAATCGTATTTATAATATTAAGTTAGGATGTATGCGCGTGTATGTGAGTGAGTACGTATATGCTTACAATTACAGTTGCAAAGAGGGTTATTGGAAAATTCTCCGTAGCAATATAATATCTGCGATTATTGGTAGGCAACAATAGGCTCTACGAGATTAGGTAGATAGTCAAATATGTAAAGGCGAGTTTAAATTGCCATTCATATTATATTTGTTATTTTTATCATACGACATAATATGTTTTATCCATCCATTTTCGTAGCTAAATCATGATTACTAATGTAAATTGCCCTAGATGATAAATTTAAAATTTTGAACAAGATATGATGACATGAGTTTAAACTCTATTTAAGTCAAAACATGATTGATATAACCAGCCTAAGTCTCCATCTCCAGCAACAAGTAAAAAAAGTTATCCTCTTAACGAAACTACCAAGACATTTTTTATAAAAATAAATCTACTGTCATCATAAAAAAGATATCAGAATCAATGATAGCTAAGAAACAGGTTTTGATAATAAAACTTGGGCGATAAAACTCGCATGGAGCCCCATGAGAGCACAAAGGAAAGTCATAAAAGGGAATATTGTCAGTATAAAGTACTGTGGTATACATTTGTGTGAAATCTTACGTTCAATTACTGATAGACGGATGGCGCAGTGGTCTAAATTGACAATTCTTCGATTACCAAAGCAAGGATTATTCACAGACAAATTCAAAACTTCCCCTTGAATATTTTATGTAGGTATTACTAAATGTTTGACAATCTATTTGGTCTCGTCGATTCTTCTGGAAGAATCGATTTTTGATTCGATTTCTTTTGTCCACCTCAGGCAATCAAAGAATGTGATACCCCTGGTATTGGAAAAGAATAAAGCTACGGTAGTCGCTTACCATCAAAAAGGCTGTATACTTGTTGGCTACTATCATAGAAAATAGTTAGTCAAGAATGTACGTGTTAAAGCAGTATGGCGTAAAACATAATGTCGTCCCTTATTAATCGTTCGGCAAATGACTCATTGGTATATCGCCTCTAATTTCAGTATATTTCAGACATATACTTCTAGTCATCAAACCATTTGGTTTAGACTTATGCTACTGTATGTTTATGTTCACATGTCAAGAGCGTTCTGTTCCAAGGGCGACTTTACGAACGTACAAAAGGACACAAAAACATCGAGCCTGAGAACAATTATTTGTACATTACATCGATAATCGTTCCGTGTTGGCTTTGAATCCACAAGACTCAGCAGTAGTATTAAAACAACTGCTGGCTCTTACTGAGATCCTAGATTCAATTTCCGGATCAAGCAACATATTATATATTCTGTTAGAAAATTTTCATAACGTAAAGAAATTATCCAGTATATGACGTTAAGTTCACTCTATATTACGAGAAATTTGAAATAAATCGCTGACAAAATATAGTTCTAATACGTTTATTAGAAATATACTTTATGAGATAAATATGCAATGTGTCGTAACTTATTTCAATCACACCTCCTTCGTGAAAATAAAAGAGTACATGAGTTTATTACTTTCTAAATGACCGAATTAATTCATTTTCAGTTATTTAGTTAGATAATTTTACTGTAATATACTGAAAATATTCTTATAACAATAAAACTACATACCACACAAACGTAAATCCACTAAGCTTCATTTCATCAGACTCTATGAATTTCATCGTCGAGGTAACACGATATCAGATTATACCGACTACCACATAATGTACCTTGAATAGTAGATAAATCACTCCCTCCTCCCTCCGACATTAAGGAGGGCACAAAGAGGGCTAGAAAATATTTGGGTTAAGGGTATATGTGTGGATTACGTAAAATGTAATATTATAGAGCCAAGTGACGTAAACTTGATCTTTTATCACACCGGTTCGAATAATGTACTTAATAACGTTTGCCGTGGTTTGTCTGAAGCGCCGCAAATCTATCTTTTATACCGAGCCTTTAATATATACGAGAGGGTATTGTAGTGCGTACAGAATCTGAATTGCCTGCTCAATTCATTTATATTTTTAGGAGCTGGTTTTTGAAGTCTTTGATATAAATAACAAATATATTCTGCCAAGATCTGTGATCAAGATATGTGATAGAATATTATTATTATTATTATAAGAGTGGCGTGGTAACTATAATTAACTAAGTATAAACATAAGCAGCAGTTTACTTATTTTATCACATATAACATTTCAAATAATAATTCTTTATTGACTCAAATTAAGCTACAATAATTTAGAATTCTTTGCAGGTTGTTGCAGGAGACAGAGCCCTCCCCTTAATTCAAGTTACAGATCATTTTATATAATTAAAATATCATAAACAAAAGGAAAGAAGAAATATTTAGAAGTATCACAAAATTAAAAAACAATAAAAAGGATTAGAAATAATTAAGTTACACTTGAATTCTGTGCTATTACACTGGTAAGCGATTGCTTATGTAGGTAAATATAAGAATATGTGTATGTGTGTGTTTGTGTGTGTGTGTGTGTGTGTGTGTGTGTGTGTGTGTGTGTGTGTGTGTGTGTGTGTGTGTGTACACACAGTATTCCTATTGTTGTATTTCGTTTGGTAAGTCCCTTCCCGCTCCTTTTCCTTCCCACTTCCTTTTTCTCTTCTTTCTTTCCTAAACGATCGGCAACGCGCAAGTTATGCCTCTGGTATTGCAGGCGTCTATATGCCGTATGCTTGTTTACCACCTAATTTGTATAAAAAAAAACATTCTTAACTGTACGTGATACAATTAAGTGAAAGACCTATCCGCTTAAAACTGAATAATTATTGCCATAGTAAAAAAGGTTGCGTGCATCCCTTGCATGTATTCTTTAGAACGATAGCCACAATTTTGTTCCGGAACAAATGTGTTAAAGAATTGGGCTTTTAAAAAGTAATTATTCATAGATTATGTAGATAATGTTAATTAATTGTCTATGTGTTGCTCGGACACCTTGTGTCTGAAGTTCTTTTTTGTAAACTTTATATACGTGTGTTTTGTTATTGTTCATGAACTGTTTGTTGTTTGTTCAAAAAAGGGTGATGGGTTGTTCGCGCTAATTATATAAATAGAAGCCTGTTGCCTGAGGTAAGCATATACTACGGATTTTCACTCGCGAACTTTGCTCTAAACGGTTTAGTTTACTGATTTATCTTTAAAAAAAATGGTCGATAATGTTCTCGGAGATGGTGAAGTCTGCCAACCCGCACTAGGCGTGCGTGGTGTGGAATATGGCTAAGACCTTCTGGGATTAAGAATAGGCCCGTGTCTAGCAGTGAGACAGCAGACAGGGCTGCCATGATTATTATTCATAATATAAGCTAACAGAATGTAATTTAATTTGTAGTTTCGATGAAAAATGTTAAGACAGTGCAATATCAGGCATAGCTAATTTAAAAGCGATCAAAAACCCAGTTGTAGTAAAATAACTATATCTCTATACAACATTGTCCTTAAAATCTGACAACTAATTTTATCTTAGAATCTCGTCATTCCTTTTTTTTTCAGAGTTTAGGGGGCAGTTGTTTTATAAAAACTTACAAACATTCGAAGCAGAGAACCTTTCCACACTGCTTTATAATGTAGAATTTAAATGACCATCTTTTACTAATAAGCAGTTGTTGACAGGAAAAGCGATTCTTTACGAATAGTAGTATTTTAAAATGCCCTATCAACATGTTTAATAAAAAAGAAAATCTAATCTTTGACTGTATAATAAGCGGCAAAGTAAAGCAAGTACCACGCAGATGTCTCGATATACTTTTGCCATTTAATTTTTAAGATAATAGCGAATTACTAGTATTCCTGTTTATCAATACAGAAATCTAATATGCTAGTGTTTGGTAATGTATGATTCTAACCCACAACCACTTAATCAAGTAGGCACTTATAGTATATACAGAGTGTCCGGTAATTAATGGATAACCTTGAAATGTCTTATAGTAGAATAGAAGGCCGTTCAGAAAAAAAAGATTATAATAATAAATAAATATATATATATATATGTATATATTAAAAAGTGCAAGCTATATAAGCATAGCATACTTTTGACTGTCTATCTATTAATATAATTAGTGTTTAATAATAAAACAACAAAAACCCGATGGATTTCATTCATTTATGGTCGTAGTATACAAGAAAGTTATACATGGTAATTAAAAAAAAACATATACCGCTTACCTCAACAGCGAAAGACAACTTCAAAGCATTGCACAGTTTTGATAATGTTTTCGAAGATAAGTGAAGTCTGCCAACTCACATTTGGTAAGCCTGAAGAACTATGGCCTAAACCTTTTCAAAACAAGAAGATTTCTGTGTCCAGCTGTGTATAAACTCACAGTTAAAATGAAGGGTAAAATCAGTTTTTCAAGACATTTACAAGTTTAGTTGTGCGTGTTTAATTAGAGTATCGTAGTTCCTGATCTTAATGCCAAAGTTACCTCAACTTGTTTTATAATGTATTTATGTTCCATTTTCATTTAAATAGCGATGGGATACAGTTACAGTCACCAAAAAAAAAATTCGAAGATTCTTTTTTATACTGCCTTGGTGGCGAAGCGGTAATGAATGCGACCGCTGTGCATAAGATCTCGGGTTTGAATCCCGGTTTGGGCCAACAAAAAGTTATTGAGTTTTTCTATTAAGGAATCTCAATACGAGCCCGAGCTACAAAACCACACAAGTGTTTAGAGTGATCTTCTTAACCTTCGAATACAAGTATATGCTTAGGTTGGCGGTCGAGAGGCCTTCACTGTAGCATCCTATTAATATTTGTATTTATAAAAAAAGGTCTCACGCCTGTAACACGAAGGACAGGCAGAGATATCCTAACTAATATTATAAATGCGACTGTGAGTTTGTTTGTTTGTTACGCTTTCACGCCTTCACTACGCGACCGATTATCCTGAAATTTCATATACACTTTGTTAGGGGTACAGAAAAGGATATAAGGTACCTTTTGTCCAGGAAAAGTACTGTTCCCGAGGGATAGAATAAGAATTGCAGCGATAGCTCAGTGGGGAGACCAACAGACTGCAATGCAAAGGGTCTCGGGTTCGAACCCACGTCGCGCACCTCTGACTTTCGGAAGTTATATGACTTTTCGAAATCATGTGCATATTGATTGACAATTATCGCCTGCTCCGTGCCTCGGAGAGCACGTTAAGCCGTTGGTCCCGGCTGCCATGAACATCTTTGGCAGTCGTTATTGGGAAGTCAGTGCCCTATAATATCCTGACACTGGTCTAGCCTTAGGGTATCGTTAGCCTTCGGGTTGCGGAGGTCAGGTGGCAGCCGCTCCGTGTAAAACTGATATCCAGTTAAATCCGGTTAGACTAGAAAAGCTAACCCCAAGTGACTTGGGAATAATAAAGGATAGGGAGAAGAAGAACTACGACTAAGATTCTAATATACAACACTCTAGTTCGTAGTATTCTTGAGTATTGTCCTGCTGTATAGCGGCCTCATTATAGTACGCACATCTTGAGACTAGAAAGAGCACAAAAGTGGTTTTTGTGGCATTTGGCATATTCAGCAGGAATAGCTAAAACTCATAAAACATACCACGAGAAACTTGCGTTCTTTAATATACCATCACTGCAAAAAAAAAGAATAATTCTGGATTTGAATTTCATATTTAAGCTACTTCGCAATGAAATAGAGAGATGCGGCATGAAAGTGGATATAGTGACGAGAATATAAAAGGGTATGTTAAGCTGGTTTGGGCATGTAGAAAGAATGGACGAGATAAGACTGACTAAGAAAATTTATAAGGCTCGTGTGAATGGAACAGTCGCAAGGGGAAGACCTTTTTTTTTCTTTTTTTTTTTTGATACCCAGGAAAAATGCTTCATGCACTTCCCGCCGGCTAGGGGACGGCATCGGCGGGGCGTGTGGGACTCCCAGCAAGAAGACGCGCTGGTATACCCACTAAAAAACCTGAGGTGTTCCCTCTCTCACCCAATGGGGGGGGCCAGTTGGGAACTTAGAAGATTCAACCATAGCAGGCCCCCCCGAACGCAAGGGGAAGACCTAGGCGAACGTTTCTTGATCAGATCGGATACGTTCTGGATAAAGGCCAGGTTAGGAGCACCTTAAACCGGCGAGCGTGTATAAAGAATGTTATGAAAGTAAATGAAGCCAGAGAAGTGTGTCAGGATCGTAGCAGATGGAAATCCGTAGTCTCTGCCTATCCCTTTGGGAAACAGGCGTGAATCTATGTATGGACAATGAAATAGATTGCCCGGAACTCATAAATAGCTTAAAGTTAAAGGTGCCCAACCAAATCCCTCACTCTCCAGTAACACTCATGGTCCCCCCCATTTCAAACTACGGTTTTAGTTAAACTACTATATACGGATTTTACTTACGTAGTTTAATTTCAATGAATAACATTCGCGTAAACAGAAGACAATACTACGGTTTTAGGTTATAATTCAGTGATTCCAAGACTTTGCAGGTAAGTTAATAAATATTGTACAGGCTCAGTAGATATATTCTCTTTGTCATCAAATAATTTTCGCAAATCCGTTTTTGGAAATATACTTAATAGTTAACGAATTTATTGTATTGTATTGTATTATATTATATAATCTATCATATCATTATATCAATTTATAAAGTTATATTTATATTATATTAATATTAATTGATTAAATTTATACCCTGATCTCTAATCTCAATTTATATAATAATTTTTATTTTAATCAAATTTGTGTATTTCTTTTGTACCTAATTTAATAATTTAAATTGTTTTTACTTTTTTATGAAAACTTACATGTTGTGACTGCGAAAACGGTGGGCAGATGATATCGTTGAAGCTGGGTACCAACTGGATGAAGTTTGTCCAGAATAGAGACAAATGGCACGGGATGGAGGAGGCTTTTACCCATAAGGGATCCATATAGAGAGTTGTGGAACTTAATTGAAACAGTCACTAAAATTGTAACTTTTAAATATGGTTAAATAAAGCTTATTATTGTAATACATGTTGTATTCACCTATAATTAGTTGTGCAATTATGATTTTGTAAAATGATATGTTTTTAGTGAATGTATTGTTGTAACAGCTTGGTAAATCTAATAAATAAATAAATGTACATTTTACTAAATATGTTTTATTAAACATATTATTACCGAGCATAGCTACTTGGACTTATAAGTCTAAGTAACTATTTACTCGGCACAATAGGGACTTAGAACTGCTACTAAGAATTGTCGAGCAGAAAAACTTAACAACACTTTGCCCGATATGTTAATCGAACCTGGGACCGTCAGAGGTATAAGCGTAAACTTACCCAACGAGACTAACGTGATAGACAATTTCGATGCCCTTTTGTATTGTTTCTGTGAATTTTTTTATGTTGTTACACTAACAAACATTAAATCATTTATAGATTACAAACAATTATAATAATGTCCTCCAGACCGATTTTCGGTCACGGCGGCCAATCTTAACGGAGACTGGCCATCTGCGCAGGAGATATTATAGTGCACAAGTATGTGCGCAAACACAAGTGCACTCTCGGTTCCCTTACCCTCATGATCCGATGGGACGGATAATCTGACACGACCGGAGAGAGATCAGGCGCAGGACCAACGGCTTTACGTGCTTTCCGAGGCACGGGGGTGTCTAACACCGCCAACTTCCTAACTCCGGGCTCGTATTTAGGTTTATTAACAGAAAAACTCAATACCTTTATGTAGGCCCGACCCGGGATTCGAACCCGAGACCTCATGCACAGCAGTCGCATTTAATACCGCTGCGCCACAGAGGCAGTTGTAATGTTTGAAATTTAAACTTACTATACTTTTTTTTTCTCGTTCTTATCCGAAGCACCATTAGCAGTAAAAGCATTCCCAGAAAAATAGATTTGTTTATTTCTATATTCAAACTCCTATTTCCAAAGAAACGCAATTTTTATTACAACACAAAAGCATTACTAGTTCCTACAATACTAATATTTCATAATAGCAACGTAATTTTTATAAAAACAGAATACAATTTTTGCAATAAAAATGCCTTTAAATTCAAATCAAATCAAAATAAATTTATTCAAGTTAGGTTACAAGGTACAAAAGACACAAAAGATCCCACTGGGTCGAAGTGTCGCCGGTCTACAATGACTGGCCCCCGGATCAAGATAAGATAAGATAGGTTACAAGGTAACACTTATGAATGTCAAAGTTACACGTACATTTTTTCCTGTGAATTTACATTTACTGCCACGTTCAGCAAAGCAAGCGAGTAGGGCTCATGAGAAGAACAGGCAAGAAACTCATAGCCACTATTTTTAATCGGCAAGTGTACAATAATATTTCGTTTACAAATCATAACTGTAAGTGCTGCAACCATTTCTCCTCTCAAATTACGAAGGTATCCAAAAAATACATTATGCTGATATGTCACTGCAAAACGTTTCATAAAAATATTAAACATATTACTATCGCCGAGGTTTATTCATTTCATTTTAAATATGCTAGCGTATTACTATACCGTGAGTTTCCATTTACATATATTTTAATACCAGCTGTAACGCGTGGAATTTAACAAACATTTTAGTTCTTTAAAATAAAAGTAAAGCCTAAGTTACTTCTTATAACATCAGCTGTCTGCCAGAGAAAGTTCCTTCAAAATTGGTCTAGCCGTTTCAGAGATTAGCCGGAACAAATAGACAGAAAAAAAATTTAAAAATGTTTTTAATTTGAGTACCGTTTAGACTTTCGTATGCATTTAGTAAAATACTGTTATTTTGACATTACAAACAGACACTTCAATTTTATTTATTTATATGTATGTATAGACAAAATCCTACTTCCGGCTCTCCTGAAAGTAAACGGTTATTATTGCTTATGATCTCTTGTAATAAAACAAGGATAATTCACAGCCAGTATTTAACTCGAATCAAGGCAAGGAAGAACCCGGATGTTAAAGTATCGGCAGCCTATAGAATATCAAATACCTTTCGTTGTATTCTTGCGATGAATAGGTAATTCAGGTCATACAGGGCAAGAAACAATCGTATGCTTTACAGCTAATAGTGCTCTGCTGTCCAGTACGTTAAAGAAATAGCAACTCTTTTTATAAAGGACTAGCTTTTGCTCGCGGCTTCGTTTGCATAAAATTATGTAAAGATAGGTTACGTTGTGTTAGTAACAGTACTTTTGTTTCAATAAAATATGGCGTATGTTACTCGGTGATAATATTATATATTTAAGTTGAAGAAGTTTAGAAATCGGTTGACTAGTTCTTGAGTTAAATTCTTATAAACAAACAAATAAAAAATCAAATCTTTCCTTTTTAATATTAGTATATATTGGCTAAGCAAGTTACTACTTATGGCCATTTCTCTTGATAATAACAAAATAAAACACTGTTAATTTTAATCTAACTAATATGAATTCGTTGATTACTAAGAAGGAGAAAGTTAAGAACATGTTTAGATCTTATTTTCTTCTATATAAAAAGACAACTAGCACTAAAGTTGTTTTCTGTGTCGCGTTGGGCTTAACAAACTATGAAACTATTAACACAAAGACCCAGGCTCAAACCAATCGTTTGGGGATCACATGAACTCTTGTCTGTGTGAGGATCAATCTACAACAATCTACGGAGTACCAGTGACGAGGTGATCTACACTTAAAATGACGTATGTCTGGTGGCACTGAGCTCTCTATCTTTACTGACAAAAATAAATTTCTAACCGTATGTTTCTTTTAAATAGAAACTTCTGGTAGATAAACAGATTGAGCTGCTTACTGGTCACTATGGGCAACAAAATTGTATTCGTTCAAGACTTTGCCCAACAAAATTATGCTCAATCAAAAACAATGGCCACCAAAATTGAATTTGATCAAATTTATGGCTAACGAAATTGCAATCGATCAAAATCTTTAGCCAGCAAATTATGCTCGATCAAATACGATGGCTAACAAAATTGTACTCGATCAAAAACTTTGGCCAGCAAAATTGTACTCCATCGAAAGATCAAAGTTTAGAAATAACTTAATTATTTTCTTGTCAATTCACATGTCTAGTCAATAGCTTATTCATAAAACACCTACGCATAAAATTATAATAAAGGGTTTGCTACATACTTGACATTAAGATCTCCGTTGTAGTTTTGCAGATTAAATAAGCTTAGCTCATTAAAGTATGTTCAAAATTCTAAGAGAAAGATTGCCTCAGTTTCGTTTTAAACATCACTTTTATTTTTATGCCTACATTAATTTATATGATACAGCATTTCTGTTTGTAAAGTTATATTTAATTAGATAATTTTATCATTCACTAGTCGAAGTGGTTGGTTGTAATAATTAATTACAGTAGAATGGGATATACTTTATTATTTGTTAGTAACTTTGACGTTAGTAAACATTATATAAACTTTTTACAAAGGTAGACAACAGCAGGATCTTCTGGATTTATACATAGTACAACGCTTACATCTCTGAAGGGGTAAGCAAAGATGCATTATCCAAGCACAAGAACAGAGTGAAGAGTCATGCCTATATTCTCAAAGAAATAGGCAGGGGCAAATTATATACAATTTTCACCAGCTGACTTTATCACATAACAGAGGTGAGCCAATTGCTGTTTGTCGTGCATATTCCAGACTACAAATTTTTGACAGAAAAACAATTCGACTTTCATCAAATTCGGCAAAAACAGAAACCAACTAACGCGAAACCTCATGCACAGCATTCGCACCGAGACAGTCTTTATTTAAACCCGTCCACAAAAACCTTTCAAATATATATATATATATACTTGATATTGCAAATCAAACAAATGCTGAACTATACACACATACACGTAAAGAACATTCTACAATTTATTTTTATCCCAGTATACAGCACAATCTAAACAGCAAACAGAGCTCAAAAGAATACCAGAAAAGTATAGTAAAATAAGTATAATATCAAAACAAATGAAATCCCCGCCACACGTGTAGCGATATCCCTCGGGCAACTTTTAATTCCATTCCGTTACGATGTCGCATTTAAACGTAACACAACGGATTGTGTTCTGTACCCGTGGTTATTTGTTATTTTTTTTGCAACGTACTGGAATAAATTCCACATTCATTGATGTGAGTTTCCCAGTTTATTTATGGTTGGAAGTTTTTGGATAGTTGCTTTTGATCGGTGAATTATTTCGAATAGATTTTCGGTGAATAATAGTGACAAATGATTTTAGACTTTCGCGAATTATGCACATGATATAATATTACACAATGGGTCTTAATCGCGTAGGTAAGTATTTAAAGGTATGAATACCTATTTATTTCCTGAGATTTCAACCAACTTACTTCGATAGTCGTCATGTCAAAACGACGGGCTATAATGATAAACAAGTACTTAAATACTTACCCAAAAAAATCTAAAAGAGTAACAGTGTTAATGTTAGAAATTGGACTTAAGAAAGACCTGTAACACGGGCACTAAAATCTGGAGCTATGAGACTACTGATATGCCTCCTACAGAAACCCGCAGCCAAATATCACAATATCAAGTCGAATGACGTTAAGTCTTAAAAAATATTTTATATTCACTGTCGTTAAATATATTGAAGCTGATCCCAATTACATGAACAAAACGAATTTAAGTCTTTAAACAAATATTTCAAACAAAGTACAAAACCTTTGAGAACTGTAAAAGTACTGCACCTATTAATATAAGATCGACGACATTTAGTCTTTTTTATATTATTTTCATTAAATATTTTATTTTCTTAAGTCTTCTTAGATCGTTATCGATGTAGTGATTTAAATAAAACATATCGTATTTAAAAATACTATATTTGAAAATTACAGCACAGATTTTAATGAAACTTGGATTACTAATACTCAATGTGGTGCTTAAAGTAGGTTTAATACAAAAAATCGATGATGAACATAATGAGATATCTTGACCTATATTTAGTACTAGCTTTTGCCCGCAGCTTCGCTCACGTAAATGTAGGTTAGGTTGGAAACAGTAATTTTTCTGGATTAATAGTACGAACATACTACAAAATTTCATGATGTTCGGTCAAGTAGTTAAGAAGTGAAAGAGTAACAGACAAATAAAAAGCTCACATTCGCATTTACTGACTGACTGATATTACAGTCAGATGACGTTTCATACTAAGCATGGATCACACCCCTTTTTGTGCCGTGTGGGGATTGAACTTTTTTCTTATCTTATCTTGGGTGGGGGCCAATCAGTACAGACGGCGACACTTCGACTCAGTGGGATCTTTTGTGTCGACTTCCCCGATAACGACTGCCATAGATGTTCATGACAGTCTGTACCGACGGCTTAACGTGCTCTCCGAGGCACGGAGTAGGCGATATTTGTCAATTAATACGCACATAATTTCGAAAAGTCATATAACTTCTGAAAGTCAGAGTTGCGCGACGTGGGTTCGAACCCGAGACCCTCTGCATTGCAGTCTGTTGGTCTCCCCACTGAGCTATCGCTGCTCTCGGGGGATCGAACTTACTCAGCACAGTTGCAACAGCGAGATGAACACTCTTCGCTACCTTGATAGCATAAAATAATTTTTAAAATTATAGTCGTCCATATTCTAAGTCTTGTAGTAGAACCTCGTTAAACCTCCTCAGTCATTAGCCGGAATGTCTTATGTTCATTAATGTAAAATATGTCGAGGGTCACACGCGCCCCACAACGTGGTGAAGTGATAGGGCGTCTATAGAGGCACTTACATCCCCGTTAAAGTATTTCTGCATCTTAACGGATGTGCTCTTAAGAGACTTTTTTATTCTGATGTAAAAGTTGATGAAAAGGGATTGGTTTCCTTAGAATAAAAAAAATAAGCACGAATTCTGAAGTATATTTTTTGTTTCATTTTCCTGGTTGTTACTTTTAATGGGGAGAAGGAAGGAAATTATGTCAGTTATTATCATAACATAACACACCTGTGTCTTTCAGAATGATTATTCTGAACAGTAAAGTGACGTCATAGTTAAAATCATATTCAATGTAATAACATCGTTACTATATTTACAGTAAAGGAAAACATAGTGAGGAGAGCTTGTCTTAATGTTCTCGGAAATTCAATTTTCGAACACAATAAATCTTTGTGGTAGAATAACTATGGTCTTATATTTCTCATACTGAGAATCACTGACAATCACAACAAGGCTGATAGCCTGTAAGCTGAGGTTTATGATACCTCCATTATACAACTAAGAACTAAACTGTGGTAATAGGATACAGGTAATCTTTAAAAAGAGTGACCGAAGTATTGCACTTCTTTCAGGTATCTTCTCATAGGCTCAACCTTTTGCCTAAACTGAGCAACTAAAATAAATGCAAATTCAGTAAATTTAGTAAACATGCTCACCACATTGACCTTCATAAGTGTTACTTTGTAACCTTAATGAATAACTGATTTTCTGACTTTGACTTTTCATGCTATACAATATATGTACGAACATGCAAGAAGTATGACACATACTTCTCAAAAATAAAGAATTATAAAGATATCACTTACTGAATTTATTATATTAATATATTATAATAGTTGAATAGTAAAAATATGTCATATTAATTTTGCAATTTATCATCTTCGTATATAAAATCTTGCAAAGGTCAAAATATAATTATAAAAATAATTGCACAACATATTTTTACGTTAAAGAGTCTTTAACGTACAAGCTCTTTCCAACAAGGTTATGTTTAATTACTGAATGCAAATGAATATTAAATTAATTATAATGTAATTAATGGCACTGTTTTAACCGTACACCTTGTCCACATTTTGGTATTGTTGCGTGTTAAAAAGCATTTAATTTATTGTTAATTGTTTTATTTCAGACTGCTTCTTCGGTACCGTGGGGTTAACTCGCATTTACGTTCACAGCCAATTGTGAGATACGTATTCAATATACCAGGCAGGCAAGTGTATTTGAATCTTAATTAAGATAGGCGAGAATCAAATAAAATCAAATTATTCGAATCTTTGACGCATATTCGAATGCATTTAACTCTCATATTAATTAGTTGTGTGATTACGTATAAGCCCTCCGCCAATACTAAAGCGACAGCGCCATTCCAGGCAAGTCATCTGGCGTAGACCATTTTAAAAATATTAGAGGGGTGATTTACAATGTAATTAGACTATACGAGACCATCAGTATTGCCACCGGAAGACCTAACAGGATACTATACTATCGTATAGCGACCACAAAAATTGTGACAATATTTATCGTTAAAAAAATCAAGCTTTACATATTCGATTATAATTAGTAATATTCAATCGATCAACATTCGGATACACAGGTATACAACTTCCAAATATTCGAATGTGTTTTCTCATTGCAATTGCGCATTATTACTTCTATACGAAGAGTGTTAGTAGCTCGTAGTTTGAAATAGGTAGACACTACTATTAACATTGTCGGTACTATTAGCCTACGAGCCAAGCACGTTCCCTTTTATTACGTTTAGTCTGGCTGGTGGAATGTGGTTGCAACACTACCTCTACCTTAGAGCACGGAACACGCTTGCTTCCTTGTTTCATATATTCTACAGAATCTAAGGATCTCAGTGAAGACGACACAGGCGATACAAATATGCTACTTATCTTGTGGAATTGAAGGTGCTGCGTTTAACGTCATCCATCAATCGTCAAAAATGTGTCGTCCTTGATAAAAGTACGGCGCGCAGCATACTGTACTTTGTGTTTTGCTTATTCTTCTTCTTGACCCTATTTATACATACGGACGTTCACCGTCACACGCCCATATTCCCAAAGACGTAGGCACAGGTGTATTATGCACCTACATATCGCTAGCTATGGTATTAAATCAATTGCTTTTTCCCGGCTACAAGTCCAGGCTCAGTGCTGATACTTTATTTAGTGACAGAAAACTCCAATTACTCTTAGCCCACCACGAGTATTGGGT
The DNA here is from genome assembly GCA_963675205.1 of Catocala nupta. Classification (NCBI taxonomy): domain Eukaryota; kingdom Metazoa; phylum Arthropoda; class Insecta; order Lepidoptera; family Erebidae; genus Catocala; species Catocala nupta. The sequence goes on from OY776096.1 coordinate 3,445,254, forward strand.
AGCAGAGCATCGCTGATTTTAGCATGAGTAGGCCGGCTCGGCCGGGGAAGGACTACCCTCTCACAGAATATCGACGTGAAATAGCAGTATTCCTACTGTTGTGTTTCGTTCGGTAAGTGAGAGCACCGGAGGCCCAAGCACCCTCTTTGCACCTTACCACTCCTCCTTCCCACATCCTTTCCTACGAGGTCGGCAACGCGCATGTGATGCCTCAGGTGTTGCAGGCGTCCATAGGCTACGGTGACCACTTACCATCAGTACCGTATGCTTGTTTGCCACCATAGTAGAATAAAAAAATTAAACGAGAATCTAACTCGACACCTCATGCACAGTAGTCACATTGAATACCACTGCACCACCGAGGCAGTTCATATTCATAATCACGTATAATAAGGCAAACTCAATGATAAGAAGCTAAGCCCTTGAATAGCTACGAGAAAAAAAAACCATTAATCTACAATATTTTAACGGGAGATGGGCATCCTAAACTTTTACTCAACAGTAAATATGACCTATCATATTATTTACCCCAAAGGTTTATGCCTTCCGCCATAAATTTAACGATTATGAACAGTGTAATTAAATAATTAACTAAGTATAAGCCACTTGGTTAATTCTTAAGCCTGAGACGAAATTATTAAAGAACTTCTTGTTTAGTTTTTAATTTTCACTTTTTGGTGAAAGCCTTTATCTTTTAAACGTAATTAAACGCGACTTTTTGTCACCTAAATATAAATACATATATACATAGATTCACGCCCGTTTCCCAGAGGGGTAGGCAGAGACTACGGATTTCCATTTGCTACGATCCTGACACACTTCTCTGGCTTTATTTACTTTCATCACATTCCTCATACACGTTCGTCAGTTTAAAGTGCTCTTAAACTGGCTTTTGTACAGAACGCCTCCGACATGATCGAGAAACGTTCGCTCAGGTCTTCCTCTTGCGACTGTTCTATTCACTCTATCCTTAAGAAGTACTTCCAGTTAATGGATTTAGGCTGCCAATTTTTAAAAGAAAATATCTGTCCGAATTGGTATAATTACGGAGAAAATTTTGAAATAGATTTTCAATCTATTTCGTCCGCAATGAAGTTTATTTATAAATATAGACATTCTCGGAAGGATCCTAAAATAGATTAATACAAAAAAAGAAATATAGCTTTTTGGTGTGATAATAATAATAATAATATTCTACCTCATACACACATACATACATAGGTCTCGAGTTCGAACCCAAGGCGCGCATCTGTGACTTTTCGAAGTTATATGCGTATTAAATAGTTAGTTAGTGCTTTAACGGTGAAGGAAAACATCATGAGGAAACCTGCATATCTGAGAGTTCTCCATAATGTTCTCTATGTGAAGTCTGCCAACCCGCACTAGGCCAGCGTGGTGGACTATGACCTAACCCTTCTCACAGTGAGAAGAGGCTCGTGCCCAGCAGTGGGACAACTTAATACAGGGCTGATATTATTATATATTTTATACATATACACAACACCATCTAGCCCAAACTAAGCAGAGCTTGTACTGTGGGTACTAGACAATGGATAAACATACATAATTTTTTTTTTTGAATACCTACATATTATACATAAAAACACCCAGACCAAGACAAACAACCACGTCGATGCACACAAATGTTTGACTTGTGCGGGAATCGAACCCGCGACCTCAGGCGTGGCAGTCGGTTACACTAACCACTATGCCATCGAGGCTGTTAATGCTGATGGTTTAAGAGGAAATCTATATTATTCAGTCAGTTGTTGGAACGTAAGACATAATTAAAAACCTGTTGTGTCTGGACGCCCGGTGAGCCATTGCGACTCAATAGGTTAATATTAAAGATATTAAAATTAAACAAACTTTATACGGGTTTTATCGCGTTGTTTATTTTTTATAAAACACTAATAATACATAATTTTGAAACTTCAAACTACTATTGTTAAACACTTTTACTATTATTATTGTGTGTCAACTGTTGGTAAATGCTACCTTGTTCGTTGTATAACACAATGTTGAGCTAATGTTTTGTTTCGAGTTTGATTCCCGGATAAGGCAATGTGGATTTGTCTATTAGAAAACGTTCATTAGCAGCATGAAGTCTGTAAAGACCTGTAGATGAAATTGACACGTCTCTAATTACCTGGGACCTAAATAAATATATAGATTCATGCCTGTGTCCCAGAGAGGTTGGCAGAGTCTCCGGATTTCCATTTGCTACGATTCTGATATACTTCTCTGGCTTCATTCCCTTTCATTACATTCCTCGTACACGCTCGCCGGCTTAAGGTGCTCTTAACCTCGCCTTTGTCCAGAACTACTTCGATCTGATCAAGAAACGTTCGCCTAGATCTTCCCCTTGCGACTGTTCCATTCACACTAGCCTTATAAACTTTCTTAGTCAGTCTTTTGTCGTCCATTCTTTTTACATGCTGAAACCAGCTTAACATACCCTTTTGTATTCTTGTCACCATATCCACTTTCATGTCGCATCTCTCTCTAATCACACTATTCCTTATTCTATCTTTCAGAGTCACACCACAAATGTTTCTCAGCGCTCTTATTTCTATTGCATTTACTTTGGTCTATGCTTATTTTGCCATACCCAACTTTCACTTCCATGGATAAGTATAGGCACTAATAGTCCTCTATAATATTATTAGGCATGTATTCAGGGTAATTAAGGACATCCATATGGATGTATGACGTATGACGTGTACGTTGTCGGGATATAAACGTGAATTTAAGTTATATTATACAAAGTGGCGCAAAACTTATCATATTAAATGATATACTGCCTTAAGCTGTTGATATAAGACGGTTAACATAAACAAAAAATCTATTTTCGCAGAAATTATTAAATTAATTTTTCGAATAAAATAAATAAAATAAAATTAGACGCAAATTGGAACACCATTGTAATAAGCACACACTAACCTATTTCATTTCGTCACAAGATTATGGATCTCATTTCTTTTGTTATTTTTCGTTTGTTTGTTTTGTTTTAATATCGCTGCTTGAGGTCTTTGACATTTACCTCTGCATTACACATGATGTTCTAAACTATGAATTTAAAAAAAATGTCCTGTGGCTAAACCACTGAATATATTTAGTTAATAATTTGTAAATCGCTAGAGAATACCATGTAGTATACATATGTGGTATTAATTAATGTGATAACATTTGCTCTACTTTGTATAACATTAATTTATTTATATGTATATGGTATTCTTGGTAAATACCAATCTACTGAAAAATTATTTTAGTCATTAAAACTATAGCATCTTTGAGTATCGTGATATTTTAATGCAAAGCATACGAGTGAAGCAGCAGGCATGAGCCATTATTTAAGCTGTCATAATCACATGACATTATCAGTAAAAATTACTGGAAAATAAATGGTATTTCGCACTCTGGTACAGATATCTATACTGACATTATAAAGCTGAATAGTCTGTTTGTTTGGTTGAAGGCGCTAATCTCAGGAACTACTGGTTCGAATAATTGAAACATTCTTTCAGTGTTGGATAGCCCATTTATCGAGGAAGGCTATTAGCTATATAACATCACGCAACGACCAATAGCAGCGGAGCACGGTTAAGGTAATTCCAAATAAAACTGGCCATATTACAACAGGATTCATACAATCTACAGTTACAAACCAAAATAAATCGCCCTATATCATAAAAAGAAACTATTCTCATCAATTATTTAAACATTCATCTATTTTATAACTTTTATCTCTCACCATTTATAGAAAATTACGTAATCTATATAAGAAATAGCTATATAATGGGCAATCGTTCATTGTATCGATATAAAAGCCTCATAAGTGATTAATGTCTACACAACTCGCCTGGATGTTCGGTCGTTACTCTGTGCCTAGAAAAAAAGATTCGCCACTAAAATATTTTAACACTAGCCAATAAACGTGACTTCGTCCTGTATAAAATAATTTCTGTCTTTATGTTTATACGTGGATCAAACTGCTCCATATGACCAGTTCTAATGAACGCAATTAATTAAAACATACTGACAAGTACACATTACAGTTAGTATGTATATCAAGATTTTACTGCATCCGTGGCGCCACGCTAGTGAATGCAACCGCTGTGTATGAAATCTCGAGTCTCCGCTAAGAAATCTCAATAGCAGCCCAGTGTTAATAAGTTTATTTATTTTTGGTCTGTTAACAAATGTAACAATAATACAACAGGCTTTGTATCAAAATACATTCAATTATAAGCAAACACTGTATGCACTCAATAATTTGAGATTATAGAAACATACAGTAAGTTGTCAGTACATAATATTCGTCCCTAGTTCCTTTTGAAATATAAATCGACTAACCTAACCTAATCCTGCTCATTTTATTAAGATGCATAGCAGAGAGACAGGTCATAAACAGAGCTAATATCTCTGTTAACCTATTTAGAGACAAACAAGCTTGAAGCTACATTTATCAATGATTGGAATACCAAACAGACTAATTTATAACTTAATGTTATATTATTTAAAGTCGCACGTATAATAAATAGCCACATTATTTATTCACAAAGCTTACAAATGCAGCACTAGAATAAATACATCCTATCTGTCAGCAATTTAAAGCAAAGCATCGGTTTGTATTAGGTCGCGTCCATGTGGAATGTTTTGCTCTCAACATGACTAAAAACGTTGCTTTTATCTACAAACATTCACATGAAGTGGTTAGGTTAACTAACCTAGACCACTTGCTTAATGATAAGCGAGAAGAATGCTGGCAGCAATTAAATAGGCAAGTAATTAGGCAGCTTATATTTGCACGTTAAAAATATCAGAAGCAGGATGAATATACATACTTTTTTTCCTTTTTTTGTATGTGTTAGTTGTTGGCCTCAGATGGCCTTAACAACTTTACGCGGACTGTGGGTGAGCGCAGAAGGCTCCCAACCCGTTTGAATATACATACATTAACGACAGACTATTTATACTAAACATTAGCTAATAATAATTAAGGATCACGCTTGACATAATTCTAATTAATAATAATAACGGTTCGGTCTTGACACTTTTCTAGGTAAGCGTTGACCGTAGAACAAAGGACATGTGGCAGCTATATTGCGCGCGCGCCGCTTATACAATGGCAGGTGGACGGCCATCTTGTAGGAGGTGGGGCTAAGCGCACTAATCCCTTACACGTGTAAAACATCACGCCACGTGTAACGTAGATCTCGTGCTGCGTTGTAGCGTATGGTTCTACTTGCCTACTTGCCACACACACAATAATGTCTCTCACTACTCTCTTATCTCCGTAGAGCCTTACGATTACTGTTTATAAGGTCTCAAGTTTGATCCCCAGATCGCGCGAAGAGTTATTGAGATTATTTAAATAAAGACTACTCTTGCACTAGAAATAAGTCCTGTGTCGCGGGGGACTTTACAAACATTCAAACAACGGACACAAAGAACACCGAGACTCGGAACAACTATTTGGGGATAACACAAATTTTTGTCGCGTGTGGGAATTGAACCCACAACACTCGACGCGCATTGACGAGGCGACCGCTCAAACCACAACAGCATACGTGCAGTCATTGAGTTTATATAACAAGAAATTGGCGGTCTCGATGGCGTAGTGGTTAGTGTTACCGACTGCCACGCCTCGGTCACGGGTTCGATTTCCGCACAAGTCAAACATTTGTGTGCATGAACATGGATGTTTGCCTTGGTCTAGGTGTTTCTATGTATAATATGTATATATTTACAAAAATAAAGTATATATCTATGTTTATCCATTGTCTAGTACCCATAGTACAAGCTCTACTTAGTTTGGGCTAGATGGTGTTGTGTGTATGTGATAGAATATTATTAAATTCTTAGTAGCTAGTAAGTGCCTCTGTGGCGCAGCGGTAGTTAATGCCAATGCTGTGCATGAGGTCTCGGGTTCGAATCCCGGGTTGGGCCAAGAAAAAGTTATTGGGTTTTCTGTTCAGAAATCTCAATAACAGCCCGGCGTTAGGAAGTTGGTGGTGTTGGACACCCCTGTGTCTCGGAAAGCACGTAAAGTCATTGGTCCTGCGCCTGATCTCTCTCCGGTCGTGTCGGATTACCGTCTTATCGGATCATGAGAGTTAGGATACAGAGAGTGCACTTGTGTTTGCGCACACGCTTGTGCACTTTAATATCTCCTGCGCAGATGGCCATTATTTCATTATTGAATTCTTAGTACCCTTACGATGTCTGGATATGTGCCTGTTGACGTTAACAGCTTTGTCCCCTTTTACGTGGTAGCTAATTCATAGCAGGCCAGATGTGGGTGGAAAATACACCTCTGCCAATTCCTTTGGAGTAATTAAACTATTGTTGACAGAGTTTCTCGTGGTTTAATTTCAGGTAACTACACTTCATGACAATGAGATGACCACTATTTTAGTCTCGTCGTCACTAAGGTTTCAGAGAAGCGTTGGTGAAAGTGTAAATTTACATACTTTGATAGTTAAAATTATTTATTGTGAAAGTAGTGTTTTTAAAAGAAACCGCGATAAAAACCGAAGAGAATAGTTTATTTTCAGTGATTTATATTTTAAAAACTTTTAAAAAATATTGGTGTCATCAGTTTTATGATCACTACATACAAATCACGTCCATAAACTACTTACGAGTACAATCAAACCCAAAACAACTATCTGTAAAATTTTGAAGTTCAGTATAAAGTGAGATAGCCAATTACACTTGACACGTATGAAAGTCAAAAGAATATGAACTTTATCATTGAAAAGTTAAAGTCGAGATTTGAAGTGGAACACTCATGTAAGTAAAAACTTTTTTACAATAATGTGTTTATTATTTTATCTTTTACTAGATTTTGTCCGCGGTTTCGCTCGTGTAAATATAGGTTAGGTTCGATTAGTAACAGTACTTTTTTCTTAATGAGAGGTACCGTATGTCCTTTTCTGTACTCCTGACAACGTATGCGAAATTTCATGATGATCGGTCGAGTAGTTAAGGCATGAAAGCATAAAAAACAAATAAACAAATATTGTCTTCTGTTTACGCGAACGTTGTTCATTGAAATTAAACTACTATATACGGATTTTATCGCGTTGTTTATTTATCACTGTATTACAAAATTTTGAAACTATATTTATGAATAGTTTCAAAATTTTAAACAAACTCACATTCGCATTTATAATATTAGTTATGATTTCGATTTGCGAATATTTTAATTATTATATAATATATGAGAGCATCTTATGGCAGTTGTAGTGACTAATTTTCACGAGGTAGACATTTTTTTTTGTTAGATCTTCGACGAAATAAAATGGAGGTTTAATTTAAGAAGGCTTCTAAATGGCGAATATGTGGCTGAAATTTTTGACAACAGTCTGGCCAGCTTACAAACCTTTCATTGTATTGCCCATTCTAACCATATTTCTTTTAATAGCCGTATGCAAAAATATATAGCTTATAACATTCCTCAATAATTGGGCTATCCAAAACTAAAAGAATTTTCAATTCGGATCATTGGTTCGTGAGATTAGCGCGTTCAATCAAACAAACGAACAAACCCTTCAGCTTTATAATATTAGTATAGACAAGATGGTAATAATATAGCTATTACTACCGGCCAGTATACTGCAGCAACACTATTGTAGTAACAGTAATGGCCGTTTAGAAGGCTCTTGGTACTACATCCAACATTTTACTCCATCATAGGTCTATTAGCCAAAAGGTCTACTTTGTGAGAAATAAACCCCTAATTCTTAAAGAGTGCAAGATGAGCTTGCATGCCAAAATGAAAAGAAAATAAATTTTATGAGTAGTTGCTGAGGCAATTAACTGAACATGGTTCTGAGTGATATAATTTTTTTGTTTTACATTATAAACAAATTAGATATCTTAAGATCGTTCATTTGTCATAGAAGCCATAGCGATCTAGCATTGTAATTACGGCAACTGTACAACTAAAATACTGTACTGTCTAAAATTTACTAGTGCCGCAGGGGTGGATTCGATAGAGATTTTACAGAATTGCAAAGTAGGTAAAGTGAAAAGCGATCTTGTTTTCATTACCGGGACGAAAACTAGCCGTCAATTAATAGGATTGATTTCTGAATGATATATTGAGGAAGTACTCACCCGATACCCTTATCAAGCTTTTAGCGGATTCAATTGAAGAAAAGATCCAACTTCATTTTGTCGGCACACTATATCTACTTGTTTATATCAGTAGAAATGGCCTGAAATTATTTATTATTTCAAGTTATATAACAATTAATGTAACTTTAGAATGAAATGGTTTAACATAATGATATTGTCCATAATGTCCTCCAGACCGATTTTCGGTCACGGCGGCCAATCTTAACGGAGACTGGCCATCTGCACAGGAGATATTATAGTGCACAAGTATGTGCGCAAACACAAGTGCACTCTCTGTTCCCTTACCCTCATGATCCGATGGGACGGATAATCCGACACGACCGGAGAGAGATCAGGCGCAGGACCAACGGCTTAACGTGCTTTCCGAGGCACGGGGGTGTCTAACACCGCCAACTTCCTAACTCCGGGCTCGTATTGAGATTTCTTAACAGAAAAACCCAATACCTTTATGTTGGCCCGACCCAGGATTCGAACCCGAGATCTCATGCACAGCAGTCGTATTCACTACCGCTGCGCCACAGAGGCAGTTAAAAAATATTGTCCATACACGTAAAATAATTATCATACGGAATAAAATGTTTTACTTAATTAATTCTGAACAGTAAAAATCTCATTAAATCTGTTTAATGGTCGTTGTTAAAAATTATAATATCTTATGTTTTAAATACGAAACACAATCAATAGTCAATACTAACATGTTTAAAAAAGACACAGCCTTATTACAGTCTCGTAATTGTACTGTATACTGTGTCCTATGGTTTCATTCATTTCACTCTACCTTTAAGAACTGAATAGCGTAGCGTGATGTTAGATAGCCTATGAAAGCTCACAAAACGTATTACCAATTATTGCAGACTATGTAATATAAGGATCATCTGTACAAAATTTTAAATGGGTTTGAGCTCTACGTTGATATATCAGGCTGTCAATAAGTCAGTCAGTTAATTTTATTATATATTAAGATTAAATGCAAGAAGTATTTTCAATTCTGACTGACAGTACCAGCTGTTAGCGCGTTTATGTAAATAAATAATTTCTTTAGCTTTATTATATAAGTAATTAAAGAGAGATTTTTTGGTATAGGAAAGATTATAAAATATATATAAAGATTGCTAAAATTACATAAATATAATCATTATATCGTGAATAAATCGATATTTGTATAAACAATGCTTTTCTTGATAGCAAGACGATCGCTTTTTAATACACAATTTATATTTCACAGCAACATTGAAACATAATAAAAATACTTTTAACAAAACATTAATGAAACAAAAGGCATACTGAATATTATCGGTACTGATGAATAACACAAAAATGTTTTGTGCTTAAACAAAACATTGTGTACGTATTCATTCTGAACGTTTTAAATGAAATAGACGTTGGAGAGTCGGCTTTGCTTCGTTCACGAATTACAGAACATTTCGACACGCCTTTTTAAAGTTAAATAAACGAAATTGGATTCAAACCGTGTTTGTTTAACAAAATCACACTATTTTGTTCGTAAAATAAATTAGTTTGCCGTGTTTCGGCTGGATTTAGGTTGGAAGGCTTTTATAAGTCGCTTAGTTTAGTAACTGGCACCGTTTGGCTTAATGGCGTGCGGGCTTTTTTGTAGTATCTTATTAATTGAGCGTTTTGATGGAGGTATTAAAATCGCATCAGAATTCTTATTTTATTTTGTTTTTTTTTGCAACTGAGGTGGCAAACTAGCATACGGTCCACCTGATGGTAAGTGGTCACCGTAGCCTATGGACGCATGCAACACCAGGGGGACCCTTTAGGAAAGGAAGTGGGAAGGAGAAGGAGCGGGCAGACGGAAAGGGGGTGTTTGGGCCTCCGGAACTCTCACTCACCGAACGAAACACAACAGCAGGAATACTGCTATTTTACGTCGATATTCTGTGAGAGGGTAGTCCTTCCCCGGTCGAGCCGGCCCATTCATGCTGAAATCAGAGAGTATGAACTCGGATAATTATGTATATTGGCGTTTCGGACGGCGCAATGGTTGTCTCGCGACCATTTGACAATCTAGCCAAATGTTGTTAGTTCAGTCCCTTCACGGAATAAAATGCGTGTATATTATTTATCAAAAATAGTAGTTATTTTTATACATGTAAATATAATCATATTCGATACTCTAGGTATCATAAATATAAGTAATTTTAATAAATCCCACGCAGCTATGGAAAAGTAAATGTAATATACATTAATGCACATATAGTAACATATACCTAATATACAATGCGAATGTTAATGGATGGAAAAATGGCTCAGAAAATCCTGAAACCATTGTTTATTTTTTGTTATTTATAAAATGCGTCTAGTCACACCTATTATGAAATCATTTCACACGTTGCACGTATAAAATTGTTGTGTCTAAGAATATTTTGCCTTGTAATCTGAATACAGAAAAATAATTTTGTATAATAATATTTTTATTTAATACTATTTAGTATAGGTATGCATACTTTATGTTCTAATCTACCTTGGTTTATGATACTTTTAACTTTGAAATTATTTAAATATGATAAATTGTTAACGTATATATATACATACCTATAAGACAATTCGCATAAATAAAATAAAAATATCATATATTATTTTAAATATGTTATAATATGCAAAAGTCTCATCAACTACTATTGCGCCGAAAAAGTATTTTTGTTTTTAGAAATATAGGGTTTATTTCTAGATACTGCTCTGTTACTTTAAATTAACTAATAAAACTCAATAAATCTTTGTGCATAAGGTAAATTGAGCCGGGCACCTCACGATCGCACGCATACCACAAGGCTAACGAAACAGTTGATTCTGAAATATTCTCATTCATATTTTTTTATTTTAAAATGATATTCATGCTTTAATATCTTTTTATTAAAATATTATTAATTTTTTTAAAGTATATTTTGCCCGCGACTTCGCTCAATGTCAGTGTTTTTTTCTAGATTAAAAGCATGTTGTATCTTTTTCTACATCCCTGACAATGTGTTTACGAAATTTCATGATGATCGGTCGCATACTTAAGGCGTGTGTTACAAACAAACAAACTCACTTTCACATTAATTTATAATATTATATTAGTTGGAACATATATTATTTATTCAACAATATGATAGTTTTCTATAAAAAAAAATACGCTCTAAATTCTTCATGAATAAAGTCCCTCACCGTCGTTTGCTGAACACGTAAATAAGTCAAATGCTATTTAAATAAACAACAGTTAAATAGCTGTCCTAATTAAATCCAATACTCGATATTGAACATCGAATGTAAACAAGACCTGAATCTGATATCAGGTTGCCGTGACCCGTTCACTGACCTGTGATAAATTTTAACTCTAACCCTTGTACCTGCATCGAGTAATGAGTTTGCGAAATGTAATAAATGATTTCACAAGCGCGTATACGCTTTTACGGTTTTGCGAACCAGTTCGTTTATACGGCTTTTGGTGGTATAAGAAAGCATATGTGTGTATATAATGATAACTAATACTTTAAACTCAAATGCAGTACGTTTTTGTATCGTTTATTTTCAAAGTGGCAAATAAGATTTTAGCGTTAAGCGTTTTTGTACTTTATGACAATTTTTTAAGAGCTATAGTTGTGAAGATACGGTTTGCAAGAATAGGTAAGTCCGTGGAACTCTCTGGGCATATAAAGACCTATTAGTCATTTTTCATCCAAACATTATAAAGGATTATATTTGTGAGGTTCTTTCGATGTTTGTGACTCAATTACGCGTAAACCATTTAACGTATTTGAATGAAATAAATTGGCATACAGATTGACTATGTTCTAGATAAGAACATGTGATATTTTTAATCTCTTTTTGACCATGACTGCTGATCCCCGGTAAAATCCTTATATAATTTCAGTCCAGTATATGTACAAACTTCCCACTGCTGGGCACGGGTCTCTTATCAGTTATCAGTGTGAGAAGGGTCAGACCCGTCTGCCACACCTGCTGAGGCCGTATTAAGGTTGGCAGACTTTACATATCTTCGAGAACATTATGGTGAACTCACAGAGCGATAATTAACTATTTAACACGCATCGAAAGGTTTATGGTTCGTGCTTTGGGTTCTAACTCAAGATCTCTGCATGGGATTCAGTTCCCCATTAAGCTATCTTTGCTAAATAAAATCCGTAAACAGTAATTTAATAATAGGTTCTGGATTTTGTCGCGTTTTTTATTGAACTTTACGGAATTTAAGCTATTTAAATTAATTAGATTTAAGTTTACATTTTGCTACGACGTTTCGGTTGCTTTACAGCAGCCATGTTCACGGGGAGAGCCTCCCCGTGTAAAGTTCAATAATAGTAGTTAGAGTTTCAAAATTATGTAATAAAAGTATTTTAAAATAAACAACGCTACAAAATTCGTATAAAGTAGTTTAATTTCATTATTTTATTTTCAACATATAAAGAACGGGTAGGTTAAGACATCATTATTATATAATGCAGCATATAAAATTGTCCGCTACTAAATCTGTTCAAAAACCTTTTCTAATAATAATCATGCGGAACCGGGCGCTGAGAACAAACCGTTGCGCATACTAATTACTTTAATAGTGCATGCATGGCTAATGCGCATGAAAATGAATGTGTAATTTCGAGCTCTTAATGAACTTTGCCAGATAGTTCTCTCAACTATCATTATAACTGCAATAAATTTTATGAAGAACTAGATTATGATCTCTTTGTATTTAAAATTCAGCTGCCGTATGTTTGTGTCCATAAAATTCAAAAAGTAGTCAATAGATTGAGTTGAAATTTGCACATAATATAAAATGTTTATATGAGAGTGCTTTTATATACTTTTTATTGCGATGTTACTACGGGAAGAGAAATTTTACTTAAAAATTATATTAGACTGAACCTCAATGCTATTATATTATATCCTTACTAATATTATAAATGTGAAAGTTTGTGAGGATGTATGGATGTATAGATGTTTGTTACTCTTTCACGCAAAAACTACTGGACCGATTGCGATGAAACTTGGTATGCAGATAGCTGAAGACCTGGATTCACACATGGGCATTTTTATCCCGATATTCCCACGGAAACTGGACTTACGCGGGTGAAACTGCGGGGAAAAACTACTATATTATAAAGCTAAAGAATTTGTTTGTTTGGTTGAACGTGCTAATCTCTGGAGCTACTGGTTCGAATTGAAAAATGCTTTCATTGTTGGATAGCCCATTTATCGAGGAAGGCTATAGGCTATAATGTCACGCTACGAGCAAAAGGGGCAGAGTATAAATGAAAAATGTTGCAAAAACGGGGCAAATTCTCTTATGTGAAGCAAACGAAGTTGCGTGGGTGAGCTAGTAGGTATATTATAAATGCGAATCTGAGTTTGTTTGTTTCTTACGCTTTCACGCGTTAACTACTCGACCGATCAACAATTTCGCATACACGTTGTCAAGGGAACAGAAAAGGACATAAGGTAAGTTTCCTCCAGAAAATAGTACTGTTCCTAATCTAATCTAACATTCCTACCCTACATTTACGCAACCGAAACCGCGGGCAAAATCTAGTAAAATTATCAATCACTCATAGGAACACATCCCTACACACACTCACACACAAACACATACCCATACGCACACAAGCACAAGTACATTCTCACACACATTTTTTTCTTTTTAATCTTATGTTTTACAATAAATTAATTAATCTTGTGGTTTTCAAATGCTAAATTAGACACTAATCACCCTTCTTTTCTACAAGTGTGAAAGGGACCGGCACTATACGTCCTTATCACAGGCTAATCTGTAGCCTATTTAGGAGGACAGTACTACAGCCATTTTTATTGTAACTTTATGTATACTACATTTGTAAAACCTACAATCATATTTTTAGCAAATAAATATATTATTATTATTATAAAGCTTTAGAGATACTGTGTATAGGCACAGTCTCGTTAAAGAGTTTCTCTAAAGTTTAATAACCACTAATGTATAGACATTAGAGGTTATTAAAAAGCTCATCATAGTGTTTGAATGAGGCAATCAAAAGGTGGCATTACGGAACTGTATTGGCCTGCTGTGCATGAGGTCTTCCTGCTTAGTTTGGGTAAAGTGTTACTTACTACTGTCAAGACATATAAGAGTCAGGTAAAGTGCCCGGTCGAGGACAATAGGCACGCCCTTATTACGTGGGATCTAAAACCATAATCATAGCTAAATGTTGTTGTGATACACATTTACCTTCTGCCCTACCCTTTGGACTTACAGGCGTGAGGCAATACGCAAAACATAAGTTGACATGCCTTTCACCTCTGCGCGAGGCAACCTCAGTTTGATAACAAATCATTGTTTGCCAAATTGTCATGTTCTTCTCTACCCAATTGCTTAATCGACCCTTACTACACAAAGTATCTAACGTGACAATTCAAGATCTTTCATCCCATTTTAATCACCTCAGAGAGACACTTAAGATGAAATTGGATAACCAACCACATAACCGACCGATACCTAAAAATAATGTGGATCCTACATAAGTTATGATGTCATAGCGAGAAAAGCAATCATATCAGAGGCACGTACATGCGAGTCACTCGACTGGGCGACATTGCTATTACATTTTATTAGTTCTCTAGACCTTTCCTAGGCTCTTAAGCCTAGCATGCGATAGAGATATGCTTGACTTAACTTTAATATTGGGATTTGTGGTTATTCGGTTAAACAATCCGTGTTTTGCTGAAACGATTTCCACGGCCTTAGTATTGCTTGAAATTTTTTTTGCGTCTTAGTTTATGTAATATGTTTTTATATTCGATATGTATTATGTTGATTTTTTATCAGATACAAATGCTTGTGTAGGTTAGTCCTGTTAAATATTGATTAAAAAAAGCAATTAATATATTATGATAATTTCAGTGTATGTAAGAAATATGTTTATTTTTTAGGCAAATAATAATAATGTCCTCCTGACCGAATTTAGGTCACGGCGACCAATCTTAACAGAGACTGGCCATCGGCGCAGGAGATATTATAGTGCACAAGTGTGTGCGCAAACACAAGTGCACTCTCTGTTCCCTAACTCTCATGATCCGATGGGACGAATAATCCGACACGACCGGAGAGAGATCAGGCGCAGGACCAACGGCTTTACGTGCTTTTCGAGGCACGGGGGTGTCTTACACCGCCAACTTCCTAACTCCGGGCTCGTATTGAGATTTCTTAACAGAAAAACTCAATAAATTTTTGTTGGCCCAACCCGGGATTCGAACCCGAGACCTCATGCACAGCAGTCACATTCACTACCGCTGCGCCACGGAAGCAGGCCAATAGGAATGCAGCTAAATATGAATGTTTTGAAAAAAATTTTTTAGCTGGTTCAGGAAAGGTGTTTGCACACATATAAATAATATCTACTGCATATGTTCCCGAAGAAGTAGGTAGAGTTGTTTCACATCTTCATTTTAATCAGGTAGGTTTTTGTTAGACCCCATAATTAACTACTATGTGTTCTAAACTTCTCGGAAAAAAAAAAGTTTAAATTGTTACGTAACCTAGGAATCAAACACAAGACCGTATCGATTGTAACCAAACTAAAACTACTAACGAAACAGCAACCTAATTACTATACCTCCGAGAGTTATACCAAAACAGTTTTGTATCACAAACAAACTGTCTTTAAATAATAAACCATAGAAAACTTGGAGCTAAACAGAAATTGTTTAAGACAACAAAAAGGTAACTGAGAACAAAAGAGGGAAGCCAAATGAACATGGCTACCGGTCTGTGTCCAATTCTTAAGAGTAACTTCGAAACTTCTGAATAGACTTTCTTATAAGTCTTTCAAAGATATTTAAGGATAAGCGGTAAAAACAACTGATTAAATCCAAGGTTGATCGAAGTAATCAAGGAATTTTGCTCATTGGTTTATTCTCAGAAATTAATCAGTAAAAGATATTTATAAAATTTTGTAACATCTGGTACACGTTGGTGTCATGGCATAAGTTTGCGGCCGATCGTTTCTCGGTTGAAACAGTGACATAATTATTATAAATCTCATTAATTAGCTTACTCACATAATGTCTATTTGAAGGGATTGAAGAAACAGCGAACAATATATGAACAATATGTAATATCCTTCCAACTGCCTCTTTTGGAAAATATAGGCATGTCTATAACATGCATGTACATAACAGTGCGCTTCAAATATTTAAATAATATTTTGTCCCGAAATTTCTTATGGAAAATTGCGCGTTGTTTTTTGTTAATAATAATTATAATAATTCTTTATTTCCAAAATCCACGTAACTGGTACATGATATTGCGTTGGTCCCAAACTAGGCTGAGCCTGTGTCTTGGGCATCATTATAAAATTATGCAGGTTGGTTATAGCTTATAATATCTAAATAATAATGTATAATTGAGTAATAATAGAATTTTAATAAAATAAAAAATAAATAGTAGACAAAAGAACATGTGTGTGGTTGTGTATGAACTTGTTTGCGTGTAAGTAGTAAGTATATGACGTGCATGTGTGTATGTATGTTTGTGTGTGTGTGTGTGTGTGTGTGTGTGTGTGTGTGTGTGTGTGTGTGCGCGTGTGTGTGTGTATGTTTAATTGCGCCGCCTTTTGTATTACTTAACAAAAATATATTATTTATTTAACGTTTGCTGCGTCACAGTATAATATTTAAAAGAGCCAACATGTTTCATTATATTAGTAAGTGTAATTAATAGTGTTGAAATAATATTATTAAAAAGTGTAACACTGAAATGTTGACGACGCTTTCTTTTACTGCCACCGTGGCGCTGTGGTAGTGAATGCGACTGCTGTGCGTGAGGTCTCGGGTTCGAATCCCGGGTCGGGCCAACTAAAAGTTATTGGGTTTTTCTGTTTAAAATCTCAATAGCAGCCCGGAGTTAGGAAGTTGGTGGTGTTAGACACCCCCGTGCCTCGGAAAGCACGTAAAGCCGCTGGTCCTACGCCCGATCTTTCTCTGGTCGTGTCGGATTACCGTCCCATCGGATCATGAGAGTTAGGGAAAAGAGAGTGCACTTGTGTTTGCGCACACACTTGTGCACACAATATCTCCTGCGCAGATGGCCAGTCTCCGTTAAGACTGGCCGCCGTGGCCGAAATTCGGTCTGGAGGACATTATTATTATTATTATATTATATTTATGCTATAAGCGTCGTCCGTCGTCTTGACACGAATATTATTATTACTTTATCTCTTTATAATGATATATTCCTACATATAGACTGCACGGAATACGTAACTGTTTAAGTGGTCGTCTCCACTGCAACTACGTCATGTGAGTGAAAAAAGAATGATGATTGAAAAGAGAAGAATGTGTTGTGTCTGATCCCCATACGAGATTAAAATGTATGTCATCCTCAAATAGATGTTTCGTTTTGTGTGAAAGTTAGAGTAGATTCTTAGTGCGACAGTTATCTTTAAAAAAGAAAATGTTTAAAACAACAAAAGCACGATGTGTAGTATACCGTGTTTTATTATGTTATACTGGCTTTTGAGCTTCACCCGCGTGCCAGCAATAACAAAAAGTCATTCACTAGGTTTTAAACTACCTCTATATCAAATTTCATCTAAATCGGTTGAGCGGTTAAGTCGTGTACAGGTAACAGACAGACCGACAGACAAACAGAATTACTTTCGAATTTATAATATTAGTAAGGATTTTCTTCAATCATAACAAAAGACTCAAATAATATAGGTTTCGATAAAGCTGTCATGTTCTCTTTATAAATTTAAAACTTCTAAGCATTAAAGGCACACGTACTCCATTCTTCTCCCTAGCCTATTATTCCCAAGTCACTTGTGATCGGCTTTTCTAATCTAACCGGATTTGACTGGATATCAGTTTTTACACGGAGCGGCTGCCACCTGACCTCCGCAACCCGACTGCTAACGAGAACTCTAAGGCTTGACCAGTGTCAGGGTATTATAAGGTACCGACTTCCCAATAACGACTGCTATAGATGTTCATGGCAGCCGGGCCCGACGGCTTAACGTGCTCTTCGAACCACGGAGCAGGCGATAATTGTCAATCAATACGCACATAATTTCGAAAAGTGATATAACTTCCGAAAGTCAGAGGTGCGCGAAGTAGGTTCGAACCCGAGACCCTCTGCATTGCAGTCTGTTGATCTTCCCATTTAGACACTTCATGAGATAAGGAAATTAAAAAAGGATCTGTTTACCTCAATCTGTTAATCTATTACAACCTTCTTACAAAATTCATCTGTTATATAAAAATAACGCTTGTGTAATTATTTACTTACTTTTATCGTGGCTTTGCTCATATTTTAATGTACCCTATTTTATCGTCTCAATACTAAAAAAATCAAAACTTCAATGTCACTACAGCACTCTAAAAGAAACATTTATCTATATCAATAAACGTTTTTAAATAATCGCGATTTGCATCGATTGTGGTCACGGGTTTAAACCCGTGACTACGACCAATGCCAGTCAAAACCTCGGGAAATAGATTGTCATATCATGAGGACTTTAAGGTTTAATTGATTTGGTTGTGACGGTCACCTCATCTCTACCACTGCACCATGTTGTAAGTTCGATACCCACATAGGACAAAAATACCTACAAATGATGTTTTTGAATTTGATTGTACTTTATGACTGTTGTCTCAATGTTTGAAAGGTCTCTCGTGACACAGAAATTCTTCCTAGTTGACACGCGGACCTGTCGTGCTCAGCGGCTGCGTTCGCGCTGGAGTGGGAGCGCCTCTTCATGCCCCCTTGCGGCCCCATATATAAGCCGACCGCGTCCTGGTTCCGCGCCGCACGGGTTGGGAGCCTTCTGCGCTCACCCACAGTCCGCGTAAAACAAACAAAAAAAGATAATGTTCCGCCCGCTCTGCTGCTGCTGCCAATCAAGATAAGTGGTCCATTGAGGTCTCTGCCGGACCACGTAGCGAGCCTTACGAAAGGACCATGCCCTGATAATTATTGTCTAGAAAATTCTATTAGTTCTGTACTAAGTTTTGTATATGGAATTATAAACCTTTTAATTGTGTAGTAAACATTTTAAGTATCTTCGCTAAATAAATTCCCTAGTCAACCTCGTCTCTGAAGCGTGATTGACTAAATATAACGTTACATAGTGCAGGAAAGGTAATTTAAAATAGAAAAAGAATCAAACAATTTCATTTTAAAAATCCAAATGACTTACCAAATACCGTGTGTACGTAGTACATATATATATAATATTTACACGAAAACCTATTTGATTTCGGTAGAAAAATTTTGTGTTAATTCGCTCCACTGATTTGCATAACAAAGATTTGATACAAAGACGGAGATAAGCGAATACGATCAAAAGATATCTTGGCATAATAATATGTACGAAGAAAGACGTAATAAGACCAAAATAGGAACGAATTCATACCAAATAATTTGTATATTGGTATGACGCCTTTCATATAATACTTAGGTTTTATTACATTTCTAGAATTGAGGTCTTATTTTAATACTGGATTGGAGGCCGTAAATTTTTCTTTTTGACGTGAAAGGACGCTCCGTATCTTTTTATTTGATGGAAAATGGGTCGAAACAAAATTATTTATTTGTTTGTTATTTTGTAGCGACATGCTATACGTTCCAAAAAAAACTCATAATACTATAAAATTATGTGTCACGCTTAGTCCGATGGGTGTACTTAAACAGTTGTCAGCTTATGACCACAGCCGATGTTACCTGATCAAAACGTCAAACATTAAAAAGTAAACAATAAGCATGCTCGCGTTCATACCCGTTACGTCATTATCATGCAATGCGAAAGGTTTAAAGTTATTATTGTTTTTAAGCAGTTTAACTATTAGAGTGTTTGTACTCTTTCATGTTTTGTATTCTTTTTCTAGTATTTCGTATACTTCTGGAATACATGTATACAAAGTCTGACGACTATGTCCGCTCGAAGTAGGTAAATCTTTATACACTTATATATAAAATACATCAATCAAAATATTATACAGGTGTATTACACACCCAAATTGTGTCAGCTATGGTTTTAATTTTTATAGTTCACTGCTCTGGCTATTCGAGTGATATCGCGTGAGGTATATGAGATATATACGTCAATTTGCATCATTACGCTTAAAAAAGTTTACAACCGTTGTCGGAAAACATAGTTAAAAAAAAAATCAAAATAAGGAGTGTGAAATTTTAAAACAACAACATTTGGTATTCCTTACGTCATAGTTATTATAACTTTGCTTGACATCCTTCGAAAACTTTCTAGGTTGGTAATTTAAATAGAACACCTACAATTTTACTTAATTATAGGCCCGTAGTAACTAAGGTTTTGAAAACTGTATTATTGAACAGTAAACTAGGAAAGTGTTTATCTAAATAGTATAATAATTTAAATAACTTAAATAGTAGTAATATTTAACAGTAGTAGTTAAATAGTTTCAAAATTATGTAATAACTATATTCTACCCACGGCTTCGCTCGCGTAAATGTTGGTTAGGTTAGTAAAAGTCTTTTTTTGGATGAAATATATTCTTTGTCCTATTCTGTACCCCTCTGCAAAATTTCATAATGATCCGTCGAGTAGTTGAGGCGTGAATGCGTAATAAACAAACAAACTAACTTTCGCATTTATAATAAGAGTAAGGATTGAGTTTCTAGAATAAATATGTGATAAATCCGTTTAAACTAGTTTAATTTCAATGTATAACATTCGTGTAATCATAAGACAATATTGTATAAATAAACAAATGGCTGCAAGCAAAAATAAACTTTTTAATATTGCAGGAAGCTCATCTGAGAAAATTGTCACTTCTACAACGTCCCAGTTGGATCGTAGAACCCGAACATTACAATTAGGTTTTATTAGATCCTAGAGCGGCTTAGCTACGGCGGCTGGGCCCGGGCTTTAGTACTTAGCACGAATCTTACATTAATGGTCACCTTGATGTACGGTTAGCAGCGAGAATATGTGTAATGGTATCTAATAAACCTAATAATAGGTTAAAGTACTAAAAGGAAGATAATTTTACTCTGGACGTGCTGGCATTCTCATTCAAAGCTGAACTAGTCCTACAACCTACAACCTACACAACAACTAACCTAAAAAAAGCGTACAGTAGAAGTTAAAAGAGTTAAAAAGTTAGGAAGAAAATTAAACGAATGGGGAGTCATACCATTTACATACGTACACAGTTAGATACCTATATCTATGAAGGTATAGGCAGGGTGTATTATACTCAATGAACGTCAATTATACGATAAAGTGCTCCTTATTATGAGACGAGCCTAGACCCGCCTCCAGCCACAGCTCTAGACTCCGTGGCAGTACTGAACATGTCTTGTCACAAAAATAAAATAATTATTTGCCCGATCCGGGGCTCGATTTCGAGACCTCACGCTCAGTAGTCACATTGACTACTAACTTTTAAACTTTCGCATGCCATGATATATTTAATATGTATTGGGTATTAACGCGATCATGCATGTTTACCTTTTTAAACGTCAAGCTTTAACATATTATATATACCTATAACATTTACTACTATTTTTTTTATAGTTTTAAATTCCTTACCATACTTTACTCGATTTATTTGTAGAATTTTAAAAAGATTTTCTTGTTTTAAATTAGGGATTGGACTAGAGATCGCCAGTGACAATTAAAAAACGACACAAAATTATATCAAATAGTGATAAAACTGTAACCTTTTCACACTGTCTGACATTGCTCAATATATCGCACCGTATTTGTATATGAAGCACATACCATATCTACCAGTCCCAACTTGATTTATAGTTACTAAGAAGCAACAACACAAAAAGTAACTTTTTACTACCTCTTCGACGTTGAGGGTAGGACCTCTCGAACAACATATCTACCGAAGAATAGGAGTCAAAACCATTACATAGCCTACCCTTCATCCCCATGACGGACGCAGTTGACGAAATTAAACATATATTTGTTGGTATGACCTATTGCAAAATAAAAGGTAGAGCCGTTGGACCGTCGGCAGCAAAACTAGACAAATTAAAATAAATTTAGACATTTTTCGCATTAGGAACATTATTCCTGTGTCGCGGGAGACTTTACGAACACTATCATTCAAATATCTTAACGTGACGTGACTTAGGCAAGCATATGCTCTATGAATTATTTTTATACCTTGGTACCTAAAAACGTGAGGTTTTGCATATGTACTTACATATATACTAAGCCTCACGTTTTTAGTTACCATTCCCCGAAGCGGTAAATATATGTGTATTACACACACATACCGCAAAAGTTTTAGGTTACATGTAAAAGGGAGCGAGCCTATTACCATCATATTCATTATCGCTGCGCCAAAGAGTCACTTAATAATAATAATTAGTATTTTAGTGATTACTCTAAGAAATATATTATCATGCTATTTAGATCCTTATTTAATCCTACTACGATGAATTTGTATACTACTAAGACTACAATGGGTGTAAAAACACCCGGATTTAATAATTGGTATAAATAATATAATTAGAGATATACAATTTTTATTATATGTATTTTAATTATGAATCGCCAATAGGAGCTTCTCAAAATTATGGTAGTTTTGAATGTGCAAGAAAAATCTTGGAAAATAAAAACTTATTTTGTTATTTTAATCAGTCTATATACTATATTTTTAATAATCACATTTAAGCCTATATTTTGGCATATTATTTATACCTATATCTAAAAAAAACATATAAATTTTTTAATCAAATTTAGATCTAGCTACCTTTTTTAATGATATTTTTTTTAGATAACATCAACCTATTTTAGTTATTATAGACTACAATAATAAAAAATAACAATAACTTATAAATTGCGTAATTTTTTGGCAAACAAAATATTTGTATTACATTTACATTCGATACATAATCTGAAATGTAAATAGCATATAAATATATAACAGATAAAAATTATAATCATGATAATAATGGTACATACACATAAAAATGGTATAATACTACACATATATTAAAAACAAAACAAAAAAATGTTCATTACTTATACTGTAACTCAGTAGTCCACTACGACTACAATGGGTAAAATATCACCGGGTTGTGAGTGTATCTCGGAACCGGCGCTCGCGCACAAGCTCTCATTCCACGTGTTTGAGGTCTACCGTCAACTTACGAGAATACATATCACATCTCTCTCTAAATCTTGAGGCTCTGAGTTAAATATGAAAAAAGATACAAGCATAAATATAAGTCACCCGGGTGTACAAAACACCGTTGTAGCCTTTAAGTGTTAAACCAGTAAGAACTTTTTGTTCTGTTTTAGAAGACATTGCACGTGGAATAATTCCTGTTTTGCGTAGGACTTTACAAAAACTAAAACAACGGGCACAAAAATCATCTAGATTCGCAAAAACTATTTGTAGATCACAAATTTTTTGTTCCGTGACGGAATCGAATTCACAACACTCGGCGCCGTGGCAATAGGTGACCACTTGAACCACAACGCCATCCGTGAGGTCCAATTATTTTGTATTCCGGTTGAATTATTTTGTATAGTCCTGTTTTCCGGAGGGTCGTTTCCACTTACTACGACCTTGACATACCTTCGCTCCATTCGCTCTCTTCACATTCTTTGAGTATGTTCGTCGGTTAAGGGATGCCTTTGAGCAATATTAGGCCATATAAAGGAAATGCTTTGTTGGCCTTGCGATATTGAATGCGATTGCTGTGCATGTGATTTCGGGTTCGAGTCAGGGAAATTAGATTTTTCGGAAAATTCATTTTAATATATAAGATATAATATGTATATGGTGAGAAGCGGATGGTTGCGAGCGATCCAAGATTGGTCTGCGTGGAAAATTTAAGGGAGGTCTATGTTTAGCAGTCTTTGGGCTGAGATAATGAAAATTCTAGCTAAGCCATGCCTGTATTTTGCATAACATGACAAAGTCAATTTATACCAGATTTCGTGAGTATGCAATACTGTTGCCCGAAAAGCATTTAACTATTATTCTATAATTTATAGGAACAACAAACATTGTTTTATTTTGCATTAACATTTCCCAATATTTATTTTACTGGCAAACAATCATTTGAAATGTTAATACAATTTGTCTATATGTAAAAATTTTGATCAGGTTTTTCTGTTGACCGTACCAACAGAAAATAAAATGATACGTGACCCTTGTTTGAATAAAATGAAGTATGTTGGGATAGACCCTCGAATTTTATGTGTGTACTTTAGTTTAAAATGAACGCATCCCAATTCGGTACGATTTCATTGAATAGGCAAGGAATTCCTTTGAAAGGTAAACTGGATATTTGCGCTGCCAAATATTTTCGCACTTTTACACGGCTATATCAATCAGGCTACAAGTTACATATAAACTGGGGCTATGTGTCCGCAGTAGATTTAGTACAGGTGTATCATAGCTGAAGTTTATACTAAGAAGATCAGAGGTGATCACGAGTCGAATGCCTCATCCATTGGGATAAAGCATTTGATCCAGAGGTAACTTCAAATTACCATCTACTACTGACGTGAAACCACTGTTAAAACAAGTGTTTTAGCTTAGCTAGAGGGAAAAGCAAGAATATTTGTTATTTGTTACCCAAGTTAATCATAAAAAAGTGTAAATTAATATTATGCTGAAAAATTCTGATTCTGATTGGTGCCCACCTCTCTGGGTGCATGCGGCAGACGTGTCTGGCCTATTCCCACTTCAACCTAGTGGATTTTACACCTACATCAGATATGCGTGTTTTGGAGCGCAGAGTAGTGTTTTGGACTTTATCCGTCCTTTTCACTCTGTGAATGCTACGCTCCATAGCCCTCTGGCAGATCTTCAATTTGGACTTCTGATTCTTAGTCAGGGACCATGTTTGGGCACCGTAGGTTAGGACAGTCAAGATACACATGTCCATAAGTTTACGCTTTAGTGTCATTGGAACCTTCAAAAGCTCTTTGGTCGACCAGAAGATCTTCCAAGCATCATCAGCTGTACTGTTATTGTAGATGACCTTGATTAAATTAATGTAAGTTTGTTCAATATTTCAGTTTTGAAGGACTGTTTCCACTGCCTAAAGACCTTGTAATACTTTAATTATTTGAAGCTTCGGAATCCCTCAGAATGTATTGCCATCCCATAAAAACAAAAGATATTTTAAATATTCATATAAAAATTACGCAATGAAGTCGTTTTTGCTCTAATAATAATACTAACAGTCACACATTAGTATTATTAATTGAGCAAACCTATGTTTATTTATTATGTTTACATAAACCGCTTAACTTATTTTATTATGAATAAAGTTATTTTATTTCCTATCACATAGGCAACTTTCTGACACTCTACACATCCTAAAAAGATCATCTAATTTAACAATATAATCGTTCATATCTTTAAAATGTTTAAGGCGTGTGCAGTAGACCCATAACATTTGATTTACAGTCCATAACCAAATTGCTGTTAAGACATTACGTATAATTATAGAAAGACCCACAATACAAATAAATTCCCAAAGCTTAACTCTACGAATTTAACTTTGTTCGTCCTACAACTTAAAGTCAAAGACCCAAAGCGTCAATGCTCCTCATTACAAGCCAAACACTAAACCGTCTTGAAGTTGTTACTAAAATATGCAAACAAAAAGCATAACATTCTATGTCTCGTAGTTTGCATACAATCGGGCTTTACTATATAGTTTAAGCTTTCACTAACACGTACCGTCTTCGGGATAATAAAACTAGATTTTAAGCTCTTTGGCTTGGAAAATAACATTACTAACAAGTCGATTTAATTTTGTCAAGTGTTCCAGCATAATGAGATGCACATGGAGACATAATATTGTGAACCAGTCAAATTAAATTCTTCTAAGTAGATGTTATCATCTACTTAGAACCATTTCATTAATTATTCTTGTAAGAATTTTTATGTTTTAGCAACGTTATTTAGGTACTTATTCTAGCAGATGACATATCGGCAATATTGACGAGAATACGTCTCGCCGTGACCATGGCTGCTGAAAATCAAACAAACGTCGGGACAACTGTAAATCTAAATTTTAATAGTTTAAATAGCTTTAATAGTAGTAAAGTTTAATATAAAATTATGTAATAATAGTGTTTTTAAATAAACAACGCAAAAAATCTGTATTAAATAGTTTAATTTCAATGAGAGTAATTAATTATTTTTTTCTAACGCGATACTTTCGTCAGAACTATTTCTTTTTGTTCTAACTTTATATAAAAATAATATTTTGTTGTTGATTTTTGGTTAAATTGCTTTGGACCACAAGGCCCCGTCCACTCTTGCAATACCAACGACTACATAAATTCACTGTCGTCTATTTTAATTTCATCTAGAATATTCAGCGTACTTGCAAAAAGTTGCTTGTGTAAGTTAACTTCAAGTCCCAAGACATTGAAACTATTCAGAGAATTTCTTAAATTTCCACCCTCGGGGTTTTACTCTCCAAAGATTAGGTTCACAAAGGGCTCAGGAATAATAGATATGCGGTCTAAGTACGCTTATAATAATAGTATAACTAAGTTTTCTTTGTTTTAGCCATATTGAAAGCAGTTAACCCATTATGACTGAGTTTGTTTTTGAATAAAGAGTCTGTTTTTGAAGCTGTATTAACGGGGCTTTTGTTTAGTATATTATGAATAGTATTTTTGTTAATAGTTTTATTAATTCTAGCGTACGATGCTAGAAAACAGACGCAAGATGAGACACTAGCGTGGATTGTATGTATCGTATAAGCAAGCGATGCGAGTCTTTCACTTAAGTAGCCTGTTTGATTTATACTAGTAGCTTGTGGATCTACTTGTATCATTTAACATAAGATTATTCATTCTAAATCAGTCTAGCCAAAGCTACCTGCTCCATTTCCGTAGCTTACGAGCTACGGGAACGAACCAGACAGCTGGTAGCGCTACGGCGTGATTTCATATAGCCTATGCTACTTCTGGATAAATTAGCTATCTAATCCAAAACTCAAATTCGAATTTATAACTAATGTTATAAATGCGAATGTGAGTTTGTTTATTTGTTTGTAACGCTTTTACGTCTTAACTACTCGACCGATCACTATGGAATTTGGCATACACGTTCTCAGGTGAACAGAAAAGGACATAGGGTACCTTAAAATCAGATTAGCAGTAGAAAGTTTCTCGTATTAAACAAACCAATATATCTTTACTCTTTACAATATTATTAGATACTAAATAAATTACCGGAATGTAAAGCGATACATACGTTCTGGCAATGTGTCGGCAAAACTGACGGCAGGATAATTAATTCACCCTTTTATCACACTCAGAATACGTAACGAAATGGTACCTATTTTTAGACTATAATAAGTTAAAAGCTTTATACAGAAGTACGCTGTTTAAAATAATGAATACTACTTAAATTAGAACCACTAATCTTTGCTAATTAATGAATTTGCAGTAATTTAGGAATTACTGCCTAGCGATTTAATTGCTGAAGTAAATTATCTAAATTAAATTTGGAAGGGCAGATTTTCTATAAAAGATATCTTAAAATATATTTAATCTAGCAATTACGTCATTACGACTTTTAAAGTAATCATGTCGTCCTACAGAAGACACAAAAATACAATGTATTTTTATAGCTGTTAGTGGATGGTATGACATGGTAGACAAACTAGTAGCCCATCTGATGGTGGAACAGTGACGAACGCTCATTTTAGCCTACAACATACAAAAAATGATAAATTTTATTGTTATTGGTGGGATTTTATTGCTGTGGCTACTCATGTCAGTCTCGTCATCATGTCAGCCAGAAGACGTGCACCAAGTATTTAACAGTTTAAGAGTTTTCCTTATGGCAGATTTTGAGGCGATTCTTATAGAGCTTTTAATAAGGAGATCAATAGCACCTGTCTTATGGGCTTAAAGCACAGTGCCTTTTTTCTGGCTGACTTGGCAACATATGCCTGATAAGTATATTAACTAACGCTTTCAATGGCATTGAAAGCGTTTATAAAATGAAGGGTTTTCCAATAAGGGCGGGTAGATGTTGAAATAAAATAAAACAAGCTGGGTGTAAGGTATTAAAAAAAATCTTTTTTATTTAAGTGTGGAATATGACATTGTTTAAATGTCCGTCTCAGCTTTTTACAGTGGTACGGATCCAACTGGTCCAATTTTCAATGACTTTTCCGCATAGATCCGGCTGAATTTGAGCGATGGCCTGTGTTATGTTCAACTTAAGGGCATCGGTTGATTGTGGTTTATTTGCATAGAACTGCGACTTCAAGAAACCCCATAAGAAAAAGTACGAACCTAGATGACATGTGGTTCCAGCAGGACGGAGCTAGCGGATGCCATGTTTGACATTCTACATGAACGATTTGAGGGTAAAGTTATCTCTCGCAGGAGTGGTGTAAATTGGCTACAAGGTCATGTGATTTGACCCCGCTAGACTTTTTCTTGTAGTGTTTCTTGAAGTCGCAGGTCTATGTGAATAAACCACAATCGAGTCGGATCCGTGCCACTGTAAGAAGCCGAAGCAAGCATTTAAACGATGTCATATTCCACACATAATGGCATATATGGGCCTTTTAAATAAAAAGAGGATTTTGTTAATACCTCACACACAGCTTATTTTAATTCATTTCAACATCTACCCGCCCTTATTGGAAAACCCATTATGTTAAAGTAACTGCTTACCTTTAGTCTACCCATATGTTTCTTTAAAACCTTACTACCTTTTACCTTAAGTAAGATAAGATAACTTTAACACAACTTTTATTATCCATAACATAAACACAGTGCACTGCAACTATTTTCCACATTATGGATACACAATAGAAGTTCGGACTACAGGTTATTTTAAATACGTGGAAAATTTCCCCTGTCTTTTGTACTAGTGATAAAGTTTATTACAGGAGACAGAACAAATCATTGTATAATACGTCATAGAATTATTATAAAACATGACTATTCCGTCTGTTATATTGATATTATTCGTAAATGCAGTAGCTACAATGCTGACCATTTTTTTTTGTTTATCCTTCATATGATATGATGAAATAATATAGGTGATACGTTCTATTTAAATTAAGTGTTAAGTTTTTAAGTATTATTTTCGAGAAATAAAGATCTTAAACCGTATTCGTAGGAATATAATAGTAAGTCCATTCGATAATATTGTCTTCTGTTTACGCGAATGTTATTCATTGAAATTAAACTACTATATACATATTTTATCGCGTTGCTTATTTATCACTGTATTACAAAATTTTGAAAATATTACACTACTACTACTATTGATTTTATTTTACTAATTTATAAGCTAATGAAATTATTTAAACTATTAAATCTATTTATTTTTGGTTTACACTTTCCCCGACGTTTCGGTTGCTTTTCAGCAGCCATGGTCACGGGGAGTCTAAGATGGTAGTTTTCTCAATGTTCCAGTGTAGTTATTTCAAAGTACCCGAACATAATTCTATAGTCAAACCCAAGAAGAAACAAACCACACCTAGACTTCATGATACTTTGAGCTCATTCTGCGTAAATAAAAACACCCATGATTAAATTATGTTCGGGTACTTTGAAATAACTACACTGGAACATTGAGACAACTACCATCTTAGACTCCCCGTGACCATGGCTGCTGAAAAGCAACCGAAACGTCGGGGAAAGTGTAAACCAAAAATAAATAGATTTAATAGTTTAAATAATTTCATTAGCTTATAAATTAGTAAAATAAAATCAATAGTAGTAGTAGTGTAATATTTTCAAAATTTTGTAATACAGTGATAAATAAACAACGCGATAAAATCCGTATATAGAAGTTTAATTTCAACAAAGTCCATTCGAGTTTGAGGAGTCTACAGCAAAACAATGGTAGGACGTAGGGCTGTTCGGAACTTACACTCAATTATGTTGAACGTTATAAGCTAATCGTGATATAGCTATTGTGCAATTCATGCGTGGTTCTGCGAATCGGTGGCCTCTACCGTTGTGTTCATAACATAGTTAATTGGCATACAGTGATTGTATGGACCATTCATGTCCCTTAACCACCGCAAAGACCACTTCGTACATAATTATCTATAGTTGCTTATGGAATGGGGTTCTCGTAATGATGTCAATCTTGATTATATTTAACTGAACATTTAGTTTAGTGATTTAAATGGTTGTCTAGCCAGTACCAGTGTGCTGAGCGTTGTGCAGTCAATCACAACAAGGGCCAAAAAAAATGACATGATGATTTCAACAAGGAAAATGGATGACGAAAAATTAACAAAGAAAATATATAAGGTGAACGTTATAATGTTAATGGATTTATATTTCTTGTAAATAATTTGTGTAAATATTAGGTTACTATATAATTATAACTATATTATATTTAAAGGAATTAAAAAGAAAAATATTTGCATAAAAAAAGAGATGATTGAGCCAATGAGGAGGCAAACGTTCTCCGGCCTAAGATGTTTCAGAAAGGCTGGGTTAAGAGTACACTAAACTAAGAAGCATCTGTCTTTATATATATAATTCTTCTGTACGTGTGTTGACAGTGAACTCCTCCTAAACGGCTGGACCGATTTGGTTGAATTTTATTGTGTGTGCTCAAGTGGATTCGAGGATGGTTTAGATTTGGTTTTCTTTTTTGTCTATACTGGACAACCGTCTGTCGGGACAGCTAGTAAATTATAAAATGAGAGTGAAAGTACTAAGAAATATTCATAGATGAGTGAACTCCGTGGTCTGTATCTATCTCTTCAGGAGATAAACACGGGCAAAGGTCTATGTATACATTTTAAGACCTTCGTCTGTTATAAAAATAGCCTAAATATGTTTTTCACGAGGATCTGATTAGCTTAATCTTTTACCAAATTAAATTATAATTAGTTCAGTGAATTAGCTTTGTAATATAACAGACAGATAGATAAGGTTATATTAATGGTCGCCTAGGTGGTCAAAATTCGACCATAATGAATACTGATAATTTGAGGCAAACATATTATATGAATTGACATTTGTCCAAAATTTATATGAATGCTCTTTTATATTGGTTTAATTCTTTTTTTCTTTACACATATGCGACAAAATTATCGATAACTCTCAGATATGCTTACATAAGTGCTGGTTTTCTCACGATGTTTTCCTTCGCAGTTCAAAAAAGCGATACTTAATTATTGAATACCCACATAACTTCGAGAAGACAGGGATGCGTGCTTTAGGCCTCTCACTGGACTATCATCACTGCTATTTTTATTGTCGCTCAATGTATAACTGAGAAAATACGTATATTCTCGGTTGTGAAACAGACGATATAAAATTACTGAAATATTTTGTCTTTACCTGTTTCTATAAATAACACTTTTGCTTATTTAGGCGAATCAGTGTTTTAGGCATGTTAGAACATGTATACATACAAATTTTCGACTAATGAACAAAGTTACGGCTTTACAACAAACATGTTCTTATAACAAACAACTCACAGCGCCGCCCTAGGCATATCGTAAGAGTTCATTAAATTTATTCATCCAATTAAAACATTTTTAATTACCCCTCCGTAGCATTGACAAACTTTAAAGGATTCCCGTTCTCGTAGCATGCAATCAATTTAAAAAAAAGTTTATGATCGTTATAAAACATAATCGGTTAAGTGCGAGCCGGACAAACGTATCGAAGGCTTTATGCTTTGAATCCACCTTTGTTATGTATACAATTCAACAGCAAATTTTAAAAAATATTACTTTTACCTTCAGCGGTGTAGACAGTCTTATCTCATTAATCAGCGTTTGTTGTCTAGACATGATACTTTATTATTATGTCTTGATATAGTTAAGATCAAAGACTAAATATATTTCAAGTTCTTAGAATTAGTAGCTGCGAAAATAGGCAGCAATGAAAAATAAGTAAACGACACACTAAGTCAATCATATAATTGTCTATGTTTTAATAAAAAGGACAGCTCTTGCTCTTTAATTCCAAACTTGAATCGCAAGACACTCTAAAAATACAAGTAACCTATTAAGTCGTAGCGGCACACCGGTGGCCAGTAATAACAGGTTTTAAATTATATCTGGCATTCCAACAATAGATAGATTAACGGACACAAAGTACACCCAGACTCTAAACAGTTTGTGAACGACATCACCTGTTATAAAATATATGATCGGATCGTACAATCTAAAATATTGATTGGCTCGTATAACAATGAGTAATCTTTACATGTCAAATGCACGAGCACAATGAATTCAGCTAATGACGAACAAAGTAAATACTTCAAAAGAAGAAACACATCAATAAATCAGAACTATCCAATTAATTAGCTTAGAAAGTTAATTCGAAATAAATGTAACAGATTAGATTAAAGTAAAAGTATTTGGGCGAGTGGTAATCAATAAATACAGCTAACAGAATTAGTACACAATACATATTATGTAGTTATTAAAGGCCGAGTATATCGCTGTGCAAATACTACGGAAAATAAAACAATATTCGAAACGTATAATTATGATCTTGCATTCGAATATTATTTAATAACAATTGGTTGTCAATGATGATAATTCGATTGATTTAATTATCAGTTTGTGGTTGATCGATCAATTGTGTTGAAAATTCTAACGATGGTCTTCTGCACGGCGACGATAGACATAGCCTAAAATGTTCAAATAAATTCAAATTCAAAATTTTATTGTTTGTTACAGGTTTTAATTAATTTACACAGTTGTTATTGTCATAAGGAGGTATCGCTGTAACATACCTGTTGAGGTGTACAATATTTTAGTAGTCTTAATATAGTTATTGCAAATTTACATATGTATGGAATATAATTACACTTTCTAGGTTTATGTCAACATTTTAATAGTATAGATAATATAATTTTATTTAATAAACTAATTATAATAACGTTGTATTAAAATTAAGCAGGTATATTGTCAAATGGTCAGTTTACATTATATGCATTCATTGTCATTTAAGAAGTCATTGACTGAGTAGTAAGCCTTGGCAATTAAGAATTCCTTTAGTTTAATTTTGAAGATGTTCATGTCATTGTGATTCTTTATATGGTCAGGAAGCTTGTTGTATATTTTTACACCCATAATAAATATACTTTTGCCAAATTGTGCTGTTCTGCATCTTTTTATGGATAATTTGTTTTTATGTCGTGCACTTTTAAGAGTTTCATAGCTGTGTAGGTTATCTTTTATCATTATAGCTGCCTCGTAGATGTAGATCGACGGTAATGTTAATAAATTTAAAAGTCAAAATAACGGTTTACATGAATCTGTTTGTTTTATGCCTCGAATGTTTCTATAAGTATTTATCTCCTAATATTTCTATACTTCCTGCTTACCTGACGATGTTAGGAGAAAATCATCCTCTCAGGGAGAGGAGGAGATGAGAGGGTAAATTAAAGTATTGTGTTTATGACTGAGGTCAAGAGTTCATCTCACCCATTACCCAACTTAAAGGAATTCACTTCTTACAGAAACATTTAGCTTAGCTAATGGATTAATTAGCGAATGGTTTAAAATATTTCGTAAATTTAGTAAACTAAATGGTTAGTGACCTCTAAAAACAGTGCTTTTCTACGCTTAATTAATTTTTTCTTCGTTCCAAACATATTTGTGAGAGCCAATCTTCTAAAATCAGTAATAACGTTATAAATACTGAATTTAATCATAATTTAATTTTGCTCAAGTATGTAACATAAAATTTTATTTTACGAACCTTTACGTAAGCTAATTGTGTTAATTTAAGGAGAATAGCGTCACAAGCTAAGGACAAGCCCAGTTTAATATAACTTTACTGGAACAGACAATGACTGTGCTTTTGGATAACTCTTTATAACCAATTAGTGGAATATCGCCGGTTCGATCCAGCATATTATAGTAAAAATGTTTGTGATTGAATGAGTGTTTCTCCCGAGTTAAGCTGTTATTAACGTCTGTAGTTTGCTGATTGTGATTTTACAATGCTTTTTAATGAAACGTGAGTGTGGTATTTTCCATTTATAATCACATTTAATTTAAATCATAAAAATTTAAAATTTTATTATAATCTGTCTAGTGGTTTCTCAACCACTAGACCGATTAAGTTTCTAAAATTTTTTATAATTTTTTTATTTTTTTAATGTCGAATGAAAGTGAAAGCGTAAAAAATATTAGTTAGGAATATAACCCAATTTTGTATAATTCATATCATATACATTTTACTAATATTATAAATAATTATATCATATGTGTAACATTGAATTCACATTGAAGATGTTTGGATATTTGTTACTCAATTACGTACTTACTCAACAACGTAAAACATTGCATAGACTTCGATGAAACTTTGCAAATGGATTGCTGTGTTAGCATTTAAGTTATAATTATTTTCTATTCCCTATGCTCGTTGCTTATACTTAGCACGTTTCTAATAAACTCGTTTCCTGAAAACCACTGCATCTATGTTTGACTAAAACCGCGAAGACTTACTCTTCCAGAGTAGTCTACAGCGTATGTAGTGCAGCAACATTAGCTAGGAGAACGCCATAATTTATAGGACTCATTAGAGTACAGATTAGTCTAATATTAAAGCTCTCTAGGTTCAGAACACTACAGTGAAAGCCTGCCTAAAGGCGTATCCAAACATAGGAAATTTGCCAAAGTAATCGCATTTAAATTTCGTCTATACATATAATAAAATTGAAACTAGTCAATGTATGTATATAATAGATATTTAAGAAACATTAAGAGGTTTCCAAAACAATTATTTTAGAACTTGTGTCTCTCTGCCTGTATGTTTGTACACATATCACGCCAAAATTACTTCAC
Source organism: Catocala nupta (assembly GCA_963675205.1). Lineage (NCBI taxonomy): Eukaryota > Metazoa > Arthropoda > Insecta > Lepidoptera > Erebidae > Catocala > Catocala nupta. The sequence continues at coordinate 3,480,181 of OY776096.1, forward strand.
GTTGTTAATTACTGTCTACACGATAGTATTGTTAAAGGCCTGACTCAAAATCTGGTGCATGTTTCATCTCGATACGCCACCTAAAAGTCAAATAATAAGAGAGAAATATAATAGTGAAATAGATGAGTGATTGCTGCTAAATATCACACGTACGAAATTTAAAATGTTAGTAAGTAATAAATGTATGCAAGAATATTCATTTTCAAAACATACATGCTTAATCGCATGCCTATATCCCGAAAATTTTTATAGCAAATTTAGGTCCTGCTTTATCGGGAGCAAGCCTATTGTCACAACATTCCTTAAGCATTACGAAGTACTCTATCCGGTACTGGAACTGGGTCTGGGAAACAGCAATATGATCGCCGTCTTCTAATAATATCAGCCCTGTATTAAACTGACCTACTGCTGGGCACAGGTCTCTTCTCTGTGTGAGAAGGGTAAGGCTGGTCACCACGCTGATCTAGTACGTGTTGGCAGACTGCACATATCATTGAGAACATTATTGAGAACTCTTAGACATGCAGGTTTTCTCACGATGTTTTCCTTCACAGTTAAAACAAGCGATAATTAACTATTTAATACGGACATACATACATACATACATAAATTCACGCTTGTTGCCCAGAGGGGTAGGCAGAGACTACGGATTTCCATTTGCTACGATCCTGACACACTTCTCTGGCTTCATTCACTTTTATAACATTCCTCATATACGCTCGCCGGTTTAAGGTGCTCTTAACCTGGCCTTTATCCAGAACGTCTCCGATCTGATCAGGAAACGTTCGCCTAGGTATTCCTCTTGTGACTGTTCCATTCACACTAGCCTTATAAACTTTCTTAGTCAGTCTGTTCTCGTCCATTCTTTCTACATGCCCAAACCAACTTAACATACCCTTTTCTATTCTCGTCACTATATCCATTTTTATGCCGCATCTCTCTCTAATCACACTTTTCCTTATTCTATCTTTCAGAGTCACAATACGGACATACATACACATAACTTTAAAATTCAAAGATGCGCGCCTTGGGATCGTACTGGAGACCTCTGCGTGGCAGACCAATGGGGTCCCAATAGGCTATCGCCTCTCTTTACGTAGGCCTAAAGCCATAGTTAGTGTGAAAATTGCGTGTGTTACCTCTGCTTACCCCTTCGGCGATGTAGCCTGTAGGCATAAGAGTATGCCTACAAAAGATGCTAGGAATTTTATACGTATTCGTTTTAATAATAGCAAACCTAATAATGCCTAGACAAGGTCAATATATGTTATTGAAATTATATCTAATCAATTCTTAGTATTGTATCAATTGGACGATAAGTGTTTTATTATTTTCACGACCCATTTATATATTTCTTGAATGATACATCTCTCTTTTGGCAATTTCTAAGCATTATGTCTTGGTGTTATTATTAATAATGTTACAATTAATAATCAATTGTATGAGACGATAGTTAGCAGATACTCGATCTCACATTAAATAGTTCTAGTGATTAACTCTGACAACTAAAATGGAGAGTCTGGCTATTGTTAATTTTGGGAGTTCGGAAAATTAACATCTTCTCCTTCTCCCTAGCCTTTATTACTCACAAGTCACTTGGGGTCGACTTTTATAGTCTAACCAGATTTGACTGAATATTAGTTTTTACACGGAGCGGCTGCCACCTGACCTCTGCAACCCGAAGGCTAACGATACCCTAAGGCTCGACCAGTGTCAGGATAAGGCACTGACTTCCCAATATCGACTGCCATAGATGTTCATGGCAGCCGGGACCGATGGCTTAACGTGCTCTCCGAGGCGCGGAGCAGGCGACAATTGTCAATCAATACGCACATAATTTCGAAAAGTCATATAACTTCCGAAAGTCAGAGGTGCGCGACGTGGGTTCGAACTCGAGATCCTCTGCATTGCAGTCTGTTGGTCTCCCCACTGAGCTATCGCTGCTTCTTCTGCCACCGTTACAGCGAGCGCTAACTTAAAATCAATTTAATCTGTCAAGTTAAAGACTTGACAGGTGTCAGATACCAGACATAATTAAAAATCTACTGTGTAAGTCCACCGGTGTGCCGCTGTGACTCAATAGGTTAAACATTAATTTTATAACACGCATTGCATCCAACAGATTTTTACAAAATTAACATGCAAAAATTCTCTTGTAATATGTTCGTTACAAGTTAACTAGTGTTTCAATTAGGAATAAAGATCTACTTGAACATGTTTGGTATAAACTAGACGCGCACATGCGCACATGTCTGGACATGTGGCACTGAGCCAATATGTCTTCAGCTAGCGTTGCTGCGAGGTTTAACCGACTGCCGTGTGATAAGGACTTGAATATACAACGTGTAGCTGTAAGATGTGGTTATATGTAAGGAGCTTAAATTATTCGTGACAAATAACATGCTGTGATAAAATAACTGTTTTAGGATACTAATCTGGAAAATCTTCTTAATTAGACAGAAAAGATTAGTATAAAAAAACATACTTCAAAGTTGGCGATTAAAAAGAATGGCTGTGAGTTTATTGCCAGTTCTTCTCATTAGTCTTACCCCCTTGCTTTGCTAAACATGGCAACGGGTAAATTTCAATTTATGTTAATAAGCGTAACTTTAATGTTCATAAATATCTTTGATTTTGATTTGACACTAATATAAACACAGTTTATTATGATTTTTTTTAATGTTAATTAGTAAATTAGCTTCCTAATTATAATTAGAAAGCTAGTTACTGTGACTACTCCGGATAAATTAGAACGTGCCTTTTGATTTCCTAATATATTTATCCTACAGTCAATACAAATCAGTGTAACAATTTGTTGAACTGATTTAAACGAGCGCTTTTTTGGTAGACAGTAATAAACTCGTATCTATGTGGGATCTAAAAATAGTAAGAAAAATGTTGTTGTAACTTCAATATATTGCTTGCCCTGCTCTTCGAGGATTTAATCTTCCATTATATAACAAAGGTTTCCCTCAAGCTCATTAATTGATCTATATCTCTTACTATTTTGCCAGTCCTCCATTAAAATCGCAGTGATTTTCGCAAACGTTTTCTTGCTCTGTCTCTAAGACAATGGCTTTCATAGATTTACTTTCCGGGTGCATTCTGCAGACATTCCCCACCCAATCCCATTTAAGTCTTGGTGCCTTAAAACCCACATCCAATTTAGGAGCATTTAGATAATGCAAAACTTAAATCCAAGATGAAATCCAAACCATGTTTCGGCACACCATTAACGTGGGAATCTTTTAAAGTTAAGCAGTTAAGTTAAAAGTTTAACTATAGTTAAAGTTTAAGATAAGATTTGTAATACTGCAGTGAATTGAGATAGCGCTGAGAACATCATACGTGTTTTATTTAACTAAAGTGCAGAGATTTGTTTTAAACATTTATGAAGAAAACCTTATGTAAGGTATTTATATAATAACATGTTGAATTAACGAATAACTGCCACAGTGATGCAGTAATAGTAAATGAGAATACCGTGCACGAGGTCTTAGTTTTGATGCCCGCCTGAGTCAACAAAATGCTAATTACTTTTTCTATCAAAAAACTCCTAATAGCTGCTTGGAGCTAAAAATAGGCGTAGTTGCACGCTCCGTGCTTTGGAAGTCACGTAAAGCCATTGGTTCTGTGTTTGATCACTCATCGGTTGTGTTGGATTGCCGTCCCAGCTGACTATGTCTAAGAATATAGAAAGTGCATTTGTGTTTTCCCATACTTATGCACCATATAATCCCCTACGTAGATAGGAAATTTTTCTTAAGATTGGCCGATTTCCGAGTGAAATTTATCAAATCTAACTCATTGCACTACTTCTTTTTTTTTTTAACCTGGGGGAATGCTTTGACGCATACCTCTCCGCGAGGCGACGGAGAGGTTATGTCGGACTCACCGGGGAAAGATGGTGAGAGACATCCCGGTAATACCGACTAAACCTACCACGGTGTTCCTCGACATAACCGCAATCGGCGGGGCCGCGCGAATCGCTTTTACAAGTAATCGCGATCCCGCCAAGTAAATATAATCAGGGACAAACAATCATAATGATGACATCTAGTAAAATAATTACTAGAGACAAGCAAATATATTGTACTACAGCTTATTATATGAAAAAATTTTTTTATTTATTATTAATACCCAATGATGTGACATGCTGCGCGGACATAATAATATGCTTTAAGGTAACAACAAACAATAACATAGGCTGTATTATATTTATACGAGATGGGTGTAAAAATCCAGGATTCACCCTCTTCGTCTTATTGCGTTTTTTTTTTTCATCACCTTTTTGTAATGTCCCCTTGCCTCTCCCTTGGACTTCCAAATCACTCTGTTTGTGCATATCCCCTGACCATAAGGTCAATATCAATATAATCAATATCAAGATCATAAATCTTGTCAATATCTCGGGGTATTTTGACCAACAGGGCCCACATTCACACTTGAACGAGGGATGACCCCACCACACCCAGTTACAAGTCAATCGGTCCAGTAGTTCCGGAGCTATGTCTGTCATTAACAAACTATCACGAACAGATAGACACATAGACCCACATAGTGTTTTCATTAACCTCTTCGAAGAAGACTTAGAGGTTAATAATCTACTATTACTAACATCACCTAACCTAATTTTGCACGAATGAAGCCGCAGGCAAAAGCTAGTATTTTATGTATTTAAGGTATGAACTTTTAGACAGAATAAGTTATGATAATCAGTCTTGTCTTGACAGAAACTTGAACCACAACGGAATTGCGAAAAGTACTTCGTGTCCAAGTAGAAGTTATACTATCACAATAGAATTTGTCTCAGCTTGACATGAAAAACTGCTCAATTTAGTTTACGAAACTAACTATAAGTTGAAGCTTGACTTTACAAACTTACATAGACGTAATTTACAAAGGTAGTCTTGGTTTTCATTTATTATAATTACGAGAAATGTTGGAGAACATTATTGACATAAATAGAGTCAGGCCTGTTTCATAAAGGGGTAGGTAGAAACTACGGATTTGAACGAGTTGTTTTGTAAATACATACATACTATACATACAAACACTCAGACAAAGACAACAGTCCATGTCCATGCACACAAATGTTTGTCATGTGTGGGAATCGAACCCGCGACATCAGGCGTGGCAGTCAGTTACACTAAGCACTACGCCATCAAGGCCGACAAAAAGTTGCTAACGATAACCTCGCTGCTTTATGTACAGTCGGATTTACTGCTACTAATACAATCGAGTTAGATAGAGACAGAGAGAAAGCAGGCCATAAACAATAACGTATCCCATAATGGCTCATATAGGTACATGGTTCACGTTATATGTACTTGTTAAGGCTCTCACGTTGTATGTATTGTGCAAACCACCGTGTGATTAAGGGCGCGGCTTCGGTGACTGAAATACAAACATGAACTACCCTTGCAAGTATCTCACATAATACGCGCAGGCTAGTCGAATGCAGGATGTCAAACAATGATGACGATAGATCAAATTCAAATTCTTTATGTCGCCAAAGATCTTATAAATCTATACTAATCTCTACTGATATTATAAAGCTGAAGAGTTTGTTTGGTTGAACGCGCTAATCTCAGAAACTACTGGCTCGAATTGAAAAATTATTTTAGTGTTGGATAGCCTATTTATCGAGGCAGGCTACAGGTTATTATACCATCACGCTACGACCCACAGGGTTGGCGTAGTAACTGTAAACGCGGGTGAAACCACGGGCACAGCTAGTGAAATATATAAACCATGCATTTAGATTCCAACCCCTAAAATTAAGATCTTTAGAATTTCGTTTGTATATTTATTTAGTTTAGGTTTTTTTTACAATAATGTGCCATATCTTCTGTTGGAACGTAACTGTTCATCAGTGCCAATAATATATTAATTTACAAATGTGTGGAGATGGTGTTAAGAAATTAGGAAATATTTACTTATAATTAAATAGAGGTATGCAAATGTATATCAGAATTATTGAAGTACAATAAATGTAAAATCAAATTTACAAATCAGTTAATATGGAACCCATTTAAACTGATTTTGAATTTAATTTGAAGTATGAAGAAAGTATTCGGTGGCATCAGTTGACAATGATGATTGAATCAATCCTTTTAGGAAGGCACGTTATTATGGGACTTTCATACTAGCCTGTGCGAGTAGCTAAGCCAATCAGCCAGCTCCAGCTATTTGCATCGTCTAGACATGTGCAAATGATATTAGAATCATTGCACATTCGTGATTTAAGACAATGATAATTGTGATACGACACGAAGTAGTTGCTAGCAAAATCTACTAAACTGCATCTAAAGATGCTAGTGTTAATACCATAATCTTTAGACGCAGTCTACTAAATAATGATTAATTATACGGGCTACTTATATGTGGATTGAGTCGATTATACGTAACATATAAAAAAAGAAAATCATTATTTATTGCCACAAACAAAGCAATTAAAAAGACAACTAAATAAATAGTTTGTAAACAAGCACTGTGGCAACAAATGATCTCCATTCAGCTTTGATGTTGCAATAATACTGACGTATACATCGCAACGCTGATTTTCAATCGTTACATATAACTCTCGTAAGTTTCTCAAGCAAAATGTTTTTGTTTTATAAGCCAGAACTACGAATATCCTGTATCTAGGGAAACTTTTCAATCATTTAAACAGCGGAGACAAAGACAACCCGATCTCGGCATAACAATTTTTAGATTACACACAATTTTGTCTCGTACTGCAGTGGTGAGGCGATCACATAAACGATCATGCCATCAGTGTAGGCTTCCGAGCAAATTGCACTAAATAGTCCTCCTTAGCTACTGGCATTATGTACAAAACATGTTCAGTTTCTTTATTTAGACAACGGAAGAACAAAGACCCTTAACCAACGTTTACAAACATTGTTCACAAACTTTATTTAATAACAATTTTGTGTGTAACATCACCGTAAATGTAAGACAAGTTTAATTTCAAACACTCCATCGTACGTATAAAATCTACGTATATCGAGTTAGAAATTATGCATGTTTCATATAACTTTTCTCAATGTCGAACAGTACATGATGTATAAGTTTCTGCTCCGTGTCTAAGTGAAAGTTTTGCGCTTAACTTTATTGTGCCACATCATGAAAATAACTGGAACACACTTGACATTAACTTGGTCTGATATATTTTTAGTTCAAAAGGTGACTAATGTCGAACTGTCGATCAAAGTAATAATTATCAGCAATTATTTTGATCGAATATAGAGAGAATGTTAAAACTGTCAATCCATCATACTTTTGGTAGGTTTTAATAATAATAATAATAATTCTTTATTTGGAACAGCAAGGTGAATACAAACATTATGCAGCCCTGATTCCCAAACTAGCGTGAGCTGTATGTTGGGAGTCAGTTCCTTCCTAAAGACAATTTAAATCAAAATAGTTACAAGTTGTTTAGTAGATACAATATGTTTTTCTTTTTCTTTTAGTTAAGTACAATAATAATAATACGTGTTTTAATAATGTATGGTGCGCGCATGTGTGTGTTTATGCATGAATATGTGAAAAATGTGTATTTATGATTGTATGATTGTGCGCGCTTTCGTGAGACTGTGTGTATGTGTGTGTGTGTATGTGTTTTGAAGTTGGAGATAGCTAAATTGTTTGTTAGAGTATAACATTTCGTTCAAACCGTAGCATTTCGATTACTATACGGCGCCGCCGTACAGATAATTGCATTCGAAGAACCTCATGTTTCGTTTCTGTGATGTACACCTTACAGGAACGCAGTATTAAATCTCATTGACTGCGGTTTCTGAATTCCACAAGGAAAAGATGTGCTGAGTTGAATAGGAAACTAATATAATCATAAAGTCATATATCATGTAGTCACTCAATGCTCAAAATTTGATAATAAATATTTCTGTCATTTAAGTTCAGTTTTCTAAACTAATAATAATAATATAATGTAATATTATACCACATACACACAACACCATCTAGCCCAAACTAAGCAGAGCTTGTACTATGGGTACTAGACAATGGATAAACATACATAACATATAAATTTTTTTTGTAAATGCGTAGGTACATATTGTTCATAGAAACACCCAGACCAAGACAAACACCCATGTTCATGCACACAAATGTTTGACTTGTGCGGGAATCGAACCCGCGACCTTAGGCGTGGCAGTCGGTTACAGTAACCACTACGCCAACGAGGCCGACACTTACAACTACTTCTCTGTATACATTTTAAATATGCAAATTCTTACATACCTCTATTCGCGCAAAACGCTTATTAAAAACAAAACTTTACAAAAAAGAGTACAAAGCTTTTTTGTCACCTCGTATAATTCTTATGATTTACACGTACATAGCGTTGTAAGGTCAAATGTGCGTGGATTCAACATCAAGAACTGTTCCAGCCATCTGTACACATTTTTTATGTTCTGCCTAGTTTTCGACATCCTATTATGTTATTGTTGTATATGTTGTATTATATACAACGTATGTCAGTTTTTCGATGCATGATGTTCTATGATTATACGATATTATAGTATTTTATGTAACATAAACGTGGGTGGAACCTCGGGAACATCTAGTTAAAACAATAACATTTAAATTCCATAATCTATATCTGATACAGAACAACATGACTACAATATGGATTTATACTATGATGTAATAATGCTTTGTAACAGATCAGAATCCAAAGCGCAATTAACAGGTACTAAAACAACGACGTCGAAATGCAGATTGCATTTTGCAAAGAGCGGTGAGTACAAAGGTATTGCTAGTATCATTGCAACTTCCTTTAGAGACGGTGTGAGGACTCTACGTGACTTATTTCTTGAGACATTGTTAAATTTTTTTTTTTATTTTGCTCGTCGATATGCCTACACTCCGCCTGATGGTAAGCAGTCGTGTGGTCTAAGAGCAGTGGCCTCCACATCGTCCTCATAGCAGCCGAGGCGATGTTGAGGTCTCTACTTTGACGGCCTGAGAAAGTGCTTTTTCACGCCCCGCTTAAAGGACCCAGGATTGAAGGAAGAAGGAAACACGTGCCTTGGCAGATAATTCTATGCCTTGATCGTTCGGCAGAGGTATGAGGACCCAAACTTGTTGGTACGCACTCTAGTCAACTCCACCGTGTAAGGATGGCATCTGAGCCCAGCACGCGCTGTTCTGGATAGGAAAGGGGAGGGCGGGATAAGGTCGAATAATATATCTTCAGAGCACTCCCCGTGGTATATTCTGTAAAAACATGCCAAAGAGGCAATATCCCTACGGAGTTGCAGAGGTTCCAGTGAACTCGTGACCTCTGGATCTCCGATGATACGGTACGATGATTTATCTTTATATTATACTGTCGAAATGATGCAACTTCGCCATCGTAAGCAGTTCATAAAATCCAATAGTCTACCATCCTTATCACTGATTTACAAACGTAGTGTGAGACTATAACGACCATCATGTAAGGTCAATTATAAACTGAATTGATTAATTAATCAGATTATGTGTAATATAAGATCAATTATAATCTATTTTTAGATAATATGTAAGAATAAGATGAAGTATGCATTAGGTAGAATTACTTTACTATTGTATAATTATGTGAAAGTTGTTGATTTGACATTTCGATGTATTTGAAAGTATTTATTTGTAATCAATTATATTAATAGATAATTAACTTAATTTAAATATTGTAAACATCTATCATTACACCAATTTTTACGATAATATTTTATTTAAATTTATATAAAATGATTTCACTTCCGGCTCGACGGTGTTGACGTTGTCGCCATATATTTCAATAACGGTCGAGCCAGCGCGCGCGCCATTCGTTAACGGACTATTGAAGTGTGTGTACAAAAGAAGGTGAATTAATAAATACTCTGATATAATACACGACTGGAGTTTGATTTTTGGCTTAAACGCCAATAGTCACAGCATATTGTAAATTAAAGTACCCTGGCACATCTGTCTGTTCACGATAAACTCAAAACTACTAAACGGATTTTCATGCGGTTTTCACCGACAGACAGAATAATTTATGAGGAAGGGTTAAGTGTATAATTTGTTAAGGTTACCTGTGCGTAGCCAGGACGGGTCGCTAGTAAAATATATATGTCGCAAAGCATAGTAATTAAAAGATCACGATTAATGGCATGTCAAGCAGCAAATATTTTGATTATCGTTTCGGTTATTGTTCAGTTTAATTTAAAGCTTGAATGTATTTAGTGGTACCGATGGTAAAGAACTATTTATAGTGACCTTGGTTATTTTTCTATCAAAATGACTTAAACATTAAAGGTCAGTCTACCGATCATTACCGATTACCGATCATCGTATTATTTTAAAGTATCCTCATGTCTAAACATCAATTAGACGAACTTTAATATAAACACATAGCACTTACGTCGTTACTTCATGCCCCACTTAAAGAAATTCGAAATATTATATTTAGAAAATTCGCCCGCGCGAATTTTATTTTTTTCATCAATTTATTGTCACTGTTAATAAGTAAAATCATCATAATCGAATATTTGAAACTTGTCCGATTATTACACGATAGGTAGCTGTCATGGTCGATCGATCGAGCTCGATGACAATGTTTTGTATAACCTCGTACGCTTTTTTTTAAAGTTATTTCTCGTAATATTGTATATCCTCTGTAATGTATATGACTATCTTTTGCTTGTAGCTTCGCTCGCGTAAAAGAAAGACAGGATATGTTAGTAAATAGTACTTTTTAAAAATAAAATATAACCGTTATTATACTGTGATAATGATAATATAGCTTTCCAATAGTAAAATAATTTTTATAATCAATTGGTTAGTTTTTTAGTTTAATTCTTACAAACAAACAAATCAAATCTTTCCTCTTTATATTATTAGGATAGATGGCAATGTTCTTCACTGCTGTAAAGGACTTTTCTTTGAATACTTTATCTATTTCCATGCTATCTTTCAAAAATAATTTGTATGATCCACAAATGTTTGTACCGTATCTGGTTGTTCTTTGTGTCCTTTGTTTGAATGTTTGTCAAGTCCCCCGCGACATAGGAATTACTCCTAATGCTCGTATGTCTTTTTGAAAAGAAAGATTGAATTTAAAATGTTGGCCTGATCCATTAGTTGTTAAGGACGAGTATTCTAATATCTAAACATTCCCATTTACTATATTAACGGTAGGAAGCAGTATTTTTTTTGGAAATAAACCATACCATGTGCGTTCCTTCTCTGGATCGAACCGAGTCAGGAAAATGACATTCTTAGCTGCGTAATAAGCTGGAGCTGAGCCCAATAGAAAGTAATAGGGCGCTATTATGTAAGACCTAAAACAAAGCTGGCAAAATATGGGTGTCAAATCGTATAAATATATAATTATGTAGGTATGCATGATTGCTGTTATTCCTTCACGAATCAGCTTGAGCTTAAGAAATATAAACATTCAAAGTACTTGACCTTTAGTTGATATTTAGAGAGTTCAACTTATACTGGTGATTTCATTCACTATAGAATCTTGAAACTTAATTGGATACCAATAAGGTTTATAACTAATAACATATAACACGTCCAATATAACTTATTTGAGACATGAAGTAATCAAAAGTATAACCGAAAGGATGTTCGCTAATACCAGAGTTCTATATTTGTCTATTTATAAATAGACTATTTCTTTAGAAACCCAAACTATCCTAACTATATTAATACTATAAATTCGAATGTGAGTTTGTTTGTTTGTAACGTTTTTATGACTAAACTTATCAACCGATCATCATGAAATTTCGCAAACACGTAATCAAGAGTACAGAAAAGGACATTCTGTACCTCATATCCAGACAAAAACACTGTTCTCGAGCAATGCCGTCGGCAAAGGTCACATTTGGGATCAATTGAGAGGTTTGGTTTCTAAGTTAGCCAAAGTGTTATGTGGTTCTACTGTTAGAAATTTCTGAGTAGTAGAGCCTCGTTGATTTCAGCATGAATGAGCCGGCTTGACCGAGGAAGGACTACCCTCACTGAATATCGACGTGAAATAGCATTCTTACTGTCGTGTTTTGTTCGGTGAGTGAGAGTGCCGGAGGCCCAGTCAGCCTCTTTTTCCCTTCCCGTTTCTTCTCCTTTCCGCTTTCTTTCCTAAAGGGTCGGCAACGCGCAAGTGATGCCTCTGGTGTTGCAGGCGTCCATAAGCTACGGTGACCACTTACCATCAGGTAGGCCGTATGCTTGTTTGACACCACAGTAGTATATAAAGAAAAAAATGTATATACCGGGTAGACGACAATTGGCTGGCTTTATTACGTAGGTCGTAAAATACAGCTCGCATAATATAGGTGTGATGCGCTTCTGCTTACCTCTATAATAATAATAATGTCCTCCTGACCGAATTTCGGTCACGGCGGCCAATCTTAACGGAGACTGGCCATCGGCGCAGGAGATATTATAGTGCACAAGTGTATGCGCAAACACAAGTGCACTCTCTGTTCCTTAATTCTCATGATCCGATGGGACGGATAATCCAACACGACCGGAGAGAGATCAGGTGCAGGACCAACGGCTTTACGTGCTTTCCGAGGCACGGGGGTGTCTAACACTGCCAACTTCCTAACTCCGGGCTTGTATTGAGATTTCTTAACAGAAAAACCCAATAACTTTTTGTTGGCCCGACCCGGGTTTCGAACCAGAGACCTCATGCTCAGCAGTCGCATTCAACTACACTAGAAAACTACACAAATGAGTCTATAATCGGTTTTTGGTATCAGGTAATGTAACTATGGCTGTACCAGTGATGATACCCTTTATCGTATAAAAAGTGTGTTAGTTTTCGCAGTGACTTACTATCTGTATATTAATACGTGAAGTGAAAGCTTTACCCCCTTCTTAATCATATGGTCTACATGGCGGAGTACGAAATTAGGTACAACTAAGGTAATACTTAAGGAACATAAAAAAAAAAAATTGAAATTTGAATGTGAATTTGAATAAAATATGTTTGTTTTTTGAATATCGGTCGAATTACCACGACTGGAAAACTACTACAGCTGATACCCTCAATTGTTTCAGTAAAACTACCTATTTCCGAATCACTTATTGTTTTTCATTTTGTTCGGTTAAGCAAAATATTTTTATAAAGATTGAACTAAGTCACTGATAAAATTAGCTCAACTAAGACAGTAACTTTGTTAAATACTAGCTGAAGCGTAAAGATAAACAGCTGAAATGTGGGTGATTATTTTATTCGGTTGGATAAGGCTAATATTTTCCAAATGAAGTAATAAGCTTTTTGTGGAACATTTGACGATGTTTCTTCAACTAAATATTAAGATTTGAAAATTTGTGTTAGTACAGCCGGTCTTTATTATAAATACTACCATATATCGGCGGCTTCGTTCTATGACTGAGAATAAAAATTAGGTATTATTATCTGACCTATGTACTTCTGCTATCTCAATCAACCACCAATGTACCAAAAAATCATGTCGAGCCGAAGTTGCTCCGTTACAATTCAACAAACCCACTTTTGCATAAATTTTGCGTAAATAATATGGATTTGAGAAAAGCTATCATACATTTAGCTTAGCATTCAACAGTCTATGTATGTTAAGTAGACGCCTGTATACGCGTGTATCCCTCCCAAGGAGTAGAACTTAACAATTTAATTTATAATAATATCAAGCCTGTATATTAATTATTCCACTGCTAGGTATTCGTCTCTTCTCACTGTGAGAAGAATTAGGCCATAGTCCACCACGCTGGCCCAGTGCGGATTGGCAGATTTCACATTATCATTATTATCTTCCAACACGTTATGGCGAAAATGTAATACGCGCATGACTTCAAAAAGTTTAAGGTGCTTTGGAAATGTAGACCTTTTCTTGGTAGTCCAACGGTCTCCAACTAAGCTATCGTTATATGCAACTTCATTTGGCCACCTATTTTAACGACCCTTAATAGGAGCTTCAAAAATTGCCCCTACTGCGTGTAAAAATAAAATGTCCCCAGTAAACGTTACAAGCTTCGTCGACTGGGCACATTTTAAGACTTTCTTTCGAAAGCTGAGAATTACATTTAGCAAAAGCCTTCTAAAATTCTACCTAATACAGGACCTCAGACTCATGACAACATGGATACAAAAAATCGAAATTAAATTATTTCAAGTGTAACCCTTCGTATTTTGTAGACGTGGTCTTTTGGCATGTTGTTATGAACTTAAGCACTAAGTTTGGATGCTTAAAAACTTACTGAGCCGTGAAGATAAGTAGCTAAGATGTGTCTAAGTTATTATTTTACTTACTAAGATAATTTATTAAGTTACAAGTACTTAACTTATTTCGTGAACACGAGTTACGCCGGTTCTTTATGATAAAACAATTTTGTACTTGCGACTTTTCTTTTATGATTTCAATTGAAGGCAGTATGGTGCATTATATTTTAGTTATTTATTTTGTCAGAAATGCATATTGTCACGTCTCTAAGCTGGAAGGTGTAGGCAGAGGTGTATTAAACACGCATTTCTCAAGTAATAGGAAACGAATCTACTATCGTCTACCAGGCATAGATCCAAATTTCGTGCTGCTACAATTTTTTTAAAAATCTAATTGCAGTTTGCCTGCCTCGGGAATCGAGACTGACACCTCATGCATAACAGTCGCATACACAACATTGCGCCATCGAGCATATTGTTTTTAAAACACAATTCCCGCACTACGTATAATTCCTGTGTTGACACAGAGAACACCCAGACTCGGAACAACCATTTGTGGGTCACACAATTTGTCCCGTGTGGAGATTGAACCCACAACACTCGGGGCAATATTAGTGGCGAGAGGAGCACAAGCACTTCGCCATCCGAGCAACCACTGTATGGTGATAGTAATGATAACTAGCAAAAATTTCCTGACAGACAAATCCAGAATAATGTTGCTGGAATCGAACCTAAGATCACAACCAACCAATAGTCAGTTTTACAGATAGTACCTATCTAGTTTCGTAACAGAAAGGCAAACCAATTTAGTGTGAACATTAATTTGGCGTCATTTTACCTGAGCTATTAATCTTAGCGCCGCGTACATTCATTATTATATGTATATACATGTACCTATATATTATATGTTGCCGTTGGCTCACACATAACCTCAACGGACCTGCGTGATATTTATCGCATACCCGGCAAACCTGGCACGTCTCGTCCAATCGTTGCTGAATTCCAAACAGTTCAGATGAAGCATAGTACCATCTCTGCTGTGCGAGTCTTCAATAATTCTAGAACGGTCGCGGAGGAGAAACTTAACACGCAACAGTTAAACATCCCTGGAATGCGACAAGCCGTCTATGTAGCCGACCACCTTCCCGTCAGCGCAAGAAAGCTATTTCACTCAGCACGGACATTCGCTAAGGAAAATGGATACAATTTTTGCTGGTCCTCAAACGGAAACATCTTCATACGAAAGGCACAAGGCGATAAACATATCCTCATTTCCTCAGAACAATGCTTAAAGGACTTGCGTGGTAACAACATAATATGACTAGCATGGTATTTATTATTACTCTCTTTGAACATAGTCTTAAAATCATTATATTATTGCATTAAGTTAATTACATTTTATGCTATACTTTTCCGTAAAACACAAACGACTACAAAACAACTTATACAAAACCATATACAAACATTTTATTCATACAAACCGAAAATACATACGATACTAGCCTATCCTCATCACAACTGTAATATTACACACACACACCCATACCTCTCTTTACTGCTACTGCTTGCTTATTGCCACAACTGTACACTACATGTTCTTTATAGACTAAAACAGATTTCCGAAGCTAATTATTACGTTCCGTGCTCTCGTTTGGTGTATACCGATATAATAAATGGCTAATATGGACGATATAAACAACGAATTAGACTCACAATCACTTACAAATGCCTACACCTGTAGCCCGCAAGAATGTTCTAAATACCTTAATAGTTCTAACAAAGCCAACTTTAAACTATTACATCTAAATATACGTAGCATAAATAAAAATTTCAATCAATTTCGTATACTACTATCGCTAACTAACATGGAATACGACGTCATCGTTTTAACAGAATGTTGGCTGAGTAAAATAAAAAACTTGCCTATTTTAGAAGGCTATACGGCACACTCCTCAAAGGTCACGATAAATCAAAACGATGGCATAGTCATTTACACAAATACAAAATTGACATGTACAGTACGTGAACCAGTGTTTCATGACGCGAACTGCTTAACCTGTCAAATTGGTAATGATATAGGTATCGTGGCAATATATCGATCTCCCTCGCTAAAAACAAAGAATAATTTTGACAACTTCATCAACAGCCTGAACGTGATATACAATGGTCTATCTACGAAAAGTAGTGTCCTAGTTGGTGACCTGAATATAAATATCTGTGAAGGGAGCAGGGATCCCCTAAACGACGAATATCTCACTTTTAATGCATCCCATGGCTTCTTCCCCACGCACACTTACCCTACCAGAATTACCACTTGCTTAGATCATATATTTTTAAAATCGACCTTTCCCACTACGACATTAGTACTGAAATCATATATAACAGATCATATGCCTATATTGCTGGAAATTGATAAATACAAGCCAAAGCGGCAAAATTGGTACATTCGGTCCTGCACAAACTACGAAAAAATAAAAGTGGAACTAGAGAACACAGATTTTACTCATATCTTTAAAATTAATAATGCCAACATAGCAACCAATCACTTTGTATCCCTGCTATCTTCTATTATTAAAAAATACACAGTTCAAACCAGGGTACCCAGGAAAAATAGAACTCTGAAGCCGTGGATGACAACAGGGCTACTTCGCTGCATCAAACATCGTGATAAGTTACATGTACAATCAAAAAAAGCACTAGGAAATATGACACTAAAGCTTACCTATACACGATATCGAAACTTTTGTAACGCTTTGTTGCGTAGATTGAAAATTGCGTACGAAACGAGTTTGATTGACAAAGCGGGAAAAAACAACAAAGAGCTATGGAAGGCCATTAAGTGTACCACAAAAACTCATAAAGTAAAAACCACTCCTATTGAGCTCCTAAATGTGTCCTCTGACCCCCAAGTATCTACCGACCATGTGGGTGAATTTTTTAGCAACATAGGCTCGCACCTAGCTGGTAAAATCCTATCTGCTACTCAAGGTAACCCACCTAATACAATGCCAACTGCCCCCACCTCCCACTTACGAAGTCCAATAAACTCAATGACTATTCTGGAGGTGTCTGAATCGGACATTGATAGCATCATATCACAACTTCGCCCTGATTGCGCTACAGGCTGGGATGGAATACCTACCCAAGTGTTAAGCCAGTCACGTACAGTTCTTGTTCCCCTCATAACCCACATTTGCAACTGCGCCATCAATACAGGCACTTTTCCGCAAGCTTTTAAAAAAGCCATTGTGCATCCAATCCATAAGGGTGGTGATAGAGACTGTGTCAACAACTACCGGCCAATAGCAGTATTACCTGCTCTATCAAAAGTTCTGGAGAAAGTTTTGAATAATGCTCTAAAAACATATCTACAGACTTATAACATTTTGGCCCAAAATCAATACGGTTTTCGTTCAGGAATCTCATCCGAAGACGCTGTGATAGACTTAACGGACAAAATAGTTAAAACCTTAGATAGCAAAAATAGATGTCTGTGCATATTTTTGGACCTCTCAAAAGCTTTTGACACAGTCTCTGTACCCATCCTCCTGGCCAAGATGGAAAAACAGGGTATTCGGGGTGTTTCCTATGACATACTCAAGGACTACCTATCATGCAGGCAGCAATGCGTAAAAATAGGGAACTATTTAAGCAAAGAAAGCACTATCACATACGGCGTCCCACAAGGAAGTATCCTGTCCCCTACACTTTTTCAGTTGTACATTAATGACCTCTGCACAATGTCTCTTCCCAGCACCAGCATTTTCACATATGCAGATGACACTGCAATTTTGATCTGGGGACCAAACTGGCAGGTCGTTAAGGAGAGAGCTGAAGATTCCTTGGCTAAAACCGTACATTGGCTAAATTCAAACCTGCTAACACTAAATTTATCTAAAACGGTATACGTGCCTTTCTCTATAAATAAAATAAATAACCCTCCCAGTGACTACAGTATTAAAGCACACGCCTGTCTCTCGAAGGATAACTGTTGCTGCCAGACACTCACACGAGCCGAAAGCACCAAATACTTAGGTGTCCAAATTGACAGCCGTCTAAGATGGGACAAGCAGATTCTTTCAGTGACAGCCCGGGTGAGACGTCTAATACACACCTTCAAATGTCTAAGAGAATGTGCAGCGGCAGACAAACTTAAATTAATATATATAGCTCTGTGCCAATCCGTTATTCAATACTGCGTCATGGTATGGGGTGGAGCAGCTAAGACACACCTACTGGCGCTAGAGAGAGCACAAAGAGCTGTCCTAAAGGTAATGACAAAAAAACCCTATAGGCATCCAACGGAAGCACTGTACACTGAATGCCAAGTCCTAACCGTCCGACAGCTTTTTGTGTTCAAATCTACAATGAGGAAACATCAAAATGTGGCACCCAATCCAAATAGACGCACCGGAATGCCAATTTGTCCTAGGGTTCTTTGCAAAACTTCTTTTGCCAAGAGACAGTTTACCAGCATCAGTTTCAAACTGTATAATAAAATAAATAAAGCTCTGAACATAGCCGGTATAAATAGCCATGACGCCAAACGAAAGGTCACCGCATGGCTTTATCAGTTAAATTATAAGCAGACTGAAGATTTACTGTCATACATCACATAATACACACACTCACACACACACACGCACACACACACGCACACATGCGCACACGCACACATGCGCACACGCACACGCACACACACACACACACACACACACACACACACTCACACACTATTTGTTCTAGATTTATAAACTAAATTGTTATTTACATGGTTAATG
Organism: Catocala nupta; assembly: GCA_963675205.1. NCBI lineage: Eukaryota > Metazoa > Arthropoda > Insecta > Lepidoptera > Erebidae > Catocala > Catocala nupta. The sequence continues at coordinate 3,499,165 of OY776096.1, forward strand.
AATTTTTTATGTAATGTTGTTTTCATGTTAATTTATCTTTATCTCATTTATTTTTATCTTATTTTATTTTGAATTTAATTTAACCGTGATTTAACTGTACTTTAATTTAAATGTAATCAGTAATGTTGCTTTTCTATTTTTATACTTTATTTAATTTCGTTAACTAATTTAAAAATTTAATTTATTCCAATCCTAATTGCACAATATAAAAATCTATGTTATACTAAAATTAGAGAAATGTCATCATATATTATGCAAAGTGAAACAAGTTTGTATTACATTGCATCACTTCTAGGGCTGAACACTGACCCCCAAAATACAGGCACTCGCCTAGTTTGGGGGACCAGTATCAGTATGTTTTACTAAAATACAACAACTATGTTCAAACTAACTTAAATTGTAAGGTGTAACATGTTTGTATTATCAGAAACAATAAAGATTATTATTATTATTATTATATGTAATATGTCGTTGCTAGGTGTCATGTATTGTTATTCCTGGATATTAAGGCTTTATCTACGTAGGTATAGTCTATAAGTTATACAGAGTGTCCCAGAAGTCGACGTCAAGGTAAGTTATAAAACAATCTAAGTTACGTATTTTAAAAATAATAGACATATTAATAAAAGTTTATTAAAGTTGGGCTAAGTATTGAATCTTTGATTGGAAAAAAAATTTCATTTTTTCCAAACTGAGGCAGTGAGCTCTAAATTTTAAGTGAGAGCTTAAACAAGCATTATTCGAGATCACATAACAAATAAAAATGTTAGATGTAATGTTAATGTAGATGTTTAGACTTTTTTAAATGCTTTTAATTTTTAAAATACGTAGCTTAGATTGTTTTTTATATTTTCCTGCTATTATAACTTAGCCTATTACGTGATTCCGGCTTAACTTCGACTTCTGGGACACCCTGTATACCTATGTATGGTTATTAGAGTAAAGGAAGATTCGATTTACGCTTAGGTTTGAGGTCGATCGTGTGTCTTCTGGTTTGATAACCGGATCTCGCAAAGCGTAACCGGGTTTTCTTGTAAGCAATTATTAGTAGCAGTATCGAGCCTGAAAACGTGCTTGAAAGGCTCCTGTCTCAGGCAAAGTGTGATTGAGTTTCGGTGAGAAATTTTAGTAGCAGGTCTAGAGACGTACTCGGAAGAGACTTCAACAGGGTACAGTACCTATTAAAAGAGATCTAAGAAATGGCTTGCATAACGTGTTTGATTTGCTTACCTTTCTTGAAATATTACAAACCTATAGTATGATAAATACTTACTGTATGGAAAGTTAACTAAAAGCTAAACTACTTTCATTGTGACAATACTTAGTACGTACTAATAACCTAGATATCATTGATTGCTATGGCGAGCACGTTTCTAGTGCACCAAACGTGCAATCGAATAATTTATTCAATATTAATTTCTAATGCTTGAGTTGCATGAATAACACAGAGGTTAATGTTGTCGTCCTATTTAAACATGATTAAAAAATCACCCGAAGACATTTTTGGTAATCCTTATATTGACACGTCGCCTACTAGCTGGCCCTTGCATTCGCCCATCTTAACGATTACTGCGCAGCTCCCATGGATGGTATCGTGATGTTATATAGCCTATAACCTTTCCCGGAAATTGGGCTATCAAATGAAAAAAGATTATTTAAAATCCAAGTGGTAGTTCCAAAGATTACTCCGCTCAAACAAAAACCGAACAACATTTTCAGCGAAATTAAACTTATTTATACGGATTTTATCGCGTTGTTTATTTAACACTGAATTACATAATATTAAAACTGTTAAAATACTAATACTATTGAATTTTACTAATTTTTAAGCTACTAAAATTATTTAAACTATTTATATTTAGGTTTATACTTTCCCCGACGTTTCGGTTGCTTTTCAGCAGCCATGGTCACGGGGGAGCTCAAAATTATGTAATACAGTGTTAAATAAACAACGCGATAAAATCCGTATAAATGAGTTTAATTTCAATTAATAACATTCGCGTAAACAGAAGACAATATTAATTAAACATTTTCAGCATTAAAAAATAAAAATTTATATGATAGTTTAGTTGGATAATTGTCACAAAAAATTTGATCTCGGTGCACATTATGCTGTATTAATATACCTATGTAGTATCTTGCACTATTATGTATAAATATTTTTTTTTATATTTGTTGTTTTTGGCCTATATGCAATTATACACGTAAAATATTTCCAAATCGGAAAATACTCAGCACCCGCATTGATTACTATTTGGCTATTGACACAGGCACTTAAAACAGGTAAAATATAGAATATGATCACAGTGCATATTATATAAAACACCACCAAAAAGGCTACAATTTTGTGATGAAATCATTATCGTTAACTAGTAATGTATGTGTGTGTAGGTTCATACCATAACGGTAGAACAGGGGCCATTGCTGACATAATTTACGACAAGCTTCAAGTTAATACTGTGTAATGGTTGTAGCGCCATACATTTTAATGCAAATTTTATCATAAAAATAGAAGCTACCCGTGAATTTGTGTATCAAATGTTATATTTAAGGGACACGCAGTGGCGTCTATTGCACAACTTAGAGGAATTAAAATATTTAAAGCAATGGTTTTGTACAGTACTATTACTATCGCGTTGGGCCTGAACAAAATCTCAACGTACAATAGTTATAAAAACATATCAGTTATAAATAATTGCAATTTTTTATGTTTGATTTTTAGACAACGTCATTAGCCGAATAAAGTTTCGGGTTTATTTAAGAGATATTTAATAAAAAAGAAAATACAAAAAAAGCGAAAATTCACCGATTCCTAATTTTCACTTTATTAGCTTCCGCATGGATTTTGGTTTTTAAGTGGTTTTTATTCTCAAGGGAATATCGAAATATGCTAAAAAAGTAATGAGTATACAATTAACCATACATATAAAAGGACATTTGCGAAATCATAAATTATTTCTTGCCTCTGAAAAAGACATTAAAACGAAATAAAAACCACTAATTATCTAAACAGAAACTAATTTATCTAAAGATTATCTACAATCTATAAAAGTTTAATACTATATTATCTTTTTACTACCTCGAGATAATTTAAAAATATGTGACTGAAACACATTCTTAGAAGAGACATAAAGATATAATGGATAACAGTTAAAACTGCTAAGAAAAACTAAAACATAAATTAACTCAGAAAAAAAACGTTTAAATAATGTAAGTAACTAATATTAGAGATGCGAATGTGAGTTTGTTCGTTTTCGCTTTCATACTTTAATTGCTCAACCGATCATCATGAAATTCTGCATACACGTTGTCAGGAAAGTAGACACAGTGTATCATACATCTAGAAAAAAAACTGCTTCATAGTTCTCAAATAAAATTTAAGTAAAAATAGGCGGTTGCCGTTGTTCTTTGAAGTTACGCATAACATCTACCACATAATAAGCAAGAACGTAACTGTAACATTGATATTTTTATTTTAAGAATAAATAGTAATATCAATTTTATATAACAAGTTAATATGTTTGAAATTTCAAGCAAACAAATTTTTATGTTTCGTATTTTTACATCGTAAAAGAAACCTGTGCAGAATTACAACTTCCTAGGCTGAAGGCTTTGAAGAGTCAGTCAGTAAATCACGTAGGCATTCTTCTTTTTAAATATATTGAAGTGCATAAATTAAAAATGTTTCCTTTTTTGCTACTGATGTAAATATTTAGGTTTTATTTAAAATAAATTAGAAATAAATAGACCTTTTACCCCAAATTTGTCCAGCTTTGTTCTAGGACCCACAAGTTCCATATATCACTGGGTCCCGGGGCTATTATTCGTAATTTCCTAAACAAAATACCTAATAAATCTTTCCTAATCTGAGAACAGAAATAAGCGAAAACAGGGTCAACGAGGTAATCTATATTTTGTATTTTTGACCTTTACTCATCCAAAATCAATTTCGAATTCAATATTACTTTAAAATTCCCTATTTTTATTTACCTTCCAACGTAATCAGAGTTCCTGTGACCTTATCGACATATTTGATTCGCAGGCGTTTAATCAAAATATCTACTTGTTTATTCAGGACCTTACAATTAACATTTCATAGTTAATAATGAATAAATATTCATCAAAATTCTATATATTCATACCCCGATAGGAGTAACGTGATTAAACAATGTTATGGTAAGTAACAATGGTATGGGCGTTGCTTAGATACAAAGTTTGAGATTAGGGCAGGTATACAGTGTCGGTTTCTGTTTTAGCAACCTGTCTTTCCCATGAAGTTTCGGTTAAGGGTACGATGTCTTGGCCATGATAATTAGTTTGCAGATACTGTGGTTGTTTTGATGAAAATTTGTTATAGTACTAGGTAAACCCGGTCACGTTTCGTCATACTCAGTCTGATATTTTGAATTTTCCGTTCTGGTTGATATTTTGCCATAAAAAGTATTTAGAAATGCAATGTCGTATAAAATGTAAGTCAATCCATGGACAGCTGTGTGAGTTCTGCGGATACAAACATACACCAGCTAAACATTTATATATAAATATTATATAAAATAATATCAGCCCTGCATATAAAATGTACGTTATGGGCCTCTTCTCAGTATGAGAAGGGTTAGAACATAATCCGCAGGTGTCGGTGCAGGTAAGCAGACTTGATATATCTTCAAGAATATTATGGGAAACTGTTAGACATGCAGGTTTCCTCTCGATGTTTTCCTTCAACGTAAAAGCGAGCGATAACTAATTATTTATAACAGATCACGAAAATATTAGAAGCGCTTTGATCATTTTTATTTGGCTCATTTGGAATCAATGTTACTTGTATTATTTAATACACACATTAATTCGAAATGTCAGATGTGTGCGCCTCGGAATCGAACTCGAAACCTTTGCGTGGCAGTCCAAAGATCTCACACTAGGTTATCGCTGCTGTATATATGAAGATTACTCTTCTATACTTGCGGGTTCGATTTCCGCACAAGTCAAATATTTGTGTGCATAAACATGGATGTTTGTCTTGGTCTGGGTGTTTCTATGTATAATATGTATACATTTACAAAAAAAAAGTATATACTTATGTTTATCCATTGTCTAGTATCCATAGTACAAGCTCTGCTTAGTTTGGGCTAAATGGTAAAAATGCTATATGTATGTATTTACAAAAAAAAAGGTATATATGTATGTTTATCCATTGTGTATATATGTTTGTCCATAGTACAAACTCTGCTTAGTTTGGGCTAGATGATTTTGTGTGTATGTGGTAGAATAGAATAGAATAGAATACTAATATTATAAAGCTGAAGAGTTTGTTTGTTTGGTTAAACGCGCTAATCTCAGGAACTAATGCTTCGAATTGGAAAATTCATTCAGTGTTGGATAGACCATTTATCGAGGAAGGCTATAGGCTATATACCATCACGCTACGACCAATAGGGGCAGAGCATAAATGAAAAATGTTGCAAAAACGGGGAAAATTATTTTATGCGAAGCAGACGAAGTTGCGCGTGTCGGCTAGTATGTACATATATCATGGAAAAGCAGAACACTGCACGGTTTACACTACGGTTCCAGTTGAACTTGCCTCGCCGCAGCCAGGGTGACAAGCATTGTAACTTCAATTTACTTAAGAGGACAAAATTTCATGTGATCCACTCTAGTAGTTGTTCCTACAATAGTCAGTGGGAATAGAGAGGCGACTAATCAAACCACGAGACCATTCGTGCAGTCTACTAGCCGTGGGCTAGCTAAAGTTCATCTATTTTTAAACAAGTCATTTGTCTGCCGTCGAAGTGTATTTCACAACAGTTCTGATTGCCCTTGTAAGCCGACGATCGATTCGTCTATCATGAAGCCTATATCAATTATGCATTCTTACGATAGAGGTTGACTAAACCTAGTGCAGCCTATCTGGGATATACGAATAATAAACGATTTAATCTTTAAAAAATGTAGCTGCCGTATTGGGTATCAAGACTATCAAGCCATATATCGCGGGTAATTTGCAAACATACAATCACAAAGTACACTTTGTATTCGTTAATTGTATGCATTATATGAGTGTACAGACATAAACAGTTATTTATATCGACAGCCTCGGACATCATGGGCTGTCCTGCAGCAGAAGCGCTGGTCGTATTTCACGACACGCTCACCTTAATGACATTATCCGTCGTGCTCTTATCACCGCCGGCGTACCTGCAGTATTAGAACCAATAGGCTTGGTACGTGACGATGGGAAGAGACCCGATGGTATGTCTTTGTTACCTTGGAAAATGGGTAGGCCTTTGGTGTGGGACGCCACATGCGTCGACACCCTTGCGCCATCACATCTTTCGAACACGGTGAGCTGTGCCAGTGCTGCTGCTATAGCGGCGGAAAACCTCAAACGGCGCAAATACAGTAATTTAATTGGTAATTACGTTTTTGAGCCGTTTGGGGTGGAGACGCTAGGTTCATGGGGACCGGGCGTTCGTGCGCTTTTTAGAGATATATCTAAGCAGCTAATCGACGCTTCGCGTGAGCAGAAGGCTGGACTTTTCTTGGCTCAAAGAATCAGCATTGCCATTCACCGTGGCAATGCTGCCAGTCTTCTGGGCACTTTCCCGGTCGACAGCGATGCTGAGGAATTTTACGACGCTGCCTAAACCAGCCATTTTCTTTCTTTGTATTAAATTTATAGTCCCATATTTTGTTACTTTCATGTTTTATTTATAAGTGGTTAGATTTGTTAATATAAGTTAAGTTGTACATTATAATTGTAGCTTTGTTGATGTAATTAAAGTTATTTATTTTATTTTTTATTTTGAAAAAGACAACTCCCGTATTAGCCGTATTTTCTGTATCACAGGTAACATTACAAAAAATCATACAACAGACACAATAAACATCCAGATTGGGATTCGAACCTACAACAATCGGCGCAGTGACAGAGGCCATCCGTGCCAGTTATTTGTGGATCTAATAAATAATTGTCCTAGTTGGGATTCGAACCCACAACACTCAGAAAGGCGACCGCTTAAACGCTACGCCATCCGTGCTCTGTTGTGTTTCTTTGATAAATAGGAAGACAAACAACATGGTGTCAGTACTGTAGGATAACCTTTCAAATATAAACTGGATTTCAGCTCACATTTGACTCCATACATCGCAACTCTATTTTGAACAGTGTTTGTTACGAGATCCAGCCTTCTGAATAAAGGTTTCTGTTAAATAATTCAATGTGATTCAGTTATATAACTGATAGAAGTTTCAGTATTGTTGATGACTTTAAATACAGGCAGAGAAAGAGTTGTGATTTTTATCCATACTAATATTAAAAATAGAAGCGATTAGATTTTTTGTTTATATGTTTGTTTGTAAAGATTTAACTCAAAGACCTCGATGGCGTAGTGGTTAGTATAACCGACTGCCACGCCTGAGGTCGCGGGTTTGATTCCCGCACAAGACAAATATTTGTGTGCATGAACATGGATGTTTGTCTTGGTCTGGGTGTTTCTATGTATAATATGTATGCATGTATATATAAAACAAAAAAAAAGTATATATGTATGTTTATCCATTGTCTAGTATCCATAGTACAAGCTCTGCTTAGTTTGGGCTTGATAGTGTTGTGTGTATGTGGTAGAATATTATATTATATTATTACTGTACTTTTATGCGAGCAAAGTCGCGAGCACAAGTTAGTCATGTATATGCAGAGAGGTTTGAGTAGTATATTTATGTAAAGGCATCCATAACATTTTACGGACTAGCGACATTTTAGGTTATTATACAATACACGGTAATAATATTCAACAAGAGTTTTAGAGAGCCAGTTATAATAATAAAATATTTTCAAAATAGAGTTCTAGTTTAATAAACATCAAATGTGAACTGAAGTGCAATTTAAATTTACACTTGACGTATATTTTAATTTAGGAGAACACCATTTGTGGATTTTTTTTTAACACTTAGGCTAGACTGACATTCTCTTTTGAATAGACTTTATTACAAAAATTATCCCTCAGTTTGAAATTATTTTTAAATTATGTTCATAGGTTACAATAGGTTATATATTATATTATATAGTATAGGTTACAATAACCATTAGGTTATTTTAACCAACTGCCACGCCTGAGGTTGCGGGTTCGATTCACGCACAAATCAAACATGTTGTGGATAAACATGGATGTTTGTCTTGATCTGGGTATTTCTATGTATAATATGTATGTATTTACAAAAGAAGTATATATGTATGTTTATACAGGGTGTCCAAGAACCTGGCGTCCAACTGGATTCCCACGATGCCCCAAGTTCTAACAGTACTCAGAAAAATATTTTAAAAAATCCACCCCATGTACTTACAGAATTATACTGATTTCAAAAAAAAAGGGGAAATGAGCACCCTGTGACATACTTTTGAATGCTGTGACTGCTAATGCTGATAATTTCGATATTTCTTGGAGGTTTTGTAATCTAGGGTATTGCTGTGTCTAAATAGAATGTAAAAATAAAGTACTTATTGTACCATTTTAAAATAAAATATTATTTTAACTAAAGGTGATATGGAAAACTATTGAATTTCGCAACTTTGACCGACTGTAGTGTAAAAAAAATGTACCAAAATAGTATGGCAAGTGACGTCAAATTTTGACGCGTTTATTCCTCTTTTTAAAAAGGTATAATACTTACACATTAATTTGAAAAAAAAAAATTTTGATAATATTTTTACTCAACAACCCAATTTTTACGATGTCTTACAGAATTCTTAGAAAGAAAAATTTACGACGAATTGAATCTAACCTCTAAAGAATTACTGTTGTATGCTCATAAAAATAACAACAGGCCTCTCAAAAAACAGGTTAGACCGTAAGGGACGGTATGTGCATGCATCTCACCATAGTGATTCGTTATTACAACAGGAGGGAGCAAGACAGAAACTATCTTTGCGATTTGCTGGTTCTTCTTTATGGTACCCCATTATTCAGGTAAGAGTGAGGGAGAAAAAGGTTAGAGGTGCGAGTGAGATAGATAGTGACGCTATCTGGGATCGTGCTATTTAGGATAACAGTACGGTCAGTACGCGTCACTGCCTCCTGCCGTTACTACGCACCTCTCTCTTATTGTTACCATTGATCACGTACTACGATTTAAAGCTTTGTTTATTGGACTCGATTACTCTTTGTGCTCTGGACTTTGAAACGAACTCTTTACGACGACCTTTGCCTGTGTTTGGACAGTTTGTGTTTTGTGTGTGCTACCATGGCGACCTACACTCCGCAAGAATACGCAAATATGCACTACATTTATGGAGAATGTAGAGGTAATGGACGAGCTGCAGCGAGACTTTACAGAGAAAGGTATCCGAGGGCTACGCGATATCCCGACCATCGAGTTTTCATTAATGTGCACAGATCACTATGTGACGGGCGGTTCCCCAATCAAGTAGCTGGTGAAGGACGACCCGTAAATGACTTCATACGCGATGAAGTTTTAGAGGCGGTGTCGGCAAATCCAAGCATCTCTGTGCGAGGAATAGAAGCTGATACGGGGATACCGAAGAGCACAGCACACAGTATTCTCCAAAAAGAAGAATATCATCCGTACCACGTACAGCGAGTGCAAAGTCTTTTACCTCGAGACTATCCGAGCCGAGTCGCGTTTTGTGAAACAATCCTGCAAAAACATCGAGAAGACGAAAACTTTATCGACAAAATTTTGTGGTCAGATGAATCTACATTTAAGAAGGATGGCTACATGAACCTACACAACTTGCACGAGTGGCATGTGGAAAATCCGCACTTGATGCGAGAAGATAGATCCCAGTACCGGTTCAAAGTGAACATGTGGACCGGTATTCTCTGTGGGAATATTATTGGTCCATTTGAGATGCCCGAGAATTTGACTGGCGAATCATATTTAAATTTTCTTCAAAATGATTTGCCAAACTTACTAGAAGAGACCCCACCAGATATGTGGTTCCAACACGACGGCTGTCCAGCACATTTTCGCGTATCCGTTAGAGAGTTTTTGGACGAGCAATACCCGAACAGGTGGATTGGGCGATCAGGAACAATCCCGTGGCCAGCCCGCTCACCTGACTTAAATCCGCTGGATTTTTTTTTCTGGGGAACTATGAAGGAGCTCGTTTATGCGAAGCCCATTAATGACATCGCTGACCTTCGTGAGAAGATAACACAAGCAGTGCAGGTGATACGTCAAAAAAGTTACTCGCGAAACATAAAGCGGTCCTTTTTAAGGAGAGTGAGAGCTTGTATTGCCGCGGGTGGTCAACATTTTGAACATTTATTGTAATAAAATATCTTTAAACTAACATTCTTTGCTTTTATTCTACTGGGAACCCATCTACCTGTGTGTATTTCCTTCTTGCTCACTCTTGGAACCGAAGTAAATAATAGTAGTAACATAACAGTTTCTAAGATAAGAAAGGGTCCGACAGTTACCGTTAGTAGGTAGGCACTTCGTAAAAATTGGGTTGTTGAGTAAAAATATTATCAAAATTTTTTTTTTCAAATTAATGTGTAAGTATTATACCTTTTTAAAAAGAGGAATAAACGCGTCAAAATTTGACGTCACTTGCCATACTATTTTGGTACATTTTTTTTACACTACAGTCGGTCAAAGTTGCGAAATTCAATAGTTTTCCATATCACCTTTAGTTAAAATAATATTTTATTTTAAAATGGTACAATAAGTACTTTATTTTTACATTCTATTTAGACACAGCAATACCCTAGATTACAAAACCTCCAAGAAATATCGAAATTATCAGCATTAGCAGTCACAGCATTCAAAAGTATGTCACAGGGTGCTCATTTCCCCTTTTTTTTTGAAATCAGTATAATTCTGTAAGTACATGGGGTGGATTTTTTAAAATATTTTTCTGAGTACTGTTAGAACTTGGGGCATCGTGGGAATCCAGTTGGACGCCAGGTTCTTGGACACCCTGTATATTGTCTAGTACCCATAGTACAAGCTGTGCTTAGTTTGGACTAGATGATGTTGTGTGTACGTTATAGAATATTATTATATTATTACATTCCATTGCTTTGAGAAAATTATTTGCTCTTTATAAATTACTCTGAAGTTTGATGTTCAAAAAACGCAGCTTTTGTTAAATATAATTTACACAATAAAACACACTAAAAAAGCTAGATATACCAATTCAATATTTAAATTTAAATTAATTGCACTGTGCCGAGTGTTGTGATTTCCATCCTCACAAAGAACAAAAAATTGTGGGGTCCACTAATTGTTGCTCTGGAACATAAAGAACACACACCGTGTTCTTTATGTCCGTTGTTTGAATGTATGTGAAAACCCTTGTGATAATGGCCGTAAACTTAGAGCGAGATATGTTTAAAAAAAAAGTGAGTTTAAGTTATTTAATAAAACCGTAAGACAATGTATGATAATGTTACTGTATTACAAAGTTAAGACCCCTCTTTCATCGCTAAGAGTGGATTCATGGAAATGGTGTAAGGTGGAATAAGTCTAAATATAAATTCAAAAACACTTGATGTGCGTGTATATTTATTTCTGTGAAGAATCTCGGTCCAGCAAGTTAACCGCTTTTAGATAGCTCAAAAAACGTGGGCATAACTTTGCACTAGCGCCCAGTCATATTATTCCATACAAATTATGACGTTTTAATTAGAATTACCTCTTTTTTGTTTTATTTTTGCTTCAAAATGACCCTCTCTGCCTAATGGTAAGCGATCATATGGGCCAAGAGCAGTGGTTTCCAAACCGTCCTCATAGCAGCTGAGGCGATGTTAGGGTCCTTACTTTGACGGCCTGAAAAGGTGCTATTTCACGCTCCGTTTAAAGGAACCAGGATTGAAGGAAGAAGGAAACACGAGCCTTGGCAGAGCATTCCATGCCTTGATCGTTCGGCAGAGGTATGAGGACCTAAACTTGTTAGTGCACGCTCTAATCGACTCTACCGTGTAAGGATGGCATCTGAGACCAGCACGCGTTATTCTAGATAGGAAAGGAGAGGGCGTGATAAGGTGGAATAACTTTTCAGCATTTATAGTTATGTATGTAGACACATTATTCATCTTTTTAAAAATGAGTCTCGCACCAGTAATAATTCCTGAGTCGTTGGAGTATTTACAAATATTCAAACAATGGACATATAATAAATACCCAGACTAAACTTTTGGATCTAATGTCTATCTCGTATGAGGAATATCTACTTCAATGTATCTATGATATCCAGGCAGTGTCATGATTACCTATTGTAAAAAAAAGATTAAAACAAAGAGAAAAGCTAATTTAAATGAGATGCAAATATTGTAAACCTTCATAATGTTATAATCAAAAAGATAATCTAATACTCTACTACTCAAAAATATAAAAAAATAAAGCTTCTTATTTATGTATATGCACTACAGTTTATTTTATACGATAGATAGTAAAATATGCACTTTATTTATATTAACATTTATAGTCAACCCCTTTTTTTCCAAGGGGTAGCCAAAGATATGTTATACCCACTTTTCGTAGAACTCCATAATTAGATTTAGATCTGACGTTATAGGATACGAGTCTACTACTCGACTAATCATCGTTAAATTTCGCATACACGTTGTCAGACAAACTATTATTTTTGATTTTTGCCATCGCAGTCGCTAGATCCTTGTATTAAACAGCACATGAAGTCTGTTTAATAGCAACATTATACATGGTTTTTTATACAAAAACTGTTCTAGATACGGTACTAACATTGCCTAACAAATATCTCACTTTACTATTGGCGATAACCCTTGTGTCGCAGCAGACTTTATAGACTTTCGCAACAACTATTTGCAGGAAATCGCATTTTTTTGTCTCACGTGGGGAGAATATACAACCCTCAACGTACTGGCAGTGGGGTGACGATACCGTTAATAAATGCGCCATTCGAATTTCAAATCACGATTGGTAAACACATCGATAAACTTTTCGTTATGTTGTGGCAGACTATTTTATTGGAACCACTGAATTTAAGATTGATATAATAAAAATGATAAATTTATGTTAATTATTTCAGTTTAATTAAAACGGTTTTATATGAGAAGAATCGTTAACGTAGTTTTTTTTATGCTTTTGAAGGAAACTTCAAATTCGTTGATATTTTACAGTTGTTTGACTTTTAACCAAGTTTGTTTATCTTAAATTATCAAAACAGCAAATAACAAATTAGTGAAGCGACGAAACCAGAAAGACACTAAACGACCTAACTTTGAGCGCAAAGTTTCTAATGTAGATAATTATTAATACATACTAATATTAAATTTTATAATTACACTGTATTCTCGATATGAAAATAAATTGCCGGTATATCCATGTTAAAATATATAGGAATTATGAAATTACAAAAAAGGAAAAATACACAATTTCATAGGTAGTAGCAATATTAATACTAACTAAACATGAGCTTGCAATAAAATTTACAAACATAAAATACAAATAAAATAAAACGGTCGTATTCAATGTTACCGAGAACTTCAAATATGCCAACAAACTGTGAACAAATACTAAATATGTGTTCTGTGTATATAAATGAAGGAGCTAGTTAAAATATATAAATAAATAAATATTCTATCACATACACACAACACCATCTAGCCTAAACTAAGCAGAGCTTGTACTATGGGTACTAGGCAATGGATAAACATATATAAATACATTTTTTTTTGTAAATACTTACATATTATACATAGAAACACCCAGACCAAGACAAACATCCATGTTCATGCACACAAATGTTCGACTTGTGCGGGAATCGAACCCGCGACCTCAGGCGTAGCAGTCGGTTACACTAACCACTACGCCATCGAGGCCGACAAAAATATGAATCTACATACTCAATATCAATTAAACTTTTTTAGAATTTTGATTGTACATAATATTATATATGTATAATACAATACTTTTTATAAAATATTAAATTTAGCCGGTAGGTACGCATGAGATCAGTACTTTTTTGTCTAGATGATAGGTACCCTATATCCTTTTTAACTCCCGACGCAAAAACGACGGGGTGTTATAAGTTTGACGTGTCTGTGTTTGTGTGTGTGTGTTTCTGTCTGTGGCATCGTAGCTCCCGAATGGATGAACTGATTTTAATGTTGTGTTTTTGTTAGAAAGGTAAATTAGTCGGGAGTGTTCTTATTTACGTTTGATGAAAATTGGTCCAAGATGGCCACCGCCACAAAATGGCGGATTACTTATTTTTCACAACTCCCTCAATATGAGTATTAAATGAAAGGGCTTGACTAGTAGAATAGTATTCGTCATTTTGTGGTGGCGGCCATCTTGGATTTGAAATTTATCATAGTGTATGATAACTTTCAAATCCAAGATAGCCGCCACCACAAAATGACGAATTAATTTTTTTTCCACATCTCCCTCAATATGGGTATCAAATTAAATATGAGTCGGAGGATTTTTAAATTTTAAATTTATACTTATCTTAACCCCTGACAACATGGATGCGCATTTCATGATTATCGGTCGGTAGTTAAGGCCTAACAAACAAACAAACTCAAATTCGCATTTTAATATTAGGTAAGATACTTAATGTAAAAGCAACTTATAGACCAGTGAATAAGTCATTGGGTTTGCGATTGAGAAGTCATGGATTCGAGTCCTATTTATATATCAACGTAAAGAACTCATCAGGGATTAAATCTAAATTTAAAAAATTTTGATCCTATTATTACAAAGGATATAATTTTTATTTTTTGTTTGTGATTAATAAACTCAAAAACTACTAGACCGATTTCTAAAATTATTTCACCAGAATTTAATTTATCGAGAAGTATCCTAGGCTATATAACATCACGCTATGAACTATGGTAGCAGACCAGAATTATAAACATGTGTATTATCGAGTCTTTTATAAGAAAAGAAACAAAGAAATACATATAATATTGTCTTCTGTTTACGCGAATGTTATTCATTGAAATTAAACTACTATATAATACGGATTTTATCACGTTGTCTATTAATCACTGTATTACATAATTTTGAAACTATTACACTACTACTACTATTGAATTTTACTAATTTATAAGCTAATAAAATTATTTAAACTATAAAATTTATTTATATTTAGGTTTCCTACCAAGATTCCTACCAAAGATGCTTCGCGAGGCTATTGAAATAAAAAACATCCCAATTTCAATAGAGAAGATGGTTGGATTATAATAGATTTAATAGTTTAAATAATTTTATTAGCTTATAAATTAGTAAAATTCAATAGTAGGAGTAGTGTAATAGTTTCAAAATTATGTTAAACAGTGATTAATAAACAACGCGATAAAATCCGTATATAGTAGTTTAATTTCAAAGAAATACATATATTAGTCAACGTCTATGTTGCATCGTTCATGGTCACAGGATACCTATCTTTAGTAAGCGTCAACCCGTAACCACGATCGATGCAAATCGGTTGAAACGTCGCTTCGATTTGAAATGCCATACCTACATACAAATACATAGTCTTATATTTCGCAAATTATGATTTAGGTGCCTCGAATAGAAAGCGCGAATAGAATTGACAATAGCCATTGCCCGGGCACAGTTCTTAACTTAAAAACCTTATAATGCTTTGCCCGACTCGATGACCAAACCCAATCTCTCATGCACAGCTGTCACATACACTACATCCTTATCCATCGCGATTAAGACCCTATTGTTCTGTTCCATTGACCCTGAATGCCTCAGTAGCTCAGCGGTAGTGTATACAGCTGCTAAGTATGAGGTATCGGGTTCAAAACCCAAGTCAAGCAAAGAGTTATAGGGGATTTCTGTCCAGATTGTCTTATGTTTACGCAAATGTTATGCATTAAAATTAAACTTTTTTACAAGGACTTTTTCGCGCTGTGTAATAACAGTTTTATGAAATAAACAATGCGATAAAAGCCGTATAAAGTAGTTTAATTTTCTAAAAAATTCTCAACAGAACGGGGTCAGGAATTGTGATGGGTAAACGTCAATAAGCGATATTTATTATAACTTATAATGTACCTATACTGTTTAAGCAATAAATGTCTTTGCCAATGTCTATACTTACCTTAAAACTATATATTGACTATAATCCTAAAATATCAATCGAAATGTGCCGTAATTAACCGAAGGCAGGCTCCAATGACCGCCATAATTAACGTTTAGGGGAAAGCCCCCTCGTAATGACGTCGATGGTCCCATGACGTCAATTCGCACGTGCGCCTATAGCGACTTGTAAATCCTGGAGTTCGATGCTTGGGTGGGGAAAGGTGGTACAGAATTTTTCTATTAGGAAGTTATGTTAAGCCTCTGTCTAAAGTTGCTATTTTCTATACTAACATTATAAACAGGAAAAATTAGTTTTTTTTTGTTTGTAACGATTAAACTCGAAAACCATTTGACCGATTTTCAAAATTCTTTCACAATTAGAAAGCTATATTATCACCGAGTAACATAGACTATATTTTATTCAAAATAGTGTTGTTACTAACATAACCTATTTTTACGCAAACGAAACCGCGGGCAGAAGCTTGTAATTTACAAGATAATAGATAAGGTTTACTTAAGGTAGAAAATTAATAAATAATAAGTTTAGGGTATGATGGAGGTGACATGGCCGTGGGTGACTAAAATCCCCCAAAAACAGAGAATAATAAGTGCTTAACACCTCTGTTTAATCTTCCAGACTAAGAGGAAAGCTATTTATTTTTTGGAGTTTACTTGCAGATTCTTTTGCAATTTATTTATATTGCAAATAACCTCCAGCTAAGCTAAAATGCATGTGCGCAGTTTGGCGGATTTAAACTATTTGTTGTGTTTGGCTTAAAATAAAGAAAGAGCAAAATTGCTGCAAATTTATGCTGCAGTACTTACGAGACAATTTAATAGTGGATTCACGACGGTAGTGTAATGGCTGGGATTCAAACCCACGACCTTTCGATTACAAATACCAATGTATAAAAATGTGTTGTCATAGATACAACTTTGACGAATTCTACGATGCCTAAACCATTTATGAAAATATTTTGTATTATAATTATTAGTATTTTAATAATTCTGTTATCTTTTTTAATACTTTTGTAAATATATATTAGATTATTTAGTTTAAATGAAAAATGTAAACATATTGTAAATAAAAAGCTTTATCGAATTGTTGGAATGCATAACTAGGCAGTTTTTGTATGTATTATTTCATTTTAATAATAGTATTCTATCACATACACATAACACCATCTAGCCCAAACTAAGCAGAGCTTGTACTATGGGTACTAAACAATGGATAAAACATAAATTTATACTTTTTTTGTAAATACATACATATTATACATAGAAACACCCAGACCAAGACAAACATCCATGTTCATGCACACAAATGTTTGACTTGTGCGGGAATCGAACCTGCGACCTCAGGCGTGGCAGTTGGTTACACTAACCACTACGCCATTGAGGAAAATTCATGAAGAATGCGTTTTTATAACGTTTGCTTGTTAAGGCTGTGTTATATATCCTAAAATTTTTTTTTTTATTATACTTACTTTTACGCATGTTTCCACCTTGCCCATTACACCCACATTTCGCTTGCTGTGTTTTTTTTATAACAGACTAGCTTTTGCTCGGGGCTTCGCTCGCGTAAAAGTAGGTAAGCTAATGATAGTAACATTACTTTACTTTTTTTAATGTTACTCGATGGTAACATAGCTTCCTAATAGTGAAAGAACTTTTAAAACCATTTGATTAGTTTTTGAGTTAAATCATTAAATTGACTCATTTATACGGATTTTATCGCGTTGTTTATTTAACACTGTATTACATAATATTTAAACAGTTACACTACTACTACTATTGAACTTTATAAATTTTTAAGCTAATAACATTATTAAAACTATTTATAATTAAGTTTACACTTTCCCCGAAGTTTCGGTTGCTTTTCAGCAGCCATGGTCACGGGAAGACTAAGATGGTAGTTTTCTATATAAATTTTACTTACGCGATTAAAATAAAACTCGTTGTCTAACATTGTAATATTAACTGCTTCAATGCCACAGCGGTAGTTTGTGCGACTGCATTGCATGAGACCTTGGATTCGATTTCTAGGTCGTGTAAAATTTTATTGAGTTTTCTGTCAAGAAATTCCTAGTAGCATCATCGATTATATTGTGGCTATAAAATGACATTAGGCTCTAAATTTGGATATTATATACCTCGAGCATATAATATTTTGATAACGCAATTTTGAGTTTTTTACGCTCAAACGGCGTTAATATCAAAACATTATTGGTGAGTACATATTTGAGCCGTTCGGTGTCGAAAAGCTGGGGCCATGGGATCCAAGTGCTAGGTCTGTTTATAGAGTTCTAGCTAAGCGGCTCATCGACGCTTCGCGTGACCAGAGGGCTGGTATTTTCTTTGCACAAAGAATAAGTATTGCTATTCAACGTGGCAATGCTGCCAGTATTTTAGGCACGTTGTCAATTGACGACGATGTAGAGGAATATTATGACGCTTTCTGATTTTGCAGTTTTATTTTTCTCTTTAGTTTATATTTTCTTGTAAATAATTTGTGTATATATTATGTTAATTATTTAACTATGTCATTGATTAAAGCCAAATTTAAAGAAAACATATTTTGATTGATCCGGGAATCGAATCTTATACCTTATATACACAGCAGTCATATTATTATACACTACTGCGTGCAGCAGTAATTGACATTCTAAAGAGTTAATGTCGCAGTCTACGATATGACCAGAACCTATATCGGAACCTATGTCCAGATATATGACCAGAACCTATGTCGGCCTCGATGGCGTAGTGGTTAGTGTAACCGACTGCCACGCCTGAGGTCGCGGGTTCGATTCCCGCACAAGACAAATATTTGTGTGCATGAACATGGATGTTTGTCTTGATCTGGGTGTTTCTATGTATAATATGTATGTATTTACAAAAAAAAGTATATATGTATGTTTATCCATTGTCTAGTACCCATAGTACAAGCTCTGCTTAGTTTGGGCTAGATGGTGTTGTGTGTATGTGGTAGAATATTATTTATTATATTATATCGTAAGCATTCATTGACGCAAGATGACAACTATATCTACTGAGCCATACCCAGTCGTATCATTTATCAGGTGTATTAACGACCCTTAAATGTGGGCCCACCTTTTTGTTCCAGGGGGCTATAATCACGGCGTTCGGGGCTGATTCATGGGGATAGTAATATATCGTTATTAGTTCACAGGCGTGTAATTCGCCATGTGCTATAGAAAACTGTTTTTGTAGGAGTTTATAGGAAAACGATGGTGTTTCTATTGCTGTATGTATTTAACTAGCTTTTGCCCGCGGATTCGCTCGCGTAAAAGTAGGTTGGGTAATGTTAGTAACAGTATTTTGCTTATAAATAATGTGTATGTTACTCGGTGATAAAATAGCTTCCTAATGAAGGAAAAGTTCTTTAAATCGGTTGTGTTTTTGAGTAAAATCATTACAAACAAGCAAAAATATAATCTTTCCTCTTTATAATATTAGTAAAGACAGTAAAGGTAATGTAGAAATACTGGCTTACATAATTATGTGGTTTTATCACTCTGTGAGATACATCTAAAATATATAGAGGTTAATAGTAGAATAGACCTTTTTCTATAGAAAAATATATAATCTTCAACGGGAAACTTACACAGTTTCTGTGAGATTAAGCTCTTTCTAAAAGACTATCCCACAGAAACAATGGTGGTGATGAATTTGATAGTTGTGCATAAAGTCCAAGATTCAATTCAAGTTTTTCAAAACGACTAATCGACGTTTCACGTGATCGAAATCAGCTGATCCTTTCTTGACCCAAAGAATGAGCATTGTTATTCCAAGTGGCAATATCTGTAATGTATAGTTAAAATTATGTAATAGGGGTCTTAAAATAAACAACGCGACATAATTCGTATAAAGTTGTTTGATTACAATGTATAACATTCCTATAAACGTGAGACAATATTCTTACGCCGGTTGTTTTAAAGGGCTTTTTGTTTCTTTTTTAATTGTTATAGGCTTACGTTTGATTGCGATCTCACCTGATGTTAATGACGATGCAACGATGGAGCACGCTTGCCTAAAAGATACCTATTCACTCGTGACTTGCAGACTCGCAAATTGTATTCATCGGGAAACATAGACTTAGGTAGTGAATTGCGCTCGTTTACGGTACACATTATAAAAGTGGAAGCAAAGCGCTTTGTGCGTACTTCATGTAAGCAAAAACAACAGATTTCCCTAACTAGAATCCTAACGTAACTCTGTTACTCTATTTACTACTTATTCACACACTGTTAAAAGTAAACGTCGTAAAACTAAAGTCACATTCCTCAGTCAATAAAACTCTGTTGACAATCTAAAGAGTTAATGTAGCTAAAGGAATAAAAAGTGTTTCTCTAAGAGAAAATTGTAAAGACAAGTGCATAGCTTTAAAGCTGGGAGACAAAGCTGCAATGATACAAAAGCGGTTTCTGACCGTAAGATTGTCTGACTGACGCTAAACTGCACGGTATACTTAGTGGCTTAAATATAAGTTAAATGGCGTATAACTAGTGTTACTTGTAATAAATGGATGCCGGTCAGACTCAAGGGTTTGATATACAGGGTGTCCGGTAATTAATGGATAACCTGGAAATGTCTTATAGTGGAACTGATAGCCGTTCAGAAAAAAAAGGTAAAAAATCTATCCTAACTACTACCTGAGATGTGTGTTTTTTTTTAATTACCATGTATAACTTTCTTGTATACTACGACCATAAATGAATGAAATCCATCGGTTTTTTGTTGTTTTATTATTAAACACTGATTATGCTAATAGATAGACAGTCAAAAGTATGCTATGCTAATATGGCTTGCACTTTTTAATATATATATATATTTTTTCTTTTTTTCTGAACGGCCTTCAGTTCTACTATAAGACATTTCAAGGTTAGCCATTAATTACCGGACGTCCTTTATACAACAATAATTAGACCAGTCCTCATGTACAGTAGCAAAACTTGGGCTGTGACTCAGAAACACGTGCATACCATTCAAGTTGCTGAAATGAAGATGCTGAGGTGGATGTGCGGCGTTACCAGGATAAGATAAGATCCGCAACGAGTACATGTGAGGAAGCCTGGGTATGCGCGACATCGCTGATTAGTTGCAGGAGAGTAGGCTGCGATGGTATGGACACGTTAAAAGGAGACCAACTGACTACGTCATGCCATCCTTACACGGTGGAGTCGACTAGAGTGCGTACCAACAAGTTTGGGTCCTCATACCTCTGCCGAACGATCAAGGCATGGAATTCTCTGCCAAGGCACGTGTTTCCTTCTTCCTTCAATCCTGGGTCCTCTAAGCGGGGCGTGAAAAAGCACCTTCTCAGGCCGTCAAAGTAGAGACCTCAACATTGCCTCGGCTGCTATGAGGACGATGTGGAGGCCACTGCTCTTAGACCACACGACTGCTTACCATCAGGCGGAGTGTGGTCATTTTGACGAGCAAAATAAAAAAAAAAAAAAAATACGTCGGTAATTTAGCACTACATCTTTCACTGACAGGTAAAAGATCCAGAGGCAGACCCAAGACAAGATGAAAAGATGTAGTACAAATAGATATGAGTGAGTGCCAAGTGACTGAAGACGAGGTCGAAGACAGAGCGAAGTGGAGACAAGACATTAGGAAAGCTGACTCCACCACCATGTGGGACTTAAGCGAGAGCTTTAGAGAGAGACTACCACTATGCTGAGTAATACGAGTTTGAATCCTATACATGACAAACATTTATTTGTGGGATCTGGTTGTTTCGAGACTGATTAGTCCTTGTGTCCGTTGTTTTAGTGTTTGTAAAGTCCTGCGTAATACATGTTTAGTAATTAAGTTATTACTAGTGCGATATATCGATCATTTTTAATAAAAGTCCGGTAAAGAAACCGTAGCAGATCACTTATTAAAGGTAAAGTCGTGTAGCACTTTGCTCGACATGGCACTAAGGCGACACTGGGACACCGTAATAGATAAGAACCAAATATCTGGCGAAGTATTGCTGTTATATATCCCTGCCCACCCCACCTCGAAGATGTACTTCGTTAATAAAGAGGCATGAGTCCTATCTAATATTATAAATGCGAATGTGAGTTTGTTTGTTTGTTACGATTTAACACCTTAACTACTTGACCGGTGATCATGAAATTTCGCTTATAATATCCCTGACAATTTATAAGCGAAATTTTTGCACATTTGTGCATGGAGTTTGTTAGTGCTTTCATCCAAAAAAAGTTCTGTTCCCGAGGGTTATAAAATTGACGTAAACTACATTTATGTGGGCATAATCTATTGTACTATATCGCAAGGGAAGACGTGGGCAAAAATCTAGTATAATAATATACAAATAGACCTAAAATTGCTGTTATGTCTACATGTGATCCTGGATTCTTTTCCCGGATCGTATAATGTAATTGAGTTTCTCTGTAGGAAAATTCTTAGTAATGACTCGGTTTCCAGAATCCTATCTAATAGGCAATAAACTCGCCCTCTTTATTACGTGATATCTAAAATTATAGCTGCCCAAATATGTATATAGCGTATTACACACATATCAAAAAACATTTAAATTTTTAAAAACCTATTCTGATATGTATCATCTTCTACAAGGGATCTGTGTTGATACATAGATCCGCGAGAGACGCCACAGCCTAAATCCGTGGCTTCGGTCGTGTTAATGTAAGTATTGTCAATAATTTTCTTAACCTCAGGAACAGGACATTTTTCTGGATGAAAAGTACCCCATGCCCTTTCCTGTACCTCTGAAAATGCGTAAGCGAAATTTTTTGATGATCGGTCGAATAGTAAGGCTTGAACGCGTAACAAACAGACTCACATTCGCATTTTTAATATTAAGTTAGAGTATTTATGATCTATGTACACATATATACACAAAGCTATCTATGTATATGTTTATATGGTTCACGTCTACATCACCGAAAGGAAATGCAGAAATGTATTCACACCCACTTTTCTTCAACGTTGGTTTCAGGGACCACGTATTAAGGGACAAACCTATCACCGTTTACCGCACAGTTCAAGACTCTGTGCCAGTCTCCAGTTGAGAGTTTTTTGATAGTGAAGAAAATCAATAACACTTTGCACAACTCGACAATCGAACCCGAGACCTTAGGCACACCAATCGCACTCACTACCGCTGCGCCACTGAGACAAACTATCTATTTAACAGTATCTTAATAGAAACGATGAAAGGTTAGATCAACACAAAAATTTGATAACAGACGGTCAAGCGAAGCGTTAACTGCTGTGATTGGCAAATTCAATTACCCAATCAAATCATTTATAATAATATCAGCCCTGTATTTAATTGTACCACTGCTAAACACGGGCCTCTTCTCAGTGTAAGAAGGGTTAGGCCATACTCCACCACGCTGGCCCTGTGCGCATTGGCAGACTTCACATAATTATCTTCGAGAACATTATGTAGAACTCTCAGATATGTAGATTTCCTCACGATGTTTTCCTTCACCGTTAAATCAAGCGATAATTAACTATTTAATACGCATATAACTTTGAAAAGTCAGAGATGCGAACCTTGAGATCGAAGTCGAGACCTCTGCGTGGCAGTCCAACGGTTTTCCAGGAGGCTTTCGCTGTTTATACTAAATCAGTTAACATGAGTTTAATTCTAACACGTACATGATTACAGGTTCAACTCATGCATATGCAGGATATCCGGTAATTAATGGATAACCTTGAAATATCTTATAGTAGAACTGAAGGCCGTTCAGAAAAAACGAAAAAAAAATAAAAAAATTAAAGAAAAATATATGTTAAAAAGTGCAAGCTATATTAGCATAGCATACTTTTGAGTGTCTATCTATTAGCATAATTAGTGTTTAATAATAAAACAACAAAAAACCGAAGGATTTCATTCATTTATGGTCGTAGTATACAAGAAAGTTATACATGGTAATTAAAAAAAAACACATATCTCAGGTAGTAGTTAGGATAGATTTTCTTTTATATTTTTTTCTGAACGGCCATCAGTTCCACTGTAAGACAGGTTCCAGGTTATCCGTTAATTACCGGACACCTCTGTATATCAACAGTTCAAACAAGACAACTCCTTATCGCCTCAAGTAGTTACTTGTATTGAAGAAACATTCAAAGTGCTACCTGTATGCTTCAGCGATCTTTGACCTTTGAATCAAGTAGCCAAGCGGAAGACTTACAAGTCCTAACAGCTCTTGCGAATTCCTTTTGATGATCTCCCCTGCTTTTGAGAGTAAGCTTGGCGATACAATGTAGTTAGGCATGGAGTTCTGCGAGTTATATTTTGCATTTGGTCGTACGTTAATGTGTGTGTATGTTTTTTAATTAACATGAATTTAATTTATTTAGCGTTAAGTAATCTAATCTGAAATCGTTAAAGATTAAAGTTCAGTTGACTGTTTCTTTTTTTAGATGAATTTTTAAACTTCAAGTGTGTAATTTTGGTTTAGACCGATTATAAGATTCGACTGTTAATAAATTAGTAATTAAAATTAATGTGTGTTGAACATCTTAGTTTTATTCGAGTCTAATAATAAAAGTTTCTCAATTCAATCATTCAAAATTTAAACATCGTTTTAAAAGCCTATACATTCGCGAAAATATATAATTCCCATTTTTTATGACTGCTAAACATATCTGCCTACTCTTTCAGGATGATAGCTCACAGTTCAATTGCTTTGTTTAGGGCTTACGAAGATTGTCTATTTGTCGTCAACCGGGAAAGATTTCAGACTTGCTACTACTGAAAACGGCTAATCAGAAAAACCGGTAAATCTTTGGCTCACCTAGCAATCGAACCTCCTACTTCATGGTTAAATTTATGCCACAAGACAAGTAAGGTCGTTCAATAATTATTTTTATCACGGCAATATAATAAAAAATGTAATTATCCTTTATTACTTTGATAGTTGACATAATTATATAATTGATATTTTGTTAATTGCAGTAGATTATTAGATCTTAATTACGATGCTTAGATAAATTGTCTTTAAGTTTCTCAATTAAGAAAACATAGTAGTACCTTAGCGTCCAAATGGACTTAGTAGATACCAAAAGACTTGTGCCCCTCATACGTATAAACTAAAACATAGCTGGTAAAATCTATTTGAAGTATAAATCTGTCTGGCCCCCTAATGTCACCGATTAAAAATATTGAATTATTTCTTAAAAACTAAAATAATAACTAGTATATTTTTAATATTTAATGATACCAAAACCATTATAAGGGATTTACAATATTTTTTTAAATCCCTGGTTTTAGGTAAATATATATTAAAGAAGTAAATTTAACAACAACACAACAATTTCATAAATCTGACTGATGATTTTTCTACAGAAAATCTGTGAGTTCGAGAGAATTTCTCACGTAAAATGTATCTACCTGTAAAAAATCTGTTCTCATTCCAATATTGACAAGATAAAGTACGTAAGTAAGTAAATACGTCATTCATAATACACGAACACCTCATTATATTAAAAAGATTGTCCTTCATTTATTATTAAGTTTCATTTAAATGGAAATATTATATTTTCAGACAGAGTGTTAAGTCATGTGGGGGTGAATTCAAATAATATAATAATGTAACGTGACGGCGACAGCTCCTAATCATGATGTTCTCGTAACGTTTATATAATATTTAATAATCATAAATATATAATACTTCGTATATACGTCCTTATAAATATATATACATCCTTCAACATATTTATTATACTGACACAGCTGAAATAATTTTACATAAACGAATTGAAATGCATTTACATTATATTAAATACATTTAAATGAAATCAAATATGTTACAATGTTATTGTAAATTTTAATTAAGTATAGTGGATTTTACGGAATATGACTTGGTATTTATATATTACGTTAAATACGTTTTAAAGTAAATAATGCGGCAAATATAATAATGTTCATTGAACGATACAAATAAATATTCCAATATCGTGACTGACACTAATGTGTGACTATTCTTTAAAAAAGTTTCAGTAGCTTTTAACTTGAGTTTAATTAATAAACATAACCTTTTAAATACAATAAAAATAATACAATTACTGTAACATTATATAAACATTTTACCTATAAATTAAATGTATGTTATTAAAATAAGGAAAACCCTCTTAAATTTTATGAATCAACATCCAATGTTACTTTAAGGCCTAACAAATTTTTCAAACTTGATAAATTAATTAAAACCTTTTAAGAAAATCGTAAAAGAAAATTTTCGTCCGTAAAGACTTTAAGCGCAGCCATTAACTAATCATACTTATCATTAAAAAGTATCCATACCATTTTTCCAAACCATCAAACAGACTCCACGACCACGAAACAGGTATCACACATACACATCATTTGAGTACTACACTAAATAAAACACCACATTTGTACCAAAAAATAAATACACAAATTAAATGAAACACATTCACCGAAAAATGAATTTTATAGGACACGATACAAAGTGCTACGGTGATGCGTAGACTACGCGCGGCTGGTGCTACGAAACTGCCGTAACGGCGGTACGAAGTTATCCGAAGGGTGACGGAAATAGCCGAGCGCTCGCTGAGGGAGCCGAGGCGAATTTCGCTCAGTCTTTCATATTTTATATCGGTCGGGACGAAGCGGAATTACAGAGTTTGCTCGGGTGGGTTTTTATAGCGTAACGGAACCGTAGCGGCTGGCTGCCATTCTATTTCGTAGGTATTTTTTCGACTCGTGAGCTATACGCGAATTTTTTTTATACATTGTTTGCTTTACCCCTTAGACTTTACTCGTGATTTTAATAGCCGCGTGACTTTAGCATTGAGTATAATACTTCCATTCACTTTAGTATGAATTGGCGTGTTTGATGTTATTGTTAACGACCACGGTTATTGTAACCAGTAGGTTAGAAGGAAAATTCAAATTTAATGATATTTTCAATTGTTGTGTGCTAGTTTTGCTTAATATGGCTGAATCGTTTCTATGAATTTTGTTACTTAGTTTATGTTTCCTATCGCTCGATTTGCTTCATGAATATGAATTAGACGGTAACGTCTTTTAAAATAAAATTGGCAGTTTGTTTATTTAAGAAGTTTTAACTTTTTAGCATTTGTGTCAAAAGACGTGTTTTATCACATACATATATACGTATGTATTTATTGTCTGTTTGTATGTTCTATAATAGGGTAACTGGCGTCGAATTACACCTAAATAAATAAATTAATGCATTTGAACAGCTAACAGCTGTGTGAAAAGTGATAGCCTAGGGGAAGAGCATTGGATTGCTACGTAGAGATCTTGAGTGCACATATTTGACTTTTCAAATGCGTATTAAATACTAAATCATTATTATTTTGTAATCTAATATTGAATATTCTGGTTGGGGGCCTGGAGATCTGTCACACAAGGTTATCGCTAGTATAGTCTGCAGTCTCTCACAAAGAAAATAGCTTTACATACACTGCTATAACCAATTTATTGTACTAATATTCTTTGTGAAGAAAGAAATAAATAAACTTATTATTATTGTTCGATGTTACGGTGTAGGAATATAGTAAGAAAATCGTGTCAGATTATACCTAACCGGAATAAGAGATGTTACTAGAAGCAGTGCCATTCCTGTGCAGTACGCATAATAAATATATTGGCAAAACGCTTCGTGCATAAAAGTGGGGTTAACCTACTTTTGCGTGCGTCTGGTCGTTCGAAGATGCATCTGCACGGATGACTCAGTAGTTTATCTGGTAATTTTGCTTTAAATCCTATCTATGATCGAGCCAAATTTATGTGAATAACAAATATTAATAGTTCCGTATCTAACTACTTCTGATGCCCGATGTTTACATTTGTAGTCTTATATGTAAGGACAGATTTCTTTTAAAATAAAATAATGAGACCGCTTGAGTTGCAGCGGTTATGTATGCGACTGGTATTCATGAGGTCTTAGATTCGACGCCCTGGTTAAATAAATCAAAAAATATTTATTTTCTACTGTTACAAGGTAATATGAATAAGATTTGAGACCTCTTCTGTTAAGTTAAAAACCTGTGTTAGAGAGTCCCCTGTTGACATGCATTACAACAATATAATAGAATAATTAAAACTAGCGGTCGCGTAGTAGTCGAAATTCCACCATAATTGATTAAAATTTTAAGTTTGATAGTTATTAAAGGTTTTATTGCCTAGGACTAAACGCATATAATTACATTTAATTTAGATTTCGATCTATACAGGTTAATTTACCTATATTTTTCAAATAAATTATTATTTCTTAACTATACTCTTTAAATGACGATATTCTAAGCTTGCTACCATATAAATACGTAAATATATTATAATATAAATTAAATAGTATATATCATTCCTATCCGCCCAAGTTTGCCCGTAAGATATTGCTGATATATGTCATTAATATTGATATATGTAACCATAGTTACGAAGAATAGTACATCAGCCGAACAATGCCAAAATACTTAGTGTTTTTTCAATAATTATATAAATATTAGGATTTGTCCCTCCTTCTCCATATAAACTTCAACTGTGCCAAATTTCATACTCCTCCGACCGCGCAATTTTCGTAAAAAGGGGTACTAAGTTTTTGCTTCACGTATTATATATAGATAAGGCAACATGGGTACATTTTATAATATTTTTAAATAAAGAGTGAGAACTTAAATAAATGATTACATTGTCGATAGCAGCTCGGAGTAGGGAACGGTGTCCGGTAAACAGGAATAGGTTCGTCCTATTACATTAGACCTAAAACCGCTAAAAGCTGGGTAATTATATGTGTAATATACCACAACCTACCGCTTCAGGGACACAAACGTGTGACGTATGTGTGTTTTTATTCCCTTGTCGATTGATTATTAGGTACCTAAGATAGTAAATTTCAATCACTGTGTTCATAGTCTCGCAGCATGCTTTGACTTACGCTTACTACATGTATTAGATTAGATGCCCAGTGTAGGCTAGTGTGAATGGAACAGTCGCAAGGGGAAGACCTAGGCGAACGTTTCTTGATCAGATCGGAAACGTTCTGGATAAGGGCCAGGTTAAGAGCATCTTAAACCGGCGAGCGTGTATGAGGAATGTTATGAAAGTGAATGAAGCCAGAGAAGTGTGTCAGGATCGTAGCAAATGGAAATCCGTAGTCTCTGCCTACCCCTCTGGGAAACAGGCGTGAATTTATGTATGTATGTATGTATGTATGTATGTATGTATGTATGTATGTACAAGCAAAGTCGTATTATGTTTTATATTACGCAATTACTTAGTACGAGACTAGATGTACCTAATCCTTACAAATGTTATGAACGTGCATGTGAGTTTGTTTGTTTGTTATGCTTTCACGCCTTAACTACTCGAACGATCATCATGAAAATTGCATACACGTTCAGAAGTACAGGAAAGGACAAAGAGTACTCTCATCTAGAAAATCCTCGCTGATTTCAGTATGAATGGGCCGGCTCGACCGTGGAAGTACTACCCTCTCCCAGAATTTCGACGTAAAACAGCAGTGTTCCTACTGTTGTGTTTCGTTTCTTTCCCTCTTCCCACTCCTTCTCCTTCCCATTTCCTTTTATTCCTAAAGGGTCGGCAACGCGCAAGTATTGCCTTTGGTATTGCAGGCGTCTATAGTCTATGGTAACCACTTACCATCAGGAGGGCCGTTTGCTTGTTTGCCACATAAATTGTGTAAAAAAAAACGAAAAGGTTACTGTTTCTAAGGGCAGAAAATGACAATTTATATTATCGCAAGCGAAGCTGCGGGTAAAATCTAGTAACATGTAATATAGACGGGCATTGAACTTGTGACCGCACAATTAGTCGCATATAGAAGCCATGACACCAATGATAATACAACCACTGCGCTAAGCCATTCTCGGTTATATTATGTTTGATTAAATAAACAGGCCAACTTCCTCACTATAGGAGATATTCCTCGTTTTCCCCGATGAGGAAACAAACGAGTTGTAGTAGTTTCAGCGGCGTTCGCTTTTACTTTCGCCTGAAGAAACTTTAATTTCTTCTTAGAATCTAAAGTACATGCGGAATAACTATTGCGATAATTAGTGTTTTGAAATTAAAATACTTTAAGCGGATTTATTCGTGTTGTTTATTTGAAAATATTACTTTCCTTTCTTTAAAATTTAAATTACTACCACTATTAAATTTTAGTAGTAGGGATTTGAAACTATTTAAATTATTATATAACTAGCTTTTACTCACGGCTACGCTTGCATAAAAGTAGGTTAAGTTAGTTTATGTTATTCAGTGATAATAATATACCTTTCTAATGGTGAAAGCCCAAGGTCATCAAGTATACACGATGATGATAAGACCCATATTCACGTATGAAAGCATTGTCTGTTGGCCAAGAACTAAACTAGCTACATGCAGGACCGTGCTGTCAAAGGTGCAGCGATTGGCCTGCATGGCTATAACAGGGGCGTTCCCGACTACGCCAACGGCAGCGTTAGAGGTCCTGCTGGATCTAACGCCGCTACACATTAATGTGGAGTCAGAGGCGATAAA
Source organism: Catocala nupta (assembly GCA_963675205.1). Classification (NCBI taxonomy): domain Eukaryota; kingdom Metazoa; phylum Arthropoda; class Insecta; order Lepidoptera; family Erebidae; genus Catocala; species Catocala nupta. The sequence continues at coordinate 3,529,748 of OY776096.1, forward strand.
GGCGCTACACAGACTATCTGTGCATGGGCTGTGGAGCGTCAACATGCCGGTAACTCGACACACAAAATTGGAGATTTCAAAGGATCTCAAAAGAATTATGAGCATGAGATGCGACAAAATGCAACCATTGCACACATTCAAAAATAATTTTAAAATAAAAGTCCCCACGAGGGACGAATGGAGACAAGGTCAACGACTTCCTGTGCATATTGAGATTGGCACACAATTCGATCTGCAGAGTCTGTGGTGAACAGGACGAGTCCATATCGCACCTACTATGTGAATGCGACGCGTTGGCTGGATTGAGGATTGGCATATCCAAACCCTGAGGACTTCAGGCTTCTCCCTCTGAAGTGTACGCTACGACTGATGCAGTACATTCATAGGGAGATAGTTAAGGGATAAATCTTGGGGCCGACACAAAAAATCCCAATGGGTCGAAGTGTCGCCAGTCTGTACTGACTGGCCCCCACACATAAGATAAGATAAGATAATGGTGAAAGAATTTTTAAATCGGTTTATTAATTTTTGCGTTAAAAATGTATAATATATTATATATAATATATTCTATCACATAAACACAACATCATCTAGCCCAAACTAAGCAGAGCTTGTACTATGGGTACTAGACAGTGGATAAACATACATATACTCTATTTTTTTTGTAAATACATTCTTATTATACATAGAAACACCTAGAACAAGACAAACATCCATGTTCATGCACACAAATGTTTGACTTGTGCGGGAATCGAACCCGCGACCTCAGGCGTGGCAGTCGGTTACACTAACCACTACGCCATCAAGGCCGAAAACCTACAAACAAAAAACAAATCTGTCCTCTTTATAATATTAGAATAGATTTAGGAGGAATGAGCACTAAATGCGCTTGGGATATATTTCAAGGTGAAAAGGATGCAATATCAAGTTAATTCATATGATTTAATATTCAAAATTTACACCACGGATAGCGTAGAGGTTTAAGTGATCCTCGCCTCGGCACTGCCACTCCGTGAGTTCTGTGGGTTCGACCCCCACACAGAGCGAAAGTTAGTCTGAGTATTCTTTATGTCTGTTGTTTAAATGTATGATTCTCGAGCGGTAGTTTTCTTTTAAATAAGTAATGTCTATATATGCGTTTTCACTGCTAATATTTAATAAAATAAAAGTAGTAACTAGTCTACTAACTGCTGGAATGTAAGCAGCTAATTACTGTACGTGATAATATTATGTACAGTAGCCTATTATCTATAGATATAGAGTAGCGATAGCTAAGTGAGGAGACCAACAGACTGTAATGCAGAGGGTCTTGGGTTCGAAACCGCGTCGCGCACCTCTGACTTTTGGAAGTTATATGACTTTTCGAAATTATGTGCATATTGATTGACAATTATCGCCTGCTCCGTGCCTCGGAGAGCACGTAAGCCGTCGGTCCCCGCTGCCATGAACATCTATGGCAGTCGTTATTGGGAAGTCAGTGCCCTATAGTATCCTGACACTGATCTAGCCTTAAGGTATCGTTAGGCTTTGGGTTGCGGAGATCAGGTGGCAGCCGCTCCGTGTAAAAACTGATATCCAGTCAAATCCGGTTAGATCAGAAAAGCCAAGTAACTTGGAAATAATAAAGGCTAGAGAGAAGAAGATTTGTGATCATTGAAAACTCATACTCAACTGGAAGCTGTAGAGTAGACAAAATAGTAAAAACAGATACAGCAGTCCTTCTTTGTCGAACAGAATGTATAAATCGAGAATCTCAATTATTTTCAATAGATGAAAATCGCCAGCCACAAATACGGAGTATTCGATTGAATTCAGTCCAATTATTGTACTCACTTTAGTACTGCAATTCGGTTCGCTCTCGAGATTATCTGAGAATTTATATCCCACTACAAAGTAACGCACGCTACCAAATGTCAACTTAAGTAAATAATAAATATACATATATATATATATATATATATATATATATATATATATATAGTGTCACGCTGATATCCTAAAGGGGAAGCAGAGGTGTATAATATACTCACATTTCATCAGCTATAGTTTCATGTCTCACGTGATAGGGGATGAAATGGCAATATCATTTTACGGGCATAATTACTGACTCAGTGGTATTACTGATATTTTCTTGTCAGCGAATCGCAATAATACTCTACCTGACCCGAGAATCGAACCAGAGTGTCATGCACAACAGTCACATTGACTACCGCTGCGCCACCAAGGCAGGTAGCAGTTAATTTACAGTTAAACGAATCAAATAATAGGTGAAAGAGCATATTTTATTTGAAAGCAGTTAACTTAGTGTAAAGATTATCCGACTGTGCTAATTAAGAACGACCGTTGGCTTGCTGCCATTGAACGTTATGCTAACAACGTTTCTTTCTATTTAAAGTTTGCTTTTTATTCTAAAACGGCAACTCCTTCATTAGAATTAATTCTTATGTTGCGAGGAACTTTACAAGTGTTCAAACAATGGATACAAAAGACATTAGGCTAGGAACAACTATTTTTGGATGACACACTTTTTGAGAAAGTGGTATGATACTAGCAAAAGGAAATCGATATATTTGAAACTATACTTACTCGTTTTTTACATGTAATTTAATTAAAGTTTTAGTCGATTATAATGCAGGTATGCAATGCCTCTGTGGCGTCGCGGTAGTGAATGCGACTGCTGTGCATGAGGTCTCGGGTTCTAATCCCGGGTCGGGCCAACAAAAAGTTATTGGGATATTCCCGTTAAGAAATCTCAATAGCAGCCCGGAGTTAGGAAGTTGACGGTGTGAGACACCCCCGTACCTCGGAGAGCACGTAAAGTCGTTGGTCCTGCGCCTGATCTCTCTCCGGTTGTATCGGTTTACCATCCCATCGGATCATGCGAGTTAGGAACAGGGTGCACTTGTGTTTGCGCACACACTTGTGCACTATAATATCTCATGCGCAGATGGCCAGTCTCTTTTAAGATTGGCCGCCGTGACCGAAATTCGGTCTGGAGGACATTATTATGATTATATAATATATTTAGCATTGAAGTCTTCTGGGTAGGTTGATAGATACGACTACCATAATCTCCATTTACGCTTCTGCTTGAAGAAGAGAAAAGCGTAGGTTCTGAAACGTGCATGTAATGAAACCATACATACATAGATTCACACCTATGTACCTATATCTTCGAAAGGATAGGCAGTAATACAACTACGTTGCGCTAGCTTTAGTTTTAGATCCCATGTCATAGGCAGCAAACCTACTGTTGTCTACCTAGCATACTTCTAACAATCGCGTTTCATCTAACAATTTCTTGGCCGGAAAACCGAATAACGTTTTTTGGCAATCGAACTCGGGTTGAACAACAGTCGCATTCATAACCACTGCGCCACCGAGGAAGTCGTATAATCTGTGTCTAAACTAATATTATAAAGAGAATAGATATGATTTTTTGTTTGTAAGGATTTACTTAAAAACTTATCAATCGATTTTAAAATTCTTTCACCACTAGAATGCTATAGGCTAGACATAGTTTATATTTTATTTTAAAAAGAAGTAGTATAACTTACTTTTTCTTTTTTTTGTACTTGGTTTAATTCTTTGTCGTATACCTCTCCGCGGGGCGACGGAGAAGTTATGTCGGGCTCACCGGGGAAAAGATACCCTGGTAATACCGACTAAACCTACCACGGTGTTCCTCGACATAACCATAGACGGCGAGGCCGCGCGAATCGCTTTCACATCCAATCGCGATCCCGCTGTGTGGAACGGCAGGCCACTACAGAAAAATACTTCCTCCACCGTCCCCCTGGGGGGGAAGGGGCGAAGACACGACACAGAGGCGCACGTGGGAACACGCACGCCGCCTCTCGGACCTGGTGCTGATCGGGTGGCGAGCAGGCCCACACAGCCCATTACCCCCAGGTCAAACCTCAGGGTAGCTGGAGGTCATCTCGCACCCTCCGGCACCCGGTTCTGCGGTTGGGGAGAGGGTTTAAGAAGTAGTATTACTTACTAACATAACCTAACCTAACCTACATACCAACGAAGCCGCGGGCAAGAACCAGTAATTAAATATATTATAAGTTTATGTTAAATCTACATCTTACATCAAGTAAGTCTATTATCTCTTAGTTTACACAATTAAAGCTTAACTGCAATGCAACCAAACACATTGCCAGATTATCTCCCATGGCACAACTTAGCAAATACGGGAGCCATCTAGTTTCACGCATCTCGAAGTGCTAATTGTGCAAGCTTTGGCCAACTAAACTTTTCGTAACTGTTGTGAATGTCATGAGAGCTTTAAAGTTTATAATTATATATAATAAGGGTCTGGAATTACTAAGGTATGTTACTAATATTATAAATTTAAAAGTTAGAAGAGATGATTGAGACATTACTCAATTTATTTATCATCAGTCCAGGTGGTGTTTTACAGGGTTTTACATCACTAATGAGTGGTACCGCTTATGGTAGTACTGCTTATCATAAGGTTATGATAAGCAGTGACCGCCACTCATAGACGGCTGTATTTTCATGAAATCCCAGAAGCACATAACTAAGTCGCTGCCAGTTGCAGTTTGCATAGCTGGTCAATTACCACACGGTTTGCTGTTTTATCAGAAAAGTACGAAGAAAAGTGTTTGCGACCGCTAAATTACGAATGAATTCCAAAATGTTTCAAAATTAAACATCCATATAGGTATGTTTAATTTTGAAATATTGAATAATAAATTTGAAATATTTTGTAGAATGTATTCGTCGCTAAAAACGTATTATCCCAGCATTGATGTTTGGATCTCTATCACTCAATTACTTATAAACTGTCAAACACATTTGGATGAAATAATATTATTGGTCCGACCTCATGCATTTCAGCAGTCACAATAACCGCCACCACATTTATATAACAAAATTAATAAATTACATAACCAGAAAATCAATTTAATATAACAAACATCTCATTTCAGAGTATTATCGAAGGTATCTTAACACGTTACTTTGAAAATACTTTTTAGAAAACGAAATTCCTTTCTCAAATTAAAAATAAGTTTCCTTCATTTCCAACAAAAGCGGGGACGTTAACGCTGCGCCTAACATTTCTATAAGATAAAGATCCTTTGTGAGAGACAAATTTGAACTAGGGAAATACCTGGTTTGAATTACCGGAGCAATTCGTTAGACTATAATTATTACTTGGTATAAAAGTTTTCAGACTATCGCGATTTGTACACATACTTAATATAATGCTAGATAACGGGTCTTATTCGCGATAAAGTGCTTAAAAGGTAATAAATACCTATTGTTTTCCCGACGTTTTGTCCGACTTGCATCGATCGTGGTCACGGGTTGACTGATGTGAGCTCAGCCGAAACCCGCACTTTACGAAGGCGCAAGTGCGGGTTTCGGCACCTACCCTCACTTGGTCACTATTATTTATATTCGTACTGTCGATATTTCGACACACATCACTAATGACTTCTACACACTGACGACCTAAGTCACTACGGTGACGTTTACATTTGCTGATGACTGGATTCCAAGATGTAGACAAACGGTATCTATCCTCCCGGTTGAAATTGCGATATTTCTTAATTTCAACCGCTTCTCGTACTATCCTGAAGGAATAGTGACGATCAGTGGATAAAACCTGTGGTTTATGTAACTCAATCCAGTGGTTTGGTCCAAACTCCAGCAAATGCTCGGCTACAGCAGACTTGTTTGTTAATCGGTTCTTGACAGCTGTGATAATTATGTTCCTTGACATTCTGTGGAGATGACAGAGAGAAAAGTAAGTAAGATTGAGCTAAAAATAAAAATGCTTATGTTATAATGAGAAAGCTCTCATAGCTAGTTGCGTTCACTGATCGGTAAACGATTAGCGAGGTTAAGCAATGTTGGGTGCGGTCGTTCTATAGATGGGTGACCGCTTAATGGTATTTCATCTGAGCGTCTCCGTGCTTCGGAGGGCACGTAAAAAAGTCGGTACCGGTTGTTATCAAATTGACAGCAGTCGTTAGGCCATGTCAGAGGCCTACTACGGGCGGCTTCAACAACTCTTGACAAAAGGTTGGCCACTAACCACACGAAAAAGAAAAAAAAGGAAGATTCCATTAAGATATTATTAAAGTAACGAAACTACAATGCCTTCATGCACATTTGTAAACAAATGAATTTACAAATTCCGTTTGGGCAGCTTTACAATTTAAAATGCTTAAATAGTGTCGTCATGTGTGTATTGCACTTGGTTATGGGTCTATAAGTAATAGGACCATGAAAAATGTCTGGTGATGAAACAACTTCTAGCGATCTTCCTCTTATTATTATATTCGACATCCGCAACTTATAATCCAATGTGTAAGGGATTTTTCTTAAATCAATAAATCTGAAAATTTTAATATAATTAGGTACTTACATTACAGCACACTGGCTCTATTAAACATGAATAATAATAATAGATTATTAAAAACATACAGTTGTAACAAATGAATACATTTCTTAAATTTAATTAATATATGTAGTTGTGAATACGACTGTTACACATGAAGTCTATTGTGTTCTATGTTACTACAGTTACTGATGATGTGATTTTCCGTTAAAAGATGGCAATTTTCCGTGCTAGTTGGTTTATTTCTACTATGATTGGCAGCGCGGGCTATTCGCAGAACAATTTAATTTATCATATGCACCTTAAATATCACTATGCGTTGCACCTTGTATATATTTATTTACTTCTGTTTGCCCGCGACTTCATACGCGTGATATTTCAAAATTCTAAGATGTTTTTATATCAATATTTATATACTTCCCAAAATGAATAATCTAAAAATAGCTGATGTCTCTCTCTCTGTCCCTCCAAGTTGTTGTTAATATCCTTACTTGCAAGGTACGACCTAAAGAAAACTGCATAATTATTTTCAATCAACATTTTTATTTAGTTTATCTTTGGTGCATGGTGTGAGTTATATGTTTGAAAAATATGTTATTCAAGAGGTTTATTTTGCAAAATTTGAACAAGTCATTGTTTTTATTCCAAAAAAGATAGATTAAAAAAAATTTAAAATTAAAACTGAATAACGTCGATAATACGTCATCGTACTAGACCAGTTAGTTTGTAGCACGCGTTAATAATATACATACTCTCTAACTCACTTCGTCTGGGTTAGGCGACAAAGCAACAATTTTTTATTGTACTGACACGTTAGAGATTTTAATATTCCGAATATGGTCATGATTACGGTATTGCCCAATTGCTTTTATACATAAATGTATCGTTGCAGTGCAAAAAAATTACTACGTAATCATGCATGATTACGTAGTAATTTTTTTTTAAATAGTTACTAGCTGTAATTCCTGTGTCGCGGAGGACACTAACATTCAAACAACGGACATAAAGAACATCCAGACTCGGAACAACAATTTGTGGATGACACAAAGTTTTGTTCCGTATGGGATTCGAACCCACAACACTCGGCATTGTAACAGTGGCCGAGCGACCACTTCAATCACTACAACCTCCGTGCAGTGTCGATGTTAATTGTATACTTTCTTCTATTGATCTAAACAGTTACATTTAGAGGTAAACAAACATCAAATTATTTAACTAGAACTCGATCTAATGCATATAATAATATCACTATTGCTGTTTGCTTGTGAACCGTGTCAATACTCATTATACCTCGATAGTCTTGTTAGTTGAGTGACATAAGTGTGGGAGTGCCAACATGCTGTTGGCATTAAATAAGATTTTTAAAGACTTTACAACATATTGAAATAGAACAACTTCTTACGGATTTTATCACGTTGTTAATTTTTCCCTGACTGGACGTTTCAGTTGCTTTTCAGCAGCCATGTTCACAGCAATGGCTGGCATGGCTGCTGAAAAGCAACCGAAACGTTGAAACCGAAAGTTGTTTAATTTCAATAGAATATTACTTTATGTTATATAAAGTCATAAATCTTTCTTTTTTTTAGATTTTAGAGGATGTAGTGTTGAATTTATTAAGATTTAGACTGTATTATGTTTTAGAAATTCATGATAAAAATTAAATATTATATTATTAAATTATAATTATATTCAGTTGTTTTAATTATTTACCATAAATCCAGGTATTTAAATAGAAATCAATTGTCACATGTATGACGGAGCATTACTTAAGTAGTATTTGTAAGTGTTAGGAGAAGGTTTGTATGAACGAAAATCTGCGGGTAATGTCGTAAATTTAAATGGTATTTTAATATGAATTAAAATTGATTGACGTTTTAATATTGATAATATTGTCTTCTGTTTACGCAAATGTTGTCAAACCCAAGAAGAAGCAAACCACAGTTAGACTCCATACTTTGAGCTCATTCTGCGTAAATAGAAACACCAATGATTAAATTATGTTCGGGTATTTTGAAATAACTACACTGGAACATTGAGACATCTACCACCTTATTCTGCCAGTGACCATGGCTGCTGAAAAGCAACCGAAACGTCGAGGAAAGTGTAAAATTAAATATATAGCTTTAATAGTTTTAATTAGCTAATAAATTAGTAAAGTTTTATAGTAGTATAATAGTTCCGAGATAAAAAAAACGAATACCTACATAATAATATCAGCTTTGCCATGTACATTATTTTATTTTTAAGACATCTTCCGCACTACGAGTAATTCCTGTGTCGCGAAAGACTTTACAAACATTCAAACAACGGACCCAAAGAACACGTAGACTCGGCACAACCATTTGTGAATCACTCACATTTTTTAAGTGGGATTCGTACCCACTACACTTCCTACGGAGGCGACCAATTCAACAAGTATACCATCCGTGGAGTGCATTTGAGTACGGAGTTGAAATATACACAATTTTAGCACATTCGATTATAATTATTAATACTTCGTAGAATAATCTAGTGTGCAAAATTTTCCTATAATTCAAACTTCTATATTTCACCGCTTCCATATTTATTATACACGAATCACACCTGCATATACTATATACATATGATTGGTAAATACAGTTTATTATGCCTCCAATGCGACGGCTATATTTAGGTCTCAGGCCTTACAAACACAATAGACTCCAAATCACGCATAAACTTATGTACCTACGTACCTATCCCTTATCAAACTTATCCTACGTGACTAGGTACGTAGGATAAGTTTGATAAGTTTGATCTTTGTCGGCTCGGAAAATATCAATTACAGAAAATAATAAAACCCAAAATGAAATGATTTAACAAAAACATATGCGAGCAAAATATTAGCACATTCATCATACCATTAAATAAATCACAAACAGACATTTTGACTTAATGAATGATAGCCATTTAATAAATTTATTTTCGCATTCAGTGAAAATCATTACTCGCAAATTTTCATGTAGTATGTATGCAAGAATACGTTCGATCAAATAAAACATGGCCGAAAATGCAATTAATTTCTGGCCACACATTGTCTGTGAAACATAAATGCATTCAGTATCCTAACGAATATTATAAATGCACATGTAAGGTTGTTCGTTTGTTACGCTTGCACGCTATAACTTAACCGATTGTCATGAAATTTCAGAACAGAAAAGAACGATGAGAAGAACGATTATTATTTACATCTAGATAAAAGGACTGCGGCCGCGTACAAAATTTAGTATTTAATATATTATTTTGTAATTAACAATTAAATTATAAAATTTTAACCGTGGGAGAGCCACGCTTCGGCACGAATGGGTCGGCTCGACCGGAGTGATACCACGGCCTCATAGAAAACCGGCGTGAAAGAGCGCTTGCGTTGTGTTTCGTCGAGTGAGTGAGGGTACCGGAGGCCCAAACGTCTCTTCCTCCTGGGGGGAGGGGACAAATTTAAAAGACTGGCAACGAGCTTGTGACTCCTTTGGTGTTGCGGGTGTCCATGGGCGGCGGTAATCGCTTACCATCAGGCCATCTGTCTGCTCGTTAGCCAAATAAATAATTTAAAAAAAATACATGTAATGTATTAGGTGAAGGGTAAATAAAACGTTGCCCATGTCTAGTGAAGGCAAACAAAACTAAGAGGAGTTACAAAGAGCATATAATTATGTCTCAAAATTATCATCGATTGGCAATTCATCACCATCTTTCTCAACTTGAGCTTATCCAATGCTAAGCAAAAACAAACATAGAATATAATAAATGCGAATATGAGTTTGTTTGTAACGCTTTCAGGGCTCAACTATTCGACCGATCGTCATAAAATTTCACATTTTTATACTAATGTACTATCTATGCGTTTGTCATGCAAGAACGTAGGTACACACTTAAACTTGACTAACAAACAATTAAAAATATTTATTTAGAGTTGAAACATTTTTAAATATATGTGTAGACTGCTTAAAAGACAAACAAATTATTAGTATAAAATAATGTACAATTATTGTTATTTTTGGAGTCGGTATCAGTCAATAAAATACGACAATATACCTATGTTACTTCTAGATAAAGTAGCTATCTAATGATGAAAGAATGATCGAAATCGGTTCAGTACTTTCAGAGTTATCGATTGATATTTGATATAGACATCGTAATTTTAAAAATAATATTTCTACACATATGATAGTTTTTCAGTAGGTCAAAATTACTTTACCTCATGGAATTTAAAGGGAATAACAACACAACACAACATTAAACAAACAAGCATGACAGGAATCTTTTTTACCTTCGGTCATTAGTCTCTGTGTTTGATCCGCCTTCGTACTAAACCTCCTTTGCTTTCCTTAAGCAAGTTGCGTTTCCGTGAGTCATTCTTAAGGCTCTACCTCGAGTTTTTTACATGGTGTCCAAAGTTTAAGCTGTATACACAATTTAAGTTATGAGTATCATGGCATGCTCGATTTGATTCAATATTTTAAGATCGATATTCCATTGATAAATATTATTGAATAGGTTTTCATGCCTTTTACTCGAATCGGTAATCGATTTTTCGAGAAGAAACAAAGCACGACGTGTCTGTGTTAGATTTTTACATTTTAACTAAAGTATTACTTTGGGTAACTATTGTTATTCTTAATAGAAATAGAAGGAAGAATAAAATAGTTATACACCTTGTTCAATGTTTAACACCGACTTAATATAATACAAGGTAACGGGTCTTACTCGCGATGAAGTATTAAAAAGGTAATAAATACCTATTCTTCTTCTTCTTTTCGTGTGGTTAGTGGCCAACCTGTTGTCAAGAGTTGTTCAAGCTGCCCGTAGGCCTCTGATATGGCTTAACGACTGCTGTAAATTTGGCAACAGCCGGGACCGACTTTTACGTGCCCTCCAAAGCACTCCAAAGCACACACTAAGCGGTCACCCATCTATAGACTGACCGCACTCAACGTTACTTAACCTCGCTAATCATTTACCGATCAGTGAGTGCAACTGGCTATAAGAAGAATACCTATTGATTGTCCGACGTTTCAACCGACTTGCATCGATGGTTGGTCAACTCGTGACCACGATGCAAATTAGTCATGTCACCGTCTGCAAAATTTTCTTTTAAAGTTTTCTTATCTCTTTTGGGAATCACCAGTCAGCATACGTATAATTAACGTAAGTACTTTTTCAATTTATCGTTAAATAAATTATACCAACAACATATTACACTTTTATATGAAGCAGTAACTTTCGTGTGTGCTAGATACTTTACCAATTGTAATTTATAAATAACGACTATAATAAATAAAGTGAAGTTGGTGAAAATAAATGCTTTTGTTAGGACATACTGCTCGCACAAGTAACGAATGGATATAAATGTTTTTACACAGAGTTATTTCATGAAACAGATAACTAGTAAAACTGGTTTCAATTGCAGTTTTTTTATAGAGATAATGAATAACAGAATTGGTCATCACGACATCTATACCAAACAAACATTTTTCTTATTTGTATTAAGATACAGTTGCCACGCTAGGAATTATATCTTGGTTGCGGAAGACTTTATAAACATTTTTTTTTTATCTTATAAATTGGCAAACGAGCAGACGGATCGCCTGATGGTAAGCGATTACCAACGCCCATGGACACCCGCAACCCCAAAGGAGTTACAAGTGCGTTGCTAGCCCTTTAAAAAGGAATGAAGGAGGGAAAGGACAAGGGAAAGGATAGGAAAAGGATCGGGGTAACTGGGCCTCCGGCTCTCTCACTCACCAATACGAAACGCAACAGTACGGGTACCGTTACTTCACGCCGGTATTCTGTGAGAGGGTAGTACTACCCCAGTCAATCCAGCCCATTCATGCTGAAACCAGCGAGGCTTATTATAGAACACCCAGACTCAAAACAAATAATATTATGTTGATCACACAGATTTTTGTCCCGTGTGGGGATTGAACCCACTATACTCCATGCAGTTACAGTTGCATTATTTTCTGACAAGTTTGCAATGCATAAATAATGCGCATAATGTTGCAAGCGTTCACCGGTTGCAGAGTGGCTTACCATCACTTCACATATATCACATAATAGCATAAAAATAAACATTCCGTTTATAAAAATATTATAGATTAGCAATCCATCCAATCAATTCAAAAGAAATAGTATTATTTTTTTGGATGAAAGCTATGTCCTATGACTATGTCCTTTTTCGTACCCCTGAAAACGTGTATGCAAAATTTCCAGATGATCGGTCGAGTAGTTTAGGCGTGAAAGCATAACAAACAAACTGACATTCGCATTAACAATCAGTTAGAATACTAAAAAATAAAATTATTATATGTTTACAGTTACCCATTCTTCGAAACAATGTGTCTCAGAGTCGTAGATAAGCGTAGTTATAAGTTCTCAAAATTACAGTTGAAAATATAAAAGGTAGCTTGTTAATTAAAAACTTGTTATTTTACAATTACGCCTTGTAAATATTGTAAATAAAATTCCATTAACGCACGATTGTATCAAAACCTTATACACTAAAATGAGATATGGTAATGATGTTTGTAAAAGGGATTGTGAAAATCTAGAATTAGGTACGCTATGAAAAATACGTTGAAAATTTGGCAATGTTTATCTTTTTACATGAAAATGTTGTTATTTAATATGAGATTAATTGTAAAAGATAATTCATTTATATTTAAACAACATTTTAAATACCTTCTTGACTTGACTTGCCTGGTTTATGACTTCAAAGATGGCGTACTATTTTTAATTGTCAACCCGCCACTGCCACTAAGCCGGCTGTTGTCGGTTTGAATCCCATACGGGACGAAAATGATTGTTCCGAATCTGGGTGAACTTTGTTTTGGTTGTTTACATGTTTGTAAGGGCACTAGCTATGTAGGAGTTTACCCTAATGCGGAAGATATATTTAAAAACCAATATATCAGTTCAAGTTCGTTTGCAGCTGATCGTGATGTCACAGGCTCGATACCTAGATCAGGCATTATTATTGGGTTTATTCTGTATTATTATGGCTCTAGTTATGTTTAGTATTAAAAAGCAGATTCTAGAACATGGGATTTAAAATACAGCAGGTACAATGTGTGTGCATATATTTCTGTTGCGCATAAACGCAGTTGCGTATAAACTGCGTCCAAGTGAGTCCTACTCAAACGTGAACAAGGATAGAAAGTATTCTATGTGTTTATCTACGATGTGTTCTATCTGTGAACTAAGCTATATCCAAACATGATCGACGCCTTCCATGTGATTAAGCAAAATATTATATATCCAAGCATCTGCACAAGCTCGATATCACATTTATAACACTTTTTGAAGTGAAAACTTCTTTAGGCGCGTTGAGCACTTTTTGGGTGAACAAAAATCATGGAACTCGCGTCATCGTCACCGAACGCTTTCCATGAGCTATATGTATACTGTGTATATATATGTACTTTTGGGTGAACAAAAAGCGTGAAACTCGCGTCATCGTCACCGCATGCTAGTTAGTTTGTTTTTACTTCTATCGGCAGTCCCCAAAGACTGCCCCGCATGTTTTTTTTTAATATACCCGCTCTATGTATAATTCCTATGTCGCCGCGGGGGACTTTACAAAAATTCAAACAACGGGCACAAAGAACACCCAGACTCGAAACAACCATTTGTGGATCACACAAACTTTTTGTCCCCTGTGGGATTCGAACCCCCAACACTCGGTGCAGTGGCAGCAGCGAGGTGACCACTTATACCCCTTGTGGTTTTTCTTGTGGCCTTCCGTGCAGTCACTCCTTCTTAAAAAAGACTACCCATCCTCTGTGTTGTGGCGTTTATGAATATACAGTAGGGTAGATGCCTATGTACATTGTATATTATTTTACACACACGAGCAGAAAGCAATAAAAATAAATCCTTTTGTGTAATATTTTTAATTTCGATATAAGAAAAAGTATTAGGGATATCTTGCTATATCTCCCTTGAACAGCAGCGTTTAAATAGCGGTTCCGTCAAAGTTAGTATTGTGCATCAATTTCGATTATATGATGTTAACGTTAAAGAAAATTTCAATTTCATTTCGTTATATTAAAGTTGGATATATTAACTATTTGACTTCAATAAGAAAACCCTATTATCGGACAAAAAGTGAACCCAGACTCAAACAGCAATTGTCCCCTGTAAGAGTATAAGATTCAAACCCACAACCACGCAGCAGCGACGAGGTGATAGCTAGATTTACGTCATCCGTGCAGGTAAAGTAAAAAGAAACTCTATCACAAAAGCTTTAATATCGAAGCAAAACTAGTTTCAGGAGCGCATTAAAAGTCATGAGGCGAGCAGCCGTGTTAGTTTGAATGGTAGGGTCAATGTCGGAAACGAATTAGATGAAAGAAAAGGGAGGGACAATAAAATTATATGTGACGTATGGAGCAGCCGAACAGCGTTTAATACCTGAGTGTCGAGTGATTTATGGTATTGGGGGAAAAACGTTTTAGCAAGAGGAACTTAAAATAGTCGTAGTTGACTATAGACTTTTGTTATAGCAAGATAAACCTAAAATAATTACTTTTAAACTTTCGCGTTGCATGATATATCTTTAGATATATAATTCTTCTGTACGTGTGTTGACAGTGAACTCCTCCTAAACGGCTGGACCGATTTGAATGATTTTTTTTGTATGTATTCAAGTGGATTCGAGGATGGTTTAGCTTTGTTTTGTTTTTTTTCGCCTGTACAGGTCAACGTCTGTCGGGACAGTTAGTATGTTTATAATATGTGATGGGTATTAACGCGATAATGCATAATGTTTACCTTTTTTATGCTTGACGTTTCGACCAGCTTACACCGGCCGTGGTCACAAGCTGACTGGTGCTGCGATGTCAAGTCTCCGTTCGTGAGGCAGAAGAATCTTGATTTACCCTCACTTTTGGCATATTTTTGTTTGTCAATGTTCCGTCACATACTACACTCACGGTATCCCTATTACGTATGCTAGCCGACGTGTCCGTATTCCGTGAATTACCTGACTGTGCAAAACAGCGAAGTTGCGTATTATTAATCACGGGATTCCACGTCGCGGATAATTTGAAACCATCTTCCTTATTGAAATTTACACTACTTTTGGATAAAAGTGTCGATCGGTAGAGAGGACTTCCGGACGATGAAATTCTATCCAATGATTAGTACCCGATTCCAATATATGTTCTGCAATTTCTAATTTGCTAGTCTGCCGGTTCTTCACAGCGGCGATGTGTTCTTTGACCCTCTCAGCAATAGTACGCAGCATTTTCATACTAACCACTATTGACTTGACTAAACTGCACGGATGACGCAATGGTGTAAGTGGTTGCCTCGCCATTGCCACTGAGCCGAGTGTTGTGGATTCGAATCCCACACGCAACTAAAATTTGTGAGATCCATAAATGGTGGTTCCGAGTCTGGATATTCATTGCGTCCGTTGTTTAAATATTTGTAGTCTCCCGCGATACATAAATTATCCCTAGTGCGGGAGTTGTCATTAATACAATAATAAAGTTTAAAAAAGTATAACCCGACTACGTAAAAAAAGGAGCCTAAAAGGGCCGAATTTAAAACTTATATAGCCTATATCACCTGGGTCATTATTACAAATCTATTGACACCTCATTCATTAAAATCGGTTCAGTAGTTTGGAAGCTACGGTGGAACATACAAACATGCATACTCAGACTGCCAAAATCATTACCTTCCTTCTGGCTTCGCCGTAGTCAGGTACAAAAGAAAAATTATGAAAATAAAGTTTATTGTTGCCATCACAGTTACATACTCAAATCTAATTATAAAAATTAACATTATTGTTAATGGGGCTCGATAGCCATTAGATGATCTGTTTGACAGTTTACTTGCTGTCAATGTCAAAAACTTAAACCCATTGATGTAATTTTACGTTACTGAAATGACACGACTTAGTTTTGTTAATACCTGCCTACTTTGTGTAGATTTCGTGGTACCATTTTTTTGCCGTAAAATTACTTCATTATTTTATTTCTTGGGTTTACTGGGAAAACATATTTATGTATAATCTGATGATGATGATGATGATGATGATGATGATGATGATGATGATGATGATGATACCTCCCGACCGATTTCGATCTCAGCGAGTGCTACGAAGCAACATAATATAACATAAAATAAATAATAATAATTTGATTCAGAGTGACTAAAATCATTACTTACGGGTATTTATGTGCTTTAAATTTTGCTATCGTAAGACTACATAGTCGGAAATGTTTAGTTCTCTTACGAATAACCGACAGAAGACTTAGTTTCAAACGTGAGTAAAAGTACTGAAAGTTCACATATCCAAATTTGCTCTTTCATCCCATCTTTAATTCCTTTTTGCCAGGGTCGGTAAAGCGCTAGTGATATCCCTTGTATTATAAGCGAGCTTAGCTTGCGGTTACCTTTTACCATCAGGTCGTCGTATGTTTGTACGAGCGTGCGGTGTCGTATGCTCGTTGGCAACTTAAGTACATATATACATCTATTGAATTTGAACTAGAGAAGCCAAACAAAAAGAACACTTGTGTAATAATTTTGCTGTTTGTCTGTATGACACGGCTGATTTTCAAAGTTTATTTTACTTAATTATTAGTAACATAATTATAATAAATGGTAAATTCGATTTTACTAAAGGGTTAGTCTTGCGATCGTAAATATGTGGTAGTTAGAAGAGAAAAGAAGAGAAGAAAAGGAAATATTTTTTTTGGCACACGCAAAACACGAAGAAAAAAAAAACAAAATGTATACAAAATAAAAATAAAAACGGAACAATAATAAAACTAGGAAATAAAACAAATACCAACACAATAATTTCAATTTCTGCTCACTGGCAACACCACACCTTCCGCGTAAGTAATTTACATATATTTACATTTTGCAAATACGTGGACAATTCTTATTTATGAAGATATGTTTATTAGTTTTGCAGGCGTCTAACAATATGTAAAAAAACATTAATGTTCATCGCAGGTATCTTCTCATAGGCTCAACCTTTCACATGCAGCTAGCAACTAACATAAATATAAATTCAGTAATTTATATTCATATTCATATTATTTATTTGCAATCCACAATGTATTATTAGTTATATTATAATGTTATATTTAGTTTGTGGTCCAAATGAATAAATGATTTTTGACCTCCACTTCGACGCTGACGCGACTGTAGCAATGGTATGTTTCATCTATCAGATGAGATATTTAGTCATCAGTTACAGTAGTTAACGGCTTACGTAATTCTCGCACTAATAATAATTCCTGTACCACGTAACATCTACATATGCATATATATATTACTTTGACTTCGAACTACTAATTGATTACACTAAGTTTTGGCTTGTATAGCGGTCGAACTTACGATACTTGCCGTGACATACTATGGTGGTCTTTTATATCATTGCGCTATCCATGTATTGTATTGATTCCCACTGTTTATCGACTGCCGGATACGACCGACTTCACGCGACTGACATCTGAACAGCAAGAAAGCCAGCCGCTTATAAATGGACTATATAAAGCTTGCATAAACTCAATATGCAAGCTGTAGGGCAAAAGTAAAAACATTGTTTGAATTATTACATTATAATAAAAACAAAAACATAATATAGTGTTCTGTTTACGCGAGTGTATCTCATTAAAATTATATAAACGTCGCGATAAAATCCGTATGTAGTAGTTTAATTTCAATGAAATACAAAAACAAATAAACATACATATTTTAAAACAAAGTCCCACTGTCTGTCTGTTCATAAACTCAAAAACTACTGAACGGATTTTCATGCGGTTTTCACCAATAGACAGATTTATTCATGAGGAAGGTTTAAGTGTATAATTTGTTTAGGATTTGTACTACCCGTGCAAAGCCGGGGCGGGTCGCTAGTAGTATAATTATGTAATAAATAATACAAATATATAATAAAAAATAAATAATCTCAGGGTTCTTTATAAGAGATATAGAAAAATATTTAATTTTTTAATATTTGGCTGTGTATCTCTGTATGTTTGTACGAATTTGAATGCGTTTTTGAGAGTTGTATTGCTGAAGTTGTAACATAAATCTGGTGCATGTTTAATCTTGATACGCCGCCTAAATTTTGAGTATTATGAAAGGAATTTAAAGATGGTTACCTACTACCCAATTCCAAGCGAACATCGTAGTCGCAGGCAAAAGCTAGATCGAAAATAATAAACGAAGAAAATATTTTCAATGCAAACCTTGGTAATGTTTCCTGGAATTTTCCACAAATAAGGAATGCTCCGTTTCATACAAAACCAATGACCTGAAAATGGCCGCGGCTAGCGAATTTTCAACTGCCCATAGAGATTAAGTTTTGATTCAATGCGCATCGCAAAAAAATGTTTTCATTTGTATAAATGGTGCACTTTTATTATTTTAACGTCAATGGGTCGGATAGTTTTTGTATGCAATTATAGCTACGAATCGGCATTTATAATATATTTGCTAAGCTTTTTCCAATACGATTCATATACGTCCCTAATCCTTTATAATATGTTAAATATAGCATGTACGTAGTAATTTTATTAGAAAAAGATAAGTAGGACAAAGCGGGCTTTCAACTTTAAGCCGGTGATTTAATATTTGTACTGGTTTAAAGTAACTGCGCGGTATAGAATCACTTTTTGCGATATTTAGAGAGTTGCATACTGTTGTACTGCTAACAACGGGCCTTTGATATTTGCATCTAAAGCTGCCTATATGGTGCCTGGAGGAAAGGTAGCAAATAACACTCCTGAAGAAAACTTCTCTTATCTTGATAGTGAAGGGAAGTTTTGTAAATGACAACTTAAATGGCCACCATTCCAACGGCTACATTGGCAAATATGATTCAAATGTAGATAGTTTTAAAACTATGAATTTCATACATCTTTAGTAATCAATATTTTTCACCACGCAGGTGTATGAGGCTTGACCACAATTGTTTGTGTGATGTATAGAATTTATCTGCTTAAAACAGTAAATATACTGGGTTCCATTCCATAGGCAGGGGTCACCACTCTCGTCTGCCACTTTTGACTTAGAGCAATAAGAATTTCGAAGTCCAAAAGCAACAGCTACTGCACAGTTAATTTAGAAACATTTATATAACTTGTGCCCTGTCAGCCTACGAATTTGTTAGGAAACTCCAAATTTAGACACATTGAAACAGTTATGCGGAACTCAACTAAAACTCGTTAAAGTTGTCAACGAAGAGCGGCTGTTTAAAAAAGAAAGGAGATTTCTACGACATAAACAGGCGTGTATTCATTACGTTTCGAAATTGTAGCAAAGGAAAAATATAAGGGAGGGTAGGAAACTTTCATTTTCTTGAAACTCGGTTATGCGTGGCGGGGCGAAATCCACTTTTTTCAAAAGTTAATGCAGTAAAAGTTGGATGTTTTCGAGTGCTATCATCTAAAATGACATAGTTTCTGAGAGAAATTCTTAACTTGTTTTTGTTTTGTAAGTGACAAGTTTGATTGTCGTGTAGGCACGACTCTTTTCATAGACTACAACAACGATATTTTTGCCTTAATCGTCAACATTATCGTCAATTCTGCTATTGGACCAGACAAATAGACCAGCGCCACTGGTAAATGTTTCACATCTACGCACGAAAAGCTATACGTTCACTTTTATAATGCGAACCACAAATAATTGAAACTCATTACCCTAGTCTGTTTTTTCCGATGAGTACAATCTGGGTGTACTCAAGTTGTAAGTGAATAGATCTTTTAGGCACCGCCATAATATCGTCGCTTAAGATCAGGTGAGTCGTCGTATCGTAATCAATCGCAAGCCTATCCCTAATTTAAAAAGAAAATCTAACCTTTTGCTTTATTGGGTCTGTAACATAAGTTTACACTTAAACGTACTACAAAAGTCGTTTCGGGTGTAATGTTATTGGGATTACTAATAAGTAAATTTTCAGTCAAGACGGTGTCTAAAAATGTGTCCAGAAGCTGGCTTGACACGTGGTTCCTAAAAACCTAACTATCAGAAGTACAAATCTATGCTACTGAATAAATAAATAAGTTATTCTAAATGTGAGATTGTTAGATGAACGAAACATAAAGTAGAGAGTGAATAAAATAAAATAATATTACAAATAGGAATGTGAGTTCATTTGGTTGTCTGTTAAATATAAATGTGTGGATTTTTTTAACGCTTCCCTTCTTTAGCTGCTTGACCGATCATCATGCAATTTTGCAAACATGTTGTCAGGTCTCAGAAAAGAATATAGGGTACTTTCATCCAGAAAAAGCTATACATGAAAGAACAGTGGCACTTGCATCTTATAAAGACTTGCGTGGTTTTGGTTTATAACTTATTTTTCCAAGGTAGTTCGACAAATAAATATATGGTGGCAATATGGCCGGCATTTAATTCTTACGTTAATATCAATAATTAATAATGTATGAGAGTCCTCAAAACAATACAGAACCAATATATCAATACGTATTTAAATATTGTTCGACCAAACGTTTTCTGTTTACTTACCATTCTCACGTCAGTAGTCGAACTGAATACTTCGAATGGATATTTCATGATGGCATTAAAGCTATATGCTTTGTTTGCACGCTCATATAAATACGAATGAATATTATATATGGATTTTGTTGGCAAGCTTCCTGATTATTTATTCGTTGTAATTACAATGACGAAGATGAAATTGGTTTCTGATTGAAATATGTAGATTACAATGCGACGTCGATTTAATATGACTACTTTTCATCATCATACTAAAGATACTTTGTAGCAAGCCATGTTACCTACTACGAAGTATCTTTGTTGCTCATCCTGTGTCGCTAGGGGGTATTACAAACATTCAAACAACGGACACAGAGAACACCCAGACTCTTAACAGCCATTTGTGTATAACACAATTTTTAGTCCAGAGTGGAATTCGACAGTCCTAGGTGTCAACTACATGTAGTACTGTGGGTTCAAATTCTACTCCTTGGCAAGGCGACCACTTAATCCATACGCACACATACACACATATACCACACACGCGCACATACACACACATATATACCACACACGCGCACGCACACACACACGCACACACACATACAACACACACACACTCACACATATACCACACCCGCAAACACACACACACACACACACACACACACACACACACACACACACACAACGGAATAGGTAGAATTATATGAACCACATATCGTCAGCTTTTAAGATCCATGTTATGGGAATCATCCATGCCACAGTGGTAATGAATACGATTACTCAGCCCTGACGTCTCAGGTTTGATATTATCAAGTCGAAAGTATTATGGCGTTATTAGGCAAGGAACTTTCAGTGGCCGGCTGTAGTCGGTTGACGGCAATAGGTTCGCTTCCTATTATTTTAAACCACAACTGGTGACATTTGAGTGCAGTACTGCAGCTGCTGCTTACCGACTTGTGAATTCTTTGACAGAAAACCCGATACCACCTTTCCCCACCTGGGAATAAAAACCGAGACCTCATGCGTAGCAGCCTCACTACCGCTATACAACCGAAGGTACCACTAATAATATACGAGTAATAACATTGTTATTACAGCACAACAAAGCATGTCAAAGGAACGACCTACATGATACATAGCTCATAATTATCTAAGTAATTAACTGAAATTACGTTGACTAATCTCTACGTTCATTATATTATATTGATAGAGCGTTATGATATACTCATATGTTCTATATGCTAATGATAGTCAGAATTATGATTGATCATAGTGTTAAGATGAGTGATAAAAATGAAAGAGAAAGTGTTTTTTTTTTAATTAAACTACTATATACGGATTTTATCGCGTTGTTTATTTAACACTCTATTACATAATTTAGAAACTGTTACACTACTATACTGTACTATTAAACTTTGCTAATTTTAAGCTAATTAAATTATTAAAACTATCAAATCTATTTGTTTTTAAGTTTACACTTTCCCCGACGTTTCGACTAAGATGACGGGGAGACTAAGATGGTAGTTGTCTCAATGTTCCAGTGTAGTTATTTCAAAGTACCCGAACATAATTTAGTTATTGGTGTTTCTATTTACGCAGAATGAGCTCAAAGTATCATGAAGTCTAGCTGTGGTTTGTTTCTTCTTGGGCTTGACTATTTGAAGTACTGGATCCCAAGCTGGTGGTACATTCCAACCATCTTCTCTATTGAAATTTGGATGTTTTTTGATCTCAATAGCCTCGCGAAGCATCCTTGGTAGGAATCGGTGTTCTTTAACGAGAATCTGTGATTTGTCAAATCTCAGGTAGTGGTTGGTCCCCTGTTGTACATGTTCACACACAGCAGCTGACGTTAAACACAAACGCTCGTTGAAGTCTGCTGTTTT
The DNA here is from genome assembly GCA_963675205.1 of Catocala nupta. Classification (NCBI taxonomy): domain Eukaryota; kingdom Metazoa; phylum Arthropoda; class Insecta; order Lepidoptera; family Erebidae; genus Catocala; species Catocala nupta. The sequence goes on from OY776096.1 coordinate 3,552,512, forward strand.
GAGACAACTACCATCTTAGTCTCCCCGTGACCATGGCTGCTGAAAAGCAACCGAAACGTCGGGGAAAGTGTAAACTTAAAAACAAATAGATTTGATAGTTTTAATAATTTAATTAGCTTAAAATTAGTAAAGTTTAATAGTACAGTATAGTAGTGTAACAGTTTCTAAATTATGTAATAGAGTGTTAAATAAACAACGCGATAAAATCCGTATATAGTAGTTTAATTTCAATGAATAACATTCGCGTAAACAGAAGACAATATTATAGAAAGTGTTTTTCTTTTTTCTTTCTTGATTTGGTGGCTAACGAGCAGACGGATTGCCTGATGGTAAGCGATTACCGCCACCCATGGACACCCGCTACACAAGAGGAGATACAAGTGCGATGCCGGCCTTTTAAAAATGAGTACGCTCTTTTCTTGAAGTGTTGAAGGTCGTTTTGGTCCGGGAATACCACAGGCGATAGCTCATTTCACTGTTTTGTTGTGCGTGGCAGAAAATTCCTGGAGAAATGCACAGTTGTGGACTGGCAACCATCTTAATGATGGGAATGAAAATGTTGTCACGTAGGAAGATGGTGAAAAGAGGTGGCAGGGATCATTCCGAACAATGCCTCGGAGCACTCCCCATAATAAAAGCGATAGAAGATGCATAAAGAGGCCACGTCTCTACGCAGCGCCAAGGGGTCTAGCTGATTTGAAACATCCTGGCAGTCGACGATTCGAGTCGCTCTCCGTTAAAATGTATGGCAAATGTATGGTAGCCGAGGGTGGACACTTGACTGCCTTACAGCGGTTTTGAGTTTCATCGCAACGCACGCAACTCTAAGTTTTTGTTGCTATCTGTGAATTAAATAGTTTGCAATGAGGTGCTTACGATGGCGGACCGAATGCTTGGTTATTTATTAAGCCTGCAATACATGTTGGCCAAGCGCAGGCCAACGCGAGTGAAGGCAAACTGATACAAGGCAAGTACTATCGTCTAGACGTTCGGCAAGTTTGAAGAAAACCAATGCCATCGACCAGACGAGCTTTATGGAGCTGTCCACACGCTGGGCGCTGTCGGTCTTTATAGAGCATTGAATCAATATAGACTTAGTAAAAATTATTGCAGCTGCTGGTATTTAGTTAATTATGGCACTCCAATAACTTATGCATGATTGATGAGCGCATATAATTATTATATCAGTGTAGACCGTAGTAGATTTGTAAAAAAAATACATTTTGTACGTGTGACGGCGATGTTCGCCAAGCGCGTAATGGCAGACGGAACAACATGAGAACGCTGTTCGAGCGCAGACCAACGCCTTTGATTAGTGTAGAAAAACCGCACCACTCCGAAGTGAGACGAGTGGTCGCAAGCAACTGCGAGTTGTTACGAGCTAGGCAAATTAATATATACACTTTGGCGCTTACCTTCACTCGGCCAACTAGGCGAGTGATATCAATCATTGGCCAGGTAAAGCAAATACACCGTCTAGACGTTGGTATTGGCTGTCACTCGGCAACGTTGGGCCAACATGTACTGCTGGCTTTACATTATCAATTGTACAAAACATCGCACTCCTCCTCCACTCCAGTTAAAATTTCACACAGGACACACAGAACAATCATTTCTGGATCACACTATTAACGATTGTTCTGTATGTCTAGTCTACGTATGTACATAAAAATTCTATGTTTCCGCTGAATCATGGACCTTAGCGATTTCTCAGTAACAATACGGAGTTCAACAAAGTGACAAAAGACACTTAATTTAAGTAGGACTGAAATTTAAAAAAGGAAATTACTGCTGCACTAGAAATAAGTCTTGTATCGCAGGAAACTTCACAAACGACGGACTTAAAGAACACAGAATCGGAACCACCATTTTTGGATGTACTTTTATGTACTTAACACTCGGTTTAGTAGCGAAGCGAGAACATGAATCATTACGCTATCCATATAGTGAGGTGTAGAACATAATTATCTGCCAATCCGTTTATGGATATACTTGAGTAAGTTTATAATTGTGTATTTGTTATAAGGAATAGTGTCAAATACAGATCCTTCAAAGCCAGAAGGTTTATTGCATTATGCTTACATAGCTGAGTAATTTATGCGAATTACCCGGCTAATGTGCCTCGAGGTGCTTCCTGATTTATGTCTTTTGTTCACTCCAGCGTACATTCTCGTAGATACTGATATTAATGTTAAAATTCATTATATGATCGTGTAGTATGTGTCTGTAGTGTGCTTTAATGTATTTAATGAATTTATATAGGAAGTTAGTGAATATATCGTTGTTGTGCTTATGAACTTTGTTTTGTATGATACTGTGGATGAAAATAAGGTATCCTTATACTAATAAAGTTACGTTGTGAGTTATGAATTGGTTTGCTGATACGCCATGTCGTGTATAGAAAATATAAAAAAACTAATGCAGTACGCATTCGGTTGTCATGTTTATATACATACTAGATTTTGCCCGGTCTTTGCTCGCGTAAATATAGGTAAGGTTAATAACGGTTCGGGGGGGCCTGCTATGGATGAATCTTTTCAGACTCCCAACTGCCAATTGGGTGAGAGAGGGAACACCCCAGGTTTTTAGTGGGTATACCAGCACTCGGCTGGTGAGTCTCACACGCCCCGCCGGTGCCGTCCCCTAGCCGGTGGGTAGTGCATCAAGCATTTTTCCTGGGTATCAAAAACAAAATGTTAATAACGGTTTGACCTAGGGATGGTGGGCTTTGTGGGCCTGCCCGCCATCCGTTCAGCACCAGGTCCGAGAGGCAGCGTGCGTGTTCCCACGCGAGCCTCTATGTCGAGTCCGTCTCCCCTCTAGGGGGGAGACAGTAGGGAATATTATAGAGTGATTCCTTTGGGTAGGTCTCTTTGCGTAGTGAACTGTTGTTTCATACTGCGGGCCGAAACCTCGGCGGGGTCGCGACCGCATGCGAAATTGATTTGCGCGGCCCCGTCGATAGCGGTTTTGTCGAGGAACACCGTGGTAGGTTTAGTCCGTATTCCGAGAGGTATATTTTCATCTTTTTAACATCTTTCTTTTACCCCGGCGAGGCCGACATAATCCCTCCGCCCGCCCCCACGGAGGGGTATATGCGTAAATGCATTAACGCACGTAAAAAAAAAGGTTAATAACGGTTCTTTTTCCTAGATGAAAGGTACCTTACGTACTTTTGTGTCAGTTGTTGGCCTCAGATGGCCTTGACAACTTTTCGCGGACAGTGGATGAGCGCCGAAGGCTCCCAACCCGTGGTACAGAAAAAGTACGTAAGGTACCTTTTAGCACAACAATACAAGGTAGAAATATCATGATATTTCGCAAACAGTTTACAGGACAACGTGTATGCGAAATGTCATGATATTTGATCATTAATAATAATAATAAGTTTATTTATAACAAAAAATAACGGGTACAGTGCACAATTTTAATTACTATAATAGTGCATCTACGTACAATTTTAGTAGGTACACTATTTGAGCTCTGTCTCTTAAACTAGGCAATAATACCTGAATCTTAAGAGACAGTGTTGGGTATGATAGGGATTTACATTATACATAATATAATTATTATAAGTGGATCGTGTGGATATCACGTTGGTGATGGTTATTTGAAGTGTGTGTGTGTGTGTGTGTGTGTGTGTGTGTGTGTGTGTGCGCGTGTGTGTGTGTGCGTGTGTGTGTGTGCGTGTGTGTGCGTGTGTGTGTTTGCGTGTGTATGTCTGCGTGTGTCCGTATGAGTCCGTATGTTTGCGATAGCGTGATAATAATAATGATATAGTTCTGTCATAGTTTTGGAGGAAGAGCCACTCTGTATTTTTTTTTATTTTACGCTTGACTTGATTCTTTCACGTCTTATTTTATTAAGTAAGACGTAAAAGCGTAACAAACAAACCTACTTTCGCACTAATAATATTAGTCATAAGTTGCCTGGGCAGTAGGACAGGTTCAGGACACAAATGTGTGATTCATAAATAGTTGTTCCATACTTTGTATGTCCTCGCGACACAGAAATGATTGAAGAGTGGGCAATTTAAAATTAGCTTAATGGTTATATTTTCGAAGAGGCGGGCAGAGGAGTGAGAGACTGAGATAGAGGAGGTGCGGAGTACTACACTCACATATTGCCATCTCTATATGTTCAGTGTGCCATTCGAACCCACGGTGAGACAGGGCAAGGCGACCACATTAACTACGCCGTACCAGTCTAGATATTTTACGTAAATATCGTTTCAGTTTTTGTATAGCCTTATAGAAGCACAGCACAACACTTGCCGTAATAGCAGCGATGAAGCTACCACGCCAATCTCGATATGTAGTTTACGTATAAACTGTTTTTAATTTTTATATTAACCTAAACGAAACAATAGTTACTTATAATAATGCAAACTATAGACACATTAAAAACAAGTTTTCTTCAAACTTTCCTCTAAAATTCCATAAGCCATTATGTGTAGCATTTATTATTAAAATATAGTTTCCACTCAAATATACTAGGCATCCTTAATGGGGGAGGATTAGGATTATCGAAATGGTCTATTAACGAAAACGAGGCATTTGGCAAATTTTGCTAGCTTATCACTACTTTGGATAATATTAGGGTCGCGAGGTTGGCTGTTTGGGGTCATTGAGTCTAATAGACCAGTTATACTGTTATTGTGGATGATTGGCTTAAGATGAAGATGGTAGTTTTGTAAGGATTCATTGCGGCAGTGTTTAATATCAATTTCCTAAAAATAATTAGGTAATTGGTAGATGATCTTTGTTTTTAAAAATGGTCCGCCGCGGTTAAATTCTGTGGTTACTGGTTCCACGTCTATGGTTACTGCTTCCATGGGTCGTAGCGTGACGTTACATAGCCACGTCTCTTCAAGAAATAGGCTGCCAAATACAAAAATATTTTCAATTCTGTGTGGTAGTTCAAGAAATTAACTTGATCAAACAAAAAACAAACAAGTTTTCTAGCTTAATTTCATTATAATAGATTACTAAACGCAATAACAATGCAGATCTTTTCTAATAACTAATGTACTACTGATGGGCGCGAGGCGTTTGTCAGAGTGAGAAGGGATAGGATATAGTTCACTACACTGACCCAGGGCTGGTTGGTATATTTGACAAATCTTCAAAAATATTATGCAGAAGTGCTTTTTTTTAAGGTAGTAGATCCTCGCTGGTTTCAGCATGAATGGTCCGGATCGACCGGGGTAGTACTACCCCTCACAGAATACCGGCGTGAAGTAACGGTACCCGTACTGTTGCGTTTCGTATCGGTGAGTGAGAGAGCCGGAGGCCCAGTTACCCGGATCCTTTTCCTATCCTTTCCTTTGTCCTTTCCCTCCTTCATTCCTTTTTAAAGGGCTGGCAACGCACTTGTATCTCCTTTGGGGTTGCGGGTGTCCATGGGCGGCGGTAATCGCTTACCATCAGGCGATCCGCCTGCGCGTTTGCCAACCTGGGCAATAAAAAAAAAAAAAAACACGATACGCGCAGCATTAACTACGATATTTTTCTTCTCCGGTAAAATGAGTTATAATCATCAATTTAATTTTAAATTGTACAATGATTACTACACGTTTTCAGACCTTATGGTGTCACTGAGAATGTTTTAAGAGAACATTCTAAAAACATTTTGTTTGATCCGGATATCCAAATAAACCGAAAATGCACACGAAAACATATCTAAAAAACTTCGATCTCTCCTATCTTCTTTACTATATAATAATTTGTTTCCTATTTTATTTACGTATTGCAATTACGAGCAAATTTCCTCATATGGCTAAAATCTGCACACCCTTCCAACTATTTACGGAAGTAATGTCATGCTACTGGTATCAGCTATCATCATTCCATTTTCGTAACAAAGATCGTTGTCCTTGAGTACCTTTATCTAATAATAGACAACGTAACAACACGGAAAATGACGCAGCTTAACCCCAAAAAGCTCGGCTATTTCGTAAGAGAGGATCTAATTTTTTTCACCTTATAGATAGCCGTGTTACGTCTAAATATTTAATTTCTAATTCCGCGTGAACGTTACTGTAAGCATTAGTATGTTAGTTCTACTAAACTAGCCCTTCTTGTGGAAACATCGGTGTAAGGTAATGGTAGCCCTTCTTATGTAAAAACATGGAAAGCGTTGCGGTTCTCAGAATCGTTGGCAAGGTATCAGTCGAAAGCTTGCATTGGATGTATTTGCTTGTCTAAATGTTTGCGCAGTGGCAATTGGTTTTGTTCTGCGAATTGGATTTATCGTTTTTGGATACTAGGAATTGTTTTTTAATTTTACTAGCAATGTGACGTTTCTTGTTTAGCTAACTAATTAGGCGAAATGCTTTCGTTGGTCGAAGGTTGACGTCAGTAGTAAACTGACTGACGTATTTTTTTATATATCAAGGTGACAGACATTTTATATATCGCTTACATAAATCATGTGTACAATCGTAATGGTAAGCAGCTATCTTAGGCTGTTTTCGAGCAATACGATTTTGTATTGCTTGCACGTTTCAACCTATGTTGAGCGCAAAGGAGGGAAGAAGGAAGATGGAGTGGGGATCAAAGGTGCTCTCATCCTCTAAAATAGCCTATGATCGTCTGGAACCCTAGACTAACGCGTTGCTAAGTAATAGATAAAGACGGGATGACATAATAACGCTTTCATGAGTACTTTTGAGGCTCCGGCGATTCTGTAGTGCGTCAGGCATGTTTGCGCAGGCGCATACAGCTTTGAAGCTGTAATGCGGAAGAGGACAGCATCTCTGATGCAAAGGACTCGCCGGAGCAACAACAATATCCTGAAGGTGATCAGAGATAGGCCTGACTGTCCCTTCCTGTGGCACTGGACCCGTAGGCATAGCGGCGGAGCCGGTGCAGTAGGAAGATACATGAATTAATTTTAATTTTAATAATTGTAATTTTTTAACATAGTTTTAAGTAATTGTCACTAACAAAATGAGGATTTTAAATCTAAAATAAATGTTTATTATATTATTATTATATATAAGTATAGTAAAGCAATGAAAACCTCTAAATATTGTTCTACCTGGCAAGCAAAGCGGTGGAAGATGACTGATCTCCTCTGCCGCCAGTTTTCTAGAGGGTTGTTATTTCCTTAGAGAGTCAAACCATTCGTGCCTAAAACCAATTGAGTAATAACTTTATTTTCTTATTCTTATTCCTAGTCAAAGACAACTCCTGCACTATGAATAATTCATGTGTCGCGGGGTCAATTACCAAACACTTAAACAAAGGACGCAAATCAGACATCAGACTGAAAACGACTCTTGCAGGTCACAAAAACTTCCATCCAGTATGGTGATAGAACCTACGATCCTTGGTGTAGAGTTAGTGGTGCGGTGACTACTTAAACCACTAACCACAGCCGTGGAGTCTAGAGGGAATAAAATATATTTCATAATTCAGTGCAGTATTTCAGTTAGAAAGTCAATTTGGTTAAACTTAAAGCCCGGATTCTCGTTATAATCAACAGAACCCTCTGCCACATTAGACTTCATTTGGCATATTATCATTTTAAATTATAAAATTAACCAGCAAGCAGGATGATATTTTTCATCTCACGCCACAGAACAACAAATTATACCAGGAAAAAAGCATGTATGCAGGAATTAAGTTAAAATTATTTCATTAACGAATTCCAGCGGTTTGGGAAAACATTAAATAACTTTTCGCCGAGGTTTCCGGGCACGGAAAAAAATTGTTGCGAATTGTTTCATCCCCTAAAAAATATGTAACATACCCCAGGTACACAATTAAATTTTTCTGTTGTAACTTTCGTAAAAAATGCAGGTTATACATAATATGATGGTACTTTAAATTTGTTGGTATATCAGTTAGCACTATATGAATGAGTTTTGAATAATAATCTTGGAAAAAATTCATGGTCTTACCGGATTTGACTGGATATCAGTTTTTACACGAGCGGCTGCCACCTGACCTCCGCAACCCGAAGGCTAACGATATCCTAAGGCTAGACCAGTATCAGGATATTACAGGGCACTGTCATCGCAATAACGACTGCAATAGATATTCATGACAGCCGACGACTTAACGTGCTCTTCGAAGCACGGAAAATAGTTTACTAATCAAAAAGGGTTATTTTGTATAACGTAGTTGGGGTTGATCACACGTATTCATCGTAGGAATAGCATGATCTACGGGAGTTATGCTAATGCTTACGGCCAATAGGGAAGTCCCAGGCGTGACTCCTGGGTTAAATAATGAGTTTTTTGAATTTTACGAGGAATTATCTGAAGCAACACAGTACATTTTTTTTGTTTATTTTCCGTCTATAGCGAAGGTTATGTAGGTTAGTAGACATAAGAGCGCTTATCACTCTATCATTAAATAATTACTTTTGGCGAGTATACAACTGTAGTAGATCTAAGTTACCATTGTAAAGGAAATAGATAATCTATACGAATATTATAAAGAGTTGTTTGTTTGTAAGGATTTAACTCAAAAACTACTCAACCAATTTAGAAAATTCTCTAACTATAAGAAAGATATGTTATCGCCTAGGCTATATTATATTTACAAAAAGTACTGTTTCTTATCTTGTCGAAAAGATCCCACTTGCTCGAAGTGTCGCCGGTTTGTACTGACTGGCCCCCACCAGTCAGTACAGACTTTTGTCAGTCAGTACGACTGCCATAGATGTTCATGGCAGCCGGGACCGACGGCTTAACGTGCTCTCCGAGGCACGGAGTAGGCGATAACTGTCAATCAATACGCACATAATTTCGAAAAGTCATATAACTTCCGAAAGTCAGAGGTGCGGACGTGGGTTCGAACCAGAGACCTTCTGCATTGCAATCTGTTGGTCTCTCCACTGAGCTATCGCTGCTCTAAAGCTCCAAGTCTCGGTCAAAAGCTGGTAAAATATAAAAAATGCTCAGTATAGGGCAATAGGGTAACTATTATGCTTAGTAAGTAATACAGCAATATCTACTCTTTTCCAGGATAAACATACGTGAGTTAATATTAATATACTACGCGTCCTGCAAATGCCTAGTGTAGAAAACTGATGTAGAAACACATACATTTCCATATTTTTCAACAGTTGAATGACACTTTAGCTAAAAAATTTATATCACACTTTTCTAAACTTAATATTATAAGGAGCAAAGATTTGATTTTTGTTTGTTTTTATTTTTGTTTGTAATGATATAAATAAAAAAATTACTCAAAGATTTTATAAATTATTTCTCCATTAGAAAGCTATATTATCACCGAGTAATATATATTTTATTGTAAAAAAAAGAATTGTTACACCTAACCTGACCACTTTTACGCGAGTGAAACCGCGAGCAAAAGCTAGTCTCATATAAAAACAAATAAAACTCAACGACTTACAACATCTCTGGGTATTCTAAAATCGCCCTTATGACGACCAACTTAATTATTCCTACACCCAGCAAAAAGAATAGAAACAAACTAAATAGAAATAAAGATCTATTTGCCGTAACGGATTCTCGTAAACGCAAGTTCTCGTTAAGTTCTCACTGCATTAATTGAGAACTATTCACGCATTGCTGCTTGCATTCCCTAGCATCTCTAACAAAAGGTTATCCAGCCATTTGAAAACAGCATTTTACTCTTTTACTTAGCATTATTAAATTTCCCGTTAATCTCTGTAACATTGCGCGTTTAAAAAGAAAATTAATGACGCTCTAGACGTTATGCTTTATCATAAAAACTATAGAAGTGCTTGTAGCTTAGTGATTAATTAAGGAACAGCAAAGATAGCATAGAGGTTTCAGAGGTCACCTAACTACTGTCGCCACACCGAGTGTCGGGGGTTCGATCCCCACAAGTTGGCATATATTTGAGTGATTCACAATAGTTGTATCCAGCCTGGGTGTTCTTTGCGTCCATTGTTTTAAAGGTTTTAGGGTACCCCGCGAAACATGAATTATTCCTAGTGCCGAGAGGAGCAGGAGATGTCTTTTCAACAACAAGAAAAATTATTATAGCGGGTAAAGAGGAATAAATTTCTGTAAGTCTTAAGAAATTAGAAAGTATTAAACCTTGTCAAAAAAACAGTTTAGCAGGGTGCCCATCCCTGTTTTACGGAGAAGCGCGTAGAGTAAGTATAGAGACAGTATAACTATAAGAGAGAACAGAGGGAGAAACCGGAGAACCCGGGCTAAATTGCCGAACTGGTTAAAGTTTATTTTAAAAAACTTTAGTAGCTTTACTGAAACCGGCTATGTGTGTGGCAAACACCAAAAGGCTATCTTAGATATTTGTCTTGATAGCGAAGGGATATTATATACATACGACTACTGTGCATGAAGTCTCGGGTTCGACTTCCGAATCGGACGAAGTGTTGTTCCGTTTTTATGTCAAAACGTATTCAGTTCCAGGTCTGGAAGTGTACCTTGTTAATGGCAATAGGATCACCCCCTATTACGTGGAACTTAAAAACAGAGCCGGAAAAAGTGGATATCATGCACCTCTGTCTACCCCATCGAGGATATATAGGCCTAAGTCTGTTTGGATTACACTCCGTTCAGAATAGCCACTAAGACCGCGCTCTGGACTCCATGTATCAATAAAATTTGCATTCTCAATGAAACGATACGGCTAGCTGTATCGCTTCCAGTAAGATTGGAATTCACCGTTTGGCGATGGTATGTCTCAAGATATGGAAATCCGTAAATGAATTGCATTTGAATATGGTGATACATTTGCAAGATAATCCATCCATTCTCGAATACCTTAAGTCAGTAACTGCAAAGAAATTATACTATATGATAATTCAATTGATTGCCTAGAATTTAATTAATCCCTAAATCGACTTCGTATTCATGTCGGCCGCTGTGGTTGTAACCTGGTAAAATGGGGAATCAGGGAGCCTCACAGAGCACAGTGTGAATGTGGTGATCCCAATCAAACTATGTTACATCTGATGAAATGCTCAAGTATTGTTTTACAATTGCATCATAACAATAACATAAAGTGCACTTATAGATATTTGCCCGAACTAGGTTAAACCTGTGTTTCGAGCGACAAAATGCTTTCATACTATTATCAGTATAAATAAAATAACATTAACTTTTATAATAAACTAAAGGTAAAAGTAAAAATAATTAATTTAAGTTTAATATTCTACCTTAAAACTAAATTACCAATATTTTTTTGTCGGCCTCGATGGCGTAGTGGTTAGTGTAACCGACTGCCACGCCTGAGGTCGCGGGTTCGATTCCCACACAAGACAAATATTTGTGTGCATGAACATGGATGTTTGTCTTGGTCTGGGTGTTTCTATGTATAATATGTATGTATTTACAAAAAAAAAAGTATATATGTATGTTTATCCATTGTCTAGTACCCATAGTACAAGCTCTGCTTAGTTTGGACTAGATAGTGTTGTGTGTATGTGGTAGAATATTATATTATTATTATTATTATTTTATTTACAGATTGCAAGTAACTGCTCGGTTTGGTCATATAACAATATAGAAATTAAGTTTTTACAGCTAAAATGAGTTAATTTATAAATGTTTAATTCTCTATTTAGTCTATTGTACAAAAATGGCTCTAGAAATGCAAAAGATCTATTTGTAAAAATATGTTTTGTGCATGATTGTGTGGTGCAGACTATATCTTGCCGACGCTTGTTAAATATGTCAGCGTTATAGCTAAGCATCGCATGTTGTTTTAGTATTGTGTGTATTATAAAGATTTGATGGACAGCCATTACTTTACAGGAGATATATAATAAGCTTGTAGGAAATAGGAACGGACGGCGGGTGACTACTTTTAAAATTGCTCTCTAAGCTTGTTCAAGAGGCAGCATAGTAGTTTTCACTGCTCCACCCTATGAAGTAATGCAATATTGGATAATCGATTGACATAGAGCTAAATAAACTTGAGTAATCAATTTAATATCTGCTACTGTTCGGAGTTTTTTAAATACATATATTAATTTACGGATTCTATTTACTAAACTATTAATATGTTGTTTAAAGGAAAGTGTATCATCGACTATGATTCCAAGACATTTTATGCTCCTAGTTTGCAGGATTGGAGGACAATCACACATGTTTTTTGCGGGGTTTTGAGGCGGACATTTGTGTGCATATATAGGCGAGTTAGTTATACTATAGTTATTCTTGCGCATAGAAAAGTGTCTTATCGGAATTTAAAGATAGTAAATTTTGATGCAGCTAGTTATTCAAAATCACACATCATATTTTGTAAAGACTATTGTTGCATGAGTTTGCTGTAATTATGTCGCAGAAAACTTTACAAACATTGAAAATTAATGGTCACAAAGTAGATCCAGGCTCAGTCTCAATGAGAGATTCCAAACTACAACACCCAACGCGGCGACAGCGGCGAAGCAACCACTTTCTTCCTACGAATACTATAATATATTTTTTTATTGATGAGGAATACTTTAGTATGAGGCAACACTTTCTACTCTTCGCTTTCAAATTACCATTCCACGACATAACTAAACAGTAGATAAACACAACAAGCGATAGCTCAGTGGGGAGACCAATAGACTGCAATGCAGAGGGCCTCGGATTCGAACCCACGTCGCGCACCTCTGACTTTCGGAAATTATATAACTTTTCGAAATTATGCGCGTATTGATTGACAATTATCGCCTGCTCCGTGCCTCGGAGAGTACGTTAAGCCGTCGGTCCCGGCTGCCATGAACATCTATGGCAGTCGTTATTGGGAAGTCAGTGCCCTATAATATCCTGACACTGGTCTAGCCTTACGGTATCGTTAGCCTTCGGGTTGCTGAGGTCAGGTGGCAGCCGCTCCGTGTAAAAACTGATATCCAGTCAAATCCGGTTAGACCAGAAAAGCCGACCTCAAGTGACTTGGGAATAATAAAGGCTAGGGAGAAGAAGACATAACAATTTTTTTTCCTGGAACCTTGTTGGTATAAAACTATACTTTTATACAAAAATAATTATTCTGACGTCTTGCATAAAACTCAACTTGTATCCAAAAGTAGACAAAAGACTTACGCGTCACTTATTTTACACAAAAACTATTTTAAAGTAACATTTTATAACAAGCGGATACTTCGCTAAACCGCAGACCAATAAACTTTGCCACTTTATTATGTTTTCGAGTGAAGCGGCGAAATATTGTGAGGAAAGTTCTGTAACGTTTTATTTGGACGGTATCCGCAACGATGGTAACGCCATCTGTCATGTTAACTCGTGAATTACTGGCTCAATGTGTACAATGTGCACTTCGAGTGTCAGACATTCATCACTGGAACTGACGGTTGACTATATAATTTATATTTTTGTTGTGAAATATTATATTAACTTCGCTTAGCTTGATAAAAATGACAGTATGGATGATGTAATGGATTAAAGTAGCACGAATGACGTAAACGAATGGTTTAAGTGGTGGTCTTGTCAGTGCTACGGTGCCGAGTGTGGTCCAATCCTCACACAAACAAAAAATTGTGTAACCCACAGAGGTTTCGGAGCCTGGCTGTTCCTTGTGTCCGTTGTTTGAATGTTTGAAAAAGTCTACTATGACATAGGAATTATTTAAATTGTGGAAGGATTATTTAAAAAAAAGAAAACTACTAATATGGAAAATGTTTGGTACTTAAATGTGCCTACGTGTTGGTCCCGTAGCTTAAGTTTGTAGCTGATTGTTGGGTCCTAAGTTCACACTGAAATATAAGTACAAAGAAGACATAAAAGGACATGTAATAGTTATTTTACCTACACTGCATAAAATAAAAATGAAAAACCACCAAACAGCAATTACTTGACACAATAGCATAGAAAAAATATACAATTTATACACACAAAGAGAGATGTTGCCAGACTGTTTTTATAAATTTTACTGATATTAAAAAACGGGCAACTCTTTTATGTTGTTTTTATTACAACTGACGTTTCTATTCAGCCGGTGCGCTTTTTCAAAACTGACAGGTTTGCATTGAACGAGGAACTTCGGTCTCGAAAATAACGTTGAATATGGTTAGATAAGCATTTTTTAAGTGATGGGACGAGTACGATACGATGTGATAACGTTATTCTAGTTGCATTTTTCGTTTGTTGTTCGATTGTTTTGGCGGTCATTAAGTATTTGTTTGATTTTATGTATAAATGTGGATTGAGAGGTTTGTGATTATTACGCATCAGATAAAATATTGTTTTTTGTGGTTTAGGGGGCAAACGAGCAGACGGTTCGTCGATCGACCAATGGACACCCGCAATACCAGAGGAGTTACAAGTGCGATGCCGGCCTTTTAAAAAGGAGTACGCTCTTTTCTTGAAGTGTTGAAGGTCGTATTGGTCCGGAAATACCGCAGGCAACAGTTCATTCCACAATTTTGATGTGCGAGATAAAAAATTCCTGGAGAAACGTACAGTTGTGGACTGCCAACCATCTAAATGATGGGAATAAAAATGCTGTCACGTAGGACGATGGCGAAAGGAGGCGGCAGGGATCAGTCCAAACAGCTCCTCGGAGCATTCCCCATAGTAAAAGCAATAGAAGATGAATAGCGAGGTCACATCTCTACGCAGCGCCAAAAATATTATTGAGTTTTCTCATGCAGTTCTCAATGAACTGCATCGGTAGTGCAGTGGTAGTAAATCTGCTTGACATCAGGCACCAGGCTAGGTGTTATTCAGTTTTCTGCGAAGAAATTCTCAGTATCAGCTTGGTACTAAAAACAAAGTTGGTGAAATTTGAGTGCTTTACCCTTCTGCCTAGATCTTTCGGGATAAAGGCACGAGACTATAATAATATAATATTCTACCACATACACACAACATTATCTAGCCCAAACTGAGCAGAGCTTGTACTATGCGTACTAGACAATGGATAAACATACATATATACTTTTTTTTTGTAAATACATACATATTATACATAGAAATACCCAGACCAAGACAAACATCCATGTTCATGCACACAAATATTTGTCTTGTGCGGGAATCGAACCCGCGACCTCAGGCGTGGCAGTCGGTTACACTTACCACTACGCCATCGACTTACTAAGAGCAAGGTAAATATATTCGGTAAATAGTTTCAGACGTTTAATAAGACGTCTGACACACACGTTCTTACAAGTTATATAACAAGCTTCTATATGCTTTAAAAAGTCGCTTGTCATTACGCACACTGTATCTACTCTAGTTTGCAGCTTCGTGGTCGTAAAGCAGTATAATTTGAATGTATAACATTCGTGTAAACGTAAGTTAATATTACCAGTCGTTGTGTAAGATATAGATATATGTATATGTTTAAGTGCAGATATGTATGTGGCAAAATATAAGATTATTAAATTTATGACATTATACGTCTGAATATTTATTTCAAGGTATAAAAATGCAACGCATACTAGCTGATCCAAGTCCCGCATAGCTTTAGCTGTGGCCCATTCTCATAATTTCATTCTCGTCGATTTTTTGGGATGAAATGTAAGAAAGTTCTTATAAATATTTATGTTGCTTAAAACTTTTCAAGTCAATCCATCGAATACTTTTCGGGTTTGGCGGGAAAACTATACGGAAGCTGAATTTTGAAATATAAGACGGCTCACTATATTAATTAGATCACACAACTGCAAGAGACATTATTTTTATTTTAAAGAAATTAACGCGTACTCTAAAAGTCATTCTCAGTTACTTTTTATTTTCATATTTTTATCTATAGTCGGTACTGTTTTTCATTCAAAGCACTTGCATTTTATCGATGGTCGGTCCTTTTTGTGAGTTGGCCTAATTTCCCAGCTGCTCCGTGATGAAGTACTGATGGCCAATTAGACGACGGTTCAAGAGGAATGAGGTAAATTGTAAGGAAATTTCCAGAAACCGACGAATGTTTCTTTTTATTTTTCATAAAAATGTGGCGGCTATTTGTTTTAATGAAGTTTTATGATTCTAAAGTTGAGTAGGAGCGGGGTATTTTAAAAATAACTTAAATATGTACGCAGTGATTATATTGCAGATAGCACGATTATCGATTGAATGCTGGATATTAATATTTTGTTATCGATATCCAAGATTTATAGAAGAAGGGCATGGGCGTCTTCTCAATGTGAGAAAGGTTAGGTCATATTCCACCACGCTGGCCCGATGTGGGTTGGCAACAAGTATCCGTCCTAATATTTTACTAAACATAATTATTACAAAGTAGTTAAAATAAATTATTCTGAATTTAAATTAATTCGTTGATGTATTAAACAGAACTGCTACTTTGTTTTATTAAAGGTTACTAGCCATTTGTTTGTTGCACGTGACTTGTATTCATGTTAACCCCGCTAGTTAGTGTTTTGGCATTTGACACAATTTGGTACAAGCAAGTTATATGTGTAATTCAAAGCCTCAGTCGTTCGATCGATGAGTGCCTATTGAGTTACCGCCGTTTATGTATGTAAAATGACGTATACAGTTCAACTTTGCAGATAATTTATTCGTTTTACATAAAAATATGACTATATAATATATGTAATGACAACAATAATTCCCAATATTATTATTATTTTTACAATATATATGTATGTATTATAAAACCCATTTTTTATTATTATAGTGGTATCGTGATTTAAAGGCATTAAACAAATTCTAAATCTACTCTAGTAATATTACACTGAATATTATACGGCACTACTTCAATAAATTTATTCAAAATCATAGACCAATATACATAAAGTATACTTTTAAATTGTTACCTAAATATACTTTGTCAAAAGCGAAGTTGCCAACGCTTCTTTATTATAAGCTAGCTAAGCTTTGAAAATGTAGAAATTCAGTATAAATAAGTTTCCTTAGTGGACGTGGTATTAAAGCCCCGTAAACAACAGCGTTCATTAAGCGAGCGTTTTTCGTCGTGGTATCGAGCGTTTAACTAGCATTGAAGTGACGCGCGCGATTTATATTTTCTCTTTAGTAATAAAGAGCTACTGGCTCACTTGAGGATAAGCGGTAATTATAAGGTCTGGACATGGCCAACTTAGATGTGCTTTTTTACATGCGTTCTAGTGCTGAACAGAAAGCCAAACAGCAGACAAGGTGAGGACAGGTTTTTTATTTATACCGTCAGATGAAATATAAAATTTGCTTTGCTACTGACATAGTCAAAACTATGGTGCTAACCCAAGCCAGCAAAGACTAAAAGTTATAACATAAAATGCTTAATACATACAGCATTCTGTCACATGTGGTAGGAGAAGTAAGATTGGCTAGACGAATGCCGTAGTGTTTTAAGCGGTTGCCTCGTCACTACCAATGCACAGAGTACTCGTTCGATCCTCACACAGGTCTAACACGTGTGTAATCCACAAATATTTATTCCGAGAATGTGTGCTTGTTGTGTTTATTGCTTGAATGTTTGGAAAGACCTTTACGACACAGGATTTATTTCTAGTGTGGGAGTCATATTTTCATTATGACCGTTATAGCTGGTGATAGCTAAAAATAGCTGACAGCAGGTTTTAAACGTGTGGGTGGCGTTGTTGCTACGCAACAATGAATGCTAGGATAACGTTCAACACAGTCATACACAGGGTAATATGTAAACGTGTAAGTTTGGCGACGCTGGTTCTTGAACAAAATTGTCTTTAAAATACTACCATTGTATTTTCTGTTCCGTGGTCATACACATAACGACACAACAAGCATGTTGCACGCCTACATCACCGCTCGCTGACCGCTTGAGAAACGCGCGTGGTTAGTAATGGAATTGTGAACGGGCTTTAAGTTAACATTATGCACACTTCATTGGGTTTAGTTAAAGAGTCGGCGAGCGCTGATCGTTAGTGAGCTGAGTTGTAAAATTTATGAATGTTATCGCTGTTTTATGTTTAAATAGCTTTGCACTTGTGATTTGTAAGACTTAAGATTGAGGTCTATGTCATAATACATTACGCCTGTTAGGAAGAAGCGTAGCACGCCCGTATAATATTATCTAAGTTTAAGTCAAAATAAATCAGAGGTGTGCATAATGCTGATTATATCATTTAATGTCTATGTTGCTGATGTGAATAACAGTAGTAATATTTTCAACGGGCTAAACTTTTAAGTTGAAATATTAGACGTAATTAAACTGGCTGTCTGTAAAACTAAATTTACTGTCGTTTGATTCAGGGGAAGACCTTTTTTTTTTTTTTTTTTTTTTTTTTTTTTTTTTTGATTCTCAGAAAAAAATGCTTGATGCACTACCCGCCGGCTAGGGGACGGCACCGGCGGGGCGTGTGGGCCCCCCCGCAAGGGGAAGACCTAGGTGAACGTTTCTTGATCAGATTGGAAACGTTCTGGATAAAGGCCAGGTTAAGAGTACCTTAAACCGGCGAGCGTGTATGAGGAATGTTATGAAAGTTAATGAAGGCAGAGAAGTGTGTCAGGATCGTGGCAAATGGAAATCCGTAGTCTCTGCCTACCCCTCTGGGAAACAGGCGTGAATCTATGTATGTATGATGCTGATTCATAACCTATTGTGTCTGGCCGGTGTTCCGCTGCTACTCTAGAGATTAAGAACCAAACGACAGCTAAAAAGTATGTGGCAGGCGGTTTTGCAGCAGATTTAAATATGAATTATTAAGTATGATTAAGTATTATTAAATGTTTTTGACAGGAAATGTTCAGTAGCAACACAATACCTAGAACTATGCACAGCTGACAGTATATAATTTCAGAATCTAGAATCAAACTAGTAACGATACCATTAGCAATAACCATGAATGCGCTCTTATACTGACCAACGAGGCAGTGAAGCCAGTAAAAAATTCAAATTATTTATACACCGCTGAATTTTAAAAGGAAACTAATTTGCATTTTAAGGACGTTCCGTAGTGCTCGAGTTTCCCTACTTTTTAATACTAATGTAGGTTTACTTATGAAGAAAATTATTACATAGTAAAATACATTCATAAAGTTACACCTATTTATATTTGACTGCACGAATGGGGCAGTGATTTAAGTGTTTACCTCGTTATTGCCACAGCGCCGAGTGTTTTAGATTCGACACAGTTTAAAAATTCGTGCGTTTCACAAAATATAATTTAGCCAAGTCTTTTTGTCAATTGTTTGAATGTTTGTAAAGCAGCCTAAGAATTAATCCTAAAGCAAGAATTTTTTTTTAATGGTTAAAATTGCAGAGGTCTAATACACTTAAAGCCTATTTGAAAACCAGTCTCAAATATTCGTCTGACACATGCTTATATAAATAGGTCCTACTTCGATCGCGTAGTGATACATTCTCTTTCTAATTTAGATTTTGTTCCTCATTGTGTTTTATTTACTCTATACTAGCTTTTGACCGTGACTACGTACATATAGAATTTGGAACTAGGTACCTATCTGTATTTTCTTACTCAATATTTGACTTCTAGGTGGCATATCAAGAGGAAATATACACCAGATTTTGTGTTTGACCTACAGAAGTACAACTTGGCAAAAGCTCTTTCAATTACGTGCAGTAGTATTTGCATGGTGCACGAACACACATATTATAGAGGGACAACGATTGTAAAATTCATTGTTCTAACTTCTATATCTCATATGAAAATCCCTTGCACAAATGTTATTTAAATATCTTCCATGTACAGACATCGACTTAATTAATACAATTTTATTATATTTATACTAATATTATAAAGCTGAAGAGTTTGTTTGTTTGTTTGGTTGAACGCGCTAATCTCAGGAACTACTGGTTCGAACTGAAAAATTATTTTAGGGTGGATAGACCATTTGTCGAGGAAGGCTATATAATATTACGCTACGACCCACAGAGGCGGCACAGTAACTATAAACCCGCAGAGACCGCAGGCACAGCTAGTGCATAGATATCTTTATTGTTGTCTCTATATGTGATTGATCAAACTCCTTTTCTTTCTTACTTACATTTGCCGTACATTTTGCGTATCTCGACTATTTTCAAGACTATTATTTGTACTGATTCGAATAATCCTAAGCTTGTATCCTGCCGTTCTTACACAGAGGTGACATCAGTACTTTACTTAACGCTCTGTTGAACTCGCTGGGATTTTAACACGTCTGCTTGACATTGTAAGTGACTTCAGAATTGGACGCCACTTCAGATTTGTTTATTTTTTTCACAATACTTAGTCTCGGCACTTACCAGTATTTTCCTCACAGTCTGGAGAAAATAAGGCTTTATGTGAATTAATTTAAAAAAAAATGTATACTACATCTATATAAAATTACATGAATAATAAAATAAGCATAAAATAAAAACACTATCTTTAATCAGGTTGGTAGCTAATTGGCGAAATTCATGGTCATATAATATGAGCCATAAGATGCAAGCATTTCAAATCTGGAAATAGGGGTAATTGTCAAATGATTAAATAGATGCCTGAACCTAGCAACTAACCTAAATATAACTTCAGTAACTTAATAAACTCAATTACCTATGTACTTTGACGTTCATAAGTGTTATTTTGTGACCTAAATAAATAAATGATTTTTGACTTTTCACTTTGATGCACAATACAAATTGTGACGTAACCGCTATTTAAACGCAGTGAGAAATATTGTGAAGTCCCCAGTACACTCCAACTTCTTATACCCAAAATACCAATCACTTCCTTATTTAGTAACCAATTCTCATACTGTTTGCATAAAAAGATTTCATAAGATTGTTATTTGTATTACTTTGTAAAATAGTTTACAAAATCAAACACAAGCAATTAGCCTATTATATAATATTCATTCGAAACGGACACTGATAATATAAGAACTGACTCAATACCTTACCAATCGCTCACTGTGGCCAAGACACCTTTAGCGATCTTTGATCAGTCGTGTGAATCTGCTCGACTGGCAGTGAGTTATCTATCCTCATCCTGGACATCCCGTTTACATGCCGCCTGTTTTACCTCAGGACACATGTTGCAGGCATCCCGAATTTATATATTTATTTATTAGTCACATAATATATGATAGGCTTGGGCCTTAGGGTATTAGGCCTGACAGGACTGTAAGTACTTTAGGGTTCCGTGGGTTCTTGTCATATAATTATGCGCATACAGTTCGTCACTATTATTAAGGTAATAATATAATAATAATAATATTCTATCACATACACACAACACCATCTAGCCCAAACTAAGCAGAGCTTGTACTATGGTTACTAGACAATGGATAAACATACATATATACATTTTTTTTGTAAATACATACAATTATTATAAATAGAAACACCCAGACCAAGACAAAAATCCATGTTCATGCACACAAATGTTTGACTTGGGCGGGAATCGAACCCGCGACCTCAGGCGTCAGGCCGACAACACGCACCTGGTTTTAATTTTACCTATGTATTGCATTGTGCCTATGCTACTTAATGGCCGGTCTGGCTCGCGTATTATTGGGTCTGACTGCGTATTGGAATATTAACGGATATTTTAATAAAAAAACTGAAGAATATTTTTATCAAAATATCGTATCGATGGTATATCGTGTTTTAATTTACCTCTTTCAATATTGCAGGAGGATTATTCTATTGGTTTATCAATTATTACATACGGAATATGAATATATAAATTTGGCAATATATAGAATACTTTAGACCTGAAAGTTTCACATTATATCAAATTTTATCGAATCGATGAATAATTAAGTTGCCGTGACTTTATGAATAAAACTGCGGGTCACGGAACGTTAATAAAGAAAAAATATTTTTTTAAATATTTGTTATATTGTTTCAATAGTGTGTAGAATATTGTAATTAAACCTATACAAAAATAGATATTTTGGTTACCGTTAGCGCCTAATAGACAGGTCACTTTAATCAATGTCGATTTTATATAAAATAGTTGTGCCTTTTAAATAGTGAACTTTAAACATTACACAAGCTGCCTGCATAAAATTAATTATTATTTGGAACTAGATAATAGGAGTCTCTAGAACTAGAGAATAGACGTCTATATAAATAGGTTGGCTTTAAATAAATAATGTGAATGCGTCAGTTGTTAGAAGACAGTCGGATATTTAGACAAATGGTTTCTGATCAGATCACAGACTTTCTAGAGAAAGTCTAGGTTAAGATTAACTTGGTTGGACTAGGAGGCAGATATTCCTTGGGGTGCGTGTCAGAAAACCTCCCCGTGGTGCACCCTGGGCACCAGCAACAATGCTTTTCATTGTTGCTGGTGGCTAATATTCTGACAACCGGTGCCATTTGTCGCGTTTGGCACCGGAGGCGGGGGGATGGACGCGAGTCCCATCCCCAAGCCGGAGGCCCTATTCTGGGCCCGGCTCTCCCAGTACCGCTCTGTTTTAGAATGGACATGGGAGAGCCCCTTTGACGGGTTCGGCGTGCACTCACCCTGCCGCTGAACAGACAACGGGGTCTCTTCTCGTCGTTCTGACGATTCTTTCCCCCTCTTTGTCCCCCTTTTGTTTTGTGTTTTGGTTTTGTTCCCCCCTTTTTGGTTTGGTTCTGCGCCCAAATTTGTTTCTTGTCCCCTTTTGTTTGTTTTGCCCCGTTTTTGTTCTTGTTGTCCCCCCCCCTTTTTTCTGACTTTTGTCCCCGTTGTCACCGTCTAGAGCACATCGTAACCCCGTATTGTGCAGTGTCGTGGATCACGTCTCGCGGCTGCTGACGGGAGCGAGGGTCTTGGCTTCACCGCCCGGACTGCGAGGGTGTGGCCCTCTATAAAAACCACCCCGAATCTCAAGTTGCTGCCGCACGGCGAGGAGATGCATGGCTGATGGGTAGTTCAGTCACTAGTGCGGCCCCTTCAGGGTACCTGCCGTCCCCCTGAAGTATTAGGCTTGCCCGGGTATCGGGATCTCTGCCCGGGTCGACTTTTATTTCTCCCGTACTCGTGGGATTTATTATGGAATCTTCAATTAAGTCTATTTTAAAAACATCGGTTAGAGTTAGTAGGCCGCGCATGCCCAGCACTGCGCGTTCCGAAGAGGAGGAGGAGTTCGTGCGGTCGGAGCACGACAGTGATGTTGTGGAGATTACTCCGGTGGCAACACCGGAGAAAGCTCCGCGCAAGCGGTTGCGCTCAGCGCAGGAATCGGAGTCGGACGGCTCCAGCGAGGACGCGGCGTCGGCTGCGAAAATGCCGACAGCGCGACGTGGACGCGGTCGTCCACCCACCCACGGTCGTTATGTGGGTCTGGGTCGGGCCAAGGCCGAACTTGCCGCTGCATTGCGGAAGGCTGATAAGGAGCGTACGTCCGATGAGGACACCCTCATTGCTGCGGCGGCCCGGCGAGTCGCTGCGGGACGGAAGCAGCCGGTGGTGGAGCTGGATGCCGTAGACCTGCCGGTGTCGCACCTCAAAACTCGGCTCAGCGATGCATTGGAGGCCATACGACTGGTCTCGAGGAAGTCCAAGGGTCTAAAGGGCACGTGCCAGAAGACCCTTAAAGACTCCATTGAGGCCATTCGAGACATCACGGAGGCCGTCTTCAGCCGCACAGCGAATGAGGAGGTGCAAAAGCTGCAGGTGGAAAATGCTCGCTCAGCGAAGGAGTTGTCCGAGCTCAGGACACGCCAGGAAGAGCTCGAGAAGCGGCACGACCAGGGTGCAAACAAGGCTGAAACTGACCTTGTAGCCCTCGTTTGACAGGAGCTTGGCGAGTTTCGCGCCAAGCTCTCAGTCATGGAGGGCCGTCTGCTGCGCCCTCCTCTGGCCGCAGACAGGGTCAGAGAGCCTCCCCGTCCCACTCCCCCGAAGCCTGCGCCGCCAACGTATGCGGCTAAAGCAAGTTCCCCGCGGCTCCCGGCGATTGTTCCAGCGGCCGACACAACGGCCCCTAGCAAGCAGGGCAGAAAAAGGTCGAAGGCTAAGCGCGCACCTGTAGCTACCGAACGCCCTGCTGCTCCCGGGATACAACCCGCTGCTGCCGCGCGCAAGGCCGACGACTGGGAGGTCGTCGGCCAAAAGAAAGCGGCAGCCAAACGAAGAAAGAAGGCGGCGAAGAAGGCAAGGCAGGCGGCTAAAAAGGCAGCGAGGAAGCTCCAGGCTCCCCGTTCCACTGCAGTGGTCCTTACACTGCAGCCAGCTGCTATTGAGCGGGGGACAACATACGCGGAGCTACTAAAGAAGGCGCGGAGCGCAATCGACCCCGGTAAACTTGGCATAACAGCAGGACTGCGGTGCCGGACTACCCAGACCGGTGCCCGCCTAATAGAAGTGCCGGGAGTCGCTAGCGGCGACCAGGCGGACCGTCTGGCGGAAAGTCTCCGCCAGGTTTTGCAACCGGAAGAGATCCGCGTCTCCAGGCCCCAAAAGTGCGTTGATTTGCGCATCACGGGCCTGGATGACTCTATTACTAAAGAGGAGGTCGTCGCTGCCATTGCCAAGAACGGAGGGTGCCCTGAAGAGCAGATAAAGTGCGGGGAAATTGGACAGGGCCGCGCCGGAATGGGGACGGCCATTATAAGCTGTCCCGTGGCCGCCGCTAAGAAGCTGGCCGATGGCCGACGTGTTTTAGTGGGGTGGGTGTCGGCGCAAGTAAAAGTGCTGGAGCCCAGGCTTGCCCGATGCTACCGCTGCCTATCCAGCGGCCATGTGGGCGTCAAGTGCCCCTCACAGGCTGACTGCACTGGCCGCTGTTTCCGTTGCGGTCAGCCTGGTCACATGGCCGCTACATGTGAGGCCACGCCGCACTGTATTTTGTGTGCGGCGGTGGGCAAAGCGGCGAAGCACCGGGCGGGTGGCAAGGAGTGCACCGCCACCCACAAAAAGTTACCCCCAAGGTCGCCTGCCTCAACGTCGGCAACAATAAGGGTCGCCGCTCCCGCGGTCGGGGGGGCGGAGGTTAGCATGGAGACGTGATGCCTCCATGCCTCCGTCTCCTCCAGTGTAACTTAAACCACTGCGCCAGGGCTCAGGACCTTCTCCTCCAGAGCATGGCGCAGTGGTCAATTCATGTCGCTATAGTAGCCGAGCCCTATTTTGTCCCTCCCAGGGCTGACTGGGTAGGGGACCTCGATGGCTCGGTGGCGTTAATTTCGCCGGCCGCCGCCGGCGCCCCGTCCTTCGAGAACATCGTCCGAGGACGGGGCTGCGTCGCAGCACTCGTAGGAGAAGCGGTTGTGGTGGGCGGTTACTTCTCACCCAACCGACCTCTCGCCGACTTCGAGGAGTATCTCCTCGAACTGAACGTCGTCGTCGCTCGAAGCCACCCTCGGCCCGTGCTCGTCGTCGGGGACCTCAATGCCAAATCCTCGGCTTGGGGTTCCGTGACCACGGACGCGAGGGGTGAATTGCTCGAGGAGTGGGCCGTAGAAAACGGCCTGCTAGTCCTCAATCGTGGGTCAGTGCACACATGCGTGCGTCAGCGGGGCGGTTCCGTCATCGACGTTTCCTTTGCTAGCCCCGCACTAGCACGCCGTGTCCAAGGCTGGCGCGTCGTCGAGGAGGTGGAGACGTTGTCGGACCACCGCTATATTCGGTTCGACATCTCCGCCCAGACCTCCGACCCCCCAGCCCCAAGGGCCCCGATTGGGGGCGGTCCGCGTTGGGCTTTAAAGAAGCTGAATCGGGAGGTCCTCCTGGAAGCCTCCATCGTTCAGGCCTGGGTGCCAGCACCGGCCAGGCCTGATAATGTCGAGATGGAGGCCGAGTGGTTCCGGGAGGCCATAACGCAAGTTTGCGATGCGGCGATGCCTAGAGTGCCTGCAAATATTCCAGCTAGGCGCCGGGTGTACTGGTGGTCGGCACATATTGCCGACCTTCGCCACTCCTGCGTGGTGGCCAGACGCCAGTACATCCGGCTTCGTAGGAGGCGTCGCCGCCCTCCCGATTTTGACGCCAGGGAGGCGGAATTGTACGAGGTATACAGAGCGGCCAAGAAGGCTCTTAAGATAGCCATTAAGCGGGCCAAAGATCTGGCCCGCCAAGAGCTGCTGGGGACTCTGGACCTTAATCCCTGGGGGCGTCCATACCTATTGGTAAGGGGCAAGCTTCGCCCCTGGGCGCCCCCCTTGTCCCAGAGTCTCCGGCCACAATTGGTTGAGGAGGTGGTGGCCGCTCTGTTCCCTTCACGGGCGGAGCACACTCCTCCGTCGATGGTTCCGCCTTCCATGGCGTCCAGCGCGGACTTTGACGACGACGTAGTTCCCGAAGTGACCCAGGTAGAGTTGCGAGCGGCGGTGTCGAGACTTCGCTCGAAAAACACCGCCCCAGGGCCCGACGGCATTCCAGGTCTTGCCTTGGCCCTGGTCCTCGAGGAGCTCGCGCCCCGACTGAGGGGGCTCCTCAGCGAGTGTCTGGTGCAGGGCCAGTTTCCGCGCCAGTGGAAGGTGGGGAGACTGGTCCTGATCAGGAAGGAGGGGCGCCCGGCGGACTCTCCGTCCGCCTACCGGCCCATTGTGTTGCTGGACGAGGTTGCTAAACTCTTCGAGTTTATTATCGCGGAGCGCCTCGTCCAGCGACTGTTTTCAGTGGGTCCGGATCTGGCGGAAAACCAATATGGTTTCCGCCGCGGGCGCTCCACTATTGACGCTGTCCAGCGAGTGAGGAGCCTGGCGGAGGATGCGGTGTCCCAGGGCGAGGTCGTCTTCGCGGTGTCTTTGGACATCGCGAATGCCTTTAATACCTTGCCCTGGAGTTGTATTAGGGAGGCACTCATCTTTCATCGAGTGCCGACCTACCTCCGCCGCATAGTCGGGGCATATTTATCGGAGAGGGTAGTCGTCTACCCGGGTCACGACGGTTGGAGTCGGCGAGAGATGTCGTGCGGTGTTCCGCAGGGATCGGTTCTGGGTCCGCTCCTGTGGAACATCGGTTACGACTGTGTGCTGCGAGGTGCGCTCCTCCGTGGCGTCGGCGTCATTTGTTACGCCGACGACACGCTTGTCACAGCGAGGGGTAAGTCGCACCGGGCGGCGGCCATACTGGCGACCGCTGGGGTCGCACAAGTCGTTGGTCGTATCCGGCGGTTGGGCCTCGAGGTGGCCCTGTCCAAGTCCGAGGCTGTTTGTTTCCACGGCCCTCGGAAACGGCCACCTCCAGGGGCCCATATTATGGTAGGAGGGGTCCGCATCGGCGTCGAGTCAACCCTAAAGTATTTAGGTCTCCTGCTCGACAGCCGATGGGACTTTATAGCCCATTTTCGTCGTTTGGCCCCCATTCTTCGGGGCGCTGCAGGCGCGCTCTCGCGCCTGCTGCCAAACCTTGGGGGGCCAAACACCTCCTGCCGGAGGCTCTACGAGGGGGTCGTGCGGTCCATGGCCCTATATGGGGCCCCAGTTTGGGCAGACAACCTGACGGCCCGCAATATCTCGGCGCTTCGTGCACCACAGCGCGTCATGGCCGTCAGGTTGATTAGGGGATACCGCACGATCTCGTTTGAGGCTGCGAGCCTCCTCGCCGGATCGATGCCATGGGACCTGGAAGCGGCGCTCCTGGCGTCGCTCTATCGTTGGCGCCAGGAGGCACTAGCTCGGGGCGAAGGACCAGATCCTCCCGCTATCAAGGCGGCGAGGTCCGAGCTCCGCCAGGTCCTAGTGGCGAATTGGAAGGAGCGACTTGTGCACCCCAGTGCCGGGCACGCCACGATCGTGGCGGTAAGTCCCGTGTTTGAGGAGTGGCTGGAGAGGCGGCATGGCGCCCTCACCTTCCGGCTGACACAGGTTCTGACTGGCCATGGATGTTTTGGCCGGTTCCTGTGTCGTATACGCCGGCAAGAGACGCCCGGTTGTCACCACTGCGGCGACTGCCGCGACGTTATTGAGGACACGGCGCTGCACACTTTGGCGGTTTGCCCCGCCTGGGCATCGCAGCGTCGTGATTTGATCGCGGCAGTCGGATCGGTTGCCCTCTCGCTCCCGGCCGTAGTTCAGTCTATGGTCCGGAGTGAGAGGTCGTGGAACGCCGTCGCCTCCTTTTGCGAGGAAGTGATTTCCATCAAGGAGGCGGCGGAGCGGGAGAGGGAGCGTTTAAACCCTCTCCCCAACCGCAGAACCGGGCGCCGGAGGGCGCGAGATGACCTCCAGCCACCCTGAGGTTTGACCTGGGGGTGGCGGGCTTTGTGGGCCTGCCCGCCATCCGTTCAGCACCAGGTCCGAGAGGCGGCGTGCGTGTTCCCACGCGCGCCTCTGTGTCGAGTCCGTCTTCCCTCTAGGGGGGAGACAGTAGGGTTTTATTTGAAGTAGTGCCTATTTTGGGTAGGTCTTTCGTGTAGTGGCCTGCCGTTTCATACGGCGGGCCGTAACCTCGGCGGGGTCGCGACCGCATGCGAAAGCGATTCGCGCGGCCCCGTCGGTAGTGGTTGTGTCGAGGAACACCGTGGTAGGTTTAGTCGGTATTCCGGGAGGTACATTATCTTTTTTTTAACATCTTTATTTTACCCCGGCGAGTCCGACATAATCCCTCCGCCCGCCCCCGCGGAGGGATATGCGCCATTGCATTCCCCCACGTAAAAAAAAAAAAAAAAAAAAAAAAGGAGGCAGATATTCCGCTTTTCACTTGCTACGATCCGATATTTGTATTTCAATTACTCCAATCACATTCTTGATACAGTTGCCGGATGGTGCATAAATGCGACTTTCATCGGACGACATAAAAATATTCACTTATTTACCAATATAGGAAATATTGGTGTATCAGTAAATATTTTTTTATAATTACATAAGTAAATATTTTCCTTTCTAATAAAATAACGTATAATGATGTTTCTTCTCTCTTACAAATTACAAATACAAACCTTAAAAATAAATATTTGGATGTCACGTTTACAGTCATATGGCAGATATCACAAATTTTTTGTGTTTTCACCAATATCAGTAGATTCAATCATTCAACCAATCGTTTAGAAGAGAGTTAATAATTGTTTAAGTAAGATTAAATGCGACTGCTGTGTTTCTATGCCCGGTAGTTAGCAATTGGCTTGCTCTGTATTACGTGAAAACTCTAAACAACTGTGTATATGTTATACATATCTCTTTAGACGTTATTTCCAAAAAGATATATTAATTACAGCAGCCATTTTATATTATTACATGCCGTCGAATTGTTGTTCCAATATTATTCAACAATTTATTCTCGTCACAAGTCTTTTTCTTTTTCTGCTTCTATCTTTCTTTATTTTAAAGACAACTCCGCACTAGTATTTATTTCTGTGTCACGGAGGACTCAACATTCAAACAAAGAACACCTAGACACATTTACAGATCATACACATTTTTGTCCCGTGTGGAGATCGACCCACAAACAAGGATCCGACCTCAGTGCAGTGGCAGTAGCTAAGATACAAGCCTTTTGGTCTAGTTTAGGAGACAGGGTTTAACAATTACATTGCCAAAACACTCTTTTGTCATTGTAATTTTATCTATCAAAGTACAAAATTATAAAATTATTTTTTGTGTTTTGTAATATCTGTGTAATTATTTTTTTTATTATTATTAGTAACCAGTACGCCATGCGTGCAGTCAAACGTACTGTACAAAATACTGTATGAATGTGCTCCTTTTTTAATATTATTTTGATGACAAATCGTAAAACAATACAAGATTAAAGACAAATCGTACTGATGCTCATGCCATGTAACTAACAAAGTAATCCAATTCCGCAAGAAATCAATTTCTACTCTCTCTGAAAGACTAACAGTGTAACAAGGAAGATGTAACAAACTTAAATAGGAGTGCATGCACCTAAACTTTGTATACAAAGTGTGCTCTCAAAACTTGTTTAATCTTGGATATAAAACATAACGGATACATTTCTGCTTCGAGAGTACGTACTACTAGCTTTGGCCTGCGGCTTCGTTCAAAAACTGTACTCTTTTTTAGATTAAAGTATATATTTATGTCCTTCAATACCCCTGACAATATGTATGCGAAATTTCATGGTGATCGGTTGAGTAGGTAAGACGAGAAAGCGTAACAAATAAACTCACATTTACATTTATAAGATTAATTAGGATACTAATATGAGAAACCAAATGCCGGAATCATCATAAATAGTTTTATTATGAATTGTAGTCTTTTCACTGCTATTGTGTTATTCCTTCTGTGACATTTTTCTCGCCTCCTTTCATTCGCACACATCGGTACTCTATCGCTCGCTTTCAGCACTTAGTCTTTTCATCACCTCATTAGTATCCCCTAGTGAAAAGTTACACACGTTAACCTATTTATAAAGTCTTTATAATCCTTTCAGTTTCATGTGGTTTGTGTCTAATTATAGAAACAAGCGATACAATAATTTAGAGGTAATTAAAAACCAAAAATGCAAACATGGCGTAGCAGGCAAGCGGTCGACTCACCATTGCCACCGCTCGCATATCGTGTGTTCGAATCCCACATAAGATAAGGATTCGTGTGTAGTTTGTGTTTGTTAATTGTACTTTTGCAAAGTCCGCCGCGATGAAGCCACAAGCCAATATTTCCAAAGACTTATCCCATTGGAGTACTTCTTGATTACTGCGCTACCCCCGTGGGTCGTAGCGTGATGTTATGTAGCCTTTAACCTTCCTCGATAAATAAGTTATCCAACAAAAAAATATTTTTCAATTCGAACTAGTAGTTCCTGAGATAAGCGCGTTCAAACAAATAAACAAACAAACTCTTTAGCTTTATAATATTAGTATATGTATATTTCACGATCTACGTATCAGCTTCAACTTAGGGGTGAGTCTGTTACTGTCTATCGTACATAGCTCAAACTTATATACAGCATCTAAAAATTTATCTAACTAATACTGAAAAGAGGAAAGATCAGATTTCTTGTTTATATATTTGTTTGTATTCATTCACATCCGATTTTAAAATGCATTAATTTAATATTTATTTTATTTTAAAGAAAACTCACCTTACTTTACGCGAACGAAACCGCGAGCAAAATATAGTATACAGTTAAACCGTTGTTCCAATAAAACGCAGGAGTTCTATTCAAAAGTGTTTTCCTTGTTTCCTTATTCGCTTCGTGAGTGACATCAAGTGACTGATTGTCGCAACGTCAAAATGAACATATTTATATTCACAATATATTTCGGGTATCTTTCTTCAGCTATAACATTATTCACGTATACATGCGTAGTACTGGGGGGACTAAGCTTATATATTCATGAAGTAGTAGACAGAGATAGGATAATATAAATATTATCAGCCTTGTTCATAAGCTGTTCTACTGCTGGGCATTAGCCTCTGCTCAGTGTGAAAAATTTGGCCATAAACTCCCTCGCTGGCTAATTGTGGTTTGGTAGTATTCTCACATCTTAGAGAACGTTATATAGAACTCTCAAACGTGTAGGTTTACTCCCAATGTTTTCCTTCACCGTTAAAGCTAACAATAATTTATTATTTAATATGTATAATATTACTAACAGACTTAATAATAGGTTAAGATAAAACTTACTCGTATTTTAATATGAACTTTAAGCTACAAACCAAATCATATTCTGCGCATTCGTTTTGCTTTTGATATGTACAAATAAACAAGTGGCAAATATTCAAAACCATTGCTCTGCTTTAGATAAATGTTATTGATATCTTAAGGTTTATAATGCAAAGAAATAAGTATAGCAAATAATTATTTAATTTGGTAAAAGTATTATAAAAATTAAAAAGGCGCATGTATCGCATACGTGATGTGTTAAAATGACGTAAGTCTGGTCTCTAAAATCTTGTACTTTAAAAATCGAATGCTGGATTCCAAATTTGAATATCAATTTCTGATACCAAATCCAATTTTTGATTCCATTAACTATAGAATATTAGTTTCGGTTTGAGAGCACACTGGTAATTATGATATAAGTATTGTTGTACTCGTTCGCGTTAGTTATTTTTTTGTAGCATGTTACCTACATTAGTAAATGTGTTATTAAATAAACGGTGCATACATTCATAATAACAATCATGAGATCATGAGACTAACGCGATATCGCAGGGCACAGTACACTAGCTTTAAAACTATCACCTTCGCCATGTGATATAAACAAAAAATGTATCACCAGGTTAAATTAAAGCGCACAAACCGCAGGGCAGCTTGTGGCGGGCTGAATGTGAGTGGCGACACTGTGGTCCTGTATGCCTCAGAGAGTTGGTTAGGGCCTCGTCCCCGGCTTGCCGTTACTGGTTGGCTGGGGTGGCACTTCAAGAGCGCCCGTAGGACTCTCAACTCTGGCTTGCCTTGGTCGGCCGGTCAGAGGGGGGCCGCTAGAGCTATATGCTTGGGGATGGAAGTGTCATTTTCAAGGGCATAACTGCGGAGAAACCCGCTCCGGGTCTCCGTTGTCACGAGAACCGTGATGGTGAAACCAGCGCCGCACCGCTCGACACCCCTAGCCACTCGCACCGGTGTTGCTCTCTGCTGCTGGCTTGTATGCCTATAGTGGCTTATCAGGGGGCCCATCTAGTGAGTTGGCGAGTCACCGTCTGCCCATTGCATTGATGCTATTAGAGTATTCAGGGCAGTCACCGTTTTTTATCCATAGTTAGCAATATACCGGTCCACCAAACACCCATACCTATAGCACATATATTAGAATCCATACGTAGCAATAGTCCCACGCCTGCTGCGGCTAGTGCCGCTGTAAGTGTTCCATCACACCTTTGATTAAGACTCTCGAAGGGCCTCTTCACGTTGGACCCATATCTCCGTGTAAGCCTCCCAAAGGGCCAGGTATTTTCTAATGTAATATGTTAGAAAGTACCTGTGATAAGAGAAACATAATAATAATAATTTATTATTAGCCAAGAGAGTACATAGCATATGACATTATAATATGGTTACATATTAGTTAAAATACATACTAATGTGAATAGTGGCCCCGATGCTAGGAAAATCCTGTGTTATAGGCCATTCGTCCAAGAAAGGGTTTAAAGGTATTATAATTTTCGTGCGACTATGGGACTAATTGGCTTGACAATATCAACGGACTGAATGTATGTGTTTTTGTATGTGTGTGTGTGTGTGTGTGTGTGTGTGTGTGTGTGTGTGTGTGGCGCTTCTAACGCCTCCCTCCGCGCCCCTGTAGCTGCTCTCGTTCAGAAATAAAGTCTATTCGAAATGTGAAAATTGCTACCGGACACCCTGTGTTAGTTAGTATAAATATTAATATGAGCAATTAAATGTCAGCGTCACCAGAAATATTTTTACAAATAGTTTTTTTTGAATCGCGTTGTACAGAAAAGACATACGGCCCTTTTCTTCTAGAAAAAAGTAATGTTATCAAGTAAAGCTGCGGGCAAAGACTAGTAGTATATAGTAATTGTTCGAAGTAGAAATAGATCAGTTATGTTTTACATCCAAGATTGAACAACTTTTGAGAACACACTTTGTATACAAAGTTTAGGTGCATCCAAAGTTTGCTACATCTTCCTACTGACACTATTAGTCTGTCAGAGAGAGAGTAGAAATTGATTTCTTGCGAAATTGGATTGCTTTGTTAGTTATGTGGCATGAGCATCAATTTTATTATTAAACTAGTTTTTGCATATGATGATCATTAAATTTTGCATACACGTCGCAGGGGAACAGAAAAGGACAAGGGCTGCCATCAAGAAAAAAGAACTTATACTAATCCAACCTAACCTACATCTAAGCGAGTGAAGCTGCGGGCAACATCTAGTTTTATTATAAAGAAAAATATACTTATGTAATTAAAGAAAAATATTTATTTATTCATAATTTCCTTTATAGGTTAATAAGTGAATATTATTATATCGTCGGATGAAAGTCGCATCTATACACAAACCGGCAACTGTATCAAGATTGTGATTGGAGTGAATGAAATATCAGATCGTAGCAATGGAACACTGAAATCGCTGCCTACTTAGTTATTCTTAAACTAATATTCTCTAGAAATCTGATACAAAAACATTCGCAGATACCGACTGCCATCTAATAATTGACGCATTATTTATTTAACCCGGCGTGAATGAACCTATTTTCAATCCTGTCATCAATGAACCAGGGTGAATTTTACCCTGTTTTAAATATTGTTGTATTTCATTTTTTAAAGGTTTTTGTTAACTTTTTGATTGATAACCTAATAATGCATTATTCAAGGAGTAAAATAATTGAAACAACTTTTGTTATATTCAATTAAATTATTTATTTATTAAAGTTTAGAAAATTATCAAAAAAAACCAACACAAAAACCATGTTCTTTTCGTAACGCAAAAAAAATATGAAAATACATTTTTACTGGAATGACATGACTTGTATGTCAAAAAGGAAGATATTTATGAACAAAAAAAATAGAAACCACAGTAGGCTACCTGGTAAAAAAAATTAGTTTGAGTCTTGTGAATATGTTGCACAATTTTTACAAATTGTCTCAGCGTGTTCCATACAAATGAACTTATTGCACTTGCAGCAAGTATGTTTGGTCTTCCTATCCTTTTTATAGGGACAATCTTGACATCTTCTAGCAATACCTGCTATTTTAGGTGGCGGAGCAGGCGATGGTTCACCCAAAGAATCATTTATTCGCTTACGTAGACCAGTATGCAGACCTGTAGTATCTCTTCGTGTGCGTAAATGATTTTCTACCAATTTCAATCCCAAAACCCGAAGAAACTGTCGTCGTTTTAGATTCGGTAGTGAGCAATTTTCTTTTTTTATTATATAACTATTTATACCTGCCATATTCAGTATAGAATAGAAAAAGGTGAGAGGCCAGCGTTTGCTGTTTCGCGATACATCGTAGTTGGCACATAATTCATCGACGACATCGACCCCTCCCTTCGTCCTGTTATAAAAAGTAATCATGTCAGGTTTTCTCTTATCGCCCGTCATAACGTCAATGCTATTATCATGGTGCATAGTTGAAATGACTAACACAACCTTATTCTTCTTGGGCACGTAAGAGACTAACGTAGTATCTTTTTGAAAAATAAATTCTGAACTATTTATGTCACGACCTGTCGCGTTTGACATCGAGGCGGGAATCTCTCTTTTGTTTTTTCTAATAGTACCCACAGACGTTAGTTTATGGTGGCTCAATAAATGCTGGGTTAGAGGGTAACTGGTATACCAGTTGTCGAAAGTAATATTGCGGCTTGACTGCGATATTGGTTGTACTAATCTATCCACAACGTCGAATGGCTTATTACTTTTATTGTATGGTCCTGTGGGTTGAGTGCCAGCGTAAAGCTCCAAATTCACTATATAAAAGCTTTTTGCATCTACTAAAAGGTTACTTTTGAGGCCATACTTTGCCGGCTTATTAGGCATATACTGCACAAAAACGCATCTGCCTCTAAAAGAGTCTAATTTTTCATCAATTGTGAGATATTCAGACGGATTATAGTTTTCTTGACAGTGTAGTACAAATTTATCATGCACACTTCGAATAGGGGCTAATCTATCAGTTTGCTTTCTTTCTAGTCTAGTACTACTGTCATCAAATCGAATGCAATTCATAATGAAGTAAAATCTTTGTAAAGACATAGTATTCCGGA
The DNA here is from genome assembly GCA_963675205.1 of Catocala nupta. Lineage (NCBI taxonomy): Eukaryota > Metazoa > Arthropoda > Insecta > Lepidoptera > Erebidae > Catocala > Catocala nupta. The sequence continues at coordinate 3,587,875 of OY776096.1, forward strand.
AAATATCTATACCTGTGCCATCAGTACGCCATAAGTCATTAAGGTTTTGCCTGTTCGCTTTATTCAGTCCGGCTAGGTATAAAAGCCCAATGAAAGCTAACAATTCATCTTTACATAATTCTTTCATATATGAAGTCTGCGTTTTAGTAGGAGCTGATTTTTGTTTGTTTCGTATATGACAATTAGTGTTGACAAGTATTTCATCGATAATTTCATCACAAACAAATAATTTCCAGCAGTCATATTCAGAACGGACACTACGAGCTGGGCCTTTGACACCAGGAATGACAGAAATAATATTTTCGGACCGAGTTCTCACGTTAGTTCGGTAACCGTCTTTATTCCATTTAGTATGATCTTTGCCATAAACATACCTTGCAAAAGGTCGATCAATCGAGCTATTGTTTTCTTCCTCAGAACATGTGACTGGTGCTGGACTAGATATCGTCTCTGGCTCTAATAGCTGACTCAACTCCTCTTCTGTGTCGCTTTCGTTACTACGCTGGCTGATTAACTCCTCTTCGTCAATGTCCGACCCGGATGGACAGCTTTCATCCGAAGAATATTCCTCCAAAAGCTCCCTAATCCGTTCGTTATCCATTATGTATAGAATAAAAGTGTCAGATTCTTGTAGTATATCCAAAATCTAAAAAAAAACAGGATAAACCGTAAGGACACCGATTAAAAATATTGAAACGCGAACTATGAACCCGGGTATAAAACACCCGCGCGCACTTTGAACTCACCTGTCACCGACAACGTCGCACGTGGCACTGATTCGCATAAACGAATCGACACACTAATTCCTAGAATCCAGCTACTGAGGCGGAGGGGGCGGGGTAGTGCGAACTAAGACTTTTACGCATAATTTTACACACTAGAGGGTCTCAAAAACCCTGGTTCATTTACGCCGGGTTAAAGCCAACACATTTATAGACTTACACCTATTGTCAGGTTTAAATAATAAATAATTTTGTGCAAGCAGCTCGTGTAATGTTTATAGTTCACTATTTGAAAAGTTGCTTCCGTAGCGCAGCGGTCGTGACGGCGACTGCTGTGCATGAGGTCTTGGATTCGAATCCCGGGTTAGGGCAAGAAAAAGTTATTGGAATTTTCTGTTAAGAAATCTCAATAGCAGCCCGGAGTTAGGCAGTTGGCGGTGTTAGACATCCCCATGCCTAAGAAAGCACGTAAACCTGTTGGTCCTACGCCTGATATCTCTACATTCGTGTCGGATTATTGTCCCATCGGATCATGAGAGTTAGGGAACAGACAGTGCACTTGTGTTTGCGCACACACTTGTGCACTATAATACCTCCTGTGCAGATGACCAGTATCCGTTAAGATTGGCCACCACGACTGAAATTCGGTCTGGAGGACATTATTATTTGAAAAGAACAACTATTCTATATAATATCGAGCTTGATAAAAGAAACCGTTATAAGTCGCTAGCGACAACCAAAATACCATTAAGTTTAATTACAATTTTCTATACACTATTGACAAATTGATCTCAAAGAAAAAAAGAAAAGCACGGATGAAGTAGTGGACGCTTCGCCACTGCCTCTACGCCGAGTACAGCGAGTTCTGTTCCCAGTATCCGATACGGGACAAAAATTGTGTAATCTACAAATAGTTGGTGTTTGTGTATGATTTTTGAATATTTGTATAGTCCCCAACACCGGCATTATTACTAAAAGAGATGTCTTTAAAAATTAAATGAAATTAAATACCACACAATCTTATTATATACTATAACGAATACGGCTTTTTAGCATAAATATGTATTTATATTCTACTCTTGCATAACAAAAAACATGAAAGAGTTATAGCATTACGACTAATTTTTTATTTATTTACACGCTTCGATATTCAGAACATAAAACTACTCTCATCCAGAAAAAAATACTGTTTCCGAGTGAACGGAATTGCAAAAACTAGTTTTTATATATTGTTCCTTTTATCCCTTAGATGACAACCCCCGCACGAGAAATAATACCAATGTCGCGAAGGATTTACAAACTTTCGAACAACGGTAACAAAGATCATCCAGAATCGGAATAGCAATTTGTGATACACCTAATTTGTGATACACTTAATTTGTGATACACTTAATTTGTGATACACCTTATTTGTGATACACTTAATTATATGTTTCATGTTGTGAGCCTTCAAAACTTGATGCAGTAGCATTGGCTTAAACCACTACGTCATCTTAAATATGATATAATGATAGGATATTTAATTTTGTTAAATAAAATAAATTGAGAGATCTCGATAGACCATCTTACTACGGCCAATTGTAAAAAAATTGTTACATCGTGGTTGAAGCTGCTTGGGTACAATGAAACCGTACAACAATCATATCACTCACACGCACACACGTACGCACGCACATGTACACATGCACACACACGCATACGCACACTCTCATGCACACGCACACACACATGCACACGCACATGCACACGCACACGCATGCACAGACTCACGTACGCACATGCACGTATACGCCCGCACACGCACACACATGCACGCACACGCATGCACACGCACATACACGCACGCAAACGCACACACACGTACGCACACACACGTACGCACACACACGCACGAAAACGTACACACCCGCACACACATGCACACACACGCCCACATATACGTACACACACGCACACACGCACACACACACGCACATATACATTCGCCGTTTTCTTGTATGAACTGTTTGATTATGATGTTAAATATTATGTACTATGTGAGAGAACAAATAAATAAATTAAATAAACTGCTAGGGTAAAATGTCGTAGATAAAAATAAATACCACACAATCATATTAGGTACTAAAACGGCTTTTTAGCATAAAATGTTTTTATCTATTCTTACATTACTAAAAATATGAAAGAGTTATAGCATTACGATTAATTTATTATTTATTTACACACTTCAATATGCCTGGAAAGATGTCGGGGTCTTATAGATCAACTAAAACTAACTAAAAAGGTTGTCAGCTTCGTGAGACGTTATGTTCATAGATAAGACACTATATACGACGCAAAGAATACCCAGACTCGAAACAATTATTTATAATCTATACTAATATTATAAAGCTGAAGAGTTTGTTTGTTTGTTTGGTTGTTTATTTGTTTGTTTATTTGTTTCTTTGTGGTTATGGTTTCAGAGAACTGTCAATGTTGTCATACAATATGCGCAATTTAATAATATTACATGGAAATAACTATAAAAATATCAGCTATCTGTTTGTGTGTACAAAACTCTAATAGCAGTCGATAGAATGATTTCAAATTTTTACGCAATGTTGTTTGTCAGTATAAGAATGATTTAATATGTTTTTTATTCCGAAGTTGTCATTGAAACGAAAGAGTTTGAGTCACAGCGAAGCTTATGCAGTGGGTTCAGCAAGTATATATTATACATATGTTCCTAAATCTATTTAAAATGACCAGTGAAATACCAGTCCTTTAAATGACATCAGAAAATCACATGATTCTAAAATTAAATTATTTAAATCGTAAATCATATGTACTATAATTATTAAGACGGCAATAACCTAATTTGAACTAAACAAAAGCAACTTATAAGCAAAATTTATAAGTAATTTATAAGAGAAAGCAGAATTTAGTTCTACTGCTTATTAAGAATTATTCAAAGTCTGGAAGTCAAACTGACTACCTTAACTAAGTAAGCTTCTCTTGCAGTATAATAATCACAGGCCACTCTCTGCGCTCCGGATTAGCCGCGTACAGTTTATAAGTTATGCAAGAAGTTCATTACATAATGCAAACGAGAGGCAAGTTTTAAAATAATTATGATATCTACTTAGCTGAACTTCTGTTGGAATATTTATATAAATAGTGTAATATATGATGTACTAGACTATGGCCGTAAATTTCTACTTCGAGGGAACAGTACTTTTTATCTGGATGAAAGGTAAACTTATATCCTTTTCTGTACTCCAGACATCGTCTAGTGTAAGATTTCATTATAATCGTTCAAGTAGTTAAGGTGTGAAAGGGTAACAAATGAAAAAACAAACTCACATATATGAATTAGGATTGCAGTAATTAGAATTGAGGTTTGTAAACAGAAAGTTTATACTATGGCGTATTTACTTGGCTTTGTTCGGAAACAGTAGATTTATTCTGAATAAAAAGAACCCTATGTCCTTTTCTGCACTCTTATCTTATCTTATCTTATCTTGTGTGGGGGCCAGTCAGTACAGACCGGCGACACTTCGACCCAATGGGATCTTTTGTGTCGACTTTCCCAATACCGACTGCCATAGATATTCATGGCAGCTGGGACCGACGGCTTAACGTGCTATCCTAGGCACGGAGCAGGCGATAATTGTCAATCAATACGCACATAATTTCGAAAAGTTATATAACTTCCGAAAGTCAGAGGTGCGCGACGTGGGTTCGAACCCTCTGCATTGCAGTCTGTTGGTCTCCCCACTGAGCTATCACTGCTCTTCTGCACTCTTAACAACGTGTATGCAAAATTTCATGATGATCGATCGAGTAGTTAATGCGTGAAATTTTACACATTTATGATATTAGTTGGGATTTTTTTAATTGTGTGTTGTTTAATATTGAAAATCTCACTTTATTTTCTTAATTTTAATTAGACTTTATGTTATGCGGTATCATTATAACAATATATATCCATTATCAGCATGGTGACAATAATTCAGCTCAAACATTTTCGATAGTTTGGTTTTATTATCTCTACAAGGGTAAATTTTGATATATGTATATAGGATAATTGGAACGATCTTATTGACTTCAAATGTGGGCCGAAGCAGTTTCAGATAACATCATAAGTAATAAGAAAATACACAAAATTCATCTTACTTCACAAAACATAAGTTTGCTTAATAAAGTACTTTGTTATCCTTCTTTAGTTAATCAATACCTAAGCTATGCCTAAGAAATAAACTCAATCAAAATCCAATCGATCCCAGCGCTATAAATTATTTGACTATAGATGTTTTCCACCAAAGAACAAAGTCTTATAATGAATAGGGTTGCCCAGCTTCTTAGGGTGACATAGTGCTGTCAGAATGGTGAATAGTACCCTTCTATTCTGACAGTAAGGTCTAAGGTCTTACCCACAGCTTTTTCTTTTTTGAGGGTCAGCTATAAGCGAGTAATGCTTTCACGTCCATAGGTAAAAGTAACCGCTTACCTCTAGGCCTACCTTTTGTATGCTTGCTTGCCATCTTAGTGGTATGGAGGTATCACTAATCCATACTCATATTATAAATGCGAAAGTAAATCTGTCTGTCCGTCTGGCTGTTACATTATCACGGCTAAACCACTAAACGCAAGTTAAGAAAATTTAGCACAGATATAGATTATATTCTGGCGAAGGATTTAGTTTACCTAAAAGGTAAACTGTATGTAACTGTATGCCCAGTATGTGAAGCCGACGGATTTATGCGGGCAAAGCTCTGGGTAAAAACTAGTATAACATATATAAATTTAAACCTTCTTCTTCTCCTTAGCCTTTATTATTCCCAAGTCACTTGGGGTCGGCTTTTTCTAGTCTAACCGGATTTGACTAGATATCAGTTTTTACACGGCTGCCACCTGACCTCCGCAACCCGAAGGCTAACGATACCCTAAGGCTAGACCAGTGTCAGGATATTAAGGGGTACTGACTTTCCCAATAACGACTGCCATAGATGTTCATGGCATCCGGGACCGACGGCGACGGCTTAAAGTGCGAGGCACGGAACAGGCGATAATTGTCAATCAATACGCACATAATTTCGAAAAGTCATATAACTGCCGAAAGTCAGAGGTTCGCGACGTGGGTTCGAACCCAAGACCCTCTGCATTGCAGTCTGTTGGTCTCCCCACTGAGCTTTGCAACCTTGCAGTAAAAATAATTTACTGACGGCTTGAAATTTTTATTATAATTAGAAAAGTTAGCTCTAGACTAGAGCACTAGACTTATTACGTCACGTTTTAAGCCACTAGGGCGCCGTCAGAAAAAGTATTGTTCAGTAAAAATACACAAAAATAATTCTTTCAAAGACTGCGAAAGTTTACAATATCTTTATTTATAAACTTTATTTTTATATTAGTTGCTGTTTTCTGCAACTTGGTCAGCGTATAAATATAAAAATAATTTGATGGTTGACGAGAAAGGTCATTAACAATAAATTTATCAAATAGTTTTTGCAAGGCTCGAACTTTCTTTACGAATTGTTTATATACATACATAGTTTATAATATATTATTAATTTATATAGTGTTAAATTTTGAGAAGAATTTTGCATGTATTGTTGCTTGACTTAAAGCCAATGATAGTTTATTTTATATTACCAAATACATTAGCCATCTTGGTAAATAAAATTGTTGCAAACGTAGTTTATTAAAGGTGTTATTAAAAATACATAGATTCTGTTTTTTTTTGCCTCCGCCTGATGGTAAGCAATCGTGTGGTCTAAGAGCAGTGGCCTCCACACCATCCTCATAGCAGCCGAGGCGATGTTGAGGTCTCTACTTTGACGGCCTGAGAAGGTGCTTTTTCACGCCCCGCGTAAAGGACCCAGGATTGAAGGAAGAAGAAAACACGTGCCCTGGCAGAGAATTCCATGCCTTGATCGTTCGGCAGAGGTATGAGGACCCAAACTTGTTGGTACGTACTCTAGTCAACTCCACCAGAGAAAACATGCCAATGAGACAATATCCCTACGGAGTTGCAGAGGTTCCAGTGAACTCGTGACCTCTGGATCTCCGATGATACGGACATTGAAGGCACAGTGGCTCCACCTAATATAACCTTTACGGTTGGTGTAGGGGAACACTATATCATAAACTGGACTAGTCGTAGAGAGAGGGGGATGCCAATTGCATTTGTTCACAACATTTGCAATATACAGTACGTACGTGTAAATTTACGTTGGCTTAAACTGTTACATAACTAATACAAGAGTTTTAAAAAGGAATACATGATAAATAAAAAAGGAACAAATTATATATAAGATTGTCGGCCTCGATGGCGTAGTGATTAGTGTAACCGACTGCTACGCCTGAGGTCACGTGTTCGATTCCCGCACAAGTCAAACATTTGTGTGCATGAACATGGATGTTTGTCTTGGTCTAGGTGTTTCTATGTAAAATATGTATGTATTTACAAAAAAAGTATATTAATTATATGTATGTTTATCCATTGTCTAGTACCCATAGTATAAGCTCTGCTTAGTTTGGGCTACATGGTGTTGTGTGTATGTGGTAGAATATTGTTATATATTATTATTAAGTACACTAATAAAATCACAGTATTTTGTAGTAACAGAAAATTATCTTGTTTTCATACAAGCGAAGCCGTGGGTAAAAGCAAGTATGATATAAATAATACTATACCATAACCAGTAATCAACCCAAGGTACAAGTTCTACAACGGTAAAATAGGTCTGCAACAAATTTTCAACAAGTAACCCACTGAACTTGCAGAAAGGGACCTTTAACGACCTCCCGGAGGAACAAAAAGGTACCCTCAATTAGCATTCGGTTGTAAAGGAACTCAAATTATAACTGTATTATACTAACTATAACAGACAATATGGCAATTTAGAAACAATTTGATGCCTTTTTGATCTATTAGTTGTCCAGTTTCGTTTATGGTCACGACGGCAATACTTATAATAATTATAATATCAGGCCTGTATTGAACTGTCCCACTGCTGGGCATAGGCCTTTTCTTATTATGAGAAGGGGTCTACCACGCTGTCCCAGTGCGAGTTGGCAGACTTCACATATCTTCCACCGCATTATGGATAACTCTCAGACATGCAGGTTGCCTCACGATGTTTTCCATCACCGTTAAAGCAAGCGATAATTAACTATTTAATACGCACATTTCTTCGAAATTTCAGAGATGCGTGCCTAGGGATCGAACTCAAGACTTCTGCGAGGCAATCCAACGGTCTCCCGCTAGGTTATATTTTTTAGTCTTTGGAGTCGGTGGCTTATTTCGTGGAATGAAATCTCTGCTCATTATCTAACAACAAAGGCGGCAAACCAGTTTAAGTCCGATTCATGATAAGCTGTTACTATAGTTCTTGCATTGGGGACTTTCTAGGGTATAAATTAAAGTAGAGACATATTACTATTTGTCTCAACTTTCATTTTTACCCTTTACATTCCTTACTAGGAATGGGTGAAACTGGCTCTGGCAAACGTAATTACTTACTGGGTCAAACGCCGTTACAGACTTACTATTCATAGGCCGATGTCCTATATGAGGGTATTAGTTACCATCCTGGTTTATTTGTACTATTACCAAAAATGGTTACAATGGCTAATTGAAACGGATGTTTCGTATATAGCGGCACGCACTACCCGCAGATAAAGGAGATAGAAAAAGATAGGGCCATTATGCTGCTTCACACAAAATCTGATTGGCTACTGAATCAAATTGGTACTATACTGAAATTATACATAAGCACCTTTATCAAAGCTTTTAAATCTTGTCAGATAATATCACGATTTTTTTCACCAAAACAAGGAAAAGTTGATTTTTAGGGATTCCATTTTAGAGACGAGAAAAATCACTTTACCAGTGTACTATATAAAAATGATATGACATTGACAATGAGTTCACGTAATACGCCAAGTAAAATTCAAATATAAAACTTTTTTTAACAGTTACTAAACGACATGACTTATATTATATTTACTTTGGTACCTATTTTTTGTCAGAGACGTGCGTAGTACCAAAATATTATCGCACTCGAATTAATAGTATAGAAAGTGATGTTACGAAAAAACGAACATTCAATATATGTATATATGTACAAACGACCTTTATACACGATCCCACCATCCTGTTCCATCTAAACATGTAAACAACTAAGTGATATTCATACAGAGATAATTCGATAAGGCCAGCTACAGACTTAATAAGGAGTGGCGTCGCACTCCACTTACCTCACATCGTTAGCAAAGTCCGTTTGCAAGCTGCCTACATCCGTATCGGGAGCAGTATTGCTGCCAAATTACTCTAAACTGGAAACAGCATCGAACTGAGGTTTGTTATACACATTTTCACTCTCACGCCTATATCGCCGAAAAAGTAAGTAAATATATATTTTACCTACATTTTGCCAGCTATGGTTTCAGGTACCAACTTATAGGGAGCAAAAATATTGTTTTCCGGGCACAGTTTTAGCCTGTGTTACAACTGAAAATTTCTAGAAAGAATTCAATATATTTCTTGCACAGTAGAATAACTTTTGGTATTACTTTTTTAAGTAGGTATAGTATGCGCGCAAAGCAGTTTCAGTTTTGGTATAGTGGAAGTCTACGTCTGAAATTTTATGAATTTCGATCTAATTTTAGCCACTTGACGACCATTATAGTAGTACATATTATTAACAAAATTGTCAGATAGAGAGAACAAAAAACCGTTTCACTGTTATACACCGGTTCCGAGTTCGATCCCAATCAAGCAATTTTATTTCTATGAACTCTTTGACACATGTGTATATCTAATATGTCCTTTTAGTAAACGGGACCACTGTTGCACGTGACGCAGGGTTAGAGAATTTGAGTCCATTCTCAGGTCAGGTCAGCAAAAAGCTTATTTAGGTTTTCTATAAATACATTTTCAATAAGAGCTTGCAGTTAAAAGTTAAAATGTTGATGTTGCATACCTGGTGCCTCAGCAAGCTAATAAAGCCGTCGGTCCTAAACCTAAAAGTTTCCCAGCGATATTAAAACACTTCGTTTGCAGTTACTTAGTGGCCACTTACTTAAACTGAAGCACTATTTATCCAATAAGTGCACTGATATTATTTGATATTACACGAATAATTATAATATTGATTAATTATCCGAATTACGGCATTATCAATCCCTATTTTTCTTATCCCTATCAATGCCACACGCTTATCCGCTATGTGATCATGGAAAATATAGAGTTTTAATACTCGTGAAGTCCCGCGGTAGCTAAACTGTTTTGAAACCTACAACGACTTTTGTTAAGCTTATTTAGTAACCTAAGCGGCAACTATGAAGATTAGGGAAATTGTCATAATACTTAAGACGGGCAGACATTCGATGGACCGGTTTACTTTTACCTGTCACCTGTATTACTTGCAATATACACATTGTACAGGTGGGTGCTTACCCGGTCCGGCTCGCAGGACCAAACTGTTCATGTAAACTATAACCTATCTTACTACCCATGTTACGCTATTTACCTATCCTATATAATCTGATTGCTTATATCCTAGATAACCCTAAGCCCTATACCTAAATAACCTAGTTAATAATAATAATAATATTCTATTACATACACACAACACCATCTAGCCCAAACTAAGCAGAGCTTGTACTATGGGTACTAGACAATGGATAAACATACATATATGTATTATATACTTTCTTTTTACCAAGACAAACATCCATGTTCATGCACACAAATATTTGACTTGTGCGGGAATCGAACCCGCGACCTCAGGCGTGGCGGTCGGTTACACTAACTACTACGCCATCAAGTCGTTGTCTAGCAATGAGATGTGTACTAGCGTGGCACTACGGTGGTATTCGGTGATACAGATCTCCGCTTCATATGCACCTGCAAACCCCAGCCCTATGTCCCTACAATCCCTAAAACACTAACCCTACTATAGTTCTTATAGATACATACATATATAGATAGGTACGGGATATCTGTCACCGGGAGTCCTAAGACGACAGACGTAATGTGGGGAGTTGGGTTCGTTGGAATGGTTTTTCTCACTGTCAGTCAAGCAGGCTCACAAGACCAATCGCATTGACGGCTATGTCTTGGCCGCAGTGAAAGGTGGTGGAAAGATAATGAGTCAAAGTCGGATTCTACTTGTGACTGTTTATTATTACGAATTAATTATATTATATACTGATCTTAACTATACACACATCTGCAGTTAACATGTATGTGTGCCGTCGGTGTAATATGATACCTGGGCAAAACCTTTTCATTAAAAATCAGTTGATTAGCCAATACTTGATATTGTTTGTATAATTTCTTAATCACATACTGGCCGTGATGTAGATAGGTTTATGAATGTGCTGAAATGTCATGTTCTTGTCTGAACACGCATTATTACTAGAACACTTATCTAATTTAAATTTAAAACTAAGATAAAATTATTATTGATTTATATAATATGGTATTTATTTTTTTAAGCAACGATATTCTAATAGGCGACCATTGGATTTTTAGCAGTTAAATATCGTTTGTTTTAACGGTGAAGGAAAACATCACGATGCATCTTGCGTCCCCATAGTGTCTTCGAACATATGTGAGGTCTGTCAATCCACACTGGGCCAGCATATGGTAGTCCACATGCTTGTGCCCAGCAGTAGAATAATTTATATACTAAGCTGATACTATTAGGTATATTATTATGTTATAAATGTTAATAATAAATGGACAAAATATTTTTGAAAAACACACACATTATAGCACTAACATAATAACTAATATCGCATATTTCCACAATGTATTATCTTACTACGACAAATCTCACGCACGACAAATCGCAAACAAACCAAATTAAGAGCACAAACGCTCTAAGTCCATAAGGCCGACTGCACAGTAAATAACAACAGTACGCCCGGCGCATTTCTCTCACATCGTTAGCGGGGCTCGTTTGCAAGCCGCCTACTGCTATCGAATGTAATATTCCCTTTGTTGCCAAATCGTGTCATAAATAGATGGTTTGTGCTGAGTGTAATTGCTAACGGTGAATTTAATTCTGCTTGCTTACTTGCGATGAAAGCCCATGGGTAAAATTAGGCAATGTATGTATAGTTTGGGTTTATGAGAGGTAAAGTATAGAGAATTCTATGCTTAATCCTGGATCAGTCTGGTTTAGAAGTGACTCCAGTGTACAGAAGATTGTAGACAAGTGACCTTCTGTCCTGTTCCTGATGTGAGCAAAGATTAAATAGCTTCTTAAAAAAGCGTTCTGTCGATAGGAAACCTGTTAGGGTTGCCTTTTGGGCTGCCAGCACGGCAAGCGATTGCCGCATCATTTGATAACCGCTTACCAATATATGAAAGCTTCTTTGCCACATCACACATAAAACTTAAATCAGCCTTGTTTATAATCTGTTGGATTTCTTCTCAGTTTGGAAAGGGTTAGTCTCTTGGCCACGATGCTAACCTAGTGTGGGTGTGCAGACTTCAGATAACTTTTAAGATCATTACGTATAATTTTTATATAGTAATAATATTATTTCGGATTTCAGTAACGGCGGCTAATATCAGCGGGGCCTAGTCATCTACTTAAGAGAGACTATAGTGCACAAGAGTGTGTGCAAATACAAGTTTAAACTCTATTCCTGCACTCCCATAGTCCGATGGATGGCAACTCGACTCGAATTCGAGAGTGATCATCATCTGGGATATCGCTGCACCACTATTATACAACTTAGAAAACGCTACTCGATTGGTGCAATTGCCGTTTACACGTGTAACATCTAGTTACTGCATCCAGCCTCCGAGGTCCAGGTAATCGCCAATCACAGGCACTAAAACCTTAATGGAGTAAGGCGATCTACACAATAGACGTTAAGCTACGGCGTAGAGCAGCTACGCCGTAGAGCCTAAGCTAATGCGTCCTATAATAGTTACATCGTAGAACTAGCTATGTGTATTTACTAACTAAACGTAAGTTTATATTGATATGTACTATACAATTATACTAGCTGATGAGAGATAGCAGGAGTTATTTGTCATAGGTTTCTATAATGTGAGAAGAGCCTCTTTTGGGTAGGTCTCTTTGTGTAGTGGCCTACCGTTTCATACGGACGGCCGTAACCTCAGCGGGGTCGCGACCGCATGCGAAAGCGATTCGCGTGGCCCCGCCGATAGTGGTTTTGTCGAGAAACACCGTGGTAGGTTTAGTCGGTATTCCGGGAGGTACATTATTTCTTTACCATCTTTCGTTTACCCCGGCGAGTCCGACATAATCCCTCCGCCCGCCCCCGCGGAGCGACATGCGTCATTGCATGCCCGACGTAAAAAAAAAGAAAGAAATATTTACTTATTGGTCTGGTAGATCACCCGATATTCCCGAACACGATATCAAGGCATTTTTCAAAATCATTTGCGTTTTAGATAGTGAATTATCACTCATTTTATCGCTAATGGAAAACATCGTACGAAAATCTGCATGTCTGACTGATATGCCAATATTCAAGATATGTGACGTTTGCCAACCCACACTGGGCCAGCGTGCTGAATTATAGCTTGATATTTTTTATATACGGCTCTGACCTGATTTCATGAGTTAAACCTAAACGCCATTTAACATTATATTGCCTTTGAAACTACAAAACATTAGAATCTTATTCTACCGCGAAAGTATTATGCTTTTATTTACATTGAAGGTTAAAACTAAGTATTAACAAATGGTAGAAAGTGTTAGACACTATTGTTCTCGCAGACAGGCCGACGAGTTGACTCTAAACAATACATTGGAACGTCGTCAACGATTTAAAGGTTAGATTTCACTTAAGCGTACCAGTAACTACACGTAAACAAATAAACAATTTTGTAATCGCTCAATAATTGACTCTAGTAACGACGTTTTGATAAAAAGTGCAGCGTCATTATTGTGTATTAACAATACCTTTTTTTTAAACTATCAGAAATCACGTTATTTAATACCATTTTAGTCTTAACCTATTGAGTTGAAGCGGCACACTCGCGGCCAGACACAATTGGTTTCCAATTATGTCTGTAATTTCAAGATCTGACAGGTTAAATAGGACAACGGAACTGTCTGATAATATTTATTATTAGTTACATTGAAGTTATTAATCTAAATTTGTTTTTCCATATTGCGTCTTGCTTAAATTTTGCAAGCCACTTGACTAGTAGTTTGAAATGTTTGGGATAATGTCAGATAGCTTTCTACCCCTCATTTCTGTCAAAAGAGCTTTGAACTGTACTGTTACAGGGTTTGGCCATTATCTTTCAAAGATCTGTATTTCTGATAAGTTTACAAAAATATACGTATTGTTTACTCTTCAAAGTGGTGGCGACGACGCGGCGATAATAATTTATTTCAAGATGTTTAAATAACCATCACATCTATACTAATATTATAAAGCTGAAGAGTTTGTTTGTTTGTTTGCTTGAACGCGCTAATCTCAGGAACTACTGGATCGAATTGAAAAATTATTTTAGTGTTTGATAGCCCATTTATCGAGGTAGGCTATAGGCTATATAAAATCTCGCTAAGACCAATAGGAGCGGAGCAGCAATGAAAAATGTTGCATGAACGGGAATAATTCTCTTATGTGAAGCAGACGAAGCTGCGCGAGTCAGCTAGTAACTTATAAGCGACGCTTACGTCTAAATAAGACCCAACCTTTACTCTTCATATTTATGAAAATTGCAATCTAAAAACACTACGTCACTTTAATAAATAATTCTTAGTTTCATTGTAATTTAACTTAACCTACTCTGCGATCCACATATTTAATTTCAATATAACACGAATACTTTGAAAGTCTTTCAGCAGTTGTAGAATAATTTATTTAATACGATTAGTGTAAGGAGGTTACAATCATGAAATATAACAACCCCACGAAATTCTATCTAATACTATAAATGCGAATGTGAGTTTGTTAGTTTGTTACTGTAACTGTTTCCCGAAAACCCCTGGCTGATTAAAATTTTACATTTCTCTATAACTGGGATTTTACTAATGATCAGCCCTCCCCCAGTGCAGAGGGTTTAGCGCCCCTAACCCCGCGCAAAACCTGTAGGGTTCCACCCTTACTGGACACCCTCCCATCGATGGTATTTACAAAGTGTAAATACTTAAATTATGAGAGGAAATCGAAATAACACCTTTGAGGATGAAATACAGATATCTAATTTAGAACAGCAATTCATTATTGTTGGTTTGTGATCACTCTTTCATACAATCGCACACCGAAAAGAGGTTGCAAGGTCGCGTACTTCAATAGCCTACGATTGCCACGGCAGGGAATTAAACCCGCATCTTCCACCATCCTACGGATGTCATGTCCGCTATCTGCCGTATCACACTCATGAACAAGGAACCCACGCCCAGGCTGCGTCCACCACGCATGACAATGGTTGACGTGCAATCAAAGCCTCAATTTACCACCGTGGTCTATATCCCGATAATTGATGTTCACGCGAGCGTCGTCCTTCGTATAGGGCCACCGCGCATAGATTACAGATTACATAGGGTCGCAGGGTTCACGACTCACCCAACAAGGAATCGAACCCTGATAACCCGTCGAGGATATGACGGGTGCACAGCCCATTATGCTATTGGGATGGCTTCAGCACATAGCCTACAAAGCCTGCACCTGGTCTACCGTCTGATTCCCGATCCTCAGGACATCCTTTCATTTATCCCTGACTAAGGTACCGGACCAATACTAATGCGTACGCGACAAACGTTGTATGAATTTACTGCTGGATATATTATAAGATAATATGAATACTAAGCACTCACCTGATTAGGTAGGACTGCCACACAATCACGCTGCCTTTATCTTACCCATTATCACCACTCGATTCTTGCTCCCTTTACTCAACTATCACTCCGACGACCTTCCTCTCCCAAAGTTAAAAGCTAAGTGCCCCCTGATTTGCTTGCTTTGCAAATTAGGGGGTTTTGCTTTGCTTGATCCTTTTTCATGTTTTTTTGTCTCATGACCCTTTTTTACATCTCTTTATAACTAATGCAAATAGGTCCACTCCGTTACCTACTTCATGATTACCAGATGTAGGGATGCTTTGTTCTTAAGATCCTTGTAGCCAAGTATTTTCTTAAATTCACAGAATGCATTGAGAACTTGTCCAGTTGTCCCATAATTTAAACATTTAATGTTTGTAGGAGAGGTTATACTTGTCAGACCCATTTAATTTATAGTTTCGCCAATTGCATAACGATAACGCCACTTATGGTAAATAAATGTGTGCCTTTCATAATAGAATATTGACGTGTGAAATGTATATTTATTGTGTGACGGGCTAGACCGTTACATTACGCTTGCAAGCCTTAATGACTCGATTATCGTCATGAAACGTCGCACACACGATATCAGGGGTACAAAAAAGGATATGGGGTACCTTTTATCTAGAAACAAGTGGAAAACGGCAACGAATTGCCGTCAATCTTAGAGTTCGAAAAATGTTTCAAGTAATATGCAAAGGTCACGTGATACCACGTGACCTTGAGGTTTGAGGTCAAAGGTCATAGTCATTTCGAGGGTATATCGACTATGCTGAGTCAAATGGCGTTGACCGCGAGTCTTTAACTCTTACGGTTCTTGAGTTGAAAGTTGTATAACATGACATTGATATTGACATAACATATAAGCGCCTTGGTGTTACACTGTAAGCTTGTGTTGTTTAAATAAATAAATAAATAACAGACAGATGGACGGCAAAAATTGTTGTATAAGAGTTTTTCGAACTCTAAAATGTACTGTGCCCCAATGAGCGAAGTCGCGGACAAAAGTTAGTGTATAAATATTGTGAAAGCTACTGCTTCACTAGTCCTTAGGAATAAAATAATTATGTAAAGATAGTGATCTCGAAGCTTCAATCATATTTTCATTATGGATAGATGAGCTTGCGATTGACAATTATTTGGTGATAATACAAATCGGCTATATGATCCTGGCGTATAAGCAGTAAGACTGTCATTGCGTTTTTGCGGCTTAGTAAGAATTCCGGAGGCTCACATACTGCCTCTACCATTATTAATTTACTTCTATTTTATTCTATCTTTGATAATTTTTTCTAGTTCCCGTACGTTTTAGTGTAATCTCTGGTATTACATCTGATCATAAGCTGCAGTAACGACCCAATTAATATAAAAAGATATATAAATTTCACAGCTATGCAAAGCGATTTTGTATTTCTTTTAGGAAATACCCAAGAGCAGCAAGAAGTATAACTTTGATGGGTAGCAATAGGCTCAACCCAAGTTCCGTGAAATTATAGCTTTCTTGCTAAAATTATTTTCGTGTGCCTTCTGTTTAGGCATACAAGCGTAGCAGGGGCGTATGTACGTCTGATCTTTCTTTAATACGATTAGTGTATGTAGGCTGCCTTCAAGGAATATCACAACCCTATTATAGTTCGAATCGCTTAAATATTCGTCACGATTACGTAATTATTATTTGGTAGCCTTTGCTCGCGACTTCACTGACGTGAATTAGTTTTTATACCATTCATCTGACGTCACGGAAGAAGATTGGACGAAGCTTAAATTTTTTGTTGAACTCTGCAAGTTACTTATAGAATTGTAAAATCGTATCAAATTCCGTTTAGTGGATTTTAAGGTCGATAACATTGCAAAATTAATTGTTTTGGATTTAAACCACAATACATAATATATAAAAAATCGTCGGGGAAAGTGTAAAATTAAATCAAAACAGATATAATAGTTTTAATAATTTATTTAGCTTCAAAATTAGTAAAGTTTAATAGTAGTATGTAGTGTAACAGTTTCTTAATTATGTAAAAGAGTGTCAAATAAACAACGCGATAAAATCCGTATATAGTAGTTTAATTTCAATGAATAACATTTGCGTAAACAGAAGACAATGTTATTTATTGAAATTAAACTACTATATACGGATTTTATCGCGTTGTTTATTTATTTTGTTTATTTGCTGGATAGTTTAAATATTATGTATCAAAAACTGAAATAATATTGTAGCTGTTTGAGGCAAGTTATATGTTGTTATCATGCTATTAGTAAACGATTTAACATAAACAATGAGACGCGTCGCTCAATGTGGAGGTCAGTCAGGGAGATACTTTCAGCTGATTATTTCGTTCCATCACTTAACGACAGTCTCTTCTTGACTGA
Organism: Catocala nupta; assembly: GCA_963675205.1. Lineage (NCBI taxonomy): Eukaryota > Metazoa > Arthropoda > Insecta > Lepidoptera > Erebidae > Catocala > Catocala nupta. The sequence continues at coordinate 3,605,777 of OY776096.1, forward strand.
TGATCTGTTCTACAATCGCACACCACACGATTGAAAATGAACTTTATTTTATTCGAAATAAAATCCTTATTTGATCGTCCTATGCAAGCTTCATTGGCCATACTCACAAAGCAATTTGAGCTTTAAAGTGAACATTTAAAGTTCAAATTTGGTTGCCAAACTGTACCTGTATCTCAAGATTTTTTTGTTTCGCTCCAATAATTAATGAACAAGGCAATGTTGACAGTTTAATTTATATAAAATATTTGCTATTAATTTACCGTTGGTTGTGTTTTGATTACATTTGACTCGTTCATAAATTAGCTTCGTGTTCGATCAATATTGTATTGGTTGATAAAAATAAGGTAAGTGATTCAGGAAAATATTTATTTTACTTTCAGATTGTAAATCCCTAGGTATACGAGCATTGGCAAAAATAATATAGGGTGAAAAGGAAGTAATTTTTTTGATTGCCACAATGGAGACATGGTGAATTTCAGAACAAGAGATGCAAGGCGGCATATTACAGTTTTATGGTATCGAGGCTGTGTAGTAGCTGCTTGAGTATGTGGTAACTGCTTATTTGGGTTTGATCTAGACAAGAAATTATTTCTCCATGGGTGGCGATTAACCATCAGGCCGTTTGACCCACCGGCTACCTACCTGATAGTCAAGGTAGGCGTCCCTTCTACTAATTTCAATAAAAATAATGCAGTGAGCTATGTTCCTGCTAAAAGCAGGTTTTTTGGGCACATTAGAGAGACGCTATGTGTGCTGTGATCCTTAGGTCAAATCTTGGTATAAACGTAACGAACAAAGTCATTAAACCTCGTTTTACCTAATGTTTGTTCTTTGCGCTTGCAATGTATCAATGCCTTTTTGGAGGGCCAGCAATGCGCCAGTGATATCTGTTGTTTTACTAGAGAGTATGAATACTTACCTATCGTTTCGTTGTATTGGTCACTGGCTTGTAGCGGTCGTGCTTTACGACCACGTATGATATGAAAAATGGACGACCAGACGTCTTCCAGTTTTCAGATTACCATTCTGCAACTGTACATATTATAATATAATGTTGTGAACACCTTTAAAATATAAACATATTTTTTATAAAACCGACTCACAAATATTCTATCACGTCAGAATTAAAAAAATAAGTAAAATGGGCATGGCATGAATTGAGGAAAAGAAAACAAACTCAAAGATAATATTTATTTAATCATTTACGTTACAAAGTAACACATAAGAACATAAATATATTAGTAAGTTTACTAAATTTACTTAAGTTACGTTAAGTTTAGTTAGAGCCAGCTTTACAAGGAGTAAAGCTTACATGAGATACTTGAGTTACATGAGCTTACGTATTATAAAAGTTTAAACAGGCATTGCGAAGTTACTACATATCTACGATCTGAACTTGCTCAAACCGATCCTCGTCCATTTGACCTTACGCCGTACCATTAAAAGAACCCAAATATTTTACGTTATCAAGCCCGTTAATTATAAATTGATATTACGCCTTTAAGCGACTATTACCATTTCGGGCCTCCTAATATATTATAGAACGGCTTCATAAATTTATAGGGGTCCAATAGAGGCACCAATTAAAGCGATTAGGCCGCAACTCTACAACCCACCATGAATAATTCAATAATTGTTCGATAATTCGAACGGTTAATGATGGAAGGATTTTGTGGTCGATTAATTGTGGTGTTGTGTTTTTTAGGAACTTTTTGCATTAGGACTACCCAACTCAAAAATTTCCACCTGATTCAAGCTAGATAAACCTAGAGCAATATCATTTGATGGTGCTTAGTAGTGATGGAAAAATGCATTCAAATTATAATCCAATGTATCGATAACGACAGGTTATCCCAAAAGTCGACGTCAAGCCGGAAAATCTGATAGCTATTATAACTTAGCCTGTTATCTGACAGACTGTTATAATAGCTATTAGATTTTTTTTTGTAATATAATCTCGAATAATGCTTCTTTAAGCTCACGATTTTCTTCAAATATTCGAGATTACATAGCAAAAAAAATAATTCAAAAATAAATATCTGTTGTAACAGGAGTGAAAAGACCATCCCAGGGTATAGAAATTTTTGTATTTTTTTTTAAATGACTAATTTTTATTAAACGTAACTTAGATATTTTTTCTGATAGATGATAGATAGATTTCTATTATAACTTAGCCTGTTACCTGTCTCCGGCTTGACTTCGACTTCTGGGACACTCTGTATTATTGTACGACATGCGCCCTGTTCTTGATTTTACAAAGTATTTATTGCATAGAGCACGATAGTATTCGAAGATCTTTCGAATGCAATTATGCCTATCACTACTTTACACATAGTCTCACGCCTATATAGGATTAGGTAGTTACATTACACGCACAATTCGCCAAATATTATATTAAATCCCACATATTAGTTTGCATATTATCTTCGTCAGGTGTCAATCTGTTGTAATTGAGTTTTGGTATAAGACTTCTCGTTATCCTGATCTAATAATGTTTTTCTACCAATGTTTGATTTTGTGCGTTATTTTATACGCAATAGCAAACATAGCATTAAAAATAAAAAATTTTAAAAACAGCATTGAAAATTTTATATGCTAGTTGCAAAGCGACGAAGCAATTAAAATTTTACATTTCTGTTTGAGAAAAATTAGGCTGTATATCTCTTTCACTCGCGCTCCTGATCTTAATTAGTGTTAACGTCATATAATAGTACCGCACGTTCTGTAATATTTACATCACAACTTGAAATTACCCCATCCACGAGATTTAAAATCCTCTTCATCTCATTTATTTTTTAAGAGGGGTTAATCTTTTTTGAATTTTGTATGACACAACTTTTCGAATATTCAATATTTTTGAAGATTGCCCGCACCATACGTTATATCTGTATCACAGAGTACTTAAGTAACAATATAGAAAAAGAACATCTAGGTTAACTATAAATTATGAATCACACAAATTTTTATCCGGGATAAGAAGTTCGAACCCCCAATACTCCGCGTAATCGCAAAGGCGAAGTGACCACAAGCCATTAGTGCAGAATGCTCTATTGAAGTCCACAAAAAATATCTATAATGCCATAACTACACAGTACATTTACCCAGATATCATCGAATGAACTATCGAGACCTTCATGTATTACATCGATGTGACGGAGACAAGACAAGTGTTCCAGGCCCCTAATCAATATCAACATCGTCAACATAAAGTTACATCGCAACACATACATTATTCAGAGCATAATGTAAATAAACCAAGTTTCCGTACACCCCATTATGCTATTAGCGCAACCTTGTCCCGTTCGATTAGTGTCAATGGCCATAAAGCTCTAAGGAATATCGTATCGAATATCGATAACTTTCATAGTGTTGGGTTTTAGTCGATAAAGTTTGAATATGAAGTTGTTAGTTTGTTAATCTGTCGTCTTGGAATCTTTCTCCCTTCCCGACAATTTATCCCACATGGAGGTAAGGTCAGTCTTCTTCATTTTCTTCTTCCACTTCGCCCTGTCTCTAACATCATCTTCTGTCGTCTTGGAACGCCATCTGTGCAATCTGATTATTAATTACAAAAGACCTAAAGTCATAGTTCGTATAATGTGTGTAAAACACCTCTACCTAATCCTTTGGGAATATAAACGTATACCTAAGTACGCACTAGATGTGCCCGCGGTTTCACCCGCGTTTATCGTTACTGTGCCGCCCCCGTGGGTCGTAGCGTGATGTTATATAGCCTACAGCCTTCCTAGATAAATAGGCTATCCAACACTAAAATAATTATTCAATTCAAACCAGTAGTTCCAGATATTAGTGCGTTCAACCAAACAAACAAACTCTTCAGCTTTATAATATTAGTATATATTAAAACGTGAAACGTGGACCTTAAAACAGAGACCGGAAAAGGTTGGAAGCTTTTGAGATGTGCTGCTGGCTTCGAATGGAGAAAGTGCTCTGGACAAAAAAATTTACTAAAACAGAAATATTGACAAGGGTAAAAGAAAACGTGAAATTTTGAAACACATAGAGAATAGAAGGAGTAGAATGATATGACACCTAATACGACTTGATAATTTTATCACAAACACAATGGAAAGGAAGATAGAAGCGAGAAAGAAGAGGGGAGACCAATAAGAAGGTACACCGATCTACTGAAATAAGTTGGGCAAATTGAAACTTATAAGGAACTGAAAGAAATGGCATTGGAAAGAAAAAGATGGAGATTGCTACACCGACAAGTGCAAAGCACTTATGTTTTGGATGGAAATACAAAACATATTTATAAATTGCTTTGATAACGCGACTAAAGGCAGAGTTGAAAACATAATACCATTTCCATGTAGCCGTATATTCGTCTGTCTGTAGTTAAAATTAATCCATCAGATTTAGCTCTAATTGATTCAGCGCTTAAAGCGACTCTGACAGTCCTACGAATTGAATGACATTATAACTCGCTATCGTTAAAGCTTTAATGTCTATTATAGTGGTCAGACGGATGGCGTAGTGGTTTAAATTTGTCGCTTGCCATTACCAATAAGCTGAGTGTTGTGGGTCCAATCTCAAAAGTGACAAAATTGTGGGCTTGAATAAATAGTTGTTACGAGGCTGGGTGCATCCTATGCTTCAAAAAGAAAATATAAGAAAATATTATAATCGCATATCCTATGGCTGGCATGTTTCACGATCCACATGTTCGACATAGTAATTGACGGGCCAGTTATCTGCCGGTAACATTACTAGATTTTAGACTGATGCTAACAATTACCTGCAGGCGACAAAAAAATAAGATTTTCCGACTCGGGCATCGTGTAAGACTATATCCTAGCTAATATTATAAATTGAATGTGCGTTTGTTTGTTTAACTATTCAACCGATAATCGTGAAATTTCATGTTCACATTGTCAAGGGTACAAAAAGGACATAAGGTTCCTAACACTCAGAAAAAAGAACTGTTATCGAAGTCTATTCTTCGGAAACAGTAAGCGTTATTGTACGTTTAGTTCTTTAAGTTTTTTGACGAAATCTACAATAGTGAAGCCACACGTAAAATCTAGTCAACTATAAGAATAAGTGAAAACATTTACCATGACACCTACGATGAGAAATATCCCTACAAAAAATGAATTCACAATAAAATTGTTACTAGCACTTTAACCATAGTTAACGTACTAAAGTCCGCTTCAAACAAACAACAGATCTGTTTTACAACATTTGCAACTGTCAATATTGTCAACGGCCTCTAGGGATAAGCGTTGGATATCGATATTTATTCGATTTATTCTTCGTTAGGTCACTAAACTCTGAGACTCGTCTGTTGATGATGATGATCATGATCATGATCTCCGGCGGCCTCTGACTCATTTTTTTAATTAGTAGTCTGAATAATTTTCATAATGTCTTTCAGTTCTGAGGAACGGAGGTGAATGAGCTAGTCAGTACACACGCTTGTGCACTATAATATTTCCGGCACAAATGACTTACGATTTTGCCACTAGTTACCACTGAAAATATTCATAATTTACTAGTTGACCAGACAGTCGTTGTCCTGTCAATCTACACAAAAATAAATTTCACGTAATAAAATTCAATAATAAAACGTCGATCAATATTTTTCATATAAAAAACCATTTCAATTTCTCGACGTTTCTTGCGGATTTTTCTGCAAATTTTCGTTCATATTAACCTTGTCCTGACAATTACAAACACAACAAAAAATAAACAGCCAAATCGGTCGAGCCGTTCTTAAGTGGTTCTCCGTCATACATGTGGCAATTGATTTTTATGTATATATAGATGAAGGTATAGATGTTATAATTATTATACATATCACGAAGAAATGATCCGTAAAGATCAAAATTTAGATGTTAGACCAGACCAGATTTCAGATCGATTTCTTATATACGGCCATAGAATAAATTACAGCCACGACCTTATATTTTACTCCTTCATAAAGTTTTAGTTATAGGTTTTAGGTTATCTATAACCTAAATTTTGATTGGATTTCAAATTTGATCTAAAATATAATTACCTACCCCATTTATTCGAGTTCGAGATAACTTAATTAATGTTATAGTTAATTATGATAATATTGTATCTTTCGACAGCTATTTATAACATCGTTAATAACATGTTATGAATAATCAATACTTGATGCGAATATAGATTATATTTGTGAAATATTTTACAAATATTATCTTATTACCTGTTTTTTAGGAGTTATACATTATTTAAAGTATGGTTAAAAAGAGTATAAAAACTCGCGTTTAGTTTCATTCCTGTGTCGCGGGATACTTTACACACATAAATGAAATGACAAACACAAAGAACCCCCCAGACTCGGAATAACTGTTTGTCCATCACACAAATTTTTGTCCGGTGTGGCGATATCACCCACAATTCTTGGTACAGTAGCAACAGCATCGATATTGTAATAGTGGTCACTTCAACCACTACGATATCGATGCAATCTATGGTGATCTTTATATATATAAATCTTCTGTGCCTGCGTTTGTAATTAAACTCCGCCTAAACGGTTGGACCGATTTAGATTAAATTTTTTGTGTGTATAAGTGGATTCGAGAATGGCTTATTAGATTTCGTTCAACGTCTGTTGGGTCCACTAGTTATTTTATAAATAACAGGTAAAACTCACATGCATAATTATTATTTGTCTATTCAATTCAATTCAATTCAATCATTTATTGCATTCCACAATGTATATACTTAGGTGGTATAGTAAAAATATGAGAACAATCATGGACCCTGTCGGGCACAGCAATAGTAGGAGAGAGGAAGAGAGATATAATTATTAAATTAATTTGTCATTAAAATATTCGTTTATATCGTAATAACATTTTTCTAAAAGGATACTTTTTACTTTATTTATAAAGGAATTAAATTTATTTTCGTCTTTTATAGTTTGAGGTAACTTATTGTAGATTTTAATTGACATAACGTAAGTGCTGTTTGAGTGCATTTTAAGGTGTGATGATGGTAGGTTAAGTCTATTTTTATGGCGAAGGTTATATTTTTGTTGTATTGTTTCTCGTGTTGTAAAAAGGTGTTGATTTTTGCGCATGTAGCTCGCGCTAGTTACTTGCATGTATGCCGTTAGGTACAGACTTGCTTGGAAATTGTCTGGAAAAATAAATAGATGGCGATGGCGAAGTGGGTAGTGTAACCAACTGCCACGCCTGAGTTCGCGGGTTAGATTCCCGCATAAGTCAAACATTTGTGTGCATGAACAAGGATGTTTGTCTTGTTCTGGGTGTTTCTATGTATAATATGTATGTATTTACAAAAAAAAAGTATATATGTATGTTTATCCAGTTATCTAGTACCCATAGTATAAGCTCTGCTTAGTTTGGGCTAAATGGTGTTGTGTGTATGTGGTAGAATATATTATTATTATAAGTGATTGCCTAAGGCATTATCTGAAACCAGAGATACGATGATCCCGAGAGAGACCGTTGTAGTTCTAAATCAGAGTGTTTGAGTTGGAGCACCAGACTAGGTAACTCGACTTCTTGTGGGCTCCCTTAAGTGACTGTCTGTATGTGGTTGATCAAAGTATCTATTTTTGATTGGTATTACCAAGGTCCTCTGTAGATAAACGGTTACCGTATATATGTCTGTTTACTTGAGTTACCAGGGATATCAAATGCAAGCTCTAGAGAAAAGGATTTAAAGAAAATCTAATTATATTATGTATATGCATATTTCACCAAAAGCGAATAGATCGCGGGACACTGTGTTTAATAGTTGTGTAGACTTAAACAATAATATTGTCTTATCAATACATTCTAGTCTATACTTAAAAGGCACGAACAGCTGATATGGTGACTTCCATGCATCCCCTAATAAATAAATGTTTGCAATTGTTATCAACTACCATCTTAGTCTCCCCGTGGCTGCTGTAAAGCAACCGAAACGTCGGGGCAAAGTGTAAACTTAAATATAAATAGTTTTAATTAAATTAAATAGCAAAGTAAAGTTCAATAATAGTAGCGTTAGAGTTTTCAAAATTATGTAATAAAAGTGTTTTAAAGTAAAATAAACAACGCGACTAAATCCGTATAAATTGTATAATTTCAAAATTTCAAATAATTTTTCGGATAGAACACAGTTATTTTCGGATATACATTATGGTCTTAATAAATTAGCACACCTTTCAGTTACACGCTGTATATTATTTAGTGTATTAATATGATACGAGTTGTCATCCAAAGCCATACAATAGGGCTGTCTAGCCTATTTGACACAGTAACAATGAGGCTGTTGGAGCTATCGCGCACCGCATCAGGGATACTATTCACATGATTGCTTAAAATCAAGTACGCCTGCGTCAGCAAAACATCCCTGATGCACTGCAGAAAAGTGGAAAACTCCAACTTTACTCTGAAGACATTGTTGTTATGTATGAGATTTGTGTATTTTTGAATTCAATAATTAATTTGTTGTGGAATATATAATATATATTATATATAATATATAATATGGAATAGCTCAGTGGGGAGACCAACAGACTGCAATGCAGAGGGTCTCGGGTTCGAACCCACGTCGCGCACCTATGACTTTTGGAAGTATGACTTTTCGAAATTATGTGCATATTGATTGACAATTATCGCCTGCTCCGTGCCTCGGAGAACACGTTAAGCCATCGGTCCCGGCTGCCATGAACATCTATGGCAGTCGATATTAGCAGTCAGTGCCCTCTTATATCCTGACACTGGTCTAGCCTTAGGGTATCGTTAGCCTTCGGGTTGCGGAGGTCAGGTGGCAGCCGCTCCGTGTAAAAACTGATATCCAGTCAAATACGGTTAGACTATAAAAAGCCGACCCCAAGTGACTTGGGAATAATAAAGGCTAGGGAGAAGAAGTGGAATCATACACTTGCTGTAACGGTGAAGGAAAATAACGTGAGGGAACCAACATCTCTGAGATTTCTCCATAGTGTTCGTGAAGTACGCCAACCCGCACTGGGCTAGCGTGGTGGAATAAGGCCTAATCCTTCTTACACAGAGAAGAGGCCGTGCCCCGCAGTGGGAGAGTTTATATATAGGGTTGATATGATAATAATTAATTTAAATATAGACTATTTGATATGTGATACTAACAAAATGCTTATTAACTTGTTATATACTCTAAAGCAACACGATTTCTGATACACAGTACCCTGCCTCTGATACTAACAGTACGCAAAATTGCTTTATTAACCTTTTTAAGAGCTATCAAATCGCTGATTCAAGTGTCAATCATTATGATTTCAAACATGCGGTATTGAGGTTACTTAAAAGCGATTCGATCGCGGTGTGTACCGTTCAATAGCTGTATAGAACTTAAACAATAGCGTCTAGATATCTGATAGGTACTAACGATATGCTTTCTAACTCGGTATATTGACATTCTCAAAAGCGACTAGATAGCTGAGACAAACAGTATATTATATCCTTTCATACCCCATTATAAGGTGGTTGGTAGTGAATGCGACTGCCTTGCGTGAGGTTTTGTGTTCAAATCCCAGCTTGGGTCAGAAAAAAGTTATTGGGCTTTTCTACCAAGAAATTCTTTATACTACCTGGAGTTAGGAATATTTAGGATAGTTACGTTGGCGGTATCACACACTCCCGTGCCCCGGAAAGCAAGTAAACCCATTAGTCCTGCACCTGATCTTCCTCCAGTCGTGTTGGTTTGGTATCTTATCGGACTATAAGAGTGAGAGAATAGAGAGTGAATTTGTGTCTGCGTACATACTTGTGTTCTATAATATCTCCAGCGCAGAAGACCAGTCTCTGCTGACACTGGGTGCCGTGATCAAAATTTGGTCTCGAGGAGATTATTATTTTGGACGAGTTCTTATTTTACAGCTTGCGCTGGTAGATTGAATAACATTACGGACTTTTGTCAAGTAAATGCCACATATTTTAATGAAAATCAAGTCTGTAGGCTAATGTCAACATCTTGTTAGCCTACTTATAGAAAGATCTTACGATTCTGCAGGTGTTCAATAAGACAACTTTTTGGAGATTTGTGTAAGTATTGGTTTTCAGTTAAATGAGTTTCATACTGTGTGTATGTGCTTCAGGATAAAGCCAGTGGTCAATAGCACTATAGATACGACGTAAACTTTATCTTTGACACTTTGACCGAATCGAACCCATGAGTACCAAAAAGCAGTTGTATTCGCTATAACTAATCCACTCAGACAGTCTACTTTATTAATATAAAAACTATAAAATTAATATAAAATTAACTATTTCTATTTATATTTGGACTTACTAAGTAACGACGCCACTCATCCATAATTCACTTAATTGGATAGGTTAACATTACATTAGTATGCACTAAGCATTTGCATATTTAAAAAAAAAGGCGTCGCAATGTCTATTTCAGTTCCCGAGGGACAAAACAAATTGTTTTAATTTTACTCCTTACATCCGTTTGAATTTTAAGCTTATATCTATAGCAGGAGAGTTGTAAATTGAATGCTGTTTTGTAGTACTTAAATACGATGTACTAAGGTACAAACAATGTTGCCCTAGTCCTAAGGGAAAGCAGCCATTACTGAAAGTTTCATAAGCGATTGTTAGTCGATTTTATTAGTTGCTAGGGACTGGCTTTGTCTGTTACAAGCAATTTGTTATATAGCTTTGTTACAAATAATGCTTTTATAATTTCACTGGGTTGTCGTGAACCAAGTTCAAAATTAAATTTTCACAGATGCAACTGTATAATTTTTGATTATAATTATTCGAATTAGTGATGTGCAATTATCGATTTAGCTTTTAAATTATTCGAAAAACTGTAGTTTAGATTTTAATGATTTCTTTATTGGTGGATTAAATTATATAAAACATGTATGTTTATACATGTTATAGGAATCAAGTTTATATCACACTATACATGAGTTATCATCCTGTAGTGGATATGTATCCATCGATGTGGATGGTACACACGGCTACACACCAAGTTAGACACCCTATATACGCATAACTACGTTACATACAAAATAGAGAATTGTCGGAAAGGGACAGTGCATAGTGGTGTCCATGTTATGGTAAGGATAAAGCGTTGCGTCCCGTTCAGCGCGTGAGACAAAATAACAAAAATATAACGCACTCTCTGGCACGATTCGCAGCGTTCAACTTCTAATGGTTCAAAGTTCAAACAGTCTAGGTTGATGTGTCGCTGTGTGTACATGGTTCTTTTAGTGAATACATGATTGGTACATGAATTTTATTCCTGATGTAACAAGCAGAAAAAGGATTTTTATGTCGATGAGAACAACATATACAGAATAGTAATAGGTATAGTAAGAATTTAGAAGACGGTAGTCTGCGGCTGCGCTCGACAATAGTGCTTTTTTCTAGATGCAAAGTACCACATATCCTTTTTACCGAAGTGTATGCAGAATTTCATAATGGTTGGTCGAGTAGTTAAGGCGTGAAAACAATAACAAACAAACAAATATACACGAACAGACACAAAAAAAAATCTAAGACTTCATTCTGGGCACTATCCATCAGCAAAATTTGCTTTTCTGATGCGTGGTCCAACCATCACCTAACTGTGACATGTGTGGCAAAATTGAAGACGTGCAGCATTTGCTGATGGATTGTGTCAGGAACAGGAATGAAAGGGAATTATTGATCAGAAAATTCAAATTGAATATTTTGGATGTTGGGCTGGCTTTTTTTTTTTTTATACTACTAAAGTGGCAAACAAGCTTACGGCCCACCTGATGGTAAATGGTTACCGTAGCCTATCCTATTATAAATCAAAGTATTTTGGCAAATCCAAAGTTGGAAATTGCAATAGGGTTGTGTGCTTTGGTTGAAGTTTGCCGCAATAATCATCAATAATTCCCTTATCTGGTAAATATTAAGATAATGTTGTGTTATGTGTGATAAGGTACGATGGAGTTGGCGTATCCTTGTGGATAAAAAACACTTATTGAAAAACAAAGATTAAAAATAAAAGAAAACCTTGTAGCTACTATTTAGATGCCTTTAGAGAGATAAACCAAATTTCTTTGATTTAGGTATTCTTTTATTGATCGAGTCTATTGACACAGTTCTTAATTTCATGTTGCTACTAAGATTTTTTGACAGGAAAACCCAATATCGACTATAAGCGATTTCCTTATTTCGAAATTGAACCCGAGCCCCCATGAACTATAATAGCGTTCAATAACGCTGCATCACTAAACAGTAAATAAATAATACATTTATTAAAACTTACAATACTCAATATTAGAGGTGTCAGGTCGGTTTAATAAATTAATCTATCAGAATCTGTAATGTACAAGGGAAAAAGTTTCCTACACGTGTGAATAGGGCAGCTGTCCTACTGCATACGAGTAGCGAGAGGGAGAAACTTGCAGCGATTGAAAGATCGTTAGTTTATTGACTGCTGTGACTCAAATTCGATCTCATGTTGATGAATGTAACAATTAATAATACCATACAGAATTGTATTTTTGTTTGTAAAAAATAAACGATAAAACAAAAGAACTGATTTAAAAAATTATATTCACTATATAAAGCTTATTTATTAACAAAGGATATAAACCATCACGTTGCGAGCTACTAGAGCGGGGCAGTAATTATAAACATAGGTAAAATCGCGAGGGATAGCTAGTATTGAATATAAGTATTATAATTTTTTTTACAATAAATTAAATAATTGTAAATTATATTCTATAATATTCTATTCTTTTTCATACACACAACACCATCTAGCCCAACTTAAGTAGAGCTTGTACTATGGATACTTGACAATGGATAAACATACATATATTCCTTTTTTTGTAAATACATATTATAGATACATAGAAACACCCAGACCAAGACAAACATCCATATGCATGCACATAAATGTTGGACTTGTGTGGGATTCGAACCCGCGACCTCAAGCGTAGCAGTCGGTTACACTAACCATTACGCCATCGAGACCGCCTAAAAATTAAATCTTAACATACCTACATACAATATGAAATATTTTTTAAAATATTGTACGTGTGTTTCAAGTACTTTTCCGCTTGCAGTAGAACAGGGAACTACGACATAATATTTTATTTATATGTCATTTCAGTTGTTAGCGACGGTGGCAATAAGTTATTCAAGTTGAGTCATGTTAACTGTCAGTCAATTGAGTATATCATTATAGATATAGCAGTAAAGGCATTTTTAAAGACTATTCCCGTAACTCCAGTGTGGCAGGGTCTTTAGTTATTCAACAGCCACAACAAAAAACCAGATTCGGAAAACTATTTAAATCACACATTTTTTATGCCGTATGCAGATTGATTAAGGCCTAATCCTTCTCATCCTGAGAAGAAGCCCTTGCCCAGCAGAGAATCCGTTTTTATACAGGGCTGATGTTATGCTGATTGAACCCACATTTTGCTCAGTGGTAGTATCAAGGCACAATTTAACCACTATCCGTGTAGTCAAGACAGAAACGCAATAACAATGTCTATAAGCAGACGTATAGTACCCAGATTTCGCCACGCTGGCAGCTATTTATTTATTTATTAAATTAGAACGTTTATAATTACAACCAATTACATTAATTCAGGTATTAAAAGATAGCTTTTCATAAAAAGCGGTGGATATAGTGACGAGAATAGAAAAGGATATGTTAAGCTGATTTGGGCATGTAGAAAGAATGGACGAGAAAAGACTGACTAAGAAAGTTTATAAGGCTAGTGTGAAGGGAACAGTCGCAAGAGGAAGACCTAGGCGAAGGTTTCTTGATCAGATCGGAGACGTTCTGGATAAAGGCTAGATTAAGAGCACCTTAAACCGGAGAGCGTGTATGAGGAATGTTATGAAAGTGAATGAAGCCAGAGAAGTGTGTCAGGATCGTAGCAAATGGAAATCCGTAGTGTCTGCCTACCCCTCTGGAAAAGAGGCGTGAATCTATGTATTGCAACCATTCATGACGACTTTCAAGTTATCAGCAAAAATATCACAGTCCGGGTTGGCTTCCTCGAGAGTATTAAGTGCGGAGAGTACACGCGGCACCGATAATGAAGCCCATGCCACCGTGTGGCACGTAGGCACAGCGAGCAGTCTGTGTTCTCTGGCTTACAAAAAATTGTTGGGTACGTTAAGTCGAACCAGCTCATTACGAAGGTCTGGGGCATTAATCAGACCGCAACATACTTTTAACATGTATCCCGATTTGATCACTTGTCCGCCTAATTTCAAGGTATATAGGTTGTAATACTGGTAGGCCCGTGGGGCAAGTCTATTGGCGTTTACCAGAAGTCTAGAAACTTTCAGACTGCGTGCTGCTACTGAATATTTTTTGATAGTAACATCCTCTCACATTCGATATTAACGTCTTACAGAAAACTGCTTGGGTTTGCTGTGGAGGGGTTGTATACTCTCGGGTACATTTCGGGGACATTTATACCGCCACTGAGTAATTGACAACATCAGGCTCTTTTATACTGTAAAGCAAGCCATTTTTCTAACATTAAATTATATCAAAGAAGTATAAGAAAATACAAATAAAATAATTTAAAAGGTTTGATTTGTTACGCCGAGTCATTTCTTATTAAAAGACTATTAACTAAATTCTTAAATCTGACAAATTGTAATAGATTAGGTCGAAAATATCTTCATCTATCGTGCGGTCGACCTTGTAACCATTTAATTTTCAATTACATTGAAAGCTATTCGAATTAATTCTGTTTTTCTCACTTACTTCTTACGTATAGTCATTTATCTTAAATCTATCTACTGTATTAGTATCAGATTTTGGGTAGGAGAGTCGAGACCCTTATTTTGTGTGTATCAAAGATGGCAAACCAATGCCGGTTTGCTACAGAATGTCCTATAAGTAGAACAGGGCCTGGGTGATAGAAGGGGTTTTATCTAACAAAAACACGGCTATGCTTAAGTCAAAATCAAAGTCAAAAGTCATTTATTCATTTAAGTCACAAAGCAACACTTATGAACGTCAAAAATATAGGTTATAGAGTTTCCTAAGGTACTGAAGCTACATATAGGTTAATTGCTAGGTTCAGGCAAAGGGTTAGAGCTTATGAGAAGTAACCTGCAAGAAACTCACTGCCACTCTTTTATATCACCAATTAAATATAATTTCAGTATTTTACAACTCAAATCAATAAGGTGTTACAGAAAGAAAGAAAGGTATTTATTCGCAGCCATTATATCATATATTACTGTCTATAAAAAATTCAAAATAACAATGATGGCGTAGTGGTTAGTGTATGCGACTGCCACGCCTGAGGTCGCGGGTTCGATTCCCGCACAAGTCAAACATTTGTGTGCATGAATAAGGATGTTTGTCTTGGGTTGGGTGTTTCTATGTATAATATGTATATATTTACAATAAAAAGTATATATGTATGTTTATCCATTGTCTAGTACCCATAGTACAAGCTCTGCTTAGTTTGGGCTAGATGGTGTTGTGTGTATGTAGTAGAATATTATTATTATATTATTATTATAATTAGGTTTGGTAGAATTATTTAATATTAATATGTAATATACACTAGGATGGCCTTAATAATAATCTCTACAAATACAGAATAAACAAATATTAAAATCGGTGAGATTATTACTAATTATGATTATTAAACTATTGTATATCGCTTTAATCTTAAAACTATTTTAAAATATTAAACTACTTAAATTTAAAATATGCCCTTGATCTTTCAGTTGCCTTTCAGTAGCCGTGTTCACGGGCACACTAAAGATAGTGCTCATCTCAATGTTCTAATGTATAGTTATTTCAAAGTACCCAATTATTATTTAATTATCTATTAAATAGACTGAGTTCAAAGTAGCTATTGAGATACATTGAGCTCATTCTTCATAAATTATAATTAGTAGTATTGTTTTTTTTATATACTTTAATTTCAATATGTAGCTTAAATGTTATCCTAAGACAATATAATTATGATTATAAATGTAACAGTCGACGCATTAACAGTGACCAATCAATGCGCTGCACCATCAATAAAGTCGAACCCTAACCCCTGTCCATTCCTTCTCCAATAAACAAACATGATGCATAAGCTCATAAATCAATACTCGAACATATATCTTGTTACTAAAGTTTCCAGATCCACATGTTGGTGACCAGCGGCGATTCCGTATCAATATCATTTATGCCTAATGGGGTAAGTTGGGGACAAAGTTTGTGCGATATGCGATAAGTGTCAGGAGCGATCTGGTTTCAATTGAATAGATAAATCGGTTGACAAGTTTGGTGTCTATTTATTTTATTTGATTGCTTAACTTTGGTCGTCGGGGAAGATCGTTATTTATCCATTTGGGATAATTTTCATGATCTGTTTATTGGACAAAATTGCATTCTTAGCTTATAGTCAGTGTGAGGTTATTTTTTTGGTAGGTAAGATATTTTTTATAGTGTCATCTTTTTTAACTAACAACTATAATTAAGAAAATGATTTTTTCCTCCATAGATATCAAAAGCAAACAGCTCCTTAAGGAATCGTGTGTTCTATTATAATTATTTAACTATTTAAAACACAGCTAGCTGGACGAGAACGTATTTATGCTTCTGCCAAGTTTCGCAGGCATATTATAGAGGTATGAAGACCTCGGCTGCTATGAGGACGATGTGGAGGCCACTGCTCTTAGACCACACGACCGCTTACCATCAGGTGGAGTGTGGTCATTTTGACGAACAAAAGAAAAAAAAAACTAAATTATTTACCTCATCTTTAGACATACAATACATAATAAAAGCATGACATATACATTCATTATGATACTTGTACCTGGCATTCCCAAAAGTGCCAATGCAGATAGACATTCTACTACACCTACATTCTCCATTTATGTTTCTAAATCCCACGAAATGGAGGGTGAATTTAATTCCATCAAAAAAGCGTTAGAAATTTTATACAAGGTAGGCAATCCGCGAGTGATGCCTCTAGTGTTGCAGACGTATGCTAGTTTGCCAGTTAAGTTGTATAAAAAAACCATCTATAGACCTTTTTTATAGTATGTGACCAGTGTTCTCAGTGGCAGGATGAAGTTTGGATAAATAATAAAGAATATTTTAGATACCTTACTGCTACTAAAAATTTTACTTTATCTGATGCGGAAATTGAACCCGCTACCTCAAAATCATACGTAAACATAGACGTCAATTTGTACCAAAGGGTAAAAGTGGCAACGTAAATTAACAGACGCAGGAATCTATAAATAACCTCAATGACGAAAATGACACCAAGAAAACAGCCTCATAAATATTTATCGTATTTTACAATTCCCAACTGTTTTGCAAATTGAGACATAAATTAGGATTCTGTATCAAATGTAATTTATGTTTTACAAAAATATGAGCTCTATGGAAAGGCAATTTTATTAGGTATTTCGTTCGTATTTATTGGTTAATTACATTTTGTATTCAGATATAAATACTTTTACGATAGTGTATTCTCGGGGAGAGTAGAGGCGGCAATATTTTATTATCCTTTTTTTTTTTTTTTTTTTTTTTTACGTGGGGGAATGCTATGACGCATATCCCTCCGCGGGGGCGGGCGGAGGGATTATGTCGGACTCGCCGGGGTAAAAGAAGATGGAAAAGAAATAATGTACCTCCCGGAATACCGACTAAACCTACCACGGTGTTCCTCAACAAAACCACTATCGGCGGGGCCGCGCGAATCGCTTTCGCATGCGGTCGCGACCCCGCCGAGGTTTCGGCCCGCCGTATGAAACGGCAGGCCACTACACAAAATACCTACCCAAACTAGGCACTTCCGACATTATAAAAACCCTACTGTCTCCCCCCTAGAGGGGAGACGGACTCGACAGAGGCGCGCGTGGGAACACGCACGCCGCCTCTCGGACCTGGTGCTGAACGGATAGCGGGCAGGCCCACAAAGCCCGCTACCCCCAGGTCAAACCTCAGGGTGGCTGGAGGTCATAGCGCGCCCTCCGGCGCCATGCTCTGCGGTTGGGGAGAGGGTTTAAACGCTCCCTCTCCCGCTCCGCCGCCTCCTTGATGGAAATTACTTCCTCGCAGAAGGAGGCGACGGCGTTCCACGACCTCTCACTCCGGACCATAGACTGAACTACGGCCGGGAGCGAGAGGACAACCGATCCGACTGCCGCGATCAACTCACGGCGCTGCGATGCCCAGGCGGGGCAAACCGCCAAAGTGTGCAGCGCCGTGTCCTCTATAACGTCGCGGCAGTCGCCGCAGTGGTGACAACCGGGCGTCTCTTGCCGGCGTATACGACACAGGAACTGGCCAAAACAACCGTGGCCAATCAGTACCTGTGTCAGCCGGAAGGTGAGGGCGCCATGCCGCCTCTCCAGCCACTCCTCAAAAACGGGACTTACCGCCACGATCGTGGCGTGCCCAGCACTGGGGTGCACAAGTCGCTCCTTCCAATTCGCCACTAGGACCTGGCGGAGCTCGGACCTTGCCGCCTCGACAGCGGGAAAAACAGGTCCTTCGCCCCGAGCTAGCGCCTCCTGGCGCCAACGATAGAGCGACGCCAGGAGCGCCGCTTCCAGGTCCCATGGCATCGATCCGGCGAGGAGGCTCGCAGCCTCGAACGAGATCGTGCGGTATCCTCTAATGAACCTGACGGCCATGGCGCGCTGTGGTGCACGAAGCGCCGAGATGTTGCGGGCCGTCAGGTTGTCTGCCCAAACTGGGGCCCCGTATAGGGCCATGGACCGCACGACCCCCTCGTAGAGCCTCCGGCAGGAGGTGTTTGGCCCCCCAAGGTTGGGCAGCAGGCGCGCGAGCGCACCTGCAGCGCCCCGAAGAATGGGGGCCAAACGACGAAAATGTGCTGTAAAGTCCCATCGGCTGTCGAGCAAGAGACCCAAATACTTTAGGGTTGGCTCGACGCCGATGCGGACCCCTCCTACCATGATATGGGCCCCTGGAGGTGGCCGGTTCCGAGGGCCGTGAAAACAAACGGCCTCGGACTTGGACAGGGCCACCTCGAGGCCCAACCGCCGGATACGACCAACGACTTGTGCGACCCCAGCGGTCGCCAGTATGGCCGCCGCCCGGTGCGACTTACCCCTCGCCGTGACAAGCGTGTCGTCGGCGTAACAAATGACGCCGACGCCACGGAGGAGCGCACCTCGCAGCACCCAGTCGTAGCCGATGTTCCACAGGAGCGGACCCAGAACCGATCCCTGTGGAACACCGCACGACATCTCTCGCCGACTCCAACCGTCGTGACCCGGGTAGACGACTACCCTCTCCGATAAATATGCCCCGACTATGTGGCGGAGGTAGGTCGGCACTCGATGGAAAATGAGTGCCTCCCTAATGCAACTCCAGGGCAAGGTATTGAAGGCATTCGCGATGTCCAAAGACACCGCGAAGACGACCTCGCCCCGGGACACCGCATCCTCCGCCAGGCTCCTCACACGCTGGACAGCGTCAATAGTGGAGCGCCCGCGGCGGAAACCATATTGGTTCTCCGCCAGATCCGGAGCCACTGAAGACAGACGCTGGACGAGGCGCTCCGCGATAATAAACTCGAAGAGTTTAGCTACCTCGTCCAGCAACACAATGGGCCGGTAGGCGGAAGGCGAGTCCGCCGGGCGCCCCTCCTTCCTGATCAGGACCAGTTTCCCCACCTTCCACTGGCGCGGAAACCGGCCCTGTTCCAGACACTCACTGAGGAGCCCCCTGAGTCGGGGCGCGAGCTCCTCGAGGACCAGGGCCAAAGCACGACCTGGAATGCCGTCGGGCCCTGGGGCGGTGTTTTTCGAGCGAAGTCTCGACACCGCCGCTCGCAACTCTACCTGGGTCACTTCGGGAACCACGTCGTCGTCAAAGTCCGCGCTGGACGCCATGGAAGGCGGAACCATCGACGGAGGAGTGTACTCCGCCCGTGAAGGGAACAGAGCGGCCACCACCTCCTCAACCAATTGTGGCCGGAGACTCTGGGACAAGGGGGGCGCCCAGGGGCGAAGCTTGCCTCTTACCATAAGGTATGGACGCCCCCAGGGATTAAAGTCCAGAGTCCCCAGCAGCTCTTGGCGGGCCAAATCCTTGGCCCGCTTAGTGGCTATTTTGAGGGACTTCTTGGCCGCTCTGTATAGCTCGTACAATTCCGCCTCCCTGGCGTCGAAATCGGGAGGGCGGCGACGCCTCCTGCGAAGCCGGATGTACTGGCATCTGGCCACCACGCAGGAGTGACGAAGGTCAGCAATATCTTCCGACCACCAGTACACCCGGCGCCTAGATGTAAAATTTAAAGGCACTCTAGGCATCGCCGCATCGCAAACTTGCGTTATGGCCTCCCGGAACCACTCGGCCTCCATCTCGACATTGTCAGGCCTGGCCGGTGCTGGCACCCAGGCCTGAACGATGGAGGCTTCCAGGAGGACCTCCCGATTCAGCTTCTTTAAAGCCCAACGCGGACCGCCCCCAATCGGGGCCCTTGGGGCTGGGGGGTCGGAGGTCTGGGCGGAGACGTCGAACCGAATATAAAGATGGTCCGACAATGTCTCCACCCCCTCGACGACGCGCCAGCCTTGGACACGGCGTGCTAGTGCGGGGCTAGCAAAGGAAACGTGACGATGACGGAACCGCCCCGCTGACGCACGCACGTGTGCACTGACCCACGATTGAGGACTAGCAGGCCGTTCTCTACGGCCCACTCCTCAAGCAATTCGCCCCTCGCGTCCGTGGTCGCTGAACCCCAAGCCGCGGATTTGGCGTTGAGGTCCCCGATGACGAGTACAGACCGAGGGTGACTACGAGCGACGACGACGCTAAGTTCGAGGAGATACACCTCAAAGTCGGCGAGAGGTCGGTTGGGCGAGAAGTAGCCGCCCACCACAACCGCTTCTCCTACGAGTGCTGCGACATAGCCCCGTCCTCGGATGACGTTCTCGAAGGACGGAGTACCGGCGGCGACCAGTGAAATTATTGCCACCAAGCCATCAAGGTCCCCCACCCAGTCAGCCCTGGGAGGGACAAAATAGGGCTCGGCGGCAACGGCGACATTGATTGACCACTGCGCCATGCTCTGGAGGAGAAGGTCCTGAGCCCTAGCGCAGTGGTTAAGATTGCATTGGAGGAGGCGGAGGTATGGGGCCATTACGTCTCCATATTGATGACCTCTGCCCCTCCGACCACGGGAGCGGCGACCTTGGTTGTTGCCGATGACGACATAGAAGACCTTGGGGGTGTTTTATAGGTGGCGACGCAGCCCTTGCCACCCGCCCGGTGCTCCGCAGGTTTGCCCGCCGCCGCACACAAGATACAGTGCGGCGTGGCCTCGCATATTGCGGCCATGTGACCGGGTTGACCGCAATGGTAACAGCGGCCGATGCAGTCAACCCGTGAGGGGCACTTTACACCTACATGGCCGCTGGATAGGCAACGGTAGCACCGGGCAGGCCTGGGCTCCAGTACTTTGACTTGCGCCGACACCCACCCCACCAAAATACGTCGGCCATCAGCTAACTTTTTAGCAGCTGCAACGGGACAGCTAATAATAGCTGTCCCCGTTCCGGCGCGGCCCGTCTTGATGTCGCCACATCGAACCTGCCCCTCTGGACAGTCTCCAGACTTAGCAACGGCGGCGACAACCTCTTCTTTGACGATGGAGTCATCCAGGCCGCTAATGCGTATATCGACGCATTTCTGCGGCCTAGAGACGCGGACATCATCTGCCTCCAAAGTCTGGCGGAGACTTTCCGCCAGACGGTCTGCTTGGTCGGCGCTAGCGATCCCTGGCACTTCAATGAGGCGGGCACCGGTCTGGGTTGTCCGGCACCGCAATCCCGTTGTTATCCCTAGCTTGGCGGGATCGATTGCAGACCGCGCCTTTTTTAGCAGTTCGGCATAAGTTGTCCCTCGCTCGATGGCGGCTGGCTGCAGCGTTAGTACCACTGCAGTAGAGCGAGGGGCTTGGAGCTTTCGAACTGCCTTCTTAGCCGCTTTTTTGGCTTTCCTAGCCGCTTTTTTCTTTTTCTTTGCCACTTCCTTTTTGCGCCCTACAGTCTCCCAGCTGTCAGCCATATGAATGGGAGTCACTGCACTCTCCTTGGGTGCTGTGAGGCTCTTCTTGGGTACTGCGGGTGCGGGTACAGCTTGCGGTCTTTTCTTGCCCTTTTGGCTGGTTGGGGCTGCTGTAGCAGCCGCTGGGGTTGGTTTGGCGAGCCTTGGAGTCCTCAACTTCTCCGCGTACGTAAATGCTGGCGTTGGCGGTGGGGGAGGCAGAAGAGGGCAGAGCTCTTCCCTTGTTCGTCTTCCTGCCGCCAGGGGAGGGCGTAGCATTCGACCCTCCATGACGGAGAGCTTTGAACGGAACTCGCTGAGCTCCTTACGCACGAGCTCTACCAGCTCGGACTCCGTCCTTTTTAAATTTTGATTGTGCCGCTGCTCCAACTCCTCCTGCCTCTTCTTGAGCTCAGCTATTTCAGCTGCCAGGCGGGTATTCTCCTTTAGCAGCTTTTGCGTCTCCTCGCTGGCAGTTCTAGTGAAGGCAACCTCTGCGATCTCCTTGATAGCCTCTATGGACTCCTTTAGGGCCTTTTGGCACGTGCCTTTGAGACCCTTCGACTTCTTGGAGACCAATCGTATGGCCTCCAAAGCGTCAGTAAGCCGAGTCTTTAACTGTGGCATCGCCAAGTCCTCGGCATCGGGCTCCACCACAGGTTGCTGCCTTCCCGCAGCGACTCGCCGGACTGCCGCAGCGATGAGGCTGTCCTCCTCAGAGAAGCGCTCCTCTTGATCAGCTTTTCTCAATGCAGCAGCAAGTTCGGCCTTGGCCTGGGCCAGACCCACGTACTTGCCGTGGATGGGCGGACGGCCGCGTCCTCGTCGCGATGTCGGCACTTTTGGAGCCGATACCGCCTCCTCACTGGAGCCATCCGACTCCGATTGCTGCACTGAAGAGCGCAACCGCTTCCTAGGAGCCTTCTCAAGTGTAGACTCCGAGATGATATCCACATCAACGGCTTCCACTTCGTGCTCCGAAGGCACGTTTACCTCTTCGGAACGCGCAGAACTGGGCGTGCGCGTCCTACTTCCTCTTAACGTCTTAGTTGTATTTGTTTTTAATGAATTTTCCATAATGAAACCCACGAGTATGGGAGAATGGGTGGTCGACCCGGGCAGAGATCCCGATACCCGGGCAAGCCTAATACAACAGGGGGACGGCAGGTACCCTGAGGGGGCCGCACTAGTGACTGAACTACCCATCAGCCATGCATCTCCTCGCCGTGCGGCAGCAACTTGAGATTCGGGGTGGTTTTTATAGAGGGCCACTCCCTCGCAGTCCGGGCGGTGAAGCCAAGACCCTCGGTCCCGTCAGCAGCCGCGAGACGTGATCCACGACACTGCACAATACGGGGTTACGATATGCGCCAGACGGTGACAACGGGGACAAAAGTCAGAAAAAAGGGGGGACAACAAGAACAAAAACGGGGCAAAACAAACAAAAGGGGACAAAACAAAAAACAAACAAATTTGGACGCAGAACCAAACCAAAAAGGGGGACTAAACAAAAGGGGGACAAAGAGGGGGAAAGAATCGTCAGAACGACGAGAAGAGACCCCGTTGTCTGTTCAGCGGCAGGGTGAGTGCACGCCGAACCCGTCAAAGGGGCTCTCCCATGTCCACTCTAAAACAGAGCGGTACTGGGAGAGCCGGGCCCAAAATAGGGCCTCCGGCTTGGGGATGGGACTCGCGTCCATCCCCCCGCCTCCGGTGCCAAACGCGACAAATGGCACCGGTTGTCAGAATATTAGCCACCAGCAACAATGAAAAGCATTGTTGCTGGTGCCCAGGGTGCACCACGGGGAGGTTTTCTGACACGCACCCTAATATTTTATTAACCTATAATAACTACTTCTAAGAACCAAGTCTGTAAGAAAGATTGTGACTGTGGACTGTCATACATTGACCAAATATCAACGTTCGGTGAAGTCTGCTGTGTGTGAATACGTGCAAGAGGAAACTAACCACTACTTGAGGTTTGATAAACTGCTGATACTACCAGAAGAATACTGATGACTAGCTGCTTCTCGATGCTATTGAAATTAAAAATCACCCAAATTTCAGGAGAGAAGAAGGTTAGCATGATCCTCCAGCTTGGGTTCTAGTGAGAAGCAAAACAAAGTATGACTTACTTTGGGATAATTTTGCGAAAATAGGATCACCAAGAATTATATATGTTTAGGTACTTCGAAGTAACTACACTTCAAGACAATGAGAATACCACTGCTTTAGTGCCCGGAATCTAGCTGCAGAAACGCAACCAAAACGACAGGAAAGTGTATTTTATATGGCAAGGCACGCACCTCTGGTTTTTTGGAGCTATATGTGTATGGTTAATTTTCGTTCGCTATAATCGTGAAGGAAAACATCGTGTGGAAACCTGCACGTCTGACAGTTCTATAAAATGTTCTCGCAGATGTGTGGAGTTTTCCAACCCGTACTGGGCCAGCGTGGTAGACTATAGCACAGTACGGGTTGGCACCCTTCTCACAGTGAGAAGAGGACCGTGCCTGCCAAGACTGATATATTTAAAAGAAGTCTGGCTACACATGCTACTTGCGCAAGGATTTGCACAGAAGTTGAAGTTGAAAAAAGCTATAAAACATTTTCTGTTTTATTCTACGGTATACTTAGCATTCATAAAATTTACTTACGGTCTCCCTTGAGACCTAGAAATTTCGCTCAGGATTTTATCTCAGAGAAACTATGAATAGTTCAGTCTATTTCAAGTAACTCTAACAATTCAACCAGTATTTAATTTAAGTGGATGACAAGCGAGAGACTTGGCTTCGCGTCCTTGGGTGACTTTCACAAAGTTACCACAAGTGTTTAAGTATTTAAAGTTTGTTATGAAAATGCGTAAAGTTCACAACGAAGCACATGTGGTTTGGATGGGCTTGGTACTATATTTTTGTGTTTATTTATACAATGTAGTCCCATAGGTTGTTTGAAAAGGTAAAATTCTTTGTAAGTTGTTGGATTTTGTTATGATATTTTAAAAGCATTAACTTAACTTGTTTTGTGAAGATCTGGATTAAGTAACGTTTTAGTTTTTGTTTATTGGATTCGTGATCTTTTACAAGAACAAAATTATAATGTTAATTTGTGACTGAAGATATCGTAATTGAATCTTTCTTCTTTTAATTTTCGGATCACACTGGAGAGAAGCAAGCAAGCGCGTCTTTAATCTAACTAAGATTCTTAGTCAGATTTAAGACAAAATAAGTTTTAAATCTGATTAAGGATGACTCAATTGAGAACTATCATGCCTCTTATGTAAGTCAGAAGATGGGAATGGTGTCATTTATTACTGGACTCCGCTATTATATACCACTGGGTGGACAGGAATAATTTTGATAGACGTGATTAAAAAGATACTGCCTCGGTGGCGCAACGGTAGTGCTGGCAACTGCTGAGCCTAATGCTCTCGGGTTCAATTCGTAATTTCAATAGACGGGACAGAACTTGTATGATCTAAAAATGGTTGTTCCGAGTCTTGTGTCGGTTGTTTTAATATTTGCAAAGGTCCCGCGACACATGAATTATTCCTAGAGCGAGAGTAGTCTTTTTAAAACAAAACAATATTTGAATTGTGATATTAGAGCTTTCTGTTAAAATTTTCTCACGAACTCTCACTTGAATCGTGCCCGGTAAAGGGCTGTTAGACTTTCTCCCTGTTACGTGGAACTTAAAATATAGCTAGCAGAATGTAGTCTTTTTACACATCTGATTACTTCTTCGGGATATAGGCGTAAAACTTGTGCGTAGAACTTTATATGAATGCATAAAGACAAGATTTTGACAACACAACTTATTTTGTGCGTTTGTTTAATTTGTCATCGTCTTGCTTTTTGCTTGATGCTGATTCTTTTTGTGTTTGATACATATCTATACTAATATAATAAAGCTGATGAGTTTATGTCTTTTATATGTTTGAACCAATTGGATTCGTATTTTTTCTTTGTATTCCATATTCATGAGAAAAGTTATAAGCTACGCAACATCACGCTATGAGCTACGAAAGCGTAGCAGTAGTCATATACGTGAGTGAAGTCGTAGAAGACAGCTAGTATCTATATAAAAAACAAAGCGTCGACTGTTGATCATACATATTACCATATTTATATATTCTAGCCGCAGAGCCAGTCTGATTGTGCAGATAATTTGAAGGACGTTGAATGATGCATAGCTAGATTAACGAACCGACAGCGACGTAGAATGTTTGTATGATAATATGTTTCTCTGAGTATATTTGAATTAGTAAACTGATAAACGCTCAAATAATATTAATAATATACAGCTGCAGTAGCTCAGTAGATAAAGCATCTGACTTCCGATCGAGAGAGGTTTGAATCCCACATATTACACTATCGACGTAAAGTCACTTTTAACACACATTTTAGTTTTGCTACTATAACGGTAATAAACTGAAGTAAGACTTTAAATTATATTAGCGTTTTAACTGCGATGTTTAAAGTATATACAAATGCTACACTACTATAAAAATATAATGTTAGACTACTAGCTTTTGCCAACGACTTCGTTTGTGTGGAAATAATAGGTATTATTGGAAATGGGTAACTATTTATATTTTTCTGCCTATGCATCTTTTTAAGGAATTAGATAATAATAACTTATGTCTCTCTCATCGACCCTCCAACTATTTATTGTTGTTACGGCGGCATATCAAGTTTCGTGTCATTAATACTCGACTTTTAGGCAGCGTATATTTTACAATTTTTTTTGTTTGTGTGTCAAGATGAAGTGTTTATGCACAAGGCAAAAGTGTATCATACATATTGTATGGAATATATTTATATTTGAAGTCATTTTACTACGCTCATTAGTAATTTTCGAAGTGATTTGATCTAATATTTACATAGTTAAACGGCTATAAATACAATTATGTTCCATCTATGATACAGTTTTACCTTAATTTCTTATATCTATTCAAAACATTTTGAAAATAAACCGAAAATAAATTAATTAAATTTATCAACTGCAATTTCGAAACCGTGCTCAAGAAGAAGGCTCATAACATAAGTAATATTTCACGTCAAGGTAGTCGTATCAGCAAAAAGCTGCACTATAAAACCATTTGCATAAAAACTCAATCTTCTAAATTCCCATAAACTTCACGAAAGTGTTACATCACGAGTGCATTAAAAAGAAAGTTTATTACGTAACTTTTGTTTAAGCTCAGCTGTCATACTCGCGTGCGGCCAGCTTAATGATGGTAAACTTCACTGGGTCAAATTTTAAAACTTCGTTGTTTACGCAAAGGTGTCGTGATATTAGGCTGTTCAAACACTGTTTGTGTTCACTTGGTGTTTTATTTGGTTTAAATTTGAAATTAGCGTACTTTGTCATACCCTTGGACTTGTGTTTGACAGTTAAATATCTGTTACAGTACTGTTTTAACTTTGGCTTTTATATAATTTATGTTTTGTCTTTGGAAAATACCAGTTATCTCGATTAACGTTGTACCGTCAGCAATCTTACTTACAAGAAAGTGCATGGCGAAAAGAGCTTTTGAATCATACTGGTACCCGCAGTTCGTTTTTTGCTTTTTGCGCTGACAGCATAGCGACTATGCGGGAGTGGAATTTCTGATGTGCCAGGTATCCATAGGCTGCAGTAATAGCTTATCAGTTTGTTTGATTGCCAACTTAGTAGTAGAAATAATTACTGCGATTGTACTTCCTTAACTGCACTGCCCAATTTTAAGCAACATTCGATTCTGCACTTCTATCTCTTTGAAAATATTGTATGAACTGCCTTCTCCTCCTTTTTCTGTAGCTTAAACTAAATGAGTGCGACCCGCATGTAAAGTGATTTGACATGTCAAAGATCTCATAAACATCGTTTCGGAAACACCGAAGGTCAGGATACCAGGACTTTTTGCCTCAGCTAAATATACCTTGCAGAGTCACCAGCTAAGTAATCACTTAGCAACCTAATTGATAAGGAAATGAAATAAATGGATAATTCGTTCAAGCAGTCGTGGATTAAATTCCCATTTATTGTATTGGCGACATGAAATTGCTCTCAACAAAAGCAAGTTCGAATAACAAGAATACTAGTAATATGCAACTCAAAGTGTGAATAATCCTAAAAAAGAAATTACCAGCATTTTACCTGACGGTCTCACCAAAAAAGAATAGTCTTGGAGCTTATACGGGTAGCACGTCATGCAGGTGGTTTCGAATGTAGAAATTATGTATTCTGTTAGCCCATCTACTTAGTAGATCCTCGTTGCATAAAGATGAACGCGCACTTGTCAAATGAAATTCAGGTATTTTTGTATGACATACCATGATGCACCTGACTTTATAAACATTATAGAATAATGCTTACGCCTATATATAATCGACTAAATGGGCAGAGGCATATTGTACCATCAATTCACCAAAAAATTTTTAAGATTCCGCTTAACAAGTCGTAACCCCATTAACATCTACCCGGCATTTAGTCAGGAATCAAGGGATTGGACTAGACGCTACTGCAAATTTCATAAAAATATTACTTAGCGCGACCTGGGAATTAAACTAAATATATCACGAAATCATTGTAAAAACTTACAATGATGTCATTGATGACTCGTTGGACTCAAATGTTTGGATAGAGTTTTATGATATACCTACTAGTCTTGTTGCTGTTAAGCGTCTAAAGCCTCGTGTCCACTAGGCAACAATTGACGCACAACACGTGGCGCTCAACAAGATCGGCAAAGTTGCATAAGAACGCGCGACGTTACCAGCTGGCGCGCAATATGACGCGCGGCTTGTTATTTGTTTCCGTGCAACATGCAGTTGAACATCAAATGTTGTCAAGTGGAGACGTGACGCGCAAAAATGTCCGTGGTGTGGTGAAATAAAAATAAAATCTAGCTAAATCGACTCTGACGACATGTTGCCAACGACTGGTTATACGTGGAGAGACAACGTTGCTAAACAAACTACCGCGTTGCCGTGAGCAACAATGTTTTGCAACACGTTGTGCGTCAAATGTTGCTTAGATCCTCTAGGCTTAATTTAGGAATTCTATTGACTTGTGATAGAAATAACCCATGCGTATTAAGATTTAAATCACATTGATGTCAAGGCGAAGTGATCCAACATGTACTCGTACTAGACACTACTATAGACTATGTACTACAATTTAAAGTATATTCAAATATAATATCTACATTTAACAATAAACAATTTTATATTAAAAACTAATTTTAACTTCAGTACTTTTTTACAAACTATGACGGCTACGGGCCAGTCCCTATTCACCTTTACAGTGGCGGGTGTACTTATAGACCAACTCGTTTAACTTGAGTGGCATCCGAGGGTCGCATACCACGCATGTGACCTCGTACCGGTCCGTGCAAGCTGCGCCAATTTAGCTTTGTGAACCAAGTGGAAGATTTAAATACATTATACCGTTTGACATAAACAAATATATATTTGTTAATCTATGTATATGTTTGCTATTATAGAACTGCAACGAGGTTGTGTCTGTACATTGTATAAAGCTTAGAAAAATAATTGGTATCGACTATTAGATAGATAAACACTATGGTTTTTATAAATGTTGTCTGTTTGCCTACATGCCTGTTTATTCCAGCATCACCCAACTAACCAATAAACATATTTTTAGACGGTTTACATGACTTATTAACTCGGAGTTTAACTTCAAAAGTGTGCTAAGTATCATGTTTATCCGTGTTAATAGTTTGATTTATATATAAATAAAGCCGCGTACAAAAAGTTGTCCACGCGACAAACCTGCGGGCATGTGTTTGTGAATTATGATAAATATTGTAAATATATGATTCAAAAGATTTGTTGGTGTTTATTTGATTTTCACTGATTTTATTTATACTATGACTTTGGTAAATAAATAATATGCTAAACTGCTGGACTACCATGCAATGTTCAATTACGAGGGTTGACTTCTTCGAATTCACAACCAATTTATAGTTGAAGAAAAACATAGTAAG
Source organism: Catocala nupta (assembly GCA_963675205.1). Lineage (NCBI taxonomy): Eukaryota > Metazoa > Arthropoda > Insecta > Lepidoptera > Erebidae > Catocala > Catocala nupta. Next base: position 3,635,769 of record OY776096.1, read on the forward strand.
AGAATCTGCTTGTTTAGGAATTCTTAATTAATACAGCAGAAACATTACACAAGTTTATTTAGCTACGGTCTTCTGAAGCATTGAAACTTTAAAAGTATTTTATGAAATATATTTTCTAATCAATATCATGTAGCCAAGACGTGAATAAATGAACTATTCTCTAACTGACGTAGAGTATTGAAAATTATTTTTAATTTTGTATAATAAAACAGTTTAGAATGTAGCAAATGTTTGCTGTCTCTAATCCAATAGTCCACCCCCTCTGTGATTTCTCTATACTTGTGATTCACTAAGTATCAGTGGACATCACGTAAATAATAATATTAACATGTATATAACTGACACACCGCTGGACACGGGTCTCATTTAAGCATGAGTGGAGTTGGACCACAGTGCACCACGCTAGCCCAGTGTGGCAGACCTTACGTATGTTCGAAAACTTTATGAACTACTCTCAAACATAAGAATAACCTTACGATCTTACTTAACAAATAAAGCGAACAGTAATTTTATAAATTACAATTTTCTACTCAATATTCTGTAGCTATGATGTAAATAAATGCACTATATATCCTTTAACTGACGTAGAACATCGTAAATAAATATTTTGTATGATAAAACAATTAAAAATGTAGCAAGTGTTTGCTGTCTCTTATCGCACAGTCAGTCTACTCCGGCTATCAGCATTAGTCTATTCCCCGCTGTGCTTTGCTCTATCCCTGTATTTCACCAAGCACCAGTGGGTGTTATCTAATTTGTAATAATTCCCTCAGAAATACACTTACATAAAGCCATTCATTGCAAACTCAAATTAGAGAATTGGCTTAAAAGTTTAAATGGAGGTTGAAACTGTACTAAAAGGGCGTTGCCATAAAGGATTAAACTTTCGCTCTCACTAAGGCCAACCGCATCACAAGGCATTTATAACGGTGATTTATCAAAAGTTTTAATGCGCTATACATTATAATGGGATGCATTGACTTGTTCGAAGAGTTTATTTTTAAAAGTCAATTCGCTTGATATAAACGTGCTGTCTATGTGTGTGTAAGCATATATTAGGTACCACGTGTACGTTGATGAATTGAATTCATCTACACACACATAGAAAAGTCAGCATTTTTTGTGTAGTTTTATGAACGTTATATTTTCATGAGACGAGCAGTGATAGCTCAGTAGGGAGACTAACAGACTGCAATGCAGAGGGTCGGCTTCGAACCTACGTCGCGCACCTCTGACTTTCGGAAGTTATATGACTTTTCGAAATTACGTGCGTATTGATTGACAATTATCGCCTGCTCCGTGGCTCGGAGAGCACGTTAAGCCGTCGGTCCCGGCTGCCATGAACATCTATGGCAGTCGTTATTGGGAAGTCAGTGTCCTATAATATCCTGACACTGGTCTAGCCTTAGGGTATTGTTAGCCTTCGGGTTGCGGAGGTCAGGTGGCAGCCACTCCGTGTAAAAACTGATATCCAGTCAAATCCGGTTAGACTAGAAAAGCCGACCCTAAGTGACTTGGGAATAATAAAGCCTAGGGAAAAGTAGATATTTTCATTAGATTCTTTTAACTCCACGTATAACGTAGTGGTTTGCGTGATCGCTTCCCTGTTGCCACTGCGATGAGTGTTACGAACCCAACACGCCATAAAATTTGTGTGATCTACATATAGTTGTTACGAGTGTCGGTTTTCTATCCATTGTTTCCTTGTTTTTTAAGATCTCTTATAATTAAATATGGTCAACATCGTCCCAGCTCTTGGTATACCTAAGTGTCACAGGACTCAAGCTGTATTTTATGCAGTATAAGATTAATAATAAAGATTAATTATTTTTAAGGGATGAAGTATGTCAGGTTTTGTATTGTTTTTGTGCTATGTTTTATATTGATATAGATAGTAATATAAAGTATAATGGCTGCAATACCTTGTACATAATAGGTATGAGTTCAAAGATACTCTGATTTTAATTTAATGAAGATTTACAGAAGTGGTCGTGAGTTTATTGCAGGTATTGTTTCATTGTCTCAATCCTTTACCTAGCAACTGACTTAAATGTAATATCAGTCATTTTACTAATATCAATTACTCTTAAATTTTTCGTTTATAGATGTTACTTTGTGACCTAAATGGATAAACATTTTTTAATTTGACTTATGTTTATCTATGCCAATATAATAAATAGGAAAGATTTGATATTTTGTTGGTTTGTGAGGATATAACTCATAAACTACTCAACTGATTTTAAAAGAAGACAAATCTATTTTATCACCGAGTAACAAAGAAAACATTTTTTTAAAGTACTTTTTTTTTTTTTTTTTTTTTTACGTGGGGGAATGCAGTGACGCATATCCCTCCGCGGGGGCGGGCGGAGGGACTATGTCGGACTCGCCGGGGTAAAAGAAAGATGTTGAAAAGACAATGTACCTCCCGGAATACCGACTAAACCCACCACGGTGTTCCTCGACAAAACCACTATCGACGGGGCCGCGCGAATCGCTTTCGCATGCGGTCGCGACCCCGCCGAGGTTACGGCCCGCCGTATGAACTGGCAGGCCACTACACAAGAGACCTACCCAAAGGGCTCACTTCATAAAAAATACCCTACGGTCTCCCCCCTAAAGGGTAGACGGACACGACACAGAGGCGCGCGTGGGAACACGCACGCCGCCTCTCGGACCTGGTGCTGAACGGATGGCGGGCAGGCCCACAAAGCCCGCCACCCCCAGGTCAAACCTCAGGGTGGCTGGAGGTCATCTCGCGCCCTACGGCGCCCGGCTCTGCGGTTGGGGAGAGGGTTTAAACGCTCCCTCTCCCGCTCCGCCGCCTCCTTGATGGAAATCACTTCCTCGCAAAAGGAGGCGACGGCGTTCCACGACCTCTCACTCCGGACCATAGACTGAACTACGGCCGGGAGCGAGAGGGCAACCGATCCGACTGCCGCGATCAAATCACGACGCTGCGATGCCCAGGCGGGGCAAACCGCCAAAGTGTGCAGCGCCGTGTCCTCAATAACGTCGCGGCAGTCGCCGCAGTGGTGACAACCGGGCGTCTCTCGCCGGCGTATACGACACAGGAACCGGCCAAAACATCCGTGGCCAGTCAGAACCTGTGTCAGCCGGAAGGTGAGGGCGCCATGCCGCCTCTCCAGCCACTCCTCAAACACGGGACTTACCGCCACGATCGTGGCGTGCCCGGCACTGGGGTGCACAAGTCGCTCCTTCCAATTCGCCACTAGGACCTGGCGGAGTTCGGACCTCGCCGCCTGGATAGCGGGAGGATCCGGTCCTTCGCCCCGAGCTAGTGCCTCCTGGCGCCAACGATAGAGCGACGCCAGGAGCGCCGCTTCCAGGTCCCATGGCATCGATCCGGCGAGGAGGCTCGCAGCCTCGAACGAGATCGTGCGGTATCCCCTAATCAACCTGACGGCCATGGCGCGCTGTGGTGCACGAAGCGCCGAGATATTGCGGGCCGTCAGGTTGTCTGCCCAAACTGGGGCCCCATATAGGGCCATGGACCGCACGACCCCCTCGTAGAGCCTCCGGCAGGAGGTGTTTGGCCCCCCAAGGTTGGGCAGCAGGCGCGAAAGCGCGCCTGCAACGCCCCGAAGAATGGGGGCCAAACGACGAAAATGGGCTATAAAGTCCCATCGGCTGTCGAGCAAGAGACCTAAATACTTTAGGGTTGACTCGACGCCGATGCGGACCCCTCCTACCATAATATGGGCTCCTGGAGGTGGCCGTTTCCGAGGGCCGTGAAAACAAACGGCCTCGGACTTGGACAGGGCCACCTCGAGGCCCAACCGCCGGATACGACCAACGACTTGTGCGACCCCAGCGGTCGCCAGTATGGCCGCCGCCCGGTGCGACTTACCCCTCGCTGTGACAAGCGTGTCGTCGGCGTAACAAATGACGCCAACGCCACGGAGGAGCGCACCTCGCAGCACCCAGTCGTAACCGATGTTCCACAGGAGCGGACCCAGAACCGATCCCTGCGGAACACCGCACGACATCTCTCGCCGACTCCAACCGTCGTGACCCGGGTAGACGACTACCCTCTCTGACAGATATGCCCCGACTATGCGGCGGAGGTAGGTCGGCACTCGATGGAAAATGAGTGCCTCCCTAATACAACTCCAAGGCAAGGTATTAAAGGCATTCGCGATGTCCAAAGACACCGCGAAGACGACCTCGCCCCGGGACACCGCGTCCTCCGCCAGGCTCCTCACACGCATGACTGCGTCTATAGTGGAGCGCCCGCGGCGGAAACCATATTGGTTCTCCGCCAGATCCGGGCCCACTGAAGAGAGACGCTGGACGAGGCGCTCCGCGATAATAAACTCGAAGAGTTTAGCCACCTCGTCCAGCAACACAATGGGCCGGTAGGCGGACGGAGAGTCCGCCGGGCGCCCCTCCTTCCTGATCAGGACCAGTTTCCCCACCTTCCACTGGCGCGGAAACTGGCCCTGCACTAGACACTCGCTGAGGAGCCCCCTAAGTCGAGGCGCGAGCTCCTCGAGGACCAGGGCCAAAGCAAGACCTGGAATGCCGTCGGGCCCTGGGGCGGTGTTTTTCGAGCGAAGTCTCGACACCGCCGCTCGCAACTCTACCTGGGTCACTTCGGGAACCACCTCCTCGTCAAAGTCCGCGCTGGACGCCATGGAAGGCGGAACCATCGACGGAGGAGTGTGCTCCGCCCGTGAAGGGAACAGAGCGGCCACCACCTCCTCCACCAACTGTGGCCGGAGACTCTGGGACAAAGGGGGCGCCCAGGGGCGAAGCTTGCCTCTTACCATAAGGTATGGACGCCCCCAGGGATTACGGTCCAGAGTCCCCAGCAGCTCTTGGCGGGCCAGATCCTTAGCCCGCTTGATGGCTATTTTGAGGGCCTTCTTGGCCGCTCTGTATACCTCGTACAATTCCGCCTCCCTGGCGTCAAAATCGGGAGGGCGGCGACGCCTCCTACGAAGCCGGATGTACTGTCGTCTGGCCGCCACGCAGGAGTGGCGCAGGTCGGCTATATCGTCCGACCACCAGTACACCCGGCGCCTAGCTGTAAAGTTTAAAGGCACTCTAGGCATCGCCGCATCACAAACTTGCGTTATGGCCTCCCGGAACCACTCAGCCTCCATCTCAACATTATCAGGCCTGGCCGGTGCTGGCACCCAGGCCTGAACGATGGAGGCTTCCAGGAGGACCTCCCGATTCAGCTTCTTTAACGCCCAACGCGGACCGCCCCCAATCGGGGCCCTTGGGGCTGAGGGGCCGGAGGTCTGGGCGGAGACGTCAAACCGAATATAGCGGTGGTCCGACAACGTCTCCACCTCCTCGACGACGCGCCAGCCTTGGACACGGCGTGCTAGTGCGGGGCTGGCAAAAGAGACATCAATTACCGACCCGCCCCGCTGACGCACGCACGTGTGCACTGACCCACGATTGAGGACTAGCAGGCCGTTTTCTACGGCCCACTCCTCGAGCAATTCTCCCCTCGCGTCCGTGGCCGCGGAACCCCAAGCCGAGGATTTGGCATTGAGGTCCCCAACGACGAGCACGGGCCGAGGGTGACTTCGAGCGACGACGACGTTCAGTTCGAAGTCGGCGCGAGGCCGGTTGGGTGAGAAGTAACCGCCCACCACAACCGCTTCTCCTACGAGTGCTGCGACGCAGCCCCGTCCTCGGAGGATGTTCTCGAAGGACGGGGCGCCGGCGGCTTTTTAAAGTACGTTCTCTAACATAACCTAACCTACTTTTACGTGATTGAAGCCACGGGCTGAAGCTAATATACGATAAATCAAGATGCATATTTTAATATAAAAACTTATACTAAACGGTAAATCTATAAAAGCCATACAGCTTTCTGGTTTAACCTAACATCTTAAAAGTAAACTTGAACGATTTTCAAAGTTTAACTTTGAACACAGCCCAACTCGCCGTATAAAGACGTTGTTTGTGACTGAAAGACTTAGTTAAGTTTGAAACCGGTCAAGCAACAGTACTATATAAATAAAAGCCTTTGCCCGCGGTTTCACTCGCTTGGGTACAGGACGTTTTTTCTGGATAAAAGATACCCTATGTCCTGACAACGTGTTTGACGTGTATGTGAAATGTCATGATGATCATTCAAGTAATATTGTCTTTTGTTTACGTGAATGTTTATACATTGAAATTAAAAAAAACTTTATACGGAATTTATCGCGTTGTTTATTTTTTATAAAACACTATTATTACATAATTTTGAAACTTTAAACTACTATTGTAGGCCTCGATGGCGTAGCGGTTAGTGTAACCGACTGACACGCCTGAGGTAACGGGTTCGATTCCCGCACAAGTCAAACATTTGTGTGCATGAATATGGATGTTTGTCTTGGTCTGGGTGTTTCTATGTATGTATTTACAAAAAAGGTATATATGTATGTATGTTTATCCATTGTCTAGTACCCATAGTATAAGCTGTGCTTAGTTTGGGCTCGATGGTGTGATGTGTATGTGTTAGAATAATATATTAATATATATATTGTTAAAAACTTTTACTAGTTACTAATTACTTCAATTTAAGCTATTTAAATTATACAACTATTAATTTAAACTATTTAAAAATGTTCAACAATAGTAGTTTAAAGTTTAAAATTATGTAAAATAGTGTTTTATAAAAAATAAACAACGCGATAGCGATAGCAGCGATAGTCTAGTGGAAAACCGTTGGACTGCCACGCAGAGGTCTCGAGGTAGAACCCAAGGCGTGCATCTATGACTTTTTGAAGTCATATGCGTATTAAATAGTTAATTATCGCTTTCTTTAACGGTGAAGGAAAACATCGTGAGGAAACCTGCATGTCTGTGAGTTCTACATAATGTTCTCGAAGATAATAATAATGTAAGTAACTGTTCAATGTAGAAAATTGATTTTAACTCCATAGTCTAAAAGTTTACACAATACCTCGATAGATGGCGTTGTTAGATACGGCTGAATCGCGATATGGTTTGGTTACCGTGCGAGGTATATATAGACCGAGAAATTCAATGAATAAATGTTAACGTTTTTGAGTCTGTGGCGTATTTATTTAAATTCTTATTCAATATTCAAGTATAAGTGAGAATCATTTGGTCCTTCGAGCCGGATATTTTTGGTGTCAGCCTATCTAAGAATTTCAGGTTTGGAAAAGCGCCCTCTTTTGGTGAGAAGGCGAAACTCGTTGTGCGGGTGTTTGACGCAATATCGAAACAAGGAGAGCCTACGAAAGGTTAAGTCAAGTGGATCACTCAGTCGAAATAAAGTGAACTTGAAGCGGTTACGAGGCGCCACCTATCGGACCTAAGAAGAACTTCTCAAGTAAGCTGCATGTACGGAGTGTATAATAATTTTGTGAAGTGGTAATACAAGTGGACCTAAAACTGTGAGTACAATTACCTTGTATAATATAAAGTGTCAAAACTGTCAAAGACTTGTGAAATTTTAAAGTAAATTCATTAACTTAGAAAAATTTGAGCGAATATTAGGACTTAGAATAATTTTCTATAAAGTGACAAGACGGGGAATCCATGCCCGATTTCAGTCAGAATCAAAGTGTCATCTCAAACACTTAGAAAATTTCTACAATTGAAACACTTAGAGAACTTGAGCGAGATTTAGGACTTAGAATAATTTGCGAAAAAGTGACGAGACGGGGAATCCATGCCCGATTTCTGCCAGAATCAGGGTGCAGTTTCAATCACTTGGAAGATTTCTGCGATTTTATGACTTGGAGGCCGTTGCACTAGATTCACAGGGACTACGTTTGAACAGTTTCATCTTTGGTTAATATGGAGGCTCAGTTGAGAGTGTTGGTTGATCTCAAAAATCAAATAGAAAAAGGCCACATCAATTTTAAGAAATCCCCCAAAGAGAGAATAAATGCAGCTTATATTGAGACCAGACTAGATATATTGGAGAAGCAATTCAATAACTTTACTGCAAAGCACGAGGAACTGATAGTTAACTATAGTGAAAAGGAATTAAGTTCTACGAAATATATAGTTAATGATGTCTTTGAAAATGTTTCGGATGTATTTCTAAATTATAAAGTTGAATTAAAAAATGCATTAGATAATTTTAAGTCAACTATAAGTAAGTCGCGTGATGCTTCACCTAACTGTTCAAAAAGTTTGTCTATGGCCAAGTTGCCTAAAATATCCATTCCTAATTTTAGTGGCAAATATCAGGAGTGGTCAACGTTTAGAGATTTGTTTGTGTCATTAGTGCACAATAACTCTAGCCTTGATGATGTACAACGTTTACATTACTTGAGATCGCAGTTATTAGGTGAGGCAGAACAACTTATCAGGCATGTACCAATTACACAAGCAAATTATGAAAAGTGTTGGAATATGTTAAATAGTCGGTATAATAATAAAAGATTTATGGCAAACTGCATTCTTAAGCGTCTACTTAACCAAAGAACTTTGTCGGTAGAATCATCCAGTGCTCTTAGAGAGATTTTAGATACAACGACAGATTGTTTACACGAGTTGTCGTCTCTAGGCATAAAAGTGGACGCTTGGGACATCATTATCATTTATTTAATTAGCTCCAAGTTGGAGCCAGAATCTCGTAAAAATTGGGAATTGCAAATTAGTCAATCTGGAGAAGAAATCCCAACTTTCAAGGCGTTTCAGGACTTTTTGGAAACACGATTTAGAGCGCTAGAATTTGTTGACACAAAGTCCAGCAAACCTAATAAGATCAACCCTAAAGTACACTTAGTTTCTAAAATGTCTTGCCCGCATTGCTCCGATAATCACCCCTTGTGGAATTGCAAAAAGTTTTGTAATGAAGATGTCGATCAACGTCGTCAAATAGTTAAGACACTCAGTTTATGTTTTAATTGTCTTCGCTCAAATCATATTATCTTAAATTGTCGCGCTTCTACTAAATGTCGTATTTGTAATAAAAGGCACCATTCACTATTGCACCCTACAAAAGAAACTAATGCGGGTTCTACTTCTTCAACACACAGTAGTAAACAGAATAATGCACCACCAGTATCGAATTCAACTCAAAACGAGGCCATCCAAGAATCTAAGATTGCAACCCATTTCGGTAAAAATATGAATACTCAGGTGTTGTTAGCTACAGCTATTGTAAAGGCTGAATCACGAAATGGGTGTACTCAAGCCCTGAGGGCATTGCTGGATCAGGGATCTCAAGCTTCTTTTATTTCGGAGGCTGCGGTTCAGCTTTTACAACTGAAAAAGACAGCAACTAAAACAACAATCACAGGTATAGGTGGCAGTCAGAGCGGCGCAACCTCAAAATATGTGGTTACAGTTGATATTCGGTCGCTTCGTGAACCTACCTTTAGCCTACAGGTTACAGCTCACGTATTGAGTAAGGTTACTTCCCTTTTACCCGAACATAAGTTCACATTGGTTGATTGGTCCGATCTCAGAGAGATGGAATTGGCAGATCCATATTTTAATTCACCGAACAAAATTGATATTTTGCTCGGATCTGATGTCTATTGCAGAGTCCTGAAAGAAGGTCTACTTAAGGACCCAGAAGGAAAAATAATGGCTCAAAACACTCACCTAGGCTGGATAGTTTCAGGTGAGATCTGTGGCGGAGATGTTTCACAATCCTGTCATAATGTAGTCATAAGCATGCACACTCAAGTTCAAGAAAATGAAATCTTGAAAAGATTTTGGGAAATCGAGTCAGAACCAACATGTGGCAAGCACATCCTCACGCCAGAGGAGCAGGCATGCGAAGATCACTTCGCCGCCACCACACGCAGAGATGAGTTTGGGCGTTTCATAGTGAAATTACCATTCAAGGCCTGTGAACAACCTAATGGGACAAAAGAAATAGCAACCAAAAGGCTTGCCAGCCTTGAAAGGAAGTTGTCCAGAGATAGCACACTTAAGGAACAGTACAAGTCAGTCATAAATGAATATTTAACTCTCGGTCATATGGAAAGGATTTCCAATGAGGAAGAAAGAAATATGGCTGGAACTGTCTATTTACCACATCATGCCATTATCCGTGAAGATAAGACGACCACAAAATTAAGGGTGGTATTTGATGCTTCATCAAAAGGATCCAATGGAATGTCTTTAAATGATACTTTAATGGTAGGACCAACCCTGCAGGCAGATTTGCGTCATACTGTGATGCGATGGCGTCAACATCCCGTATGTCTGGCCGCAGACATAATTAAAATGTATCGGCAAGTGAAAGTTGCTAAGGAACACGTGGACTCTCAAAGGATTTTATGGCGAGAGGATATTCATTCCGATATACAGGAATTTCGTCTTTTGAGGGTAACCTTTGGCACATCATGTGCTCCGTACCTGGCAGTCAAAGCATTGCAGCAAACAGCCTGCGATGAAGGTAGTATGTATCCATTGGCTGCAAAGCGGGTGTTAACAGACTTTTACATGGATGATTTAATGACGGGATATCAATCTGAAAAGGATGCTGTTAAAATATATCATGAGTTTAATGAATTATTAAATAAAGCAGGTTTTACTTTACAGAAATGGACGAGTAACAGGGAAGAATTGTTAAAGGTAATAAACCAAGATACAGGTAGAAACTTAGAAATCAAGGAAGACGAAATAACTAGAATTTTAGGCCTTACCTGGAACCGCAGCAACGATGAGTTTCATTATACTATGTTCTTACCGTCAGTTAGTTCAGTATCCTCAGCAGCTGCACCTGTAACTAAAAGAAATGTTATTTCCGAAATTTCACGATTGTATGATCCACTAGGTTGGATTTCACCAACTATTATTACCGCCAAGGTACTTATTCAAAAGCTATGGATTGCTGGATTAGACTGGGATGATGAACTGCCATTGGAACTTCTGAAAGAATGGCAGTTGTATCGCAGAGAATTACAGAACTTAAACAATTTTAGAATACCTAGATGGTTAAACAGACGAGACGATGATCGAACTGTAGAGTTGCATGGTTTTTCAGACGCTTCTACCGTGGCTTATGCTGGAGTCATTTATATCAGGGTTATCGATTGCAACGGTCTAATCTATTCTAATTTAGTGACTTTGAAGACGAAGGTCGCTCCAATAAAGCAAGTGTCAATTCCAAAACTTGAATTGAGTGGAGCGGTCTTGGTGACGAAGCTATTGTTGGAAGTGGCTGAGGTTTTAAATATTACAAAACCCAACTTACATGCTTGGACCGACTCCACGGTAGTGTTGGCTTGGTTAAGTGATCACCCAAGTCGCTGGAAGACATTTGTGGCGAACAGGACTTCGGAGATTCTTAATATTCTTGACGCCTCTCAATGGCATTATGTGCAATCCAAAGATAATCCAGCGGATTGTGCTTCACGAGGTGTAACACCAAGCGCCTTCATAAATGATCCGCTCTGGAAAGCAGGCCCTACCTGGTTGTTAAATGAGGTCATAGAATACACCAGGCCGAAGTCTATAATGACTAAACTGGAACAAAAGATTATTAAAGTCCATACAGTAGATATAGACAACAATCCAACTGAGTTGATATGGTCAAGATTTTCCTCATTGCGCAGATTGGTTAGAGTACTTACCTGGTGTCGACGATTCCTTAGGATTAAAGAACCTTATGAACGAGGAGCAGAATCGCCATCTTACCTCACAGCCCAAGAAATAAGGAACACAACGGAATCCTGTTTTCGGAAATGTCAACAAGTGTGGTTCGAACCAGAAATCAAATTGATTCAATCTAAGAAGGACTGCAGTAAGGCCAGTGGATTAGCGTCATTGAATCCGTTTCTAGATGACACACACTTAATGAGGGTCGGTGGTCGAATTCACAACTCGCAATTGAGTGAAGGTATGAAGCACCCTATTATTATACCTTACCAATCAATACTAGCAAAATTGATTGTAGCAGATGCTCATGAAAGAGTGTTGCATGGTGGGATTCAATTGACACTGAATTATATACGTTCTAAATACTGGATAGTTAAAGCCAAAAATCTGGTTAAAGCCCATATACATAAATGTGTACCATGTATACGTCATGCAGCTGTAATAAGGAATCAACAAATGGGTCAATTGCCGGCTTGTCGAGTTACCCCGAGCAAGCCCTTTCTTCATTCAGGCGTGGATTACGCTGGCCCCATTCAAATAAGAACGTCAAAGGGTCGAGGTCATAAATCACAAAAAGGTTACATATGTCTTTTTGTTTGCATGGCAACTCGTGCTGTACATATCGAAGCAGTCTCTGACTTGACTTCTCAAGGTTTCCTTATAGCCTTTAAACGCTTCGTGGCCAGACGCGGTCATTGTGCCCAAATTTGGAGCGATAATGGCACAAATTTCGTGGGGGCTTCAAAAGAACTTAAAGCTATGTTTCACGATGAAGGTGCCGTTCTGCCTCGAGAAATAGCGGCTGCGTTAGCTAATAACGAGACCGAATGGCATTTCATTCCTCCTCACGCACCCAACTTCGGAGGTCTTTGGGAGGCTGGAATAAAGAGCACGAAACATCATTTAAAACGTGTGATAGGTGAGTCTACCCTCACGTTCGAAGAGCTAACCACCATTCTAACTCAGATAGAGGCCTGTTTAAATTCAAGGCCTCTATCTCAGCTTAGTGATGATTCAAAAGACCCGACACCGCTCACACCGGGTCATTTTCTTGTCGGAGAATCCATAATCACAGTGCCGGATTATAATTTTGAGTCTACACCGATTAGTCATTTGCGGCGATGGCAATTAACCCAAAGAATGCTTCAACAATTTTGGTGACGTTGGTCCCAGGAGTATCTGAGCAACTTTTTTCAAAGACACAAGTGGGTAAATCAAAAACAAAATTTCAAGGTTGGGGATATCGTCCTCGTAAAGGAGGACAATTTACCGCCTACTAAATGGTTGTACGGGAGGGTTGTTGAAATACATCCAGGCAAGGATGGCTTAGTCCGAGTCGTAACCCTTCAGTCCCAGAAATCGCGAGTTAAGCGTCCAACTTCGAAACTATGTATATTGCCCATAAATGACAATATTTGTAATTAATTTTTTTTACTAACCTTTATATACGCATTTGTTTCATGAGTTGGTTATTCTATGCTGTATTTTCATGTGTTAGTTGTTAAGCATTTTATATTTTTGTTTATATACAGTCCACTCTTTATCGATGGTGGTTTTCAAATTCATATTTCTTGTATTTCTGTAATGGTTGGTTGTTTGCATTTCATTTGTACACACATTTACATGTATCGTCATAAGTAGTGGGAACCAACCAACTGATGTTTAGTTAAATATATTTTGAGTTTATGTTATGTATAATTAAACTTAGTGATCTAAACTTTCGACCACTGGGGATTCATGTTCCTCCATAATTTACGAGATACCATGTTGGGTGGTTGGAAAGGACTAGGTCCTTGGTGGGCGGAATGTTCAATGTAGAAAATTGATTTTAACTCCATAGTCTAAAAGTTTACACAGTACCTCGATAGATGGCGTTGTTAGATACGGCTGAATCGCGATATGGTTTGGTTACCGTGCGAGGTATATATAGACCGAGAAATTCAATGAATAAATGTTAACGTTTTTGAGTCTGTGGCGTATTTATTTAAATTCTTATTCAATATTCAAGTATAAGTGAGAATCAGTAACTATTTCAATAATTATTAATGTTGTCTCCTTTTGTTTCATTATTGTATTACTACAGAGTAAAACATAGGATTAATTAATTTAAATATGCATGCATTAAAAAAGAAAAAGCGTGGTGGACTACGGCCTAACCCTTCTCACACTGAGATGAGGTCAGTTTATTACAGGGCTGATATTATTTATATAAACAACGCGATAAAATCCGTATAAAGTTTGTTTAACTTCGATCATTCCAGTAGTTAAGGCGTAGAGGTGTAACAAACAAACTTTCATTCGCATTTATAATATTAGTTAGGATGTTAATAAAGTTATTGATTAAATCATGTTCCAGTTATTTGTAATTTTTAAATTACATCATTATAGGCAACGAGATTTCGACCGAGGCGTCGCTCTCGTTAACCTAGATTTTGTCAATAAATTCCTCTCTCGGGAACAATTTTTTTCTAATTGTATTGTAGGTAACCTTACATTTAGAATAGAAATACCGTCCGGCAACGTGTATGCGAAATTTCATGATAACCGGTTGACTAACTAACGTTCGAAAAGGTAACAAATGAAGTCACATTTATAATATTAGTAAGTATTTAAATCTGGTATCCGCCGGCAGGTCGCTGAAGTTTAAAATGTAAACCATTAGAGAGCCTCAAAAATGACTTACAAATTGCTAAAGTCAGAACATTGGGTATATTTTGATTTCAGAGTCGGCTTGAGTATTATTGGATTGATCTCTTAGGAAATTTTCGCTCAGCTTGTATTCCCAGTTATATATCTCTGAGAAGATTGATAGAGATGAGAAAATTTACTGCATCGATGATGTTGTTTAAGTGGTCTTCTCGCTGCTGCGCCGAGTGTATTGGGTTCGATCCGCACACGGTTTAAAATATGTGTGATCGAAATCAGTGGCGTAGCGTAGTGGTGACGGCAGGGCGGCCCGCCCGGGGCGGCACTTTTAGGGGGCGGCGAAATTAACAATAAATAATAATAATATCTTGAAAAGGATTAAACCATTTCATGACTAACGAAAGGAATGGGCAGATGTAAAATACACAATCACGATGATTGTTCTTGCCGAAAAGTTCTTTAGGATGACTGTCTTTTAAATTGGAATGCCTAAATAACAGGGCGGCAAAATTTTCTTCCGCCCCCAACGGCTGACGCACACGCTACGCTACTAATCCAAATGTTTTATTGTTTTATTGTGCTTTGTTGCGCAGTATCCTTGAGTATGCATCAGTAGTTTGGAAACCACATTAAAACACATACGTCGACCGTATTGAATCTAATCAGAAAAAGTTTTTAAGGTACTTGCAGTATAAGAGTACGTGTATTGATCATGGATAATATGATACTATATTATGTAGAAGATATCTTTTTCTGCCATTGAAAGATGGACGTACTGTATCCGACGTTATTCCACTTTTGAAAGTAGTAGGCGAAGATGTCGATTGCTCTGCTTTACTTACTAAACTTAATATTTGGTTTCTACGTAAACTACCCGTTCGGCACAATCAACCATTAGCATTACCTCGAGCCGACACTAATTACCGACAAAATTCTATTATTATTCTTGCGAGTAGATCTGTCAATGACATCTCTAAAAGAAATAGCGAGTTTGAGATGTTCAGAACTCAACCATCACAGGTAAAAAAAAATGTCCTCTCTTGATTTTTTCGGCCCCAATCTAAAAAGTGCGGCACACTCCTATGAGTGTATCAATATAAACAGGAAAATTATTTATCCTATGATAAATACTTTTCCTATTTATTTTATGTATGGTTTACACATTTAAATTCTATTTGCGAATACCTGTCAATAGCTATGATGTTAATAATAATATAATATAATATATAATATTCTACCACATACACACAACATCATCTAGCCCAATTAAGCAGAGCTTGTACTATGGGTACTAGACAATGGATAAACATACATATATACGTTTTTTTTTTGTAAATACATACATATTATACATAGAAACATCCAGACCAAGACAAACATCCATGTTCATGCACACAAATGTTTGACTTGTGCGGGAATCGAACTCGCGACCTTAGGCGTGGCAGTCGGTTACACTAACCACTATGCCATCGAGGTGGTGTGGTGTTATTTGTTTAAGTCCGAAAATAATAAAATAAAATAAATAAAATAGATATTATGAGTTTGGATGTTCTTTGTATTCATTGTTTTAATGTTTGTTAAATCCCCAGCGACACAGGAATTATAACAAGCGCTGGGGTTGGATCTCTCTAAAGAAAGAGGATGTATTGCACCAAAATGTTGGTCTATTAGCTATTCATGTCTCATTTATTAGAGTGAGACTAATGCCATCAGCTGAGACATTTTCCAGGAAATATGCAGCTACATAGAATTTTCTAATATAAATCTATCCAGCTGTATGAGTTTTTATTTCTTAAAATATTTACTCAATAATACTCCGTCCAATTCAAAAAACTAACTTTACCATAAATGTTACAAAAATATGCCTAATAGTACAAGCAATTATAATACTTAAAATTTGCCAAGGCATAAATCATTCTAGCCTCAAGGGACAAAGGCTTAGCTAGAAATATGTTAAATGCTCCTAAGGCTAATTTGTTTACATATACGTATTCTTCTCCTTAGCCTTTATTATTCCCAAGTCACTTGGGGTTGGCTTTCTAGTCTAACCGGATTTGACTGGATTTCAGTTTTTACACGGAGCGACTGCAACCTGACCTCTGCAACCCGAAGGCTAACGATACCCTAAGGCTAGACCAGTGTCAGGATATTATAGGGCACTGACTTCCCAATAACGACTGCCATAGATGTTCATGGCAGCCAGGACCGATGGCTTAACGTGCTCTCCGAGGCACGGAGCAGGCGATAATTGTCAATCAATACGTACATAATTTCGAAAAGTCATATAACTGCCGAAAATCAAAGGTGCGTGACGTCGGTTCAAACTCTCTGTATTGCAGTCTGTTGGTCTCTCTACTGAGCTATCGCTGCTGCTTTGTTATACTGCTAATTTGTTTACATATACGTGAATTATAATATATTATTGTTATCAGATTTAAAAAAAATAACTTTGGACTTAGCATTCCGATTTATGCGTAAACGTAAACCACGAAACAAACAAGGCCGCTGATTTAAAAAAGAAATAAATATAATGTAGTGTAAGTAAGAAAGAAAGAGATATAGTTAGTTACTATTTACAAAGTTCCCTCAAGCAACACGTAAGCCCCGACGGTTGACTTAGTGCGAGCTTATACTGACAACTCGGTCGGAAGTAAGCCTTCAGATGCTGTTGTTGTTATTTAGAAAGATTATGGAGGAAATATTATTCTTAGAGAAAAGATTTTATATTTTTGTTGTGTTTTAGAATAAATACGATATGTTTTAGAAGCTGTGTAGCGTGAAGCAGTATCATGATTCATACATACAGTCTCACGGCTATATGACCAAAAGGATGATCGGAGGTTATTTCCTAACAGCGGCTTCACTGGTAAAGAATTTCTACATATTAATCTAGTATATGATATACCATTTTGTTAAATTCCATTCAAATCTGTCTAAGAGTACACATGATTGAGTAATAAACATCTAAACGTTTTCATAAGTGAAAGTAAAAGTAACTAAAGTTTACTACACATTTATTTCTGTGAGGTAGCCCTCGCCGAAGCCAAGATTTGCCATGCCTGGACTGCACAGACGATAGTAGATTCTCGCTGGTTTTAGCATGAATGGGCCGGATCGTACTACCCTCTCACAGAATACTGGCATGAAGTAACGGTACCCGTACTGTTGAGTTTCGTATCGGTGAGTGAGAGAGCCGGAGGCCCAGTTACCCCGATCCTTTTCCTTTGTCCTTTCCCTCCTTAATTCCTTTTTAAAGGGCTGGCAACGAACTTGTAACTCCTTTGGGGTTGCGGGTGTCCATAGGTGGCAGTAATCGCTTACCATCAGGCGATCCGTCCGCTCGTTTGCCATCCTAGGCCATAAATTACTTCCATTTGGGATTTACCACACCTTTGTCTGCCCCATCATAGGAATATAAACGTGAGACTGTATGTATCATGGTACTGCTTTGCACCAGTCGTTTTTTTTGTTAAAAGACAACTCCTGAACTTATAATTAATCCTGTAAATATCACACCCAGACTCGGAACAACACACACAAATGTTTGTCCTGTGTGGAATTCGAACCAAAAATCTCGGCGCAGTGGCATCGGCGAGGCGACCACCCATTACACCATCCGTGCAGTCTAGTAGCATTCGCTCCTTACTATGGCGATTTATTATAATAACATCATCTTAAACAGTTTAGTGTGGCTACAATGTTGCCACGCTTAAGTTTCAGAAATAGTAACGTTCAGCTCTAATGAAGTTTACTATTTTAACTACACTAGTTAATAGACATGATGACTAAAAAAAAAATTTTAGTCCGTCTTTTAGATTAGCAAAAAATATTGCACACGTATTTTTCTTTTGTTCCACAAACTGATAACAACGAAGATACAACGTGTTTAAATTTCATGTTGCGTCACTGTTGGGTACAAATTTAACAAAAGTTTGACGTCACAAGCCCCCACTAAGTAAATTTTTATTGTTTTGTTATAACAAAAAATAGGTGTCCAATATTTTGTGCTAATCTAAAAGATGGACTAATTAGAATCACTTATTTTTAAACCCTGTCATCATGCCTACACTTTAGTAACCTCTATTTGGATTGTTTCATATTCTCGCGCACGTTTATGCCGCTTTTCAAAAGTGAAACGCATAAAACATTGTAATACCGCATGCGTATCCCTTATCGCATTCATTCTTTGAGGGAGCATCACTTTCAATTGATATTTGGAATACGATTAATCAATAATATCATGCCTTTGCGCATAACATGATGCCTGCAATATGTAATTTATTATTTTTAGATTGCATTCGAATACAATATTCGAATATTTTAATAACAATTGCCTGTCGCTATTATAGGTATCGTTATTTTAAACTATTTACCATCACTGACCCGCTTAATATCGACATGAAAAACGATTTTCTTGATTTTATATTTTGAATAAACTGATTGCATAACTAAAACAAACAGTGCCAAAATCAATCGAGCATTTTGATCCGTGGGAATTGAACATCATATTGAATGTCAATACGCTTAAGCGCTTAACAGCTGTTTAAAACAATACTTTCCCAATCTTAATATATTATTATTACCTTTTATATTGCCAGATTTGCAATCATACTTGACATTATTAAAATCAAAATAAATCAAACAAAAAAATTCCCTGTTTTTATTGCTGAAAGGCATTCATTGAAATAAATATTCATAATATGGCTATATTCAAGCGCTCTGTGAATGTTAAAAAGCATTCAATTTATTTGTTTATTGCAGTGATTCGAATGTATGAATACATTTATTTGTCGGCTAGTTATTACACAAGGTAGAACAGTATCCCAAAGCCAACAGACTTACTTTATATTTAAAAATTCTAAATTTTTGTATGAATAAAAAGATTTATTTGTTAAATTTTCAAATAAAAAAGTGTACATGCTCACTAGTGGATGGTTGTATTTTAATTTTCTTATTTTGTTGTGATGATGATGATGATGATGATGATGATGAATGATCTGTAAGTAGTCACTTGAATAATATAAAATTAGTCTTATTGCTATAATACTGCCCAAATAATAATACAAATATTTCAACCTTATAAATTATTTATTTCAGTCTTAAAATCTAACGCGGGTCACAAGTATGTTATCATCACGTACAATTATTTGATTTATATTTATGATATTATAAATAAGAAAGAAGCAAACATGTTACCGGCGCAAATAATCAGAAGACACAAAACCCATTTGGAACGTTTCTTCTATTGGTTAGTGTAACCGACTGCCACGCCTGAGGTCGCGGGTTCGATTCCCGCGCAAGACAAATATTTGTGTGCATGAACATGGATGTTTGTCTTGGTCTGGGTGTTTCTATGTATAATATGTACGTATCTACAAAAAAAAAGTATATATGTATGTTTATCCATTGTCTAGTACCCATAGTACAAGCTCTGCTTAGTTTGGGCTAGATAGTGTTGTGTGTAGAATATTATATATTATAAAATGGGTTCAACAAAATTCCTTTCAAAACATTGTATGGCGGAATCCTTTAAATCATAGCTGTCGCTTTCACGTAAGTCCTCAACATATTTAACGTACTACTTATTAGTTGAAATTATCAATACAAGTACAGTTATTAACATCGATCAAATATAGTTATTAATATGTATAGGCACCTGAATTTCTACGTCCATTGCTATAAAAGTATCTTTGTTTCGGATAGTACTTTAATGTTATGCAAAAGCCATAAATGAATCTACATTCAATGACTGAGACGCTTATCGATAGATTTTATGTTCAATCTACACATGTCCAAACCATTTTCCACAAAGCCTCATAAAAAGACCGAACGTGTCTTAAAACCAACTGTCACGCTAGCTCTTGACTGTTCACCTCAAACACTTCTTAAACAACATGCCGTAAACGTCCAAAACTAAAATAAAGGGTACATATCTGATCTGAAATTTCATCAGGTATAAGTTTAGCATGCGGAGCACGGCGCACCTTTACGTCTTCGGCGCCTTATGCAAATGACGTAGCTTCCTAACATTGTATTTTAAGACCCCCGACTGTTTTCCACTTCATCTGTTTTTTGTAAGAATATCTAGACACGTTACACTGCTGTGAATCATGGGGATTGCATAAAGGATTACTTCTTTGATTTATTCTGCTAATATTATAAATGTGATAGTTTGTGAAAATGCATATTTATAAGTCAGACATGCATAAAGCATTTAATTGAACATAATATCTTGAAACTTGGCATACAGTTTTTTTCTGGTAATAAGTTCTAGATTTTTACAGTAGGTACGGCAAAGATAAAAAGAGACACTAAGTTCATGACCGAATGTACCCACATCAATAGAATCTAGGGATATTTTATATTTGATCAAATATCTAAAATCTATGAAGAATTTTCTGATATAGTAAATGGGAGAATGATAGGTAATTTTAAGGTCTTTAATAAAAAATAAAAAACATTTCAAGATTTTTGTTTTAAATAAAGATTTAAATATTTTTATAAAATAATAATAAATAATAAGCCCACGGCTCGTAACATTTCATCTCGACTCAAATGACGACGCGACATGACTCTTAAATCTCACACGGTACGTTAAATTAAAATAGAAAAACAATCGAATCCCTTTTCACTAATTAATATCAATAAAACAATTTTAATTTTCTATCAGTTTTGCCGCCGTATTTTGTTTGCTTTTTTGTTCTTTTACATTTAAATTTCAAAATTTTTAAAATTGTATTTTAGGGATTTCAATCTGTATATAAACTTTTTATGGCAACGAAAAATATTTTAAACTAAAATAATTTTGGATTACGGTATCCATAGATTCTGTTGATGTGTGTATGTCCATACGTAAACTCAATCCTAACAGTGTTATTCAAATAGCAATAATAACGTGAGATGAATGGAATTATGATAAGTCACAGAAATAACAATTAACATTCTACGAATTTTCTTTAGATTCAACATGCTAATTTAAACATGTAACATTTTACCTTCAAGTTTTGTTGTCCTTTCAAATATACAGATCGACATGTTAACGTATACCTAGTTTATATAATATTTAATAATAAAATATAATAATAATATTCATTGAAATTATTCATTAATTTATAAAAATACATTTGTTGTTGTTTGCCTATGTCCTGGTTTAACATTAAAAATTATTTTTATTCCGGTATACGTGCCAGGGGGATTCCTGGGAAATCCACGCAAGACAAACCCAATAACAAGTAGTAATAAATGTTATAGCTATTTTTCGTAAATAAAACATGGATCTTAATTCCATTAATAAAAACAGCAAATTTACTATGGAATTAGAGGCAAATAATTCATTAGCATTCTTAGATGTACTTCAGGAATTCTGATCATACTTTGAGCCACACTGTGTATAGGAAGAAGACCTATAAAAATAGGTACCTAAACGGTGAATCTCACCACCATCCTAAACAGTTTACTACCTTGGGTATGTCTTTGTTTCAGAGAGCCCATGGGATCTGTGACAAGAAACACCTGGACGCCGAGCTTCAACATGTCAAGCAAGTACTGCAAGACAACAAGCTCCAACAGCCATGCCGCTGTCACAAATCCCGAGAAAAGCCAGCCACAGTCGAGCGCCAGCCTGCTATACTGCCTTATGTAAGGGGTGTTACTGACAAGATTGGCTACATCTTGAAGCGAGCTTCAATCAACACATACTACAAGCCGCCAACGAAGATAAGTCAATTTTTACCATCCGTCAAGTGCCAATTACCTTTACAAGATGCAGGGGTCTATAAAATAGATTGTGACTGCGGACTCTCATATATTGGTCAAACCAAGAGAAGCATAGGCACCCGCATAAAAGAACACATAGCTAATGTAAAACACTAATGCTCGTTGAAGTCTGTTGTGTGTGAACATGTACAACAGGGGACCAACCACTACCTGAGATTTGACAAACCACAGATTCTCGCTAAAGATCACCGATTCCTACCAAGGATGCTTCGCGAGACTATTGAAATCAAAAAACATCCTAATTTCAATAGAGAAGATGGTTGGAATGAACCACCAGGCTAGGATCCAGTAATTCAAATAGTCAAACCCAAGAAGAAACAAACCACAGCTAGACTTCATGATACTTTGAGCTCATTCTGCGTAAATAGAAACACCAATGACTAAATTGTGTTCGGGTACTTTTAAATAACTACACTGGAACATTGAGACAACTACCTACCATCTTAGTCTCCCAGTGACCATGGCTGCTGAAAAGCAACCGAAACGTCGGGGATAGTGTAAACCAAAAATAAATAGATTTAATAGTTTAAATAAATTTATTAGCTTATAAATTAGTAAAATTCAATAGTAGTAGTAGTGTAACAATTTCAAAATTATGTAAAACAGTGATAAATTAACAACGCGATAAAATCCGTATATAGTAGTTTAAGTTCAATGAGTCTTTATGTTTGTTCTGGCATCTAACTTAAAACACTCAAAGGAAATTAAAGCAATTTTCACAGTTTTGTCATTTGTAGTTTATTTTAAAATCCAATAAGTGTGGAACCTAATTACTACCAGATACATTGCCAAACTTCACAATGCTACTGAGAAAAACATTATAAAAAGACACGTAATAAAAATTTGCTTGATTTGGATATTTCTAACCCTAGAACTACCAATTTCACATAACACTCGCAAGCTGATATCACGGAATGAACAAAGCCTTTAAAATGTGTAGCAATTCTAAATTACACAAGTTTCAAACTGGACCAAAAAATACATTCACAGCCGGAAGGTAAAACTAGATTGAAATTTTTATTAACGAATCATAGAGGGACCAAATGGAAAACTTTTGTTTGATGTTCGGTCGCTAGTAGCACAATGGTGGCCTCTGTTTGAATTTGCGTGCCGGGTAATATTCTCAACAATATAAAATAAATTCCTGTATGTCAATAAGGAGTTTTGGTATAGAAAAGTAATATACCAGTAGAAAATTACAGTTGCCATTCAAAAATAGAAAGCTTTACAATACGTTTGTACTTTTCTTTCTTATGGAACAAATTTCATGCTAGAGAGAGTCCGATATTGGTTTGCTAGTATACCTATATATAAATTAACTTTGACATAACCATTATGAAGGTAATATATTTATTGCAAGGCAGTGTTCAGACATTCACGATAGCAATGTACTGGTGTTAGATAGATTTTATTCAGATTCCAGTATATTTAATTATATATAGCAAACGACTAATACCACATCCTCGTTCGGACTTAACAACAACAATGGCATTTAATGTCTGCTTCGGGCAGACAGGTGCAATTCGAGTGGGAATTCTACACAACACAACTAAAGACCACTGGCTTAGAGTAGGTATATATATGATTATATTATATAGCGCGTGTATTGAAGTATGAACTGTGGTTAGCTTAGCACAGGTGTAAACTAGCGATGTACTATTGCTAGGGAAAAGGAAATTCGCTTCTGAATGTTGATCGATTCGTTGTCACTGAGTATAATTATAATTATAAACAATTCCTTAAAGATAATTTATTTTGTGAAACATGAGTATACAATACAAGTTACATTAGCATGCATGCAAGGTGTTCAGTTAGAGTAAGTTCTAAAATAATTGCAATAGACATTCTTACATTAAAATTATAGAAACAGTATAAAGCAACAAAATTCGTAATAACATATCAGGAATATTTTAATTTTATTATTCAAAATATTTGATTTGCTGCTCGCATGGTTGATATGGATCGACGTCATTAAATTACAGTATGATTACCTTTTTTAGGTCGTCTACATAATATTTGCATGGTCATACATGTATACAACTATATGCCATGTTCTACTGCGTGCGTAACCGAAATCAAATAATCAATCAATTACACAGTAAATATTATATTACTGCCGGCAATCCATAGTAATTAAATTATTGGGTAGAGGAGATCTTTTCCTAATAATTTATCAGTAATTAAGTTAAACGCATACGAAGATTTGTTAAAATTTCTAATAGTTAAATTTACTTGAAGATTCGTATAATTTGTTTTCTATTTCAATATTCACTCATCGCTGGTAATAACATTGTAAACACTCATAAACATCTATTTAAAGCCATAATATATATATCTATAAAACCTTCGTGACATACATAGATCCAACACTCAATATAATGTAGGTATAAAAACGATTTAAAAACAATTTAATTATAAAATATTTATTTTGATGTATGGTAGCAAAAACTGCTAACGTTATTTTTACTTTAAGATCGCGTATATATTTTAAATACTTTTCCTGAAATCAGTAGTATGCATAAAGCCCTCCAAAGCTTCATACGCAACCGCTGCTGTTTTGCTGTATTGCAAACACCAAATTCAATGAAGGACTATTTTCAGACAGTCAGACCGTCTGGCCAGGCACCCATCAAAACAATAATTTCATGTATGGCATGTACGCCAAAGAAGAGTTCTGTTATACTTTTATTATGTGGCCTAGTTCCAGGTAGAAATATAATTATATATTTTCTTTAAGTTCAATTCACACCAACTGGGCTTTGCTATATTGTGGGTGTTATGCGTATTTTGGATGGCATAACTCCTAAAATATTCGTTTATTTACTTACTAAACTTAAAACTACTAACGTTTGGTACGAAAATAGATTAGAATTAGAAACATTATATAGAATTACATTGTTTTTAAGGTATCCTAGAAAAAACCAAAACTTCTAAAAAATAAAATGAATATAATAAAATAACTGTCTAAAACGGTCGTAATTGAATCATACAAGGAAGTCCCGTTGTACTTTCATCTTTAATGACTGCGAGGATATACATACATATAAGGCATATAATATAAGGGTCAAGTCGATATTGTTTAGGGTTTGAATTACTTCTTAGAATAGTTTAAATATCATAGATCTTTTATTACATGTTTCAATCGACGCAAATACAATAAAAGTGTAATATTTTTAATTTACAAAACGGAGCGCTCACAGAGTATTAGTTGGCACGTAATATCACAACTATTATGCCGAGAATCACTGCTAAAATATTTCATAAACGAAGTTACAAATAAAAGGACAGCACTTGCTCTAACGCTTTTGTTAAAACTAGGCGTCGCCACTTTTAGACGCGTAGCTAGTTTGATTCAACCCTTATGTTTTTCGTTTCCAAGATAATTGTGAACATAACATTAATGTCATATTTGATGTAGTAGTGGCTTTATTAGGCGGATAATATAATTTATTTAGGAGATTAATGAGTACGACTCCTAGGTCTAGTAGTTTTGTTTCGTATTTCTGCCAGTAATGAGTTATGACCACTTTTACGTTAGCCCAGATTATTGATACAGATATTAATGTGAGGCTATGTGGCGAGTAACTAAGTGGAGTGGTCATATTTAAGGGTCACGTACCCTGGTATTGTATTTTTATACAATATTTACTTTTTTTTTTTATAATCGGTACACAAACAGTATTAACAACTTATAGGTAAAATAGTACAACTAGCTACCAATTACATGTTTTCGCATTTATATAACAATGAAGAGCATACTTCTTCTCCCTAGCCTTTATTATACCCAAGTCGCTTGGGGTCGGCTTTTCTGGTCTAACCGGATTTGACAGGATATCAGTTTTTACACAGAGCGGCTGCCACTTGACCTCCGCAACCCGAAGGCTAACGATACCCTAAGGCTAGACCAGTGTCAGGATATTATAGGGCACTGACTTCCCAATAACGACTGCCATAGATGTTCATGGCAGCCGAGATCGACGGCATAACGTGCTCTCCGAGGCACGGAGCAGGCGATAATTGTCAATCAATACGCACATTTCGAAAAGTCATATAACTTCCGAAAGTCGGAGGTGCGTGATGTGGGTTCGAACCCGAGACCCTCTGCATTGCAGTCTGTTGGTCTCTATACTGAAAAGAAATGGTTACAATTATGAAACACACTATAACAATAATACTACACCATATATTATATTAATAATACATGAAGTGCAATGTAAACAGCTATTGAACCAATTCGTACCAATGTTTAGAAAGTATTTGATTAAATACATGCGGCTTATTAGTGAATAAGTCAAGTTCAGAAAAATCAACCAATTTATTGTAACACGTAGCGGATCTTATAAAAAAATAATTCTGTCTGTAATTTGTGCTGCAGCGGGGGACGTTAAGAATAAGAAAAGATATCCTAACAGACTAATTAAGGTAGTACTGTCACCTTTAATCGTTTGTAATATGAGGATCACATGTATGTCGCCTACTTTAGCTGTTTCTTCTCCCAAGCATCGGCGATGGGATAAAAAGAAAGGAATGAAGTCATAGTACAAGCTTTGCTTAGTTTGGGCTAGATGGTGTTGTGTGTATGAATATTATATTATATTATATTATACTTACCGATTGAAACGCAGAACAGTGTTATTACTATTACGCCGCTATCGTGTAAGTGTTACTGTGTATACCTGTCAAGCTGGCATATCCGTACGGCAATTAACGCATAGAATTTATTTCTCAGTTTACAAAAAGAACAAAATCTTTTAAAATATTGTGTTCTTTGACATTAATTTACAAGCATGTATTTTACCTTTAGCTTGTTAGTATGTTCGACTTCTGGTTAAAGGAGGACCCTTGGAGGACATTGCCTCTTCTACTTTTTCCCAAATCTTTTTTTTTTTTGCTATCTCCTGCGTCCTATTTGCCCACCTCTCTGGGTTTACGCGGCAGACGAGTGGGGCCCAGTCCTACTTTTGCCTTGCACATTTAATAGGTACCTACGTTAGATAAGCGTATTTTGGAGCACAAAGTTAAAAGTTGTAAACTTTAACTATTTTCCTTTTTACTCCAAGAATGCTGCGTTTGATCTGCGCAGGTCTTTAATTTTAACTTCAATAAGTCAAAGTCAAAGACTTTATTTCCATAAAAATGTATAAACAATTCTTGGACACGTCAATGAATTGATGTAATTATTAATTAAAATATAATAATAGAAATAAATAAACGGAAATAAAAATTTTGCATTGAAAAAAGCCTGTTCGAGGAGTAGTGGAACATGAGAAGAAGTAGGCAAGAAACTCATGGCCACTCTTTTCAATTGCCAAATGTTTATTAATAATACAATACAATTTTATATTATTTTTCTTATATGAGCCACTGTGTGTATAGTTACTATAGTTTATTTAAATAAGAATGTTACACATAGAAATTGAACTACTATATTTCATGATATCCAGGACCGATAGCTGTACGTGCTTTTCGAGGATCTAAAGGACTTACCGAGAATGTTTATCCATCTAAGAGTTAGGTGGCGACAATCTTGCTTACCCTTACAGATTGATCGATCGGAGCGGTCGCAAAGTTGTTACAGACTTGCTGTCTGTTAGAGAGGACCTGAGAACTCTTATTTTATTTCAGAAAATGTATTAAAGAGAGTTAACCTACAACACAACTTGCAAAATAAAGACTACACGAATGGCTAGCGGCTTTAGTGGTCGCTTTACCAATGTTTCTACTCCCATAGGGTCCGTACCACACGAGACAAGAATGTATGCAATCCACAAATAGTGATTCTGTCGAGTTTGGATGTTCTCTGTTATTTAAATGTTTGTATGTAAAGTACCCCGCGGCACAGGATTTATTACTGATGCGAGAGTTCTCTTTTAAAATATATATATAACTCATACGGCGTGGCAATTTATGTCATCATCATCATCTCAGCCGAAAGACGTCCACTGCTGGACATAGACCTTGGGGGAGGCCCCCCAAGGTCTTCCCCACAGACCGGTCTTAGGCCACCCGCAACCGACCGCTTCCCGCGACCTTTAAAAGCTCGTTGGTCCACCTTGTAGGAGGCCTATCTCTGCTGCGTCTTCCGGTACGTGGCCGCCACTCCAAAACCTTCCTGACCCAAGAGCCATCGATTCTGCGCGGTATGTGCCCTGCCCACTGCCACTTCAGCTAGGCCATCTATATAATTTATATAATTTAATATTAATCGAAGAATGTAGAGTGTAAAGAGAACGAAGTGACGTTGTTGCTTGAAAAACTGTTGGTTAACTTTTACAATTGAAATTTGTAATGGTTTTTATCAATATACGCGCTTACTAAATGTACAGTTTAATTATTTATAATGGACCCAATGCCACAAACCGATATTGATAACGCTTTGACTACCATTCAGACCCGAGACGCCGTTATCCCAACTGATATTATTAATGCGAATACGAGTTTGTATTTGTTACGAGTTACGCCTTAATTACTGAACCGATCATCATGAAATTTCGCATACGCAGGGTACAGAAATAGACATAGGGTAGCTTTCATACAAAAAACGTACTATTCTCGAAGGATAGAAAGTTGAACCTGCATTTACGCGAGCAGAGCCGCGTGCATCTAGTATACATATAAATAAAATATAATTTACCTTTGTATACGTCTGTGCTTATCTATTAATGTAGTTATCCTAATATTTCTGTATTACTAACATCAATGTTGGCAGCAAGATTAAGGTTTTAACTTCTCAATGTTTGAATAAATGAACACAAAATTACCTTCATGTTTTCGCCATTGACGCAGTTTCTATCTACACAGTAAGCTTAAAGTCTTGAGGCGATAAAATCCGCAAAAGTAGGTTAATTTCTGCGTTCGTTTGAACATTGACTTGAAATTCTAAAGAGAAATGAGACGCGTATCAGTATTTACGATAACATTTAAAGATAAACAGATCTGTTAGCAAATCTCTAACACTCTTATCCTTGCGTCACAATATAATATCATCTACCGTATGAATGGCAACAAGCTAGTGATACTTTTGATAGATGATCATGGCTATAGTCTCCCCTTTTTTGGCCACGGGGTAGCAAAATAATCTTAAGAAAATTTATGAAGTACAAATAAAAATTTGAAAATAGTCCATTAAGAAAAGAACAGTAACTAAGAATCCATTTCAATGATGTGCAGTCATGATAATTAAAAAACCCCTGACACAAAATCATTTGATACTCATATTGAGGGAGTTGTGAAAATATGTAATTTTGTGGTGGCAGCCACCTTGGATTTGAAATTTATTATAGTATAGTATTTTACTAGTCAAGCCCTTTCATTTGATACCCATATTGAGGGACTTGTGAAAATATGTGATCCGCCATTTTGTAGCGGCGGCCATCTTGGACCGATTTTCATCAAACATAATTATAATAATAATAATAATGTTTATTTGCACAAAAAAGGTTTTACAATACCAAAACTTTGATTACACTGTATCCTTAAATAATAAAGACAATTTTATTCAGTTATAAACTTATAACTTATAAGAACACTCTCGACTACTTCACCTTTCAACAAAGAAGAACAAACTTAAAATCGGTTCATCCGTTCGGGAGCTACGATGCCACAGACAGACACACACATAGACACGTCAAACTTATAAAACTCCGTCGTTTTTGCGTCGGGGGTTAAAAAAGCATGACTGAATGTACGCGCGCACTGTTTCGTTGCAGTCCTCAATTCAATGAGCGAGTTAGTGAGCAGGTCAGCACATAGCGGTATGGGCGCTGCCCCTTAGCACTTGGTACATAAACATGCCATAACAAATATTTTTGCTCGGATTTGTTTATTTCAATTAACCTTATAATATTCTCCGTAGTCTCTGCCTAGCCCTCTGGGAAACAGGCGTGAATCTATGTATGTATGGATTCTGAGAGTTAGATTTACATCTTATATATTTGTTTCTATCAATGACAGTGACCCATTTACCCATCGGTCTACCAGCCTCTCAATATTAAGCAACACTCGTTCGGTTACCAAGTCACGTTCATGTCATTGATCCCGAATTTCCGTGGCAAGCCTTAACGAGGCATAGATTGTGCGGTGCCTCGAGATTTCAAATCTTACGGGCGTTATATGTAAATGAATACAGCCGAGGATTTATAGTGTTCTGTTTAAGGTAGGGGAAGAAAAACGGCATTGATTTGCGTGGGATTTTGTCATTTTTATACGCATTTACTCAGTTGGCTTAGTACCTACTATTATGTAACTATACAGCGTGTCAGGTGTGATATTTTAAGGTCGAGATCATTATTGTCGGCCTTGATGGCGTAGTGGTTAGTGTAACCAACTGCCACGCCTGAGGTCGCGGGTTCGATTCCCACACAAGACCAATATTTGTGTGCATGAACATGGATGTTTGTCTTGGTCTGGGTGTTTCTATGTATAATATGTATGTATTTACAAAAAAAAAATAAAGTATATATGTATGTTTATCCATTGTCTAGTATCCATAGTACAAGCTCTGCTTAGTTTGGGCTAGATAGTGTTGTGTATATGTGGTAGAATATTATATTATATTATATTATGGAGAATTCTCAGATATACAGGTTTTTTAACAATGTGTTCCTATACCGTTAAAGCGAGCGATTATAAACTATTTAATCCGCATATAACGTCAAAAAGTCAGAGGAAAGTTAGTCAGTTACAAGAAGAAAATATATTTTAAGAAAACATTGATGCTACTTCACCGGGGTACATAGCTCTTCACCCATACAAGTGTATATTTTTTACAGCCGGTGAATGAGGGGTTAAGGAAAAAAGTTTATGACGTAGCAAGCTTATGAAAGATTGTAATAACTTGGCTAATCTTGACAGAGGGTGCTCACATCATAAAACACAAGGGAAATTTTGTTGTCGCCCATAATTATGTGTTTATGGAGGCGGGGGAAATTAGATTGACTGGTGTTTCGTTTAGCTATAAAATTGAAGGGATTTATAGACTGGCTGTGCTTTCATAATTTTTATCAAGTCAGTAATTTCTGCTCGCGTTAATATCTATCTATCTATCAGAAATATTATGATGGTCGGTCGAATTGTTAAGGAGTTAAAAGCGTAATAAACAAACAAACTCAAATTATATTAGCTATATAGTTAAGATTTTAGTGTCTTGTATCTTAAATAACGGTAGCGTGATTATGCCATTTGTAATTTTAAGGTAAAGTTTTAAAGCCAGTCCTAAGTAAAACATGCGGACCGTGAATCTTTTACTAAAGTTAACTTATGAAAAATATATTTCGATAGTTATGACGGGTAGTTGAATATTTCTAATTTTAATACAGCCTTATTGTTTCAGTTACGTTAGAGTAGATAAGCCAGCTGTTGATAGCGAGGTCCTGGGTTCGACAATCTGAATGAACCACCCTTTAGCTATATGTTCTTTTGGTATAATGTGCCTTTTAAAATTTCAATGCCTTTTGAATTGGAAAATGGTATCAAGTAAAAAATGTTCATTCGGAGTTATTTTCACTTTAATATTTCGTTTATGGTAACTGTTAAGAACACATATAATTATACCCGCCATTTTAAGTTCCAGTACTACAAACTAATTATGAAGAGAGCTGGCTAAACACAACGCACCAATATAAACAATCAAATGCATTCGTGTAGAACGATTTTAAATCTAAATTTCATTCGAAATCATTCTGTGGCTTATATTCAACATATCAGCCGAATATATCTAGATACATTCGACTAAAATGTCGAATATAAGCTGATCCTTGATCCAAAACCACTGTATATGCATGGAACTGCTGCCGTTCTAACGCGATGTATTAAGCCAACTGTCTGTTTTTATTCAATTCGTGCTTATACATTTCAATTAACGAGTATTCGAATAATTCGAACGTTTATTTAATAATTATTGCCAGGCCGCTTTGTCAACTTTTGACTGTACGGATGATGTGGCCCTCTCAAACCCCGGACGCCCCATATAGGGTCGGCAAGTTTGTACCCGTCAAACCCCGCTGACGCTATATGGGGTCAGCAAAAAATAGACGATCGCGCGCTCTAATGTTTTCTTTTATTGTATTGAAGTGTCTGTATTTAAAAGCTTGCATCGCCACTGTTGCCATGCCGAGAGTTGTGGCTTCGATCTTCACACAAAACAAATATTTTTATGATCTACAAATAGTTGTTCGGAGACAGGGGATTCTTTTTCCCCGTTATTTAAATATTTTAAAGTTCCCCGCGATACAGGAATAACTCCTAGAACAGAAGATATTATAAAAAAAGAAACAAAAAATTCAACTGTTGGCATCCATAAAAGCTACTTTTGGAATGAAGCAAATAAATATTTCTTTGTTGGAAACTGACAATACATTCTTGAATATCCCCTACTTACCTTGTGCTCCTTGTAACACTCATGGGAACAAAACAGTTGTTTTTAAGCCGGTCAGCCTATGCGACTTATAAACACTTTTTGTGTTTGCTCTTAGAACTTTCTTCTTTCTTCTTCAGTTACTATAGTGATATATATAATATGTAGCTCTATGCTCTGGGTTAAATATTTATTTTATTTTTAAAGTTGCGATAGCTTGGTGGGAGGTTGTTGAACTGCCACGCAAAGGTCTCAAGTTGGATCCCAAGGCACGAACTTCGGACTTTTCGAAGCTATGAAATGCTATATTTAGCATTTCATAGCTTTTTGTTAATTATCGTTCGATTTAACGATAAATAATTAATTATAATAATTTTCTACCACATACACACAACACCATCTAGCCCAAAATAAGCAAAGCTTGTACTATGGGTACTAGACAATGGATAAACATACATATATAGCTTTTTTTTTTGTAAATACATACATATTATACATAGAAAAAAGGGAAACATTATTAGGAAACCTGCATGTCTCATAATTTAACACTGTGAAGACCCGGCCATCGAACCCGTGACCTTATGCAGAAGAAATTTAATGCTTCGGTAATGAATAAGTGGTCTCTGTGGCGAACGAAGCTGTAACTCAAATGTAAATAAGCACTTGGTAAAAAAGTAAAAATGCGTATATAAAGAAATTAAGATAGAATTTATATAAAATATCTTACACTGACAAGTCCCTGTATTTTTATTATTTTCAAACAGAACAAAAATCGTACAGATATAGCGATACTCCTTTTTATATTATACTAGTTGACCCGCGCAACTTCGTCTGCTTCACATAAGAGAATTTTCCCCGACTTTGCAACATTTTTAATTGATTTTCAGCTCCTATTGGTCGTAGCGTGATGTTATATAGCCTATAGCCTGCCTCGACAAATGGGCTATCCAACACTAAAAGATTTTTTCAATTCGAACCAGCTGTTCCTGAGATTAACGCGTTCAACCAAACAAACAAACACTTCAGCTTTATAATATTAGCATAGATTTTATGAATTTTATAAGATATATTAAAATAAGTTCAATCATGGAGGATTAAACAGGAGGACGTGTTGATTTCACAGGTATAAACTGTCTAAGCTGTTGTATCTTTTCTGCACATTGATATTTCGTATAGGCGCAGCGCGACCAAATCGTTTTCTTTAAATGTTTTGTTTGTCGCTCTTAACATATCAATTGTTTGAATAACAGGTGTAGTTTAAAAACCTATTGTAACTGGTCGCCGGAGTGCCGCTGCCAACCAATAGGTTAAGGTAGTTATACTTAAATGTAAATCTGTGTAATATACAACAGAATTGACACATATAACAGCTTATTCAGCATCTGAATTGCTGAACACAGATCATTGGTTTTAACAGCCCTGTTCAGCCCATTGCTACTACAGGATATAGCACCCAATGCGTGATACATTGCGGCATTTACGTGTATGCTTTACTGCATAACGATGGTATTGACTGATGTTGCGCTCAATGAATGCGGTCGTCGTTAGTACATGCGAAATTTGAATAAAGGATGTTTGTTGCGCTGTGTATTTATTTGTTTAGAAAATTAGATACCTTAAATTTAAATCTTAGATAACATAATATTGTCTTACGTTTACGCGAATGTTACACATGGAAATTAAACTACTTTAGCCAGATTTTGTAGGATTGTTTATTTAAAAAAATATATATTACGTAATTTCAAAACTAATTACTACTGATAAACTTGTATACTATTTAAGCTATTTAAATTATTAAATCTATTAAGATTTAGGGTTACACTTTCCCCAACGTTTCGGTAGCTTTTTAGTAGCCATGTTCTCCAAGAAATTCATTGCAAACAGAGCCACGGGCTTCACCCGGAAGTTCTGCAGGTACAACAAGGGTCAAATACACCTGCTCACAGGAGCGTTCACTGGTCATTTTGGCACCAACGACTTCCTGTGCAGATTGAGATTGGCAAACAATTTGATCTGCAGAGCCTGTGGTAAACAGGACGAGTATATCACACCTAGTGTGTGAATGTGACGCGTTGGCTGGACTAAGGATGGGTCTAGTGGAATTGGCATATCCGAACCCTGAAGACTTCAGGCTTCTCCCTCTGAAGCGTACGCTGCGACTGATGCAGTACATTCATAGGGAGATAGCTAAGGGATAGATCTCGGGGCCGACACAAAAGATCCCACTGGGTCGAAGTGTCACCGGTCGACACTGACTGGCCCCCTAATAAGATAAGATAAGATAGTAGCCATGTTCACGGCTAGACTAGATGGCGTTATCTCAATGTCTTGAAGTGTGGTTATTTCAAAATACCCAAACATAATTTAATTATATATAGAAACACCAATAATTAAATTATGTTTGGGTAAATAGAAATTTACGCAGAATGAGCTCAAAGTATCATAAAGTCTAGCTGTGTTTTGCTCCTTTTTAGGATTGACTTTCTGAAATACTGGACCTCAGGCTTCATTCCATCTCTATTGAAATCAGGATGCTTTTTGATTTTAGAAGTTTTATAGAATGCGAGAAAACAAATGCACTTACATATAGCTAGCGATCTGTATATAATAATATGTAATCAGTAGCCGTTCGTAGTTTTGTCCGCGTGAATCCCACAGTAATACGTACCGAGATAAAAAGTATCCTATGTGAAAATGCAGGACATGATTTATCCGTGTGTCAAGGTTTAAAAATCACAAATATGCTTTATATTTGGTCTGTTATGCCATAGTCTACGACCGTCACGCTGAATCATTGTGAGTCGACATACTTCACATATCTTCGAGAACACCATGAAAAACTCTCAGACGTGTAGGTTTCCTCACGATCTTTTCCTTCAGCATTTTGAATCGAGCAATATTTAACAATTTATTACGCAGATAACTTCAAAAAGTCAAAAGTGCGTGCATTGAGATCGAAGTTGGAATTGACTAGCAGCCCAAAAATCTCTCATTAATACGAGAATTATATTTTAATATTACAGATGTAAAACACAAACAGCTTTTCTTCAATCCCATTAGTCTGAAAGTAAGCTTTCATATATTTTATATAAAAAAACGTTATTTAGCATTTCAAAAAAAGGGCTCGTGATGATAACCGATGACTTGCACAGTCCCTTTAAACCGGGATTAAGGGGAGTACAGTTTGACAGTTTTATCCTTTCACTACCTTTTTTTTATAAAAGTAGAGCTAACCGGGGCATAACCGGATAAGAGCGCAAAACCCGGGAGAAGGGGCCGGTAGTAAATCTCTATACTGTGAGTATTATTTTTTAGTTTTTCTCGTTCATATTTTTGCAGGAAGCTCCATTTGTTGCTTTGTTGCTGAACTGTTATTAATGTAAGCGTATAAATATGAAAATGTGAATGAATTTTATTACAGTATGAAATGGATCTGTAGAAAGCCTTTGAAAATAGTAAAGTAGCTTTTTGATAGTGTATTTGTACGGCATTATAACGTACATAGTTAACTAGTTTCTGTCTACGGCCACGTGCCCACGGGAATTCATACCAAGATTAAAAGTATTATATGTATTAGTCTAGGTCATAGCCTATCTCTATGCTAAATTTCATCAAAATTTGTTTAACGGTTGACGTGTAATCGTGGAACAAACATCCAAACATTTTAATATAAATATTAACATTTGTAGTATTATTCGGATATCCCTGAAAGCATAGGCAGAACTTTATTTTTGTACTCTCATTATCACCTTATACGCAAGTATGTTTTTAGGTGAATAACATGATAATGCACGACCTTATTGTCGGAAGCATATTTCGAGGCTCCATTCTATTGCTAATAATTTTCTAGCAAACAATAATTTTTTTGGTTCGAGATTCAAACTCAAGACGTAAAGATCGACCGAAAAGTTAAGCGCACACTAATTCTGCAAACCAACGACACCGCTTAATTTTATTCAATGAACAATTACCTATATAAGTATATCGATTTCTTCAAACCTTCTTTTACTACAAGGTGGCAAACAAACACATAGTCCGCTTGATGGTAAGCTGTTACTGTTGTCATCATAGACGACAGTGACCGCTTGCTATCAGGCGAGTACGCTCGTCATACTACGGGGATGTCTCATACTTCTGAAAGAAAGGAAATAATGACGTCATTAGAGAGCGGTAATGGAAGTGGTACGTATGTATGAGCCTTCGGAAGTCTAACTTGCGAGATAAAACGAAGAGGTATTACTAGCAAAGGTACAGATTATAATAACATATAACATTGTATATTATAAATATTATAATATACTAGCGGTCGCCTAGTGATCGAAATTTGACCATAATTGATTTAAACTTTAAGTTTGATCGTTATTAAGGTTTTATTGTCTATAACTTTACCCTTATAATGACATTTAATTTAGATTTCGCCAAGGCTATACAGGTTAATTTACCTATCTTTTTCAACAAATTGTTATTTACTTAACTATACTCTTTCATTGACGATATTCCTAAGCTTCTTACTTTGTTTTCTTTGTTACATATAAGGTAATTATGTAACCATAGTTACGAAGAATTGTACGACGTCAGACGAACAATGCCGAAATACTACGAACGCGATTCGACTACGTGTGTCAAATGCATGATTGTGTGCGTGTCGTGTTTTTTCATTAATTTAATATATTTTAATGCATATTTTATAAAAATATTAGGATTTGCCACTCCTTCTTCATATAAACTTTAACTTTGCCAAATTTCATACTCCTCCGTCCGCGCAATTTTCGTACAAAGGGCTACAAAGTTTTTGCTTCACGTATTAATATATAGATGTCGGTATACAAGTTTAAATAAAAAATTCTAATAATCATTTACTTCTGTCTTCTTTACATCATAGTAAAAAATATAGTTTTACCTCTTTCCCTCTAAAAAGTTTCAAGTTTAAAATTGCAAATTGTATGCGTTGTGTTATTTTGTCACTGCTTTCTTTTGCGACCGCGTGTTGTCTTAATGCGACATGAGAAACAAATTTAATTTGTATTTTTGTATGGAAAACTCGAATAATGAATTATGAAAAGTGGTAGAAAAATGGTTGTTTCATAAGATATAAATAAGGCACAGGTAAATAGTTTATAGTATTTTCAATTAACCCTGTATATTATAACAGTATAAACATATCGTCGTATCTGAAACGAGTAGATTAGGTAGGTATTTAGCCTGTAAGATTGCCAAATCCTGTAATCTATAGACATTGTGTAAGAACTCATACTATTTTCCTTTAATTGGTTTACCCAATAAGCTTTCAATAAAAACAGTAGATACTATTGTTTCACTTTAATACCCGGTCCAGATTGATCCGGATATAACGAGATATTACCGGATAAAGTTGGAACAAAACCGGACAAACGGTATGGGACGGTAAATCTCTATTCTTTGAACATTATTTTTAGTTTAGCTCTCAGTATTATTTTATTTATTTTAGCGTTTATATTTTGTGTTGCGGTGGAACTTTGTGTTATATCTAGTGGTAATATGTATTACGTAACATAAGTTAGGTATTATCATTGCCGCGACGTTGTAGAGGACACGGCGCTGCACACTTTGGCGGTTTGCCCAGCCTGGGCATCGCAGCGCCGTGAGTTGATCGCGGCAGTCGGATCGGTTGCCCTCTCGCTCCCGGCCGTAGTTCAGTCTATGGTCCGGAGTGAGAGGTCGTGGAACGCCGTCGCCTCCTTCTGCGAGGAAGTAATCTCCACCAAGGAGGCGGCGGAGCGGGAGAGGGAGCGTTTGAACCCTCTCCCCAACCGCAGAGCCGGGCGCCGGAGGGCGCGCGATGACCTCCAGCCACCCTGAGGTTTGACCTGGGGGTGGCGGGCTTTGTGGGCCTGCCCGCCATCCGTTCAGCACCAGGTCCGAGAGGCGGCGTGCGTGTTCCCACGCGCGCCTCTGTGTCGAGTCCGTCTCCCCTCTAGGGGGGAGACAGTAGGGTTTTATAATGTCGGAAGTGCCTATTTTGGGTAGGTCTTTTGTGTAGTGGCCTGCCGTTTCATACGGCGGGCCGAAACCTCGGCGGGGTCGCGACCGCATGCGAAAGCGATTCGCGCGACCCCGCCGATAGTGGTTTTGTCGAGGAACACCGTGGTAGGTTTAGTCGGTATTCCGGGAGGTACATTATTTCTTTTCCATCTTCTTTTACCCCGGCGAGTCCGACATAATCCCTCCGCCCGCCCCCGCGGAGGGATATGCGTCATAGCATTCCCCCACGTTAAAAAAAAAAAAAAAAAAAAAAAAAAAAAGGTATTATCATGCTTTATTATTTATTTTAGATAGCCTAGTCGGAGATCGTTGGACTGCAACGCTGAGGTCTCCAGTTCGATTCTAATGCGCGCATCTCTTACTTTTCGAAGTTATGCCCGTATTAATTATTTAATTATCGCTTGCTTAACGGTGAAGGAAAACATCGTGAGGAAACCTGCATATTTAAGAGTTCTTCATAATGTTCTCGAAGATATGTGAAGTCTGCCAATCTGCACTGGGTCAGCATGGTAGACAATAGCCTAAATCTTCTTACACAGAGAAGAGATCCGTGCCCAGCAGTGTGACAGTTTAATACAGGGCTGATATTATTATTTATTTATAAAGATACAAAAACAACACGCGATAAGTTATGTTCCTGATTGCCATGTTGATTCGTAAGATATATTTCTTAAAAGATTCGATAGAGACCTTGATTCCTAATGGAAGAGATATCTTAAAAAGTAATGTGGGAGGACCACGTTGTTTTTTTATGCTTGAACGTAGGATAGACACATCATTTCGCGAAAAAGGTTTAGGTCACACAGTGGTGATTATATTGTAGGGTAAGCCTTAAGGTATGTATTTCTAAAATGGAAAATAACCTTAAAGTAATTTCATCCATATTTCACGAACAATATTTAGGTCGCACAATGACAACTCTGTTGTAGGCCAAGCCTCAAGGATCCGAACTGCTGAGCATTTCTGAAAAAGAAAACAAACGTATGGTAATCGAGCCCACAACACTCGGCGCAACTGAATGTTCCTTTATATCACTACTACTGCAAACAACAAAACCTCCTCACGATTGACCCAAACATAACCACTGAAGGTCCATACGGGTCCATACAGGCAGTTGTATGACTACTTATCACTTCTAATAGTCAGATGAATCCAGCATAAGCTCCGCAGCAATTGGCTCCAATATTTATCACGGGGCGCAAACATCGATTACGGATGCTTCGTACAATCACAAATCAATCGACGCCATGTAATTTAAGTACGGTCAGTAAAAAAAGATTGTTACACTTATAATTTGCTAGATATGTTTAATATTAATTAATTTTAAATTAACTGGCTTGTCTTTTTTTAAAAGACTTGTGCGTGCTTACTTGCGTACTTGCGTGAGTGCGTGTGAAAGTGTGTGAGTGTGTGTGTGAGTGTGCGTGTGTGTGCATGAGTGTGTGTGTGTGTGTGTGTGTGCATGTGTGTGTTTATGTGAGCGTGTGTGTATGTGATGTGCTGCCTCGGTAGCGCAATGATAATGAATGGAACTGCTGTGCATGAGGTCTCGTGTTCGATTTTCGGATCGCGTAAAGGGTTATCGAGATTTTCCGATAAAACATTCTTATTAACAGCATGGAGGCTGGTACTGTAGCCGGAAAACAGGGAAAAGCTCGCTCCCTACTGCGTGGCGCCTAAAACTTAGTAAGCGAAATGTGTTTGTAATATATCTTCGGAAGTATAACTATGTTGTGTATGTATAAAATTGTTCTGACGATAAATTTTTAATCTTACATCTAGAGATTTTGGAATGCACTAATGATGATTTATTTGTGGCTTCAAATCACACACGGACAAAAATTTATGTGGACAACAAATGGTTGTTCTGAGTCTGGACACCCTTTGTGTCCGTTATTTAAATGTTTATAAAGTCCGCCGCGATACAGGAATTATGTCCAACGCGAGAGGCGATTTAAAGCAAAAAAAAAAATTTTGGTTAGTATTTAACTGTTCCTAAATTTCTTGCCTTTGTTCCAACAAAAATACTAATTGCATGGCAAAATATATTTCAATAAATCAAAATAAGTCGACAAAATAAGGCCTATTTTTGGGTGAGTTTAAGAAGGAACCTAACATAACCTAACCCTTCCGAGACGGAATGCAGTGATTTGAGGCGTATAGGTGCTCGTTACGATATATTTTAGTAAGCATATTTTACTGTGCAATTAGTATTTTTGATGGTCATTATATTTAATCCCATAAATTTTGACTGTAAACGATAATTTCTAGAATGTTCCATCATAATCCGTACAATACTCATACAATATAATTTCACTGTATTAGTTTTAGTTAGTATCAAGTTTACACTGTCGCTATTTCTAGCACATAAATTAGAAGCACGGGATGCCACAGTGCACTCCAAAACGCAAATAGCTGATGTAACTCAGTCTACGTCCGACTAAATTAAACTCACTTGTGCAATTGTCTTGCTAGAGATTATATTTGAGCATCAAATATATGATGATGTATATGAAGACAATTTGTGGTTGACATGATGGATAGATGAAACTAACTGATATGTATATACTTTCTTAAATTGATCAACATTTTGTAATTTATTTTTATATTTTTATATTATTTATTTGTTAACACTATGTACCTACCAAATTCTTTTGATTGGACTTAGTTTTGTTATTTTAACGGCATTATTTGCATGCACGTATGTTTAATGGAATTAATCACATACCACTTTTTCTTCATGTATTGACACAGCATATAATCTTAATCTTGTTCAAATAAATATGTCTAAAGTTATCAATTGTTATAAGTACCTAGTTCTATTATAATACGTAAATTCATGATCTTCTTTTTACTTTTCCAGTAATTTATCATAATACTTACTTTTTAATTAAGCCATCATACTAAATTAATTATAAAAATATTATTTATTACATAATATTGTTATATAACTTCATCATAATTATTTGCACGCCGTGATGGCAAAAACATGTTGATACAAATGTAATTAATATTATAATATAATAATTATTTATTTATTTACTGAAATGAGATTGTAGGTTTACATTGATTTAGGCTATTATGTGTAATTAATATTAAGAACCAATGTATAGGACTTGTCCTGTAAACCACACATGTTTATGACAAATAAATTTATCTTTATCATTATAATATGTTATAAACAACAAAAAAAAAATTTTTTTTTTGTTAAAGCTTTCCCTGGCAACCTATAATTAAGACATGTATAATATATCTCTTATTATGTATTTTCAGAATGTTTCAGTATATACTTTGTTGGTTGTCCTTAGTTAAATAAAAATTCAGAGGCAGATTCATACAATATCAAAATGTTCCAGTTACTTTTCGTAGACAGTAGTGTAGGCTGTGTATCATTACCGCTATTTCTTCCAGTGCTGAGGAAACAGAGTCATGTATTTCAGTGGCCTTTGGCATTTATCATTAGGAAGGCATTTCGTAAACTAATAATAAACTAATAGAAAATAGCAACTATAAGATAATTAAAAAGGATTTTGCTTGCGGCTTTGCGTGCCAATAAATTTCTATCTTTAGGGAACAATAGTTAGGCATCTTTTCTGTCCTCGCGTCAACGGGTATGCGTAAATTTCATGATGATCGGTTGAGTTAGAGTTTAGTTAGAAGAGAATGCGTAGCAAACAAATTACTGAACAAACCCACATTAGCATTTATAATATTAGTTAGTAATAATAAGGCACAGATTTATAAGGCAGATAGAATCTTTTTAAAATTTAGAAGACAAGTATTTTAGACTTTTAGTCATGTCATCTTCACATTCGTTTGATAAAACAACTAATGAATTCGTAGAAATCCCGTAAAGCTTCTAAAATTCATACAAAGGTATTGCAAGAACACCACATGCGCCTTTCACGCACCAAATGGCAAGCGAAAGTTCTTGAGGTAGTTACTTATTATTATTATTACACCCATACTTCACAAGATATGTTTTGAAGGTCGACGTAATATTTGGCAAGTAATATTGTAAATGTGAATGAGTTTGTTGGTTTGTTACGTTTTTATGTATTAACTACTTGATCCATCGTTATGAAATTTCGCATACACGTTGTTAGTGTTACAGAAAAGGACATAATTTACATTTCATCCAGGAAAAGTGGTCTGCTTCTGCGGTATAGAAATTCATTGATAAAGTCGACGCTAAGCTGCGGGCATAATCTAAAAAATATAAATCAGAACCAGTGCAACGTCTGTTTAAACGGTCTAGGGTAGAGGAAATTACCACCAAAACGTTTATAGAAAAGTTTTTTAACAGATCTATTGCTGGACCTAAAAAAAATTCAATTGGTAAATTAGGTGACTACAGCTTGAACTGATTGCACCTCTGAAATCATGATCTCGTATTTTCCTGTTTCGTTCTCCAAAACAAAACGGAATTTATTATTTTATTCATAAACAATATGAGAAGTATTTTGCTTCTCTTAAGCAGAGAGACTTGATCTACCTTCAACTTACAGCATAACAGTCTTTGCAGAAAAGTTACATCCAACTATAAGCAATGACTGCAGTTAATAATTATAGCTACCTATAATTAAAGAAAAGTAACCTTGAATAATTATGATTTACATAAACTTT
Organism: Catocala nupta; assembly: GCA_963675205.1. NCBI lineage: Eukaryota > Metazoa > Arthropoda > Insecta > Lepidoptera > Erebidae > Catocala > Catocala nupta. Next base: position 3,678,757 of record OY776096.1, read on the forward strand.
ACTGGTTAACGAAAGCATTGTACCTATTCAGAAATAAACATGTTTGATCTGTGACGTATTTTGCAGTCGATACATGTTAGGGCGTAGTTCGCAACACAGGACTATCACGAATGCTTTCAAAGCAATATTAAATCTGATCATTAGTCATGGACGGTTTTGCAGGATAATCCATTTCGATCGTGCACCTATTACGCACACTCAGCAATTTGTTGCGGTCGCCATGGTTTTGGTGGGACAAGGATATATAAGGACGTTTGGGGTCTCGATTTGGACAGTGGTTTATGTGGTTACCTGTCAAGGTGCTAAATGTTATTGGTTTGGTCCTCATTTAGTATATATTATTAATAATATTAGTTTTTGTCTCTGGAGAACCTAACCACCAACACCTTGGACCCTGTTCTCGATGCCGGTGGGGTACCATGTATTTTATATTATTAAATGTATTTTTTATTTACCTATATATTAAAAAAAACACATTAATAGAAATAAAGAGTTTAATAATATCAATCTATACTAATATCATTAAGCTGAAGAGTTTGTTTGTTTGGTTGAACGCGCTAATCTCAAGAACTACTGGTTCGAATTGTAAAATATTTTTAGTTTTGGATAGCCCATTTATCGAGGAAGGCTATATAACATCACTCCACAATCAATAGAAGCGGCGCAACAATGAAAAATGTTGCAGAAACGGGGAATATTCTCTTATGTGAAACAGACGAAGTTACGCGGATCGGCTAGTAACTTAATAGATACATACGTCTTACGGCCCATGTCCAGCAATGGACGGCTTTTGGCTGAAATTATGATGATGATACGTCTTCCGCTGAACTGGGCCAGACATATACCTCGTATGTCAAACTAAAATGATAGACTCCTTTAAAAAATATTGGTCCTTAGCGACTTTGAATAGAGAGAGATTGTAGAGAAATGGGAAGGCTTTTGGCTTGCAGTGGCTTTTATAAATTGTCCCAAAATCCCTGAGAGTTGGTATTCGTTACATAACTTCGAGACCATTACATAATGGCGAACGTAAAGGTATTACTTTTTAGGTAGTAACTTTCAATTTTATATACAAAATGTGATCCGATATGGTCTAGTGGCTAGGATACCTGGCTCTCACCCAGGAGGCTCGGGTTCGATTCCCGGTATCGGAATATCTTTTTATACAAACTTGAGACAGTGCAAGGTTTTTTGTATTAGTTCAATAAATAATTACGAATAATTAAAATATAATTCCCTAAAACGAGTATTTAGAGATTAAATATCCTAATGATTTGTTTTTAATACTCTTGTGTAGACTAACCCTTAAAGTACTACACAGCAGGCAATATACAAAATCTGTTGTTTAGCGACAACTAGTTTTCAGATAACATTATTATTGTGTACGAGAGAACGAGACAGCCAGTTACAGACTATATAGCTTTATCTCAGGCTAGCACGTGCATTAACCCTTTGACCGCCACGTCAAAAAAGCAAAAGCTTGCTCTCGGTGCTAAGCTACGATTTCATCCTTTAATTTGTCATGTAATCGTGACCGTGGCGTGCTGGACACATTTTGCTTTGTCATGTATTCATGACTGTGACGGTTAAAAGGTTAATAATAATATAAGAGATAGTGGTATGGCTAAATTACAAATAAAACTAGGAAATGAAATGAAAGTTTAGGTACATAATAAAACATAATTTAATCTGTCAGTTTAATTTTATCGAGACAATGATAAAATCATCGTGACTAGACGACTATGTCTGAAAATAGTTTATGATTTTAAAAATACTAAAACATCTTCCACTTTATAATTACTAAAAAACTTTTAGAAGTGCTTTGGAAATATATTTAACGAATAGCGTAAAATGGTTTCTACAGTTAATGCCGAAATGGCGGTAGCCCAGTGGATAATAGAGAGGTGATAAGTTCATATCCTACAAATTGCACTACCAGAGTGAACCAATCAAATTATCTATTATCTATGCTGAAACAATTAAGGAACATAATAGCCAGTTGTGATCCAAATACCTAGCAATATTTAAAGTAGTATTAAATTTGGAACGAAAATTAAAGTGACCCTAACTAACATTATTATATTAATATATATGTTATACTTACACGCTTAAACTACTCGACCGATCACCTTGAAATTTCGCATACACGTTGATCCAGAAAAAGTACTGGTCCCAAAAAACAAAAAATTATGTAACCTACGTTTATGTGAGTGAAGGCGCGAGCAAAACCTAGTAAAATATATTTTATTTAATAAGTAGTGTATGTTTATAATCTCTGCTTACCCCGTATTGAAACAAAGGCGTCTATATACAATTTATGCCTATTGTCGTGAATAATAGTACAGTATTACAACCATCACTGTCATCATCCGATATGGTCTAGTGGCTAGGATACCTGGCTCTCACCCAGGAGGCTCGGGTTCGATTCCCGGTATCGGAATACACTTTTTGATGCAGAATTAGTTCTTAACCAAATTTTGTTTTTACTTCAATTATGTTTAAAATAAAACTAAAGACAAATTCAAAAATCATTTATTCATTTAGGTCACAAAGTAACACTTATGAACGTCAAAATATAAAGGTTAGTGAGTTTACTAAGTTACTGAAGCTACATTTAGGTTAGTAGTTTATAACATAAAATGTGTAATTGTAACATGAAATCTACAGCATTCTTTTCTCTTCAGCATAAACATTAATAAAATATAAGGAAACACCATATATAATATACAGAAATAAAATAACATCGCTTATTTAGATGACGTCATCTTTCCTCAGCATCGCTGTTGACTGAAAACCTAGCCAGAAGTTTGGAAGCACGTTGAATGGCAATGCTGATGTTTTTTTGGTAGAATGACAACTTCCGCACTTGAAATAATTCCTGTTTCACGAGGGACTTTATAAACATTTAAAAAACACAAACAACACCCAGACATGGAATAAAAATTTGTGGGTCATTCAGTTTTTGTCCCTGTTGGGTATCGAACTCAAAACAGTCGGCGCAGCCTAGCATAGTCAAATTCTTGGAGTCGCATGTTCAGCCATAAATAAAAAGATTATAATTAAAATATATCTGTGTGTAAAAACAGGTACGTAATTACCACTAACATACTCATCATCCGATATGGTCTAGTGGCTAGGATACCTGGCTCTCACCCAGGAGGCTCGGGTTCGATTCCCGGTATCGGAATATCTTTTTAATCATTTATTTGGTTTGATTTTTAAAACAGAATAGTAATCTGAAATTATTCTAAAAAAAAGTGGTCGGAAAATATTTTTTACAATTTTACTTGTTTATATTTTTCTCATTGGAACTGTTGCATGTGTTTGCGCTGAAAGCGTGATAATAAGTTATGTTCTAGGATCCATAGCCGAGTCGGAAAGTGCTTTTGGGAACTTCTATTACATATCTAGGTCACTCCGACAATTTGCACTATTATTACGGCAATTGATTGAACCTGTTAAGGCCAAAAACATGACTGGTCAAATGTGTATATAATATACCTCTACTTAGGGCCTACGTGATATGGTATGAGCCTATTGCACGGATCGAAACTCTGTGCCGCTACTCAGAATTTCTGACAGAAAAGCTCAAAAATACTTTGTTCCACCCGGGTACCCAAAACTTTACGCACGACTCACTACCGCTCCACCAAAGCAATGCATATTATAATTATGCTTAATAATTGATCAATACAAAAATATCAAATAAATTTCGGAATCAACTTTAAACATGGGATACACAATCTTACCTTATCTTATCTTGTGTGGGGGCCAGTCAGTACAGACCGGCGACACTTCGACCCAGTGGGATCATTTGTGTTGACTTCCCCAATACCGACTACCATAGATGTTCATGGCAGCTGGGACCGACTGCTTAACATGCTCTCCGAGGCACGGAGCAGGCGAAAATTGTCAATCAATACGCACATAATTTCGAAAAGTCATATAACTTCCGAAAGTCAGAGGTGCGTGACATGGGTTCGAACCCGAGACCCTCTGCATTGCAGTCTGTTGGTCTCTCCACTGAGCTACCGCTGCTCTTTGGGATACACAATACTAGACTTAAAATATTTAATAATACTTTCTTACTATTCCATCATCAGCTGTTGCCAACAAAGAGAAAAATAGGAATAATTAATTTTATCTAATTACTGTACTTGGCAAGGTGCCCCGCGGTTGGCTTCGGTTGGCTCGTTCGAGCTTATATTTATTTAAAATTGCTACTATATTATTTTTTTATAGGAAAGACTGTAGAACTCGCTCCTAGTGGTAATTTTACTTTACATTATTTTCACTGCCTGTCTTGTTTCTGTGGCATGTTGCCGATCATAAGAATTCGGGTTCAATTTTCGTATCTCACTTTAAATAGCACTGTCTCGTTCCTACACATGCAATAACAATGTTTTAACAGTGATATTACTGTTAATCTTTACTTAGCCAGAGACCAGACACAATGAAAAAAAAAGTATTAGATTGAAAACTAAAAAACACGCTTTATTAAAAAAAGCGTGGCGTCGGGGTTATCAAAATATCTTAGAAAGCATCCCACGCTTTTTTACATTAAAATTCTACTTTATTAATAAAGCATGTTTTTTTAAAGTATTATTTATTTTACTTTTTAAACTATTATGTAAAAAATTTTTTTTTTTATATATTTGTATTGTCATCGGTCCTCGAGAAGTGAGCAAAGTTTAAAATCAATCCGTTGGTTTGAAAGGGGTGAAAATCACGTTCGAAGACTCCTTTACATAGATACATACATAACAAGCTAAAAAGCGTATTAAAAAAGCATGGTGTCTGTGCCTCGGATCTCCAGCGTTTGCCAAGAGATTAACAAGATACAAAGTTTACTGATATGCAGATCAACATAGTCAATGCGCATGTCAACAGCTATGATTGGCTGACAGAATTAGTCACAGCCAATCAAATTATCCCTCATGAGTTTGAACTGACACATCGTAGATTAGTTAGTTAGAAATCGGACGTAAATATTTTAACATCGGTAGTTGTGATTAAGACTGTAGAGACTGCCCTGCAGTCTTAATCACTAAAACTAACGGAGTAGACTCTGTTTTGGATGCTGATGAACCATCATTCATTTTATATATGAAATATTTTGAAAAGTAAATTTTATTATAAATAGTAAAATAAGTTGTTTAGTGATAATAAATTTATATATGATTTCTTTCACATCACACATATTGAAACGTTTTTTGTGAAAACTATACCGATTTACAAATAAGACAGGTACCTACCTAATATAAAATATTTTAAGTATTAGCTAAAATTATGTTATTACAGCAAAATAAATTACGCACGCTCGCACACGCACACGCACATGCACGCATGCACGTACTCACACACGCACGCACGCACACACACGCACGCACGCCCGCACGTACACACGCGCGCGCACGCACACACACGCACGCTCGCCCGCACGTACACACGCGCGCGCACGCACACACACGCACGCACGCCCGCACGTACACACGCGCGCGCACGCACACACACACACACACATACACACACACGCACACGCGCAAGAGGTTACAGTAGTAAAATAAAATGTTAGCAACTAAGTAGTAGCTTTAAATTTTATATTTTATATTATTGTTTGTCTATCCTTTTTTAGTATTTTCTTAATTAACACTGTGTTCGTCTTACGAGTACTACTCATCCAATGTGTTTAAAGTGTGCGCGAGAACGCTGGTACCCTAAACACAAGTTGAATCTTATTCTGGGTACCAGAGTTTATCGTAAATACTAAATATCGTGTTTGTGACGCTGTTATTGTATTTCTGTGCCAAGTTAAGAAAATAAATCTTATTATTATTATTATTATTATCTCTTAGGTATAGGAGTTTATACCTTTATCTTATCTAAAAATTTTGTTTCGTGGTAAGCTATAAATTATAACGTAATATAGCTTTGTTATATCTTATCTTGCTGATATATTTATAAAGTCAATCATAAATATAATTTTTATTATCATGGCTACACGCATTGTAGTTTCGTGGTCATCTCATTAATGATAATGCTCTGGGTATCGTAGACGCGAAACTCACGTGGAAAATTGGTGAACAAATTGTTTAGCACATCGCTACATTTTCTTTTACTGCCTTAGCCTTTTGTCTATTGCAATGTCATTGTATGGCTAGCACATCGTTAATCTCAAATATAACGAATTTAATATACAATAAGAACAAAGGCTATGTAAGCTTTTTCAACTTTTACTTACCGACCGATACACAATAATGATAACCCTGTTTATGAAGCGTATCACTGCTGTACACAGGCCTTTTGTCAGTATGAAAAGAGTTAGGCCATAGACCATCACGACTTCACATTTCTTCTTGACGATTATATACAAACCTATATGGTTCCTTACAATATTTTTCTTCACCGTTAAATTCATAACTTCGAAAATTCAGAAATGCGTGCCTTGGGTTCAAACTCAGAATCTCTGCGAGGCAGTCCAACTTTTTCTCATTAGGCTATCGCTACTTTATTTTTTTATAACGTTGGTACTATTTAAGTAATTGGCACCAGTTTTAATGGGAAAGCCTGGTGCCATTAAAAGTCTGTTTTTGTTATGATCTCTTCCTCCATCGATTAGTAAGTTTTCAACAGATTCAATACATGTTTGTAATAAAACACTTACAGCTGCTCTTACCAAAGAGTATTTATAAGAAAGACACTCATTCCAAAGTCACTTTATTTAAAGTATCCAAAGATCAATCTCTTAAAGGACTCTAGCTCATCTCACCAGCTTCGTTTCGACCCGTGCGTCGCAATGTCGCTTGCCATCTTAACCGGTCCATTGCTTTGTAGGTTGGGCCCAAAGAAATTCACGTTCTATTCGTCGTTTGAAATGTGACGAAGTAATACTTTAAATTAATTCTACAAGTCATATCTGCAGCAAGATTGGTGCAACTATTATATCATAATGACTATTCATTCAAGCATTAAAATAATAAATCAAAATTAAAGAAGTGATTGTCCAATTGTTCATATCTTGACTGATGATCACACAATGCCATATTTTTTAATTTGTCGTGAAATAGTTATTGAACAATTCACGGTTATTACTGTAATAGGATAAATGCATTGTAATGTACAACCTACTCACGCTTGTATATTTTTAAAGAGATAGTCAGAGATTGTTGTACCCACTTTTTGTTGATGTGTTTATCTTCCACGTCATAAGGGGTGAACATTTGGTGTCTACTGGACACATTTCTAGGCTTATCCACAAATTCGTAATTGATAAACTAAATAACACTTTGCATGGCCAAACCCGGTACCTTACGAACGTATTCAAAGTTTCGAATTAAAACAGTAGTTTGCATTAGAATATTGATCTTGCATTTGTCCCTGATTAAATTATTATTCTAATTATGACGCCTCGGTGAATACAATTGTACAATGACAATATTTAATATTATATATTATATCATTTTCGAATTTTCTATATTTATTGTTTATGCACTTTGATTCCAGTTAATTCAAAACAACGTTAAATGCTTCAATTACTATTTAGTCATAATCAACATTTGAATGTCTAAAGCATTCAAATGTTTGATGCTAGTTCTATTCATTAATTAATAGTCATGATTAAATATTTATGAAACATATTCTACGAAATAATATTAATAAGGTATTAATATATTTGATAGGGTAGTTGACCCAATATATTTATTATTCAAACAGTGACGTTACGCAAAATATAAAAATATGTACAACGCTTTTTAAATATATTCATAAAGAATTAAGATAGAAGCTCTTTAAATTTGTTAGCAGGGCCATAATCAGATTACTGAAAAAGGATACACGATATTAAATGCCTATAAGTGTAGGTGTACATATACGCATTTTTCAAAAAGTGAGGAAGTAAGAGAATATCTTGCTGTATTAGCAAGATATTCTCTTACCCCCTCACTTTTTAGTTACCAAATATTAGTTGCTTCATGATGTCCTAATTACTATTGTAAAATAAATACTAATTTAACACACATACATGTGTGCGTGTGTGTACACACATATATGAGTCCATTTAAAGAAACACAAATACGCACATACATACACACACGCTCACACGCGTTTTCCCCTCTAGCAAACACGTACCTGCTTCGGTGTTTCCCGAGCACTATGATATGTCCTTCTTCAAACGAGGTTTAAAGAGAGTTCTTCTTTCACGGTAGGCAGCGGCTTTGCTGTGTCTTGACATTGCTGAAGTCCATGATTACTAGTACTAGTAGTTAGATTTAATAGTTTAAATAATTTTATTAGCTTATAAATTAGTAAAATAAAATCAATAGTAGTAGTAGTGTAATATTTTCAAAATTTTGTAATACAGTGCTAAATAAACAACGCGATAAAATCCTTATATAGTAGTTTAATTTCAATGAATAACATTCGCGTAAACAGAAGACAATATTAAGTACCATTTATTTGTCCTTTCAGCATAGTCACCCTACCAGTACAGTTGATCCGATTTGTAATGGACTGGTGTAAAGGTATCCATAGCGACTCGCGATAAGCCGCATTTCGTTGTTTCAATGCTAATCATTAACACTTGTTTACATTAATTTGTATTAAGGCTTGAGGCAATGAGATTAGGTATGTTGTATTATAAAAATACAACTAATATTATAAACAGGAAAGAGTGGATTTGTACCAGAAACAAATCCACTCTTTTCAGTCGCCAAATATGTTTCACAACAATAATTTGTGGATCACACAATTTTTTGTCTCGTCTGGGATTCGAACCCTTAGCGTAGAGGCAATGGTGAGGCGATCACTTAAATTACTACGCCATTCTTGCAATCGATTGTTTACTACAAAAAATAACGAGATGGGTGTAAAAACCCAGGTTTTAACCTCTTCGTCTTAAATGTAAAAGTAATGAAAAGAAATGGCCCCTATATCTCGGGGGTATTTTAACCTACAAGGCCCATATTCAAACTCGACTGAGGTATGACCCCAAGGTGTCTGCACACCAAATTACAAGTCAATCGGTTCAGTGGTTCCAGAGTTATGCCTCTCACTAACAAACTGTCACTAACAGATAGACACACAGACTCACATAGTATTTTCATTAACCTCTTCGAAGAAGACTCTGAGGTTAATTACAGAACAATTATTACAAGAAGATATAACATGGTAAATGTTTGGCACATCTAAGAAACATTTCATAACATCATGATCGATTTTTAAATCGTGATTTGATGGCACATTAAGTGTTGTACTGACAAGACTGCACAGAGAACGGAGTAGTCGCCCCGCCATTGCCAATGCGCCGAGCATTGTGGGTTTGATCCTCAAACGGGACAAACATTTCTGAGATCCACGGATACGTGTTCCGAGTCTGGGACTTCTTTAGTATAATAATAATAATATAATATTCTACCACATACACACAACACCATCTAACCCAAACTAAGTAGAGCATGTACTATGGGTACTAGACAATGAATGAACATATTTATATACTTTTTTTTTGTAAATACTTACATATTATACATAGAAACACTCAGACCAAGACAAACATCCATTTTCATGTACACAAATGTTTGACCTCGGTGGCGTAGTGGTTAGTGTAACCTACTGCTACACCTAAGGTCGCGGGTTCGATTCCCGCACAAGTCAAACATTTGTGTGCATGAACATAGATGTTTGTCTTGGTCTGGGTGTTTCTATGTATAATATGTATGTATTAACAAAAAAAAAAAAGTATATATGTATGTTTATCCATTGTCTAGTACCCATAGTACAAGCTCTGCTTAGTTTGAGCTAGATGGTGTTGTGTGTATGTGGTAGAATATTATTTATTATTATTTATTATTTATTACTTGTGCCCGAATCGAACCCGCGATCTTAGGCGTGGCAGTCGGTTACACTAACCACTACACCATAGAGGCCGACCTTGTGTCCGTTGTTTGGATGTTTCTAAAATCCCCGAAATACAGGAATTATTAATAGTCCGGGAAATGTCTTTTTTTAATAAAGAGACTAAAGAATAGTAGTTTCAGAAAATTTATTGAGATATAAATACAATAATTTGAATGTAAATTACTGCCTTATATTACATGTTGGATAACCCTTAACAAAATACATTCTACAGAAATAAGGCCACAGAATTAAGTCCTATCTCAAACATTTTCTAATGGCCCAACTTACTCTTTTGTCTATAATCTCAAAGGTCGAATTGAGTTCAAAGTCGTTCACCCAAAGTTCACAGGTGACAACTATTTCATTTTAATGTGAAGAAAGTCAACGAACCGAAATTAGATTTATAAATATTTTATTAAATACGCTTTCATCTATACATTTTAACTGAATATGGACCTGCCTGTCTTAGTAAAGTTAATATTTTGTTTAATTAAAGTAGGTAGATATTTATTTTGCTATTAAAAAGGCATAGCTTTATTCATAATCTTAGAATCTATACAAATAAAAAAAATTAAAGTGTCCGTTTGTAATATCAAATAAACAGTTTTTTTTACAAATGCATATAAAAGTACCTATATACATACGGTAATTAAATCAAAAAAACAATTTTTGTCCGTCTGTCTGTCTGTTATTTCCAGCTAAACTCTGAAACGACTGGACCGATTTTGACGGAACTTTACTGGCAGATAGCTGATGTTATAAGGAGTAACTTATTTTTCTAGGAAAAAAAGATTACGACGAGAAGAAAACTTTTTGTTAAATTCCACACGGACGAAGTCGCGGGTAACAGCTAATATTGTAATAATATCAGCCCTGTATTAAACTGTCCCACTGTTGGGCACGGGCCTCTTCTCAATGTGAGAAGGATTAGACCATAGTCCACAACGCTGGTCCAGTGCGGGTGCGGGCAGACTTCACATGTCCTCGAGAATAGTATAAAGAACTCTGAGACATACAGGCTTTCTCACGATGTTCGCCTTCCTCGTTAAAACGAGCGATAATTATGTAACAATTTTACACGAACACGAAGCTATATGAGCTTCGAAAAGTCAGGGGTGCGTGCATTAGGATCGATCTCGAGACCTCTGCGAAGCAGTCCAAAGGTCTCCAATTAGACTATCGATATATTATCGTGTTAAGTCTAGAAACATATAGGTGTAATGTATTTTATTTTACACCCACGTTTTTCTATATTCCTAAAGGCTTAGGCAGATATCTACGTCTAAGCCTTCAGAATATGAGCGTGAGACTGTGAATGTACTTACTTAACCAGAACAGAACCCATTCAAATAAAATCTTTGATATTGTCTTACGTTTAATATGGAAAGCTGGGCGTGAAAAAGCACCTTCTCAGGCCGTCAAAGTAGAGACCTCAATATCGCCTCGACTGCTATGAGGACGATGTAGAGGCCACTGCTCTTAGACCACACGACTGCTTACCATCAGGCGGAGTACGATAACTAACAAAAGCAAAAAAAAAAAATTTTTTTGTTGCGTTGTTTAATTTAAAATAATTTTATTACATAAATATACCACTATTACACCACAATTGTTATACTACTATTAAAAAAAACTACTATGACATTAAATTATTTAAACTATTTAATACCTTAATTTTGTTTTTAATAAATTTAAGTCACACTTCAAGACATTGAGACAACTACTATCTGCTTCTCTTCTTTTATTCATCTTAATCTTTTACCAAAAGCAAGTTCTCGTTGAATAATATAAACATATGTGAACGAGTTACCAGAAGACAGTTAGTGAAATATCACACGTCTTTATTCCAGTAGTAGGCAGAAATGAAATACACTCACATTTTTTTTATGGGATAGTAGGCAAACGAGCAGATGGATCGCCTGATGGTAAGCGATTACCGCCACCCATGGACACCCGCAACATCAGAGCGACACTAGTGCGTTGCCGGCCTTTTAAAAAGGAGTACACTCTTTTCTTGAAGTTTTGAAGGTCGTATTGATCCGGCAATATCGCAGACGACAGTTCATTCCACAGCTTTGTTGTGCGAGGCAGAAAATTTCTGGACAAACGCACAGTTGTGGACTGCCAACCATCTAAATGATGGGAATGAAAATGCTGTCGCGTAGGAAGATGGCGAAAAAAGGCGGCAGGGATCGATCCGACCGAACAATTCCTCGGAGCACTCCTCATAATAAACAAATATATTTCGACAGTTATTATATTAGGTCCCACAAATAGAGCGAAGTTTTTGCCGTTTATCGAGCACATTTACTGACACCACGCTATTATTAAGAATTTCAAAAAACAAAACATTGATAATAATCTGCCCGACCGTAGAATCTAACCTGGACGTCATGCATCTATTAATTATATGTTTGATTGAAATTCAGTGCTACTATTGACGATTTCTTGTAGAGGAAATCCCGATAAATCTTCGGGGTTGGGCCCTGACATCTAACACAAGAACAGCAATTGCATTTATTACCGCTGTGCCGCGGCAGTGTTAGTAAGTAAAATACTAACTAATATCATAAATAGCGAACCGCCCTGGCTACGCACAGAAAAATCTTAACAAATTATACACCTATACCTTCCTCATGAATCACTCTATTGGTGAAAACCGAATGAAAATCTATTCAGTAGTTTTTGAGTCCATTGCGAAAAGACAAACAGACGTGACAGAGGATTTTGCTTTATAATATGTAGTTATGCACAAATGAGCATTTTTTACGCTGTCATGCCTTATCTAACCCAGCGATCATCATAAATTTGAATACACGTTGTTAGGGGACAAAAGAAGACCTATGTCCTAGTATAGTATTATATTATCTGTGACCTAGGGTACCTTTTATCTAGAAAAGTACTATTTCTGAGTGAGCAAAGCCCCGAGCAATAGCCAGTAAAACATAATTTATGTAAAAAAGGCTCAAAACTCAACACCCAATCTTACAAAACCGCTAAAACTCTTAAATACATTGACGAACAGGGATTAACAAGTGGCTAACTATCAAACTAGTGTTAGAACATAAGCAATTTGTTAAACGAACGTTAATTTTGTGTTGTTGCAAAGTAATTAATCATGGCAAAGTTAATTTTAGTGAAAGTTTAGAATATATGCAGATGGGACGCGTTGGTTATGAGCTATTATGTGGCGAAGTACGCGGTGTAAGGTTAAGCTGGATGCTCGTAATGAGAGGTTAAACAACGATTAGTTAGATTGATTAATTGTTTATTAGAGGTGTGATAATAATAATGTGTTGTAGGCGGAATTACGGTCATGGCATGCAATCGCAATTCCGCCTACACAGGCGATAAGTCACGGTTGCCAATTTTGACGCATATAGGTGATATAGAACACAAGTGGATGCAACGGCAATCTGAAATGACCAGAGAAAGATCAGGTGCAATGATATAAAATTGTGATTTCATTTAATTCGTTGCATCGTTACTTAATTGATGCTCAGCGGAGTTCAGGACTGACAAACATGAATGCGTCATTCGTTTATTGCAATGCTTAATATTGATGACGCATTGTATTATATATGACCGTTTAGCCTCATATAGATATTGGTACATATATATGTAAAGGTGTGGTTTATATGTGTATATCCGTAAGTCACTAAAAGGCCCAGTTGAAAATCAGAGTCAGGCTTTCGTCTGACACATGCTGAACTGGATCCTATTTTGACACTACTATGAGAAACTGATCGACGACCTGGTAAGGGTCGCGGCAAGCGGTTGGATGCGGGTGGCCCAAGACCGGTCAGTGTGGAAAAGCTTGGGGGGGCCTATGTCCCGCAGCGGACGTCTTTCGACTGAGATGATGATGATGATGATGAGAAACTCACTTTATAAGTTTGTTCTTTTTATTCATTTTGGTTTCGTTCCGCTCAAGTTTACTTTTATTTTTGTAAAGTTGTCCTGAAAACACGAAAAAAACATAAAATATACAAAATCTAAACCATTTCCGAATCCACTTGAACACACACAAAAAATTTCATCAAAAGCGGTCCAGCCGTTTAGGAGGAGGTTAATTACAACACACGCACAGAAGATTTATACACATATGCTAGCTGTCCTGACAGACGTTGTCAAAAAAAAAACAAATCTAAACCATCCTCGAATCCACTTGAACACACACAAAAAAATTCATTCAAATTGGTCCAGCCGTTTAGGAGGATTTCACTGTCAACACACGTACAGAAGAATTATATATATATATATATATATATATATAAAGACATTGCTATTATGTGTTTGTAGTATGTGTCAAATAAAACATTTTTCATTCTTTCTACAACTAGATTTGGCCGCGTTTACTCGCGTGTACATTTTTCTGAATAAATGGTACTATATTATTTTCTGCACTCCTGATAACGTGTATACGAAATTTAATAATGATCGGTTGAGTAAATAAGGCGATAAAGTGTAACAAATATACAAACATACCTTTGCTATTATAATATTAAATTAGTGTTTACACACCTGTTATAGTATATAGCAACATGTAAAGTGCAAGTCTGCATCCGGCCTTATTGCGACATTGGAAACAGCCATGCACGCGGAGCGCCAAACTGCTGACACGCACAACGTGATGTGCAATGTTCATCATAGGAACCTCATACGACTGGATATCAACTTTACCTATTGTCTACATATTTTATTTTATATTATTCTGTATCTAGCATCGATCGGAACCATTCATTTAAATAGTAATTATTATAACTCTGTAATTTCTACTGATTAAAGTTAGTATAAAATCATTTTGGTTTTTTTTTGGGTCCTTCGGCAGCGACGTACTTAATTCACCCTAAATTAGAATACCAGGTTGGATAATATATTATTAGATTTTGTGTATATCAGTTAGCTACCAATTTATTGAGTAAATTGTATATAACAATACTAAAAAGTTATTCCGATACCGGGAATCGAACCCGAGCCTCCTGGGTGAGAGCCAGGTATCCTAGCCACTAGACCATATCGGATTATGACAATGCTGGTTGTAATTCTGTACCAATTTGGTTAGTAGATTTTGTGCAATTTTTACACTGATATCATTATTAATAATAATAATATCCGCCTTATTTATAATTTTCACCACTGCTAGGCATGAGCCAAATAATTATTTCTTTACTTTGTAATTTTCCAAAATCCTATTAATTGTTTCTAGAACTTTTGCCAGTGGGCGAATTTCTTGAGAACGTATTACCAGGATAAAAAATCCTACGTGATATCCAGGACATGGTCTATCTGTATACTACATTTTATCCAAATACGTCCATCGGTTTACGAGATTGAGTAACAATTAATATTCTTCATAAACTTTCATATTAATATAATATTAACCTAATGTTAGAATATAATTAAAGACCTATTGTCTGACCGCTGGTGTGCCACTGGCACTCGATGGGTTGAAATAGAATATCAATGAAGATAACATTATTTTATCAAAAAGTGTATTCCGATACCGGAAATCGAACCCGAGCCTCCTGGGTGAGAGCCAGGTATCCTAGCCACTAGACCATATCGGATGATGAGTATGATTGTTGTAATTTCGTACCAGCTTTTAGGATCAGATATATATTTTTAAACTACATATTTATAGTTTTCTGGGTACGTTTCTAGTCGATAGCAATGCTGAGGCACTTTATGGTGCCTAAACTAGCCATAATAAACATATAAAAAAGTAAATTGTCATATGTATTTGTTTGTTTCTTTTTCTTTTATGTCTTTGTACTCATTTTATATTTTAAAACCCTTCTTCTCCCTAGCCTTTATTATTCCCAAGTCACTTGGGATCGGCTTTTCTAGTCTAACCGGATTTGACTGGATATCAGTGTTTACACGGAGCGGCTGACACCTGACCACCGCAACCCGAAGGCTAACAATATCCTAAGGCTAGACTAGTGTCAGGATATGCCACAGATTGCTTATGGCAGCCGGGACAGATGGCTTAACATGCTTTACGAGGCACGGAGCAGGCGATAATTGTCAATCAATACGCACATAATTTCGAAAAGTCATATAACTTCCAAAAGTCAGAGGTGCGCGACGTACCTACGTCGAACCTGAGACCCTCTGCATTGCAGTCTGTTTATATTTAAGGTTTACATTTTATGAACATTGTTTGTAAACATTTAACATAATTTTGCTGTTTTAATTACATATGAATGCTGTGTTAGCTTGTAAATGGTATGTACATATATTACAGATCTATATATTAATACGCTAAGCAAAAACTTTGTACCCCTTTTTACGAAAATTGCGCGGACGGAGGAGTATGCAATTTGGCACAGTTAAAGTTTCAGTAGAGAAAGAGGGGCGAATCCTAATATTTTTATAAAACATGCATTAGAAATACATTCAATTAATAAAAAAACACTACACGCACACAACCATGCATTTGACACAAGCAGTTGAATCGCGTTCGTAGTATTTCGCCATTGTTCGTAACTATGGTTACATAATTATGTATGTGGAGTAGGTGACTAAATGAAATGTGATTATAAGGGTGTTATAGACAATAAAACCTTAATAACGATCAAACTTAAAATTTAAATCAATTATGGTCGAATTTCGACCACTGGGCGACCGCTAGTTATATTAAAACTCTATAAACTAAATTTTCACTAAATTGTATCATATGCTGTGAGTTAAATAAATAAATAAATAGATAAATTATAACTAGTAATGACTAATAAAAAAAGCAAGCGAATGTGCAATTAAACTAATGTTTACGGATTTTATGGCGTTTTCATTTCAAAAAAACTTTTATTACATATTTTTAAACTGTGACACTACTATTATTGAACTTTACTTATATTAATTTTTTATTTATTTGCACAAAGAATAAGTATTGCCATTCAACGTGGCAATGCTGCTAGTCTTCTGGGCACGTTGCCAATGGAGGACAATGCGAAGGAATACGCTGACGGAATGACGCTATTTAATTTTTAAGTTTTAGTTTTCTCTTTAGTTTATATTTCTTGTAAATAATTTGTCTATATATTATGATAGTTATTTAATTATATCACTAAATTAAACGTTCTAAGAATTTGGTTTTATTGGCTTTTCTGATAAAGAATATATCGTCTTAATATTTAAATTACTAATAATTTTATAGTTAAGTTTACACTTTCCAAGACGTTTCGGTTGCTCTTCAACAGCCAGGTTCACGAGGAGGCTTGCGAACGTGAGTTTGTTTCCACACCATAACTACTTGACTGGTCATCATGAAATATCGCATACACGTTGTCAAGAGTACCGAAAAAGAAAGGGTACATTTCAATTTTATTGTTTTTGTTTGCATTTGATATCGATTTTACGGATTATTTGTCTTGGTATTTTGACATTTGATTTATTTTATTTTTTAATTATTAATAATTAAATGACATCTTATCCTTTCTTTTTCATGTTTTTAATTGTGGTGGCATCAATGTTTATTAGGTATACTTAATTAATTGAATTTATTATGCTGAAATTGTTCCGTAAATTACGATTATTATTGTTTGTATTTGTAATTATTCATAATTATTACTTTTTGTAATTATTTATAATTTGTAAAAAAACATTCGCATACAATGTAAAAGTTGTTTTATGGAATAAATAAACTAAACATGCAGAAAAAATACTGTTACTGACCTAACCAGACCTACATTTATGCAAGTGATGTTGCCAACAGAAACTATTATATTATAATATTTCTATGTATTGCGTATCCTTTTAAAAAGAAAACATATGATATTTCTGTCAGTTCAAATTCCACAACATCACTGCTGAAGTAAAGATAAAACTAGGCTAAGAACATATTCTGCATCAAAAAGTTATTCCGATACCGGGAATCGAACCCGAGCCTCCTGGGTGAGAGCCAGGTATCCTAGCCACTAGACCATATCGGATGATGTGAAGGGTCTAATATACTGATATTGTATGACAGTATGATATGAGTTTATTTTTATCTTCATAACTTTGGCTAGTATCTAATCTATTCCAAAATGTCTGATAGTAAGCCGTTACTTTGGCGATTGCTTACCATCAGACAGCTCATATATCTAAGACTTCTGTTCAATAAATAGATTGCCTCGGTAATGCAGCGATAGTGAATGCTATGCGGCTCTTGGGTTCAAATCCCGGGTTAGACAGTTATTGGGTTCTTTTGTCACCATAACAAGACATAAGAAAAGGAAGCTGTCTGCTTTTCCATCAGTTCACCATGATGTTCTTTAACTGTGTGACATAGCGACCTATTAGTTTCTATGTCCGCTACCGACTCTGAGTATTGTGTCTTCGAATCCCACAAGAGTTAATTATATTTTGTCATAGAACCACAACTATATCTCAATATTTAAATTTTTTTTTATTCAACTACTTTGGCAACCGAGCATACGGCCCACCTGATGGTAAGTGGTTACCGTAGCCTATAGACGCCTGAAATACCAGAGGCATCACTAACGCGTTGCCGACCCTTTAGGAAAAAAGGAAATGGGTAGGAAAAGGAGCGGGTAAGGGGAAAGAGGCTGATTGGGCCTCCGGCACTCTCACTCACCAAACGAAACACAATAGTAGGAACACTGCTATTTCACGTCGATATTCTGTGAGAGGGTAGTACTTCCCCGGTCGAGCCGGTCCATTCATGCTGAAATCAGCGAGGCTCTACTACTCATAAATAAATCAGAATAGGGCACACACATTGCTGTTATTGAAAATTTTTGGTCATAATACTTATATAACAATCTGCCAAACCGAGGAATCTAGCACTAAACCTCATGTATCCGTTAATGACATGTTTGTAAAGTAAGCAGGGTAAGAAAACCGTTGCAAGTAACGCTTTTAAAAAAATCGTTTGCCCATCCGCATTTGTCTGCTGTAATTGAACTATTGCCTAACTCTGTTCGTAATCAAAAAAGACCAATGCCGAACGGTACGACAGTTAATAAACACCTTCAATTATGACATTACTTGTCCGAATTGCAGTTAAAATGTCATATAAAATTATCTTACAAAGTTTTACTACTTAAAAACACCATATTTTTAAGAAATGAGTACGAAAACAAGCAAATAAAATACGCGTCTGGACGTTTAGTAGGCCATCTTGCTTGCTAACTGGGTATAATACCTGTGCCTAGAGACTGAATATGTTCATAAGTAGTTAACATAATTTACGATTTATTTGTCTACGGTAGGTATTATGTAAAGAAACGCCCGATGTTTTGAAAGAAATCCAGGTAAAATTTGGTACGCTTGGCAAAATTATTTGTAAGAATCGTACAATTATTTTTTACATCTCTACAACTTCGTAAATGATATCGTTATATCAGCAGAATAGATACTTTTGAATATATATTTTCATAAAAACGTACAGTCAGTCACATAATATATTCAATAAATAATTGGGATATTTTGAATCGCTTTAACATTAATTTAACCTGTTAATTGTTGGATTGTGGCTGTCCGCTGGTGTGTTGCTGCGACTCAATAGGTTAATAAAAACCACGAGTGTACTACAATAATAAGAAAATACTTCATGTGAAGAAACTCACTCTTAAATAATAAATGGGTAGACAGAGATGTATAACGTCTTCCTTTTGCCAGGGCACAGTGGTCGTTTCGCACAAATCTGTTTAGAAAAACTGCGAATCGACCCTTTCTAAAAATAAAATTCTTTCGGTCTTGATTCGCACACATCAAATTTATTTGTGTGCGTTTCGATCCCGTCTGGCCAAGTAAGTGACGATTCGCCCATTAAAATAACAAATACCTACTTGCGCACAAAGTTGCTAATTTTAATTACATAATGTGCGTATTGACATATTCTTTTTCAGACGGGGTCGATGTTGTCGTTGATGTGTGCGATTAGACAACTAAAATAAATATTTTAGAAGGTGTCGTTTCGTGAACAGATTCGCGTGATATTCGCCATTCATGATTTTAGTTTCCAGGTGTTAATCGGCTAGCTTATTGGCATCTACTGGCCACGGATTTAAATTCCATGATACTTCTTAGAATTTCTTGAGAGTAAACATTATTCGCGCCCCGTGTATAATTGAACCCGGGACATCATGTATAGCAATCTCATTTACATATTTATATAATTGTTTAAATTAATTATCGACTTGTATCGCAGATAGTACAACAGAAAACCTAGACTCGGCACGTAATTGGGCAAACACCAATAAATCCCAAAATATTCACCGCGTTAGTAGAAGACGACTAAATGTCGGATTTGAATTTCTCTGTTAGCATATACGTTCTTCTTTTAATTACAGACAGACTTGTCCTACTATTCTGTTAGCCTATTTTATGTTTAGCCTATTTGTATGTCCCACTTGTGGGCAAAGGTCTCTCCCTTGGATTTCTAAATCACTTTATTGTTAGCTTTCCCCTGCCAGTTACTTTAAGCCAAGTCACTATTATACAATCGATTTTCAGAAAATCGATTGTAGCCCAAATAAAAACAAGACATCACGCACAATAATTGCATTAACAAACAAATTCATTAAAATTTACAATATGAGGCCGCTATTACAAATTTCATACAACATCCGATATGGTCTAGTGGCTAGGATACTTGGCTCTCACCCAAGAGGCTCGGGTTCGATTCCCGGTATCGGAATATACTTTTTGTGATTTAACTTTTTTCTTAAAGTTATTTACTTTCGTTGACTTGACTTCATCTCCGAGAAACTACAAAATACAATATTTTTATATTTTTATAAGTATTACCGGTTGACACTGTAGAAGTATAGGTAAACGGTGTATGAGAAAAACTGAATTTATTGAAAATGCTTAGTCTTGGAATTTATTTTATAACATACATTAATATAATCCTTATTGCTAGGGGTAGGCAGAATATGAAACACTAGCTGGTATTTATTATTTTATTTTTGGTTCTCTTAATTTGGTTATTCTTAATAACGTTTTTGACTTTATCAGCGGTGTTTCTTGAGCTGTGTTTATTGATATTATTAGAGCATTTACTGATTATTATCATTGCACATTCGTCACCTTAGTAGAACTGTATGCGCACAATTATATGACAAAAACTCACGGAGTCTTACAGTGCCTAGGCTAGGGCCTTAGGGTATTAGGGCTGATAGGGCTTACCCTATTAGTCCTAATACCCTAAGGCCCTAGCTAGGGTGATTTTAAGATGTTGTACTTTATTTTCTTACCTCAGGAAGTAAATATACTCTTTTTGCAGAAAATAAAGGTGGCAACCCTAGCCCTAGCCTACCATATACTATGTGACAAATAAATAAATAGATAGATAAATCCGGGTTGCTTAAACCATACGTCCTAAGGTAACAGGCGGAGAGTAGACGGGATGTCCAGGATGAGGATAAATAACTCACTGCCAGTCGCGCAGACTCATACGACTAATCAAAGATGACTAAAGGTCTTGGCCAAAGTGAAGGGTTGGTAAGGTATTGAGTCCACCATAGAGCACGAGAATAATTAAAACTCGCTAAGTCTATAAGCACGTCGCGCAAGTTTTATGTTTCATAATATATGGTGCAACGCAGGCATTAGTGTATTTTACATACCTCTAGTACAGTGGTTGGCAACTTGCGGTTCGTAAGCCGTATGCAGCTCTTTGACTCCTCGGCTGCGGCTCTTCTACGAAATATTTAGTGTAGGCACAGAATATTAAAAGAAAAATATTTATTTACAGTATAACCATTACAATTTATGTTAATATCCGGCGGCTCCACACAAGCCTGTCCTGTACGTGCCTGCTACGATTTACAATTTTTGCTTTAATCATAATTATATATGCTCGGATCGGGTCAAAATAGCTTAAAAGTCTTATTTTCTAAGTATATAATACATAATATTATACTATTTACGCATATCTATCTATAAATATAATATTACAAGCATACACTTAAAAGTTATTTTTCTGTTTTTATTGGTTGCCAAATATCAATTATTATTAATATCTAAGTATTACTTATTATCGTGATTTATAACTAATTAAGACTTATTTGACAAAGGCAAGCTAAAGAGTGTACCTTTAATCCTATTTTTACCGTAATAACATGCTGAAGCAAAAAATAAGTTAAAAAATGGCTCTGTGAATAGATTTTTATTGTGTATTATCTCCATTTGGCTCTTTGGTCGACAAGGTTGCCGACCACTGCTTCATTAGAAAACAATCATGCAACCCATTTGATAAGTAGTTTTGCTAGTCTTATCGGCAGAGCCCGTTGTTTATTTAGTAATCGAGCGACAAATGAGCCATCTCACGCGAAAGTTCTACCTTAGGAAACTGGTGTAAAACAAATACTATTTTTCCCCCGGTAAGTACTCACGGACCTATGAATATGAAAACATAATTCGACACCACAGTAAGTAATTTCACCGCAATTAACCTATATTTTATCCGCGGTCCACCAAATTGTTCCAAAATATTCCAACCTTTTTTAATACTAATTTTAGTGTTCAACTACGACAAAATTATGCCAGTCATTTGACGAATAAACTGCCACTCAAATATAGAACCTATTTCTATAAGATTAAGTACCTTTTTATCCGGAATTATGTGATTATTAACGGTAAATGTGGTGTAAGGAAGCGTAAGCTGCGTTACGCAGTTTTAATGTGAAGCTTCAAAGTAAGCGATAGAAAAATGGCAGTTAGCCAACATGTAATTTAGCGTGTGTGCAACATTTATTATGTGTTATTCAAGGAATTATTACCACCCGTTGTAAGAATTTCAATGTAAGAAAATGTTATTCAGCTGTTCTTAGTGTATAATCCGCAGTCAGGTACCATTTAGGCCCGCTTCTTATAACGACAAACGACATCTATAATAATATTATAAATGTAAAATTTTGTGAGGATGTATGGATGTTTGTTACTCTTTCACGTAAAATCTACTGAACCGATTGTGATGAAACTTGGTATGTATAGCTGGAGACCTGGATTCACACATAAGCTAAGCTTTTTATCCCGGTATTCCCACGGAAACGGGACTTACGCCGGTGAAAACGCGCGCAAAATCTAGTACTTTGTAAAAATATGTCAAATTGTAACTGTCCATATCTAATTCGACTCATTTCTAAATATAAAAATGGGGCCTCGATGAAGTTCTTTTGTAATACTGAACTGGTAAACAAGTGTATGCATAGCTTGCCTGATGGTAATTGGATACCATAGGTTATGGCAATTCAGGCTGAGGCTATATTCACTATGAGTAGCTGACGTATATTCTTCTGGTTACAAGGTACCTACGGCCAGTTCTAAACTCCTATGAACGTATTTTCCTCGTATTTTCTTTGGATGAAATGTACTATGCTTTTTCTGTACCCCTGACAACGTGTATGTGAAAATTTGTACATTTCATGATGATCGGTCAAGTAGTCGAGGCGAGATAGCGTCACAAATTAACTCACATATGCATTTATAATATATGTAAGATAATGCGTTTTTTGAATAACCGTATGTTTTAGTGGAAGTAATGGCAGAAAAATATACTCACAATTTGAGCGTTTATGGGTGCCGGCATTTAGTACGCCAACAGTTTTCGTCAATAGTGTGTGGTGTTATGGTAAAAGAGACGCTGTGTTTCTCAAAATACAGTCTGTTTTCCACAATATGAAACAAATCGGTGACTATGGGGTAATGGAGCAACGCTACCTGTTGTTGAATACTTGCTTTAACAGTCAAGTAATATAGTAATGGACAATTTCGCCGCTTTCAAGGCCACACTAAGAGAAATCTTTCTACCGTAAATTAATTACATGTCAGTGTGAAGGTGCAGATGAAATTGTTTGAAACGAGCGCGAGTTAAGCACATTATTTTGTCGGTGTAATCACCGAGTGCCTTGTTTGAGCCTTCCTAATTGATGAGCTAATGGAAGAAACTCTTTATAAGAAGTTTTTTGTTTGATATGTAGAGTTTCTTTTTCTGGGTAGATTCTTTTAAGATAAAATTCACTGCTTAAAATAGTGATTATGTATATCCAATTTGTTAGACACCGTGGAAGCCTCGATTTAATTTTGAATTCCTCTCGAGTTTGATTAACCACTTACTTCTTCTCCAACCGGACGGTATGCGAAGTACATCTATCTTACAAAAGATTTCAGCCGCATGACTTCCTAATATGTGATGAGTAGAGTTTTCAGGCTCCTTAAGTTGATGATGTGCTGTCAGCAGTGTTTAGTCGTTTTAGTCCTTTAACCGTTGAAGCACGATGTTCCCTTATTTAATTAGTCGGCAACGCGCAAATGATACATTTGGTATTACAACCGATTATAGGCTACCGTAACCGTAGTGCTCCTATAAGTCGCACCGTATTTGACACTTATGTTGTAAAACTGAGGCCTACTCTATTTCCATCCATCACAGCACAAAGTTATTTGGCTACAATATTGTACTACTATATACGGATTTTATCGCGTTGTTTATTTAACACTCTATTACATAATTTAAAAACTGTTACACTACTAGACTATACTATTAAACTTTACTTATTTTAAGCTAATTAAATTATTAAAACTATTAGAACTATTTGTATTTAAGTTTACACTTTCCCCGACGTTTCGGCTGCTTTTCAGCAGCCATGACCATCTCCCCGTGACCATGGCTGCTGAAAAGCAGCCGTAATTAGTATAGTATAGTAGTGTAACAGTTTCTAAATTATGTAATAGAGTGTTAAATAAACAACGCGATAAAATCCGTGTATTATAGTAGTTTAATTTCAATGAATAACATTCGCGTAAACAGAAGACAATATTATACAATATTGTAGTGTGTGACGCGCCTTCCCTACTATATAACCTAAGGATAGTTTGTAAGTGTATGCATTATACAATAGTTCACTGGTGAAGTAACATCTATTATTTTGAACACCTCAATATTCTATAGCAAGGTAAAACAAATATCATCAATAAAATCTTATCTCTCAAAAGCATAATACGCATGCAGTACAGCGTTTGCGTCACTTAAAAAACACGCGTGTTGGGCTGAAATTGATACTGTGTTTACGCAAAAAATAAAACATGCTTTATGCGCGTCATAACGCTTAAAAAACTAAGTGCTACAGAACCAACCATACCTTGACATTTAGGACACTTTACACATAATAAGTATTTATAAACGAAAATACCTCAAAACGTTATTAGAGATAATCAAAATAATATTAAAAGAAACATCAGAACTCTTATTACAACATTTCACATCTCTAGAAACCGTAATATCTATCCGTAGAACATAAGAAATCGTCGAAACTTCGTAATTTTTTTCGACAACGATAAAATCTGATGTTATTACAGTACTTATTCCGTGGCCAATAAAAAAATATGGGAGGTGGAATTTATTCAAACAAGATGGGAAGGTACATGAGGTAAGTACCTGCGATACGGAGTACGAAGGGATGGGCTTATGACTTCGTTTCGCGTTGCGTAAGTACCAAGGAATGTCGCTCTGACTAAGTGTGTACGCAGTTTCCGGAGCGGTTTTTACTGCGATAGTCGTTCTTAGAGCTTATTATTGCTTACCTACATTTTGGCTTATTACGTAGTACGTTACAATTGTATGGTTATACTAGATTCTGCCCGCGGCTTTGCCCGGAAATAGTACTTTTATTCTAGATAAAACGTGTGCGCTTTTCTGTACCCATGACAACGTGTATACGAAATTTCATAATGATCAGTCAAATAGTTAAGGCGTGAAAGCGTAACAAAGTAGCAAACAAACACATATTCATTTACAAAATTAGTAAGGATTAGGTTGTTAGGGTACATATTTCTTTTTTAAGACAACTCCTGCAATAGGTATAATACCTGTGTCGTGGGCTACTTTAAAAACATTCAAACAATGGACAAAAAGAACGCTCAAACTCGGAACAACCATTTGTGGATTACACAAAGTTTTGTTCCGTGTATGTAGTATTCACAGACCACTACGTCATCCTTGCAGTCATATATTAGTTAGAATTATGATTAGCCGCGTGCGAAATACAAGTGTTTTATGTAGTGCTAAATTACGACTGAAAAACATATACGATATGTCTGTTTACCAGTGTCAGAGACTTAAGAGGGGTGAAATATGGTATTTTGTATCGATAAATCACTATCTCAATTTTTTCTTGCCTCCTCCATGATAAAATGGCAGCCATTTTGTTTTTTTTACCTCGAAGCTGCGAGGGCGTCTGTACTGTTTTAATCATTGCTATCGATGTAGACGTCCTAGGAAGACGAAAGATGTCTCATTTGAAAGCTAACAATATAGACAATCAAATAATGATACATTTTATTCAATATATTGTTAAAAATAACAAAAAAAGTATATCTTTTTCATATTTTTCAATCACTAGAAAGCATTCACATGAAAGTCGCATTCCTTTCAACATCAAAGTTCAAAGGCATAAGTTTCCGCTTGTTTGCGTCCGATTGTGTGGTCCCGAGTTCGATTTCCGCACACTGTTATTAGATTCTTCTGTTAGGAAATTACTAGCTTCCGCCTGTGGCTTTACCCGCTTGAATAGAACTAGTACGCGTTGTACGCGTTTGTATATTTTTCTATTCTTCCACGATACAACATATTTTATTACTAGCGCGAGAGTTGTCTTTAAAAACATTTATTTAGTTATTTATCTAAACATATTTATAATATCTTTACAGAGTATCCTAAAACGATATTATAAGCTTTTAGACAATAGTAATAAGATTGCAATTTTTACACATTAAATTAAATACAATAAATACATGATATTTAAATGTGTAAAATTTGTAAAATTATGCAAAGAAGTTGCGCAAACATGCATACGTGGTGCGGCATGGTATGGTATGGCAACTTCTTTGAATTTCGTCTGGCTACAGCTTTAGTTCCCAAAGTGGTCCAGGTGGACCCCCAGGGATCCATGGGAGGTCTACGTTGGCATGACAAAAATAGGGGTTCACAATTCGTTAGTCAACGAAATTTATATGCTTTCGATAGTGAAGAACTAAAATGTTGGCTTGACTTCATCTATCAATGTAGGCAGATAATATTTTAATAAGCTCAGCGACTGGTCCTTTTTAAAACGTCAATCGACGGATATTTTGAGAAATACTACTCGCTGAGGATGCGAGAATTTCTAAAAAAAATGCTCATCCCCAGAGACTTAATCAAATTTTATAATTTTAACCCAGTTTAACTTTGTCCGATACCGATTTTACTTGGTGGATTAAATTACTAGCTGCAGAGGGTCCACGGTACCGAAAAATTATGAAAGTGGTCTTTGAGCAAAAAGTCTGGGAACCTCTGGGCTACAGTGATAGATATCAACGTCATTGACAATTAAATAACTGAGTCGTGTAGCGCATAGTCGTACAGTCGTATATAAAAGTAATAATAAATCTGCGTGTGGTTGGGATGACTGCTAATTATGTTATCCTGTATTTCTAGCGATACAATTATAAAAATAACTTTATTCATATTATTTAAACACATACCACACCACGCTACGTTGAAAGCAAGTGATTAAATCAATCATTGTATACTGTAGTATACATATATCGACGCTGGAAAGGCTAATTGTATTAACAGCCAATAAGATAAGATAAGATAAGATAAGATAAGATAAGATAATATTTATTTGTTTGATCATGGTATACATAAGAATGCAAGATAGTATAAACAATAAAGTCCATGCATGTTCAGCCTCATACCGTGGCATACAAATACAAAAATAAAGATAAAGATAACGCTATCGTCATTGTAACAAAAGAATAATATATAAAACAAAAAATCGCCAGAAGTTAACATTCCAATTACATAGTTATCTCAAGCTAAAAATTATATAAATGTACATAAAAATTGTATGTTAAATCACAAATAACCTAGATAAAAAGTCAGTTTGATTATTAAATAAAATGTCAAGTATGATTACAAATTAAAATGTCATTGTCATGTTCATAATATCCAAAATTATATAATAATATTATGAATAATAAAATGTCATCGAAATATTTAGTATTTTTCATTCAGAAAGTCTGTTACATTATAATAAGCCTGTTCTATTAAGAAATGTTTAACTTTTTGTTTAAATGCAGTAATACTTAGGTCTTTCCATGTATTCGGTAATTTATTATAAATCAATGGAGCCATGCAGAAGATACTTTTGCGCATGAGTGCTGTTTTTGATTCATGTAAACAGAGTTTGCTATTATTCCTCCTATTTCTAGGAAACATATCTGAGACACGAGGAAATAAATGCGGATTCGACTTTACAAAGACAGTTGTTTCTAATATGTACAGGGAGGGTAATGTTAATATTTTATATTTTTGAAAGAAAGGTTTACAGGTGTCTCTTTTTGTTAGTTTAAATATGGCTCTAATACAGCCTTTTTGTGCCTTGAAAGCTATTTCATTATCCGTACTATGCCCCCAGAATATAACACCGTACCTAAGAACTGAATCTGCTAATCCATGGTAGGCTGTCACCAAAGCATCTGTATTAAGAACGGTGGATAGCTTAGATAGAGCATAAGCTGTTGTGCTTATTTTTTTACTAAGCCACTCAATATGAGGCTTCCAATTGAGTTGTTTGTCAATTATAAGTCCTAGAAACTTTGTGGTTTTGGTTTCATCAATAGTTATATTATTTAAATTAATATCAATATTTATGCCTAGTGTCCGTTGATTAAAATGTATAACTTTGGTTTTATAAAGATTATTTTTCAAATTATTATTATTTAACCATGTCATAATAGATTCTAATGAATTATTAATGTCCTGTTCGTATGTCAATATATTTTTACTTTCTATTGTCAAAGTACTATCGTCCGCAAACAAAGTAATTGGATTTTCAGTGACTTTAGGTAAATCATTGATATAAATTATGAAGAGCAAGGGTCCTAGCACGCTGCCTTGAGGTACCCCGTATATTACTCCACGTTCATTTGACCTATATGTCTCTTCTCGTTTAGTTACTACATTAATATTACTTATTTCTGTAATTTGTTTGCGGTTTTGTAAATATGATTTTATTAAGTCAAGTATATTACCTCTAATACCATATTTTTCTAATTTTGCTATAAGGGAACTGTATTGGACACGGTCAAAAGCTTGCGACATATCACAGAATATAGCACAAACTGGATTTCTCTTGTCCACATTTACTATGACTCTATGTAGGAAATCGTAAATTGCCATATTAATGTTTTTATTTTTTCGGAATCCCTTTTGTTCGTCAGTTAATATTTTGTTTTTTTCTAAGTAATTATGAATTTCCTTGTACATATATTTTTCGTAAACTTTAGATATAACAGGCGTGAGTGCTATGGGCCTGTAGTTTTCTACAAGTTCCCTATTTTCTTTTTTATGTAGTGGCTTAATAATAGTTTTTTTCAATGCATCTGGGAATACACCTTCACTAATACTGAGGTTAATTAGATAACTGAGATGTTCGCATATATCTCCAGCAACAGCCTTAAGGATCTTGGTGGAAATACCATCATAACCTACGCTGTTTGTATTTTTTAGTGAAACAATAATATTTCGTATATCCACAGGCGTGCAAGGAGCCATAAACATAGAATTTCTTCTATTGTGAATTAATGTAGTCGGTTTAGTGCCTGAGCCTGCTATAGGTTGAACTTTATCTATAAAATAAGTATTAAATACATCGACTATATCTTGTGGATGCGTATAATTGTAATTATTATATTTAGCATTTGAGATAATGTGTTTGGGCGTATTCAACTTTGACTCATTAATTATCTGCCAGGCGGTTTTCGATTTATTAGTTGATGATTTAATTTTATAATCGTTTTGGGCTTTTTGGGTTAAATGTATAATTTTTTTAAATAAAGCGGAGTACTTTTTAAATTTAATTTTATTATTAATATTTGGTTTTAATCTGTAATTCCACAATAATTTTCGTTTATTTTTACTGCATAATTTAATTCCACGCGATATCCAATTGGGTACTTTAAACAAATTTATTGTGATTATTTTCATGGGAAAACATAAATTGTAGAAAAGTAGAAATGTTTCTAAGAAACAGTTATAGGCGAGATTGGCATCACTGGCTTCGTAAATATCTTTAAACGAAAGACATTTTATACATGCTCTAAATTTGTTAATATATTCATCATTAAATATACGCTTTGTTTTTCGCCAGTATTTAATACCACCTATTGTATTAAGCGGACACTTTAACAATTGAGCAGTGTGATCAGATAAAGCAAACTCAAAAACGTCTGTTTTACAAGGCCTACTAAAATTATGCGCAAAATTATCTATACATGTCTGGCTTGCAATACGGGTTGGTTGTTTTAAGGCTAATTTTAAATTACCACTTAATAATGTGCATTCAAAGTTGTGCGTCAGATAATTATTTTTTAAAATGTCAATATTAAAATCTCCAGCTATGACTATATTTTTACATTTTTTTGTCAAAAGATATTTCAAAAGTGTTTCTAATTTATCAAGAAATGTATTTAAATTTGATGGGTTCGGGATTCTATACACGCATATAATAATAATGTGGTGATCGACAACTTCTATTCCGCAGCATTCAAATACCCCCTCTGAGGATATCTTTAGCACTTGTTGAAGCACTTTCACTTGATAACCATTTTTTATAAGTATGCATACTCCACCTCTTTTGCTTTCACGTCTACTGTAACATGCAGCTAAACTGTAATTTGGTATATATAATTGTTTTTCGTATCCAACCATCATGAAGTGTTCCGAGATGCATATTACGTCCACCAGTATTTTGTTATCTGAAAGCTCGTTTAAACAGACGGTAAGAGCATTGGACTTTCTTAACAATCCTGCAATATTCTGGTGCAATATATAGAAACCTTTAGTTAAGAAAAAACTGTTCATGCCCGGTGTTATTTTCATTACATTCTATAGTTTCGTTCATTCTTAAGTTATTACTTTGGTATATGTCATTAATTAAGCATAATAAGTCTTTAAATATTGTTTGTAGTCCGTATTTATTTATTTTGCCTTTGTAGTTGTCAAACATTGTGTAGTCACATCGTAGGTTACGGTTACTGTCCAATAAAAATGCGTGTTTATGTGTAACGACATCTAGATATAGAAGATTGTTAAAAGTCTCGATTCTCCAGTTATATATATTAGCGTAGTAATTGAATCTGTACGTAGGAAGGCATATAATAATATTTGTATGTTTTATATTTTGCATAACTTCTCTTATATAAAATATGATGTCAATGTAATCATTCGTAATCTTAAAGTCATCTTCGCCTAAAAATATAATACAGAAATCGTTTAATGTAAAATCATGAAGTTTTTGCTCTAATCCTTCTAGAAGATATCGTGTTCCTCCATTTGTTTTCATATAGTGACAACACTCAAAACCGTGCAATGTATTTTCGGCCATAGAACAAACATTGATATGCCTATCGTTACTCAATAAGCATATTTTATTCTTGGGTTTTGTCGAGCTCATATTTTGTTTTATATTAGAGCACATCGGGATTTCGTTATTTTGAGGCTGGGTGTAACTACCTTTAATGTTTTTTGTAATATTTTGAGGACACGTGTTGTTTACGTTTTGTTTCACAAGTTGCTGCGGTTTATCAGACATTCTTTTGCTATTTAATTTTATAGGAGTACTTCTTAAAGACTCCTGTTTATCTCTATTTTTCCGCGTTGATTGTGGAGTAGCTGTGGAAGTCTCCTTATAACCAACCTTTTTGTATAAATCTATTACTTTATGACATTTTTCCAACTCATGTTTCAGATTTGTATTTTCGGAATTTAGGTTCTCAATTTCATTGTTGGCAATTTGTAGTTGTTCTTGTAGGTTATTTACTTTACTAAGCAAGTCTCTAAACTCCTGACATTCATTTAGGTCCTGTGTTTCCGGCGAACTTTTTATTGTGTAGTCAAATAGTGATGAATCCGTTGTGTCCATGAGCGATGATACATCGTTGTGGGAAGCGGTCAATTTAGTTTTTCTTAGTGTCACATTCTCCATGGCGTATATTTTATAAATAATTGAATATTAGTTAAATTATATATTTTATTCTCAGACTTTTTGTTATTTTCATTACGAATAGTCTGAATTAATTGTAAATTAACTTATCGAATCACAAAAACTTCGTCGCTAACTCAGGATCGAACTTACGGCACCAGATACTTTCACTGGATTTATGCCTCTCGGTCACGAAGACATTTGATGTGAGTGGTAAATTTCTTGATCATATGATATATATAAAGATGTTTTTACAATTGTTAAATATACTGTTTTGCCGACTACTTCTCAGTTTCTTAATAGTACTGGAACATTTTTGTAGATGGCGCTTAACCAAATATCAATCAAAGAGATTGCTTCGAAATATTATTTTCTTAACGGTTCACAATTTCACTATTTTCAATGTTTATTATATAGTACAGCACGTAATTGTCTCAAATGTTTTTCAATTTTGTATTTACCTAGACGGAGGGTTTTTTGTTGATGTTTTACACAGTTTTTTTTTTTAAGTTTAGCATAAATAGTCCACATAAAATCTCACTGACTTTGATAGATGTTTATTTATAGTTTATCGTCTAACTGATCACGGATAACACTTTCACTTGTGCGTTAGGATATAATAGTCTACATAAACATAAATTCACTGTGATATAATTGTTTTTAAAATTTTAGGCAATAAATAATACGGAGCTAACTGTTTACATGACGGCAGCGCCATACCGAATATGGTCGAATATGAGTTATATACATCGTTGGAATCGCCTGATTTTTCTCTTTCGAATGGTCTAGGTAGCGATTTAATCTGAGCACTTTCATGGTCGTTAATACACCGGTGATTTTCAACTTTTTCGTATATTTTTTTGTATTAAATCCATTCACTTTTTGACTTTGGTTCATAAATGGTACATGATAGTAACAAAACACTGATAAGTCATTTATGCCTGCTTATGTTTAAAATAAGAATTATTTTTAAAACACTTTACCATTCCATTTTTTGAAATATTCACGCAATTAAACATTTTAGTGGTTGGCCATTATTTTCAAATTTAAAATAAGTCAATTTCCTTGTAAATAAAATATTGTTTATTGTCGTTTAAAACCTTTTACTTTTCTGCTAATTACAATAATTTGGACGTTAAATCAATTTTGTCGACAGCCCTTAATAATAAATTGATCGATCATACAATTTTACCTAAAGCTATTCTAATGTGTTTATAGCACATCAGCTACTTTACTTAATGCAAAATTAATTGCATTAGTGTGATTAACCCACCAAAAAAGAATGACGAATATGAAACTATGGTGGTTAGACGGTACTTCAAGACCGCCGTTCACGGTAGGCCGCGGCTGTTAGCTAAGAGCCGAGCGTTGCGCGGGCGCTTCAGTCACCCACGCACTGTCGAAGAAGGAGGTCACGCCCGTTGTCGCAGTACGCTGTTCATAAATATTTTTTACGACCTATGGCTTGCCCCCTCATCTGTGCACCTGGATTGCAAGTTTCCTGCAGAAACGTCGTATTTGGGTCCTTAGCGACGGTCGCGCTTCTAAATTTATGCAGGTCAATGCAGGAGTGCCTCAGGGGTCCGTCTTATCCCCTACGCTCTTTCTTCTGCATATCAATGATATGTTGAATCTCGGCAACATACATTGTTATGCGGACGACAGTACCATGCATAGGCGATATCTCGGACATCCTGGGGCCAAACAGGCTGAGGTTGAGGGGAAAACGCTGGATCTTGTTTTTGAACTTGACCAGACCTTGGACCGCATCTCTGAATGGGGTGCCAAGAACTTGGTCCAGTTTAACGCCGAAAAGACTCAGGCATGCGCGTTCTCAAAAAAAAGGTCTCCGTTCCTTCCCCTCCCTTCTCTGAAGATCACTCCACTGGTGATACGTGACAGCCTCTCCATCTTAGATATGGATCTTTGCCGCTCCTTTAATCCCAAAACCTACATCGAGAGCTTCATTAAATAAGCATCGCGAAACCTCGGAATTCTGAACAGGGTGAGGTGGTTCTTTTCGCCTGGGCAGCTGTGCCTTTTGTATAAGGCACAAGTGTGCCCTTGCGTGGAGTACTGTTCTCATCTTTGGGATGGCTCCGCGCAGTACTTGCTAGATGCTCTTGATAGGTTACAGCGGCGGGCTGTCCCTATCATTGGAGATCCAGAGGT
Organism: Catocala nupta; assembly: GCA_963675205.1. Taxonomy (NCBI): domain Eukaryota; kingdom Metazoa; phylum Arthropoda; class Insecta; order Lepidoptera; family Erebidae; genus Catocala; species Catocala nupta. The sequence continues at coordinate 3,712,806 of OY776096.1, forward strand.
CACGAGTTCACTGGAACCTCTGCAACTCAGTAGGGACATTGCCTCATTAGCATGTTTCTACAGAATATACCACGAGGAGTGCTCTGAAGAGTTATTCCACCTTATCCCGCCCTACCCTTTCCTATCCAGAACAACGCGTTCTGGGCTCAGATGCCATCCTTACACAGTGGAGTTGACTAGAGTGCGTACCAACAAGTTTGGTTCCTCATACCTCTGTCGAACGATCATGGCATGGAATAGAGAACTCCTTTAAGCGAGGCGTGAAAAAGCAACTTCTCAGGCCGTCAAAGTAGAGACCTTAACATCGTCTCGGCTGCTATGAGGACGGTGTGGAGCCCACTGCTCTTAGACCACACGACTAATTACTATCAGGCGGAGTGAATTTTAACATTTCATTTCATGTTCCAAAAAAAGATAGGTGTCTCAATGCATCTCTTTTAAAAATAATCCTGATGGGTTTACTGCAAAAGAAAACTTGCCCACGAAAAAGAAGTTGAGCATTCTAAAAACCGTTTCAAGTATCACCAAGAAATAACAAAACAGGATTCACAAACATTATGCGTGTCTTTTGATTTGCAGAAAGTACTTAACAGAGAGAGGTGAGAGTATGCTATTTTATTATTCTCGAAAATATTCGGTAAAGTAAAGTCAAACTAGGGAGTTTTATTGCTACTCATGCGGCTATTCACACAGCGTTACAATCCTGTAAATTTATAGAAACCATACAAATGAATTTTCTAATACCAGGTCACACTTCTATGCCAGTTGATAGTGCCCATGCAATTATAGAAAGGAGTATAGAACATTCGATAATTTATGCTCCTTCACAATGAGCAACGGTATTTCAACTGGCCAGGATAAATCCAAAACCATACAATGGGGAAATAATGTGTCATCAGGATTTCAAATCCTGGGATTCTATGTCAGAAAAGTATTTGAAAAACAACCATTCCATTCCAATAACACTGATTGATCTCAAAATTGTGTCTTTTAAAAGCCTTTAAGTTCCTATTACAGTAGTAGAAGTCTACTACGGATAATTATTTATTTGAATTAATACTTATGATATCAGATATCACTAGTATTCATTCTCCTTAGGTTTAAGTACCTATAAAATATTGCCCATCCATTTTAATAAGACTGATTGATCTAAGAATTGTGTAGTTTTAATATTTTGTTAATGCATAAAGTTATGTTTTTAATTTTGTGATTAAATTTCATTATAAAATATATTTTTTTGTGTGATTTATTTTTACCTGTCACTTCCTTATGTCATTCATATTGGGAGATAATACCTAGAGCCTAACGGTAACTTTAGTTTAATGCAAGATAAGATAATCTGGTTTTCATCGTTTGACTTGACCGGGCCCGTTAAAATATTTTACTTAGATGTGGAAGTATGCTGAACAGAATATAACACATTTTTCTAGTTCATTTTATGCAGCTATTTGATCATTCAAACATCTTTTGCCGGACCACAGTGATTATGTTATTGTGATTTAGGTCAATTTTACCTAACCAAGATTACGTACTGCATTGTATTATCTCCAAAATATTGGACAGGAGGACACCTACATTATTTTCTGTGTTTACATTTCATAGTAAAAGTTATTCTTAATAACTATTCTGATTTTCAATGAGAATACTTAAGTAGTTAATTAGCTATGAATTTTTTTGCAAAATTTGAAACTTTGAATCGTTCTACTGAACAATTCATACAGTGGTCGTTAATACAATTAGCCTTTCCAGCGTCGATATAGTATCTTAAAATATAAACACCCCTTTCTATTACATATTACGTATACATTGGTGCTTATATAATTAAAGCTAACAGCTAAAGCTTTTGCCATACGGTAATGTATACATTGTCTATACGTCTGATTACCTCCTTTGTCTTAGATATTCTCTGAATAGAGGGGCTTTGAAATTATCTATTGTTCTGACTGTTAGCCGGATAATCTGTTAAAACTGTTACGCACATGTAACGATAGGTAGAGTGAATATTACTAATGTCCAAATTCAAATTCAAAACATTTATTTTCAGACTATTCGGTCTATAGAGTCTTAGTAGTACAACAGGATAACTTAAAAACTATGTCTATAACTTACACACACATACAAAAGAAAAATAAAAAAATGAAAATACATACATACATACATATGTACATACATAGTCTTACGCCTGTGTCCTCGAAGGGGTAGGCAGAAGTGCATGACACACCCACATTTCGCCAACTACGTATTTGATGCCACGTAATAGGGGGCGAGCCTATTGCCGTCTACTGGGCACATTTCCAGACTCCGTGCTGCTACTGAGAATTTCCTAACAGAAAAACCCAATATCACTTTGCTCGACCCGGGAATCGAACCCGGGACCTCAAGATCCGCAGTCAGCATAACGAGGCAGATATAATATATTAACTATGCATCATTACCAAGTGCCACCAAATAGGACTATGGATGTATTCTGCAATAACTCTCAGGTAGCTGTTGGGACTGTCCCTCACCCTTCACATCAGCGATGCTGCTCTCTTACGTATAATGACGTGAAAGCCGTCCACTTGTGCTTCAGCGAACATCGCTGACGTACTGCAGATGCGAGGCAATCCCATCAGCAACCTGAAAGCATTGTTATATTGAACCCACAGGGCACTGACAACTCGCTGCGTGTAGCTGGTCCACAGACTGCAAGTATAAAAAGACTGGCAACATACTCCAAAAAGTGTCTTCGTTACATCTTTAGAGCATCGAAAAAATCTGCGTGCCAGCATATTACAACGAATCGTCAGCCCCGTATGTTCCCTTTCCATGTCTCATTCACCGGTTAGGTCCTCATTAATAACATGACCCAGGTACACAAATTGAGCAACCCTATTTAACGATATTACATGCATAGTATATTCATAGTCTCACATTCTATCATCGAAGGATAAGCATGGGTGTATTACACCAACATTTCACCTCCTATGGTTTCAACTCCCGCGTTATAAAGAGTACAGAGCTAGACACCGCTGCTTCTGAAAATTACTCGATAGAAAAAGTCGATTACACAGCATGACCCGGGTATCAAACCCGAGACTTCATGCAAAGCAGTCGCTTACACTACCGTGCGCCGACAAGGCACTTAGTACATATATTATAAAAGTGATATACCTAGGTGTTCAGGTGTTTGGATGTTTGTTTATCAATATCGCTGGAACTACTACACGTATATTGACAGCATATAGAATACATAATGCTACAATAGAATATGACCTGGAGTGTAAAATAGATTTATCATCACGGTTTTCAGGAATATTTTCAAATATTTTTTGTTTTGTCTATAGATTACTTGCAATTATAATTATATTATTATTGATGATTCCCCCAGCCAAGCTTGAGAAAAAAGTTCACGTCGATAGTACAATGATTAGGATTGCAAGTACAGAGCCTTATCCATAGAGCCATCGTCGTTTCGCTTCTCCAATCAAAACAAAACATAAAACATCAATACACAATTATTTTATAACAGTAATTAATTTACCACCCAATTAATATTGTGGTCGCCAGGCGGCGCCACTGTCGTGCACATAGACAATAATGAAATTATGGCATGCAGAAAAGACACTAGCGACGAAGTGCACGATAGCAGAACTAATTATGACACTAATGACGTTTGCTGTCGATCTATAATTTCCACTCGGTTCATTGCCTCTGCCCTTTTCAAATAAAATCAATTTGCATAAATGCATAAATTGTATTAGCTTTTTCAATCTTTAATATAAGAAAAATTGGGCTTTGTCGAGCATGAAAATGCTACCTACAGTAGGTTACATAATATGTGTTTTATTAATTTTCTCTTCAATAATTAACGCCTGAAATATTTCTTGTGACAAAAACTTTGATTATTAAAAAAACCTACTACTCACTAGAAATTAGGTATTTCAGAGCGCACCCATCTGCCTAGACTCTTATTTCTAAGAATAGTTGCTCTGATGTGACTTTTATATAACATTGATAATAATGTCGTCTAGATCTATATCTATATCGGCCATGGCGATAAATTTTACGAAGGCTATGCCGTCTGTGCCAGAAATATTACATTGCTAAAATGTGTACGCAAACATAAGTGCACTCTTCACTCTCTCACTTTCATAGTCAGGACCATAATCCAACACAATCGACGATATATCAGGCTGAGGACCACCGGCTTTACTTTCTTTCCAAGGCACATGGAGAGTCACCTTCAAAGTTCCAATTCTGAGCTGCTATCAGAATTCTTAGATAAACTTATACGAGTATAAGTAGTAACCTTTTATTCACCCATTCGAACTCGAAACTTCGTGATTCCCAGCAGTGTATACACACTAACCACTAGTTCCACGAGGTAGTCAAATGCGAGCAAGTTTATGTATCGTTTTATTGTATATTGGAGGCTTGTTTACTCAGTGGATCCTTTCGTTTTATATCTAGTTAAAGCCTTGTATGTTCTTTAAAGCTGGGAATATTTTGTCGTAAATAGCAGCCTTAGGTTGACTTTTGGCCTATAAGATTCTATTCTAGAAACGTGATAACAGATGTACATGGATAGCAGAAACCGTTGATAATTTTGTACCATTATTGCATAGCTGCTGGTCTTTGTAAGATCTTATCTTATCTTGTGTGGGAGCCAGTCAGTACAGACCGGCGACACTTCGACCCAGTGGGATCTTTTGTGTCGACTTCCCCAATAACGACTGCCATTGATGTTCATGGCAGTCGGGACTGACGGCTTAACGTGCTCTCCGAGGCACGGCGCAGGCGATAATTGTCATTCAATACGCACATAATTTCGAAAAGTCATATAACTTCCGAAAGTCAGAGGTGCGTGACGTGGGTTCGAACCCGGGACCCTCTGCATTGCAGTCTGTTGGTCTCCCCACTGAGCTATCGCTGCTCGTCTTTGTCTTTGTAAGATACACTGAATAGTACAGCAGCTACCTTAATATAAATTACGCGGTTAGTGTACGTTATATTATTATGACTTCATGGATAGTGTAGTAGTTTAAATAATAATAATACGTTTATTTCGGACGAAGTCCATAGAGTGTTAGTAACAATAACCTTAAAATACTAATTATAATAATCATAAGCAGTCTGGATTAGATTTAATAACTGTCTCATTAGTCCCTTGGCATACATTAGTGAAGGAGGCAATTTTAAAACTTTCTGTAAATAAATAAAATTCTCCGTTGCAGCAGAGCCTAGGAATGTGGCTTGTAGATAACAATAGAGTAGTTGATTCACATGTTTTTATTACTTAACTTGAAAACATTATGGTTACATTACCCTTACTCTAATATGAAAATATTTTTTAATCAACTCATAAATAAATTAGTTCTAGTGTTTTGAATTTGAATCAGGCAGTATGGGTAATTATCAAATGGCAGACAATGGATGCGCAATAAAAACAAATTTCTTTTTTTTTTTTTAGCTGGTGTTTTACATTGACGCTTTCCCCACCGCGGGGACGGGCGGAGGGATTATGTCGGACTCGCCGGGGTAAAAGAAAGATGGAATAAGAATTATGTACCTCTCGGAATACCGACTAAACCTACCACAGTGTTCCTCGACAAAACCACTATCGGCGGGGCCGCGCGAATCACTTTCGCATGCGGTCGCGACCCCGCCGAGGTTTCGGCCTACCGCGTGAAACAGCAGGCCACTACACAACAAGACCTACCCAAAATAGGCACCTCTTCACACTATAAAACTCTACTGTCTCCCCCCTCAGAGGGGCGATGGACTCGAAACAGAGGCGCGCGTGGGAACACGCATGCCGCCTCTCGGACCTGGTGCTGAACGGATGGCGGGCAGGCCCACAAAGCCCGCCATCCCCAAGTCAAACCTCAGGGTGGCTGGAGGTCATCTCGCACCCTCCGGCTCTGCGATTGGGGAGAGGATTCAAGCGCTCCCTCTCCCGCTCCGCCACCTCCTTGAAGGAAATCACTTCCTCGCAAAAGGAGGAGACGGCGTTTCACGACCTCTCACTCCGGACCATAGACTGAACTACGGCCGGGAGCGAGAGGGCAACCGATCCGCCTGCCGCGATCAACTCACGGCGCTGCGATGCCCAAGCGGGGCAAACCGCCAAAGTGTACAGCGCCGTGTCCTCTACAACGTCGCGGCAGTCGCCGCAGTGGTGACAACCGGGCGTCTCTTGCCGGCGTATACGACACAGGAACTGGCCAAAACAACCGTGGCCAGTCAGTACCTGTGTCAGCCGGAAGGTAAGGGCGCCATGCCGCCTCTCTAGCCACTCCTCAAACACGGGACTTACCGCCACGATCGTGGCGTGCCCGACACTGGGGTGCACAAGTCGTTCCTTCCAATTCGCCACTAGGACCTGGCGGAGCTCGGACCTTGCCGCCTCGACAGCGGGAAGAACAGATCCTTCGCCCCGAGCTAGCGCCTCCTGGCGCCAACGATAGAGCGACGCCAGGAGCGCCGCTTCCAGGTCCCATGGCATCGATCCAGCGAGGAGGCTCGCAGCCTCGAACGAGATCGTGCGGTAACCTCTTATCAACCTGACGGCCATGGCACGCTGTGGCACACGCAGCGCCGAAATGTTACGGGCCGTCAGGTTGTCCGCCCAAACTGGGGCCCCGTATAGGGTCATGGACCGCACGACCCCCTCGTAGAGCCTCCGGCAGGAGGTGTTTGGCCCCCCAAGGTTGGGCAGCAGGCGCGAGAGTGCGCCTGCGACTCGACGCTGATGCGGACCCCTTCTACCATGATATGGGCCCCTGGAGGTGGCCGGTTCCGAGGGCCGTGGAAACAAACGGCCTCGGACTTGGACAGAGCCACCTCGAAGCCCAACCGCCGGATACGACCAACGACTTGTGCGACCCCAGCGGTCGCCAGTATGGCCGCCGCCCGGTGCGACTTACCCCTCGATGTGACAAGTGTGTCGTCGGCGTAACAAATGACGCCGACGCTACGGAGGAGCGCATCTCGCAGCACCCAGTCGTAACCGGTGTTCCACAGGAGTGGACCCAGAACCGATCCCTGCGGAACACCGCACGACATCTCTCGCCGACTCCAACCGTCGTGACCCGGGTAGACGACTAACCTCTCTGATAAATATTCCCCAACTATGCGGCGGAGATAGGTCGGCACTCGATGGAAAATGAGTGCCTCCCTAATACAACTCCAGGGCAAGGTATTGAAAGCATTCGACGACCTCGCCCCGGGACACTGCATCCTCCGCCAGGGTCCTCACTTGCATGACTGCATCTATTGTGGAGCTCCCGCGGCGGAAACCATACTGGTTGTCCGCCAGATCCGGACCCGCTGAAGAAAGACGCTGAACGAGGCGCTCCGCGATAATAAACTCGAACAGTTTAGCCACCTCGTCCAGCAACACAATGGGGCGGTAGGCGGATGGACTGTCCGCCGGGCGCCCTTCCTTCCTGATCAGGACCAGTTTCCCCACCTTCCACTGGCGCGGCAACTGGCCCTGCAAAACAATGACGTAACCGCTATTTAACAACAGTTTTTCGACGGGAAAAGTGAGCTATCCCCAAAATGACCTTTTTGTTAATATAAAATAGGTATATATTATATAAAATATTACTTACTCCCTTATTTTAAAACCAATTTTCACACTGTTTTCCCAAAAATATTTAACTTGATAGCTATCTGTTCTTGTTTGTTACATAATGTACAAAATCATACATTAGCAACTACCCTATCCCTATATTACGTAGAACTTCAAACATAACTGGTGACAGCAAAATAAAGGCGTCTATCTTATATAGGCAAGTATCTCGAGACCATGGAGCATATTTCTGATTATTAAAGGCGTCTGCTTACTGAATAGTTAGTTATTTGTCACTCACTTTAATGATGAAGGCAAACATTGCCAAGCTACCAGCACATCTGAGAGTTCATCATAATGGTCTTGAAGATCATCGCCAACCAACTCATATTTTAAAATCAGGAGAACCATACGCAGTAGTTACAGCCCTTCAGTTTATGAACAAGCCTGATATTATATAATATATTCAAAGGTCTATGAATAACGTTAACGGAATCCCATTATCATGACCCCAATGCAACCGATGAGTGAATATTAAAATATAACCTCTGTCTATTTTATCAAGAACCAACAAAATATTCGACCAAGTTTATAGTGTGACCCGTAAAAAGTTGATAGAATTATCATATTAAGAAATAGAAAACCAAATATATACCGCTCAATTTTATCATATCACCAAGTTTATAGGGGAGGGGTTATCTAACATTTAACGGTATGCCACATTAAGTTGCAGTATATCGTAAAAAATACCATAACTTTATCTACATTTTAAAGGTTTTTTATAAGGCAAGTTATGTGGTAACCCCATGGGTATGGCGGGTCGGACGACCGCATTGTATGAGTGGTTATATTTTACTCTTTGAGGAAACTAAATTACGTACTTTATGCTTGTTATTTTTTATGGTATGGTCAGATTTATAAGCTTTGTTTATATCGTCGTTCGTAAAGAATGTAAGAGGTAGTACTGGTAGTTAATATGCTTTTTAGGAGTCTTAGAATGAACTCTAAAGAACATCGTTAAAGTACAAGTACATAACAAGGTTTGAAGCTTATACCTTTTAATTGCGTCTCCTAAAATAAGAAACCGCACTGAAAATCAGCGCTCTATTGTGGATCCCCTATGGACCACAATATAGCAACAATGCTGAGTGCGTACCAATCTGTCCACATTTGTCCACATGTCCACTTTTCATATCTTCGCCAGTAAAAAGAAAATACAGTAATTCTTCTTCCTCCCTAGCCTTTACTATTCCCATGTCACTGGGGGTCTACTTTTCTAGTCTAATCGGATTTGATCCTGAACTGATATCCATATCAGTTTTTACGCGGAGCGGCTGCCACCTGACCTCGGCAATCCGAAGGCTAACGATACCCTAAAGCTAGACTAGTGTCAGGATATTATAGGGCACTGACTTCCCAATAACGACTGCCAAAGATGTTCATGGCAGCCGGGACCGATGGCTTAACGTTCTCTCCGAGGCACGGAGCAGGCGATAATTATCAATCAATACGCACATAATTTCGAAAAGTCATATAGCTTCCGAAAGTCAGAGGTAGGCGACGTAGGTTCGAACCCGAGACCCTCTGCATTGCAGTTTGTTGGTCTCCCCATTGAGCTATCGCTGCTAAATTTACTAAAAACCTGGTAAATTATACCAGTATACGTTAATGTAATAGTAGCTGTCGTATATAATAATATAAGTCTTGTTTATAATTGTACAACTAGACACTAGCCTCTGCTTAGTATTGAAGAGTAAGTATGTAGTATGTATGCAGAGCAGGCCCTCTGACATTTTGCCCGAACAGATCTCGCTGGTTTCAGCATGAATGGGCCGGATCGACCGGGGTAGTACTACTCTCTCACAGAATACCAGCGTGAAGTAACGGTACCCGTACTGTTGTGTTTCGTATCGGTGAGTGAGAGAGCCGGAGGCCCAGTTACCCCGTTCCTTTTCCTATCCTTTCCTTTGTCCTTTCCCTCCTTCATTCCTTATTAAAGGGCGGACAACGCACTTGTAACTCTTTTGGGGTTGCGGGTGTCCATGGGTGGTGGTAATCGCTTACCATCAGGTGATCCATCTGCCCGTTTGCCAAACTATGCCATAAAAAAAAAACAGTTGACTGCTGCGACGCTGATCCAATGTACTGGCCCAGTAAGCCGCCTATTGGACGCTCTCCATATAAGGATTTGGGGACCTAAGAGACCGCAGTTCTAAGTTTCTCCAGGTCCAATGGAAATTGTTCTATCCGGCCACCGGAGCAGCATACCTGAGTCCCTTTTATCCTTCTCAAGATGCGTGGCGGTAGTACATCATTGGCAGATTTATACCATTTCGAAACATTTATACCGACGCGCGACGGTTACGTCCCTAAGCAAACTACATACTACGAAATAAACGATCGATATAAAGACAACTATCATATTTTATATTCTCTCCACAAAATATGGAGCTTGATAGTTCTTTATTGAAACACCTAATAATCTGTACTAAATCTTTATTGGCAAGCTCATTTTTTACCTCAGTGGCACGATGCCAAGCTCTTTGCTACCGGATTTCGTCTTCATGAGATCAATTTTGAAGCCTTTTAGAGAGAAAATATATAACGTTGTATGAGCTTGCTACTAGCTGAAAGTTTGTTGAATTTAATATTGTACTAAATTTCGGATAGATAAAGTAAGAAGTTTCGATACTATATGAAATGGAGCAACATTTTATGTATAATTTTTTTTTAAAGGCAACTCTAGAATTTGGTATAATTCCTGTGTTGAGTAACCATCAGTACCACCAGCTTGGGATCCAGTAATTAAGATAATCAAACCCAAGAAGTAGCAAAACACAGCCAGACTTCATGATACTTTGAGCTCATTCTACATAAATAGAAAAACTAATTAAATTATGTTTGGGTACTTTGAAAATAACTTCACTTAGAACATTGAGACAACCACCATCTTAGTCTCCCCGTGAACATGGCTGCTGAAAAGCAACAGAAACGTCGGGGAAAGTGTAAAATTAAATCTAAATAGTTCTATAATTTAAATAGCTTGAATAGAAGTAAACAGTAACTAGTAAAAGTGTTTAACAATACCTAGTAGATTTAAGTTTCAAAATTATGTAATAATAGTGTTTTATAAAAAATAAACAACGGGATAAAATGTGTATATTTTTTTTTTTAATTCAATTTATAACGTCCACGTAAACATAGGACAATATTGAGTGAATCTATACTAACATTACAACACAAAATACGGACACAAGAAACACCCAGACTTGGAACAATTATTTATGGAGCACAAAGATTTTTATCCACTTCTTTTTTTTTTATTTTGCTCTTCAAAATGATCACACTCTGCCTGATGGTAAGCAGTCGTGTGGTCTAAGTCAGTGGCCTCCACATCGTCCTAATAGCAGCTGAGGCGATGTTGAGGTCTCTACTTTGACGGCCTGAGAAGGTGCTTTTTCACGCCCCGCTTAAAGGACACATGATTGAAGGAAGAAAGAAACACGTGCCTTGGCAGAGAATTCTATGCCTTGATCGTTCGGCAGAGGTATGAGGACCCAAAATTGTTGGTACGCAATCTAGTCGACTCCACCGTGTAAAGATGGCATCTGAGCCCAGCACGCGTTGTTCTGGATAGGAAAGTGGAGGGCGGGATAAGGTGGAATAACTCTTCAGAGCACTCCCCGTGGTATATTCTGTAGAAACATGCCAAAGAGGCAATATCCCTATGAAGTTACAGAGGTTCCAGTGAACTCATGACCTCTGGATCTCCGATGATATCTCTCCGATCCTGTATGGAGATGGAACTTACAACACTCGACGCAGTGGCAATAGCGTAGCGACCCCAAAAATCTACGCCACCCATGGAGTCAAATACACTAGAAGTCAGTCACCTAAAGTAATGCAGGTGATTAAATCCTGTATACTTTCAGTACATTTTCCGCAGATACAAACTTAGAACACCTCAGTTTAAGTTGTTAACACTTTGGTTTCCCCGCGACCATAAATATATAAGTCTAATCCGCGGTATAAATGTATCGTAAAAGTGTTATAAAGTTCGCGAAAGTAGTATAATTTCAATGTGTTTGTTGTTCAACAGTTTTTGTATTGGAACAGATTTCAGTTTTAAGATTTGACTGCACGAATGGTGCAATGCCAATAGATTTGAGTCCTCATTGTTACCACACCGCGCTTAAAAAATGAGGGTAGGGGCTTTTATAGTTAAAAATAAATTAGAGTTGCCTTTATAGAAAACTTATTTTGATGAATACTTTTTTATAATCTTTACAACGCCTAATGGTAGGCCAAAAGATATGGCAGACTTGCGATCGAGGTCGTAGGTTCGATTTCCACCCGATGCACTAAAGTGAATTCTATTCTAACCAAAAGCATTTAGCTTAGCCGGAGGACAACATATATAATAATTATAGTTACGCCTCAAATCAAATTTAGTAATCATCACATGTGTTGTTTGGCTATAATAAAAAAGAACAGACATAAATAACCAATGTTTATAATAAACAAGTCTTATATATAATAAAGTTCTTTTATGTCCAATCATATTTATAATATTACGTTTTACCTTATGGAAAAATACGTTCTACCAAAATCCATGTTTATAAGACAGTTCACGCAAAGATAATAAACGGATAAATAAAATAGACTAAACTAAATATAGGTTAATATTTAAGTACCTACTTGCTTGCTTGCAGTTTCCTCCAATCAGACCATCTAAGCGATTACGATACAGCTGGCCAGGAATACTCTACAAGCCGTTAACACCGACAGGAATAAAAAATATATTCGCACAGAAATGACGGGCAATCCTGGCGCGTACTTTAGAGATAGGTACGTCAAAGAACATCGATAAGTACCGCCATTTTTTACCTAAATGGCACCTTGCCAGGAACCACGATACTAGGTTATGTCTTCATGAGATTCTGAAGCCTTAATATCGAAATATTGGTGTCGCGGTTCGAGCAAAGTATTGATGATTTGGAGAGGGTACAAGTGTAAGTTGGAAAAATGTGTTGTAGCTGATTGTGAATCTATTTCAAGTGGAACTAGCATAACTTTTTTCAATAGTGTTCCAAATGTGAAAATCATATATAAATGTGTTTGTTTGCTTTTTACTTTACAAACATAGGCTCAAACCTAAATTCCCTATGAGATAGGCGTAAAACTAAAATGTATTACATTGCTATGATTTTATGTCTAACGTGGGAGCGCCAATGGTCGTCTATCGGGCATAGATTCAGACTCTGTCTCTCTGACAACTGAGACTTCCTTGAGAGAAAGTCAGCACTAATACATTGCTCGACCCGGCCATCAAAGAGGACACGGGTTTCATGTACAGCAGTCGCATTCACTATCGCTAAAATAATGTATAAAGCTAATATCTGGTAAGACTATCCAGTCTTATAAATTTTGGTTTTAAAAGATTACTAGCAATTTGTGTTATAAATTACTAGTATTTTCTTTAATCTCTCCAACTAAGCTAGACTGCATTTGTTAAGAACGGGTTTACGTCAGTAAAATGTGTGATTCGAACTCACGACTTCTCAATGGCAAGTCAAATTTCTTACGTATTGGGTTAGCCCCAAAAAGATACCAAAAGATAAGATAATATACCAAAATGATGAGACAAACTTAAATGCCATAGAAAAGACGTGCCATAGAAGGACAAGGAAAAAAATATCCTTAACAATAGATGTGCTACATTTTATACAGTACGTGAGGGAGCATAATTATGTTTTTATTTACAAGAATATCACAGGACCTTTAGCGTGTATGATATTTTTTGTCTCAGCGTGTTTTTCTAACTAACGTAGAAAGAACAGAGATTTTATCAACTCCCATAGTTACTTGTATTTAACAATATAACATATCGTAGTGGATGTGTTCTATTTTCATTTAGTTCCAGAGAATGTGCAATTGCTACGAAAAATGACAACGTTTGAAATATTCCGATTATCTTACTTCTTGTATTACCCAACAGTGACATTACCGTCGGACTTATAAGGCATTTTAAATACATACCTATGCTTTTCTTTTATTTATTATAACTCCTTAAAGGAAAAATACAAAGCCTAATTATGTATTTTTATTGTAATATATTTTGCAATATGGGTTTACTGCTATTATATTATATAGGTGATGTTGGGGTAAGAGAAACCCAGTGAGGTAACCTGAAGAACTATATATTTAGGTTGTCTCCATAGTGAATATTCCTTAATGACTAATTACATAGCAGCGACAGCTCAGTGGTGAGACCATCAGACTGCAATGCAGAGGGTCTCGGGTTCGAACCCACGTCACGCACCTCTGACTTTTGGAAGTTATATGCCTTTTCGAAATTATGTGCGTATTGATTGACCATAATCGCCTGCTCCGTGCCTCGGAGAGCACGTTAAGCCGTCGGTCCCGGCTGCCATGAACATCTATGGCAGTCGTTATTCGAAAGTCAGTGCACTATAATATCTGATACTGGTCTAGCCTTAGGGTATCGTTAGCCTTCGAGTTGCGGAGGTCAGGTGGCAGCCGCTCCGTGTAAAAACTGATATCCAGTCAAATCCGGTTAGACTAGAAAAGCCGACCCCAAGTGACGTGGGAATAATAAAGGCTAGGGAGAAGAACTATGTAATTACATTACTTTTTTTAACACAATTCCTTGCGTCATCATTATTTATGTTGCAGCTAGATGTTAAATGTAGTTACAGATAAAGAATTTCGGCAATATGCCACAATAACACCTTTATTAAAGAATGTAGTGAGAATCAATGAAGCAAGCAGCACATACCACCTAGTATGTGTCGCTTGCTTACCGTACCATATTGAACAACTGGTAAGTCATAACGTTTGACTACTCCAGTGGGAAATAGACGTCAGTATGTTTCAACATGCAATATAGGCACACTACTTCTAATCTCTTTCATCCTAACTAATATTATAAATGTGTATGTGAGTTTATTTGTTACGCTTTCACGCCTCAGCTACTCGACCGATCCTCATAAAATTCCGCATAGACGTTATCAGGGGTACAGAAAAGGACATAGTGTACATTTCATTTAGAAAAAAGTAGGTACTGTTTTCTACTGTTCTATATTAACAAAAGGAAAACCACGGGCAAAATCTAGTAGAATCTAAATTTGAAAAAAGAACATTAAACGAAACAAATCTGAAATGCCAATCTTATAATTTCCAAGTTTATTCTTTAACTATGCGTGCTTTCCCTTCAAAGGCTTAAAAGCAAAAAAACTTTCTGAATCCGCAACATCGTCAAGTGTTCAATGAACTAAACACCAATTCATCACACAACAGCACTCAACTTCACTAAACATCCCCAATGTCACCTTGGAGCACCTATAAATCGATAGGGGCTGCCAATTCTCAAGTAAAAATAATTCTCATCGTAAAATATCAAGGCATACACACGAGTTGACAACAAGATCCACGCGGATCCTGTTCAGGGCTGTCACTCGTTATTATATGTTTGAAGTTAAGATTTATTTGTGTTTCTCCAGTTTATTGGGTGGAAAGATGTGTTTTTGAAGGCGTTTGATAACTATCTCTTCCTCATCTATCTGTTTTGTCGTATTATCTAGATAGAAAACTGGATATCGGTACTATGTACGTAATCACTTTTATATTGCGTGATATATGTAATAAAAAACGGGCATTAACGTGATCCCGTTCCTTATATTGGTTCTACGCCCTTGCATTGCTGAACGAGGCAACAGGTGTATGTATAATCATAGAATATATAGGTCCGTTATTGTAACCGTGACATTCATGATAGTAATTTGTGACATAAATACATAAAGAATATATTTTATCTTTCATCCTGCTAGTATATATATATATATATATATTCTCCCTGGCCTTTATTATTCCCAAGTCACTTGGGGTCGGCTTTTCTGGTCTAACCGGATTTGACTGGATATCAGTTTTTACACGGAGCGGCTGCCACCTGACCTCCGCATCCCAAAGGCTAACAATACCCTAAGGCTAGACCAGTGTCAGTGACCAGTGTCACATAGTTTCGAACAGTCATATAGCTTCCGAAAGTCAGAGGTGCGCGACGTGGGTTCAAACCCGAGACCCTCTGCATTGCAGTCTGTTGGTCTCCCTACTGAGCTATCGCTAACTGCTAGGTATATATATGTCAGAGGAAGCTATGAGTCGGGTTGATTGTTGTTTGCACGTATAATTCACAATATAAATTGTCTACATTTTAATTACTTTTAAATTCTTAATTTAATTTTATTTGATTTGTTAAATTATTCTATAGCTCAAAAACCTTATTAATCTAATAAAAGTTATGAATATTGTAATTCACGTAACGACCAATCAGAGCAGAGCATGTGCTTGAGTGGGGTCGAGGCGCCATCTTTACTTTAGGAAGGCCGACAGTTATTGAGACACATTTGAGTGATAGCGACTGATCAAGCCGGAACGTTGAGTTATGAGTTGTGTACAGAAAGTAATCATCATCAGTGACAGATCAGTGCCTTGAACCCACTGCTCGGTCTTAACTATTATTTTTCATTCAAAATTATTGTCAAGTAAAAATATTGTTTATTCTAAATAAAAATAGTGTGTTCCGGCATCGTTGTGTTTTGTGCTCGCATATTACCCAGATGACGCCCACTAAACCCGCAATGACGTCGACTAATGACGTCACCATAGAGAACAATACTTCTCCGACATATATATAGGTATTATATATATATAATAGTATCCGTAGTCTCTGCCTACCCCTCTGGAAAACAGGCGTGAATTTATGTATATATATATATATATATATATATATATAATATAGATTTTTGAAAAGAGTTTCGGTAAAATGTCAAGCCCGTCAAATAGCATACCTAACCTAGCTTTAAAGACCCAGCATGATCGTTTTCAGTTACATAAGCCAGTTAGTAGCCAGTATCCTTGAATAAGTATTTTGATATCTAGTTTAGCGATTATATATTGTTTCTCTGGATTACGAGAAGCAGAGAGTTACTTTGTAGTAAAGTGGTAATGAATATGACTGCTTTGCGTGAGGTAATTTTGGTTGGGTTGAATTTCCGGTTCGATAAAATAGTTATTAGGTTTTTGTGTCAAGATATACTCAATAGTAGTACGATATTGTCGTCTTGTTTCTAAACCGTATTGATAATTTATTGACAAATAAAAAAATCTTCTTATTTTCCAATAAATTAAACTACATTGAAAAAAAATGCGATGGCCTCGATGGCGTAGTGGTTAGTGTAACCGAC
This sequence comes from Catocala nupta, assembly GCA_963675205.1. Taxonomy (NCBI): domain Eukaryota; kingdom Metazoa; phylum Arthropoda; class Insecta; order Lepidoptera; family Erebidae; genus Catocala; species Catocala nupta. The sequence continues at coordinate 3,729,630 of OY776096.1, forward strand.
TGCCACGCCTCAGGTCGCGGGTTCGATTCCCGCACAAAACAAATATTTGTGTGCATGAACATGGATGTTTGTCTTGGTCTGGGTGTTTCTGTGTATAATATGTATGTATTTACAAAAACAAAAAGTATATATGTATGTTTATCCATTGTCTAGTACCCATAGTACAAGCTCTGCTTAGTTTGGGCTAGATGGTGTTGTGTGTATGTGGTAGAATATTATATTATTATATTATATTATTATATCTTATAACACTGCTCAACCTGAATATCGAATCTGGAACTGCAACCTTATGCACAGCAGTCATATCCGAATAAGATGTGCCACTAAGGCGACTGCCTCATTATTGCCTAGTATTAAGAAATATAACACACACATTTTTTAATATTTAGTCCAAACATTTTATGTCTGGGTAGGCTGGGTATTGTACTAACTTATGACCGACTATTTGTGCTGCATTCATTGTCTGTCCGGGTTTGAACCTACATTAACACATTAACAACACAACGCATTAACATTGGCGAGGAGAACTATTAAGACTGCACAGTACGTACGTCGATATACTGAGATCAATATTGACTGAATAGGTGGTTAATCGGTCGCCTTACCGTTGCCTCGTTGCCTTTTGTGGTTCCAAAGATCACGTGACACAATTGTTTTTATTAACTTGACAACTCTCATACCAGTAATAAATTCTGTATCGCGGGGGACTTTACAAGCATTCAAATAATGGACAAAAAGAACATTTAAACTCGAGAGAACTATTTAAGGATTACTTAAATTTTGTCCCTTGTGGGATCCGTGGGTTCGGATCCCGGAACACTCAGCGTAATGGCGAAGCGCCCACTTATACGCCATGTCAAAATATTAATGTGATTATAAATAATTGGTTCAAGCCTGGTTATTCTTTGTTTCCTATAATTGTCTCGTTAATTGTGTTTAAATATGCTTGTAAGGACTTCGACGAACGTAAAAAGAGGTTGTTTGAAACCGTTTAATTCTTATGCTAACATGCTACATAGTGATACAATTATTCTAAAGGATGCACTTACACAAATATAATATGTAGTTATAGGTTCATACATGCATTTAGTTAAATCGTTCGAAAAATAAAAAAAAAATATTTATCAATTCTTTAAATATATTAAATCGAATTAGGCGTTACTTAGCAGCAATCCATTGTAATAAACTTATTAGAAAGAGAAGAACCCATGCACCCTCGGATTGCCCACCCCAACAATTGCAATAGAAAAGTTGACAATATCGAACTCCTCTGGAAGGGGATAAGGTCATAGCATACGGGCATACTCCAACTTGCAGTATTCTGCTTTGAACACAAAATATGACTCTTTATAGACCTCTACCTACATTGCTAGCCAAGCAATGTAGAGCAATAGTGCCCTTTAAAAATACATTTAATTAGAAACTACAACTTTGTCAGCCCTGAATTCACCTCTCGGTAAATCCGCTGGTAAACACAGCCTCCGTTGGACGTACGCCTCCCGCGATAAAAACGGGGTGTTTCATAAATAATTCATAAAAAATCTTGACTTCCCTCACGCTTGTGCGGAAGCTCCCAGGAATATATGACAACGTTAGTGTGGACTATGGAGCCTACTTTAGAAGCCTTTGATCAGCATGGTAATCAGTTAGGACTACCAGGGATGGTAGTTTAGGAAGTTTGTCAATGTGTAGACATCGTTAGTGCTATTTCGAAGTATTGACAGTGTAAATGTAAAAAAAATTACGTGAGGGTATTTGCCGAAACCAGCACTTTACAAAATCGCCGCTGAGCTCACTCCAGATAACCCGTGACCACGATTAATGCAAATCGATCAAAACGTCAGGAAATAAAGAGCTGTTTTACCTTTAAATAATAACCAAGGCGATTAAGACCCATTGTCGAATATTGTGTATTTAATATTTAGATAGGTAAAGACATTGAGTTATCATGTACTACATACTAGAGGATATAATCTCAATCACATTGTTTGTAACATGCGTTAAAGTGCATGGGCTCTAACTCACTTAGTTTGAGACATGAGCTTACTGCATCAAAACGTAGATACATATTTTTAAAATTTAAATCAATTGGTTATATCATTACGCAAACTCTAAGAAACAAAGAGTTTTAAAATTTATTATTGGATAAATATTAAAATTCTCGTAAATGAGATACAAGCGTTTCCAATCTGGTACTGTACAAGGATGCACGATACAATGATGCATGTGTACAAGGATGCGCGATACAAACTTTGATGTAACCACTATTAATACGCACCTGTGCAAGGACGATAGCGAGATAACCGACTATAGCCCAATTTTTCTTATATCCATATTTACAATATTAATTACTGTCTTATTTTACAACCAATTTTGATACTGTTTACACAAAAGTATTTTGATTGCATTTTCCTCTTATATTTAGCATAATGTACAAAATCAAATATAGGCAATTACCCTATTAACAGTCGAGTAAAATTTATTTTACCCTGCAAGACGTCTGATTCAGCAGTATGAAAATATGTGAAAATTGGATTGAAAGATGCTATTATATTCATACATATGTACTTACATACAGGTCAAGTTAATAAAAGCGTGTTAAAAAGGGTATCGATACCCAACATTTTTACAAGACTGACAGCATACATTACATACCCTTAAGCTGAATATTCCAACGCGTGGCTTATATGTATAAGGCCGTGTTGGTAATAAAGCCAGATGGTGCAATAACTTGGACAGGTCCACCGATTGCCTATCTCGGTTCATATGCTCAAACATTGAACCCTAATAAATACATGCAAAGATTTTTTACGGTCGCAGTACTGGAGGTCATTTCTACAGCTCTCTCTAATCTTTATATACAAAAATTCGGCTTCAGTATATTTGTGGCCTCAAAACTCGAGAAGTAGATGTAGGAATGACTTGAATTTTTTACACAACGTTGCATTGCTTTATAGGAGTGTTTTTATATAGATATACTTCTAATCTCGAAGCTTTCATAAGCTTTTAAGAGATGAGCTCACTGTATCCCAGATTCGTCTAGCCTATTTTGCTTCGATTGAGTCAAAATCAAAATACAGTATAAAGTTCTAGGGAAACAGTTTCAAATATAACATAACCGCAGCATTAGTCTTGCAAAAGAGGGCAATAAGAATTGTGTTTCGAAAAAAAATGTGGAGTCATGTAGAGATCACTTCGTGCAACTAAAAATTCTCACAGCACCATGTCTTTACATTATTGTCTTTTTAGAACACTTGGATAAGAATCTTAATAGTTTTGAGACATTAGAGAAGTGAAAAAATAGGCTGGTAACGCGTAGGAATAATAGAAATAAATGGAAAATTATAATATCAGACTACGTCACAGTGAAGCGTAGCCAGGTTTATGTAATACTGTTATGAAGTCTGTAAATGTCTGTACAATAAAATTTATTCAACAATATTATCGTAGAATAACCACCTAAGGGCTTCTTTATCCGAAACTGTACGTGTTAAGTCTGTTTTTCAAGTTTCACTTAAAAGTACTGAACAAATTTTGAAGCAGATTTTACAATTTGGTTAAAATTTTTATCTAATAACATATATTAGAGATGGTCATAGTAGACGAATGTCAACCGCGTGGTCTGTAATTCAGTCAAGGCTCGAGTATAATCTAGTATATATAAATATAATTGAATTTTAACCCTGCTTATAAAGTCTCCCTAGTGCCCTCGAGCATTCTATCGATATGACAGGGTTTATACCATAGTCTACCACGCTAAGATAGTGCATATTGTCAGACTTTACACACAGTCAAGAACATTCTCAAAATCTGTGTCAAAGCAATTATATTAACGATTGAAAATGCACGCATCTCTTTTGTTTATCTCTACGATTAGCGATAACCTAGTGGGAGACCGTTGGACTGCTATGCAGAGGTCTCGAGTTCGATCCCAAGGCGCATATCCCTGACTTTTCATGACCTGACATGGAAACCTGCATGTCTGAGAGTTCTCCAAAATGTTTTCGAATGTAAAAAGTCTGCCAATCCAATCTGGGCCAGTCAGCCACTGGGCCACTGGTGGACTATGGCCTAACCCTTTTCACACTGAGAAGAGGCCCATGCCCAGCAGTGGGACAGTTTAATACAGGGCTGATATTATATACTACGCTAGCATTGTACTATAAGTATTATGATGATCTTATAGATAAGATTGGCATTTCTGTGGTACTGGTTTCGTTTCCTGGCTAGCAAAGAGCTATTCGATATTTCCGTTATTAAACTTCTAAAATGAGCCTTAACGAGAGCTGGCTAGGTATCGCAACGATAGTATATATGGATGAGGTCCCCAATGATGAAATAATACACCAATACCACCACACACTGTTTACTCCATATGTGCGTAACACTTTTGTACGCGTATGACTTCGTATGCATGTAACAAGGGCATGTATAAATGCATATATTCGTATGCATGTATAAAGTAAATATAGGTCTATACTTAAGCCATGAAACGTAAATGCTGAAGTTTTGGCGCCATTATTGACTAGCGACCCGCCCCGGATACGCATGGGTAACCTTAACAAAGTATACACTTAAATCTTCCTGAGAAATCACTGTCTATTGGTAAAAACCGAATGAAAATCCGTTCAGTAGCTTTTGAGTTTATCGCGAACAGACAGAAAGACGCAGCGGGGGACTTTGTTTTATAATATGTAGTGATTCCATTAGTACCATAAAATACGTTGAATTTCGTGTAGTGAAGTGGTCTAAACAACGTCGCAACGTTACTTTGCCAGAAAAATCCAAAGAATCTTCGTGATTTGCATATTTCCTTCGTCCAAAGTTTCGGAAACACATATTCATAGTAGAGCTACTGGTATACTGCACGAGTTTCGCTCTCAAGATGTAATTCTCTCTTGCAATATTTGTCTTAAAAAAACAAAGTATACAAATTGTTGGAGGAATAAACCACTGCTTACCCCTTTGAGGATGTATACCCTAGAATAGCCATTGCGCTATTACCCTCGCATATATTTCAGCAACTTTATTACTATCTTGTTATAAAAATAAAGCCTTTCTTCCCCATTTTAAGCCGAGTAATTTTAAACCTCGGTGTTCACATGAATGCACACCCCTTTTATAGCTGGTTTCCATGAGACTTCACTGTTCAGAGTAATCAAATCGTTCTCAAAAGCCGACATTACTTCTGCTTATTTAGCTTTTTATTTTATACTAGCCTTTGCCCGCGCCTTCGTATGCGTAGAATTTAGATGTATGATCTTTGCATGTAAAAAGAAGCTGACATAATTATAATGAGGTAAAATGTGTCTCGTCAACCCTCTATCTTTTTCTTGTTATTACAGTTTCTAGGCGGCGTATCCAAAATATTTTATTAATAATACTCGACTTTTAGTCGCGCGTATCAAAATGAAAAAAGAAGCTGACATAATTATGATGAGGTAAAATGTGTCTCTTCAACCCTCTATCTATTTCTTGTTGTTAAAGTTTCTAGCGGCGTATCCAAAATCTTTTATTATTAATACTCGGCTTTTAGTCGGGCGTATCAAAATGAAATTTCAAGTTATATTGACAGCAATACAACTGAGAAAACCGTGATTACGCGTACAAACATAGAGACGAACAGACAGACAAAAATATAATTGTTCTGGCTTCCATAGCTCTTATAAAAACCTCTGAAATTAAGTTTCTTTATATTTCCTATATACAGACAAACACCAGTTACCATTTTATTATATGTATACATTACATAGTATCACGGCATCTGAAACTGTGGAGCACAGTTCAACATACGCCTGTCGCCTTTAATGTGGAAATTAGAACCATACTGAAAAGTGTATGCTTACTCCTTCGCAGACATAAACGTAAAGTTATATCAATGCACGTATCTGTATATAAAGAAAACTAACTTTGATCATCTAATTAATCTCTAACACAACGTATCTACCACATAGACAAAAAACAAAGATAAAAAACTGCCCGAAAAGAGATCCGAAAGATAAAAAGTATGTAAGTGCAAACCTTTTAAATCTAGATATGTTCGTTACCCCACATTAATATGCCCAAGTTCGGATTGCGTAAGTGAATTTGGGAAACTTCTCAATTCCCTTTTTCGTTGGATTACAGAGATGGAGTGATAGGGACCCCTCTAGGGAGCCGCATTATAATGTTTGTATTCGAAGCAAAATAGGATCAAATTGTAGGTGTTATATGTATATGTAGATATGTTTTGTTCAACATATAATAGGATTGTTTGCTATGTATGAATTTAAACATTACTTAAGTTAGTTAACAGTTATGTTGAAGAATGAAGGTCCATATTAATATTTTAAGAAAGTTTACGTCTTGTGACGTATATAAATCTTACAACCTGTTCGGCACGACAACTTCGCAAATAAATGTCATAAACTCATAATTTAATTAACCTAAATGTAATTAATTTATGTAGAGTTTATTTTTAAATGTTTATCAGAACTTAGTCAAAATATACCAGCTTTTTAGTCTTACATTTACGTTCAATTTTCTGTACCAAAAATCCATGTGGATAACCCTAAATATAAGTTCAAACAAACATATTTCTAGCCAATACAGTGGTTTTTTTAACCCATATTTGTTTCAAGACTCATGTAATAGACAAATATGCAGTTATCTACCAGACTACGCACTGCTACTCAGAATTTAGATAAAAATATCCTAGCTTTTTAACACGCTTTTATTAGCTTATGTATGTATTTATGTGTCTATGTAACAAAATCTTTGAACGTGATTTTCACCCTTTTCAAACCGACGGATTAATTTGAAACTTTGCACACTTATCGAGGACCGATGACAATATAATAATTTAGAAAAAAAATAAAAAGAATATTAGTTAAAAAACACTAAAAAACTGGATTTAAAAGAAGAAAATAATTTAAAAATTTTAATGTACAAAAGCGTGGCATGGGGATTATCAAAATATCTTAGAAAGCACCCCACGCTTTATTACATTAAAAGTATTAAATTATTTCCGAATTTTTAAAGCGTGTTTTTTAGTTTTTGTAAACTATTATTTATTAGTTTACAGTCTTACATTTAACTATGTACCAAAAAGCCACGTGCATAACCGCAAACGTAGCTTCAAACATACATAGTTCCAGTAAAATTTAAAGGCATACAAATAGCCTTAGCCATTACTATAGCTCGTCAGTATAACGGTCGTGTTGCACACAGCTAGCGCAGAGCGGTTTATTGTTTGTCGTATCAGCTGCAATGCACGGGTTTACACTGAGTGACACTCGTAGCGATCTTGGTTTTATTCCTTTTGGTGTATTTTTAGTTTGGGAGGAAAAGTTATGAGCTACGGTTGCAGTGAAGCCAGAGTAAGATTACGTAAAAAACAGCTGCGGTGTGACAGATAGAGAGATAGAGCGCACGATAGTATGAGAGTGTGACTGAAAAAGAGAGATCGGGAGGGAGACAGAGATAGAGGGCGTAAGAGCCAGCTAGATATAATGAATGTTTTCCTTATATCTAACTGACTCTACAGCACGCGATAGTAAGATTCTCTCTTACTATCGCGTGGAGAGACAGAGAGAGAAAATGAGTGAGAGGGCGACAGCACGTGAGTGAGAGACAGCGTGAAGGAGAGAGAGTGCGCTATATTTTCTCCGAGGCCAAGTCTAATTATAGAATCATCTGACTCTTTCGAAGATTGTAGTCCAATAACCTCGTATTGTGTCTTTGATAGTGTTGTGTATTAGATATTATAAAAGAAACACAAAGTAGTGAAATAGGTTTAATTATTGCGTTTTAGTTTGCTACAATGCTCATACTATGTTAAATCCATGTCTCGGACTTAAAGAAAACCAGGACCAGATATTACTAGATAACTCTACTTGTGTATATCTTAAGAAATTGCATCAAAACAAAAATAAATTACAATCAACCGCCATTTTAATTTAAATGAATCCATTCAAGAGCCTACTATGTTCGCTCCCTTACCCCAGCTGTTCGAACGCCAAGTGTTAACGCGTCCCAAATACGAGTAGAATGCACTTTTGTTCTTTTGAAATTGACTGCGCAGATAATATTGTATTCAACGTGTTGTTCTATTTATTAGCTTTTGTTTACGGATGAGCTTGATAAATGTTGTATCTGGTATTTTGGCCTTAAACGTGATATATAAAACGGTTATGCTTAAAATTGTTATACGGGTTTTCCCGGCTCATTTCTAGCTCGTAGAGTTGGTTAGTATCAGATATCGTACTGCGCCTTTAAAGCAATCTGTAGACGACCAACACAAGAGACGGTTTTACGTATGCTGGGCCGCACGGTTTCTTCTGTCTGTCTGGACTTCTGCGGAACCCAGGATTGCATTTCGAATCCGTCATGGCCTTCTGGGCCTTTAGTGCTGGATGAGGCAGGCAAAATGTTTGAGAGGATTCTTGCCACACCGTATGGGTCAGTTCCTGAATAATTCGAGAGCACTCACTTCGGGTTCCGGGCAGGGCGTTTGATGGTTGATGTTGTACTATGCCGCAACCTAGGAAGCGGTCACAGATGACGATAAGCTGTTGGCAGGATCTCTGGATATCGCTAACGCATTTAATATCAGAGAGGCACTCAGGTATTTTAGGGCGCTCGTGTACTTGAAACAGTTGATGGCAGACCAGAAGAGGATTTGTGCGGACTTGGATTTGTAGACCTTTAAGTCCAAGTCTGCACACTTCCACAGAGCTGTGTGAAACACCGCACAGTATAAACTTTGCGGTGTTTCACATAAAATTTCGCATACACGTTGTCGGGATAACAGGAAAGATCATAGGGTACCTTTTATGCAAGAAAAAGTACTGTTGCTAACCTAAATTAACCTATACTTACGAGGGAAACCGCGGGCAATATCTTGTTATACTATATATGAGAAAGTTTGTAGAAATTCTGTGATGTTTGGTACTCATTTAGCGGCCTCGATGACGTAGTGATTAGTGTAACCGACTGCCACACATTCATTTTCATTCATTCACGGGTTCGATTCCCGCACAAGTCAAACATTTGTATGCATGGACATGGATGTTTGTCTTGGTCTGGGTGTTTCTATGTATAATATGTATGTATTAACAAAAAAAGTATATATGTATTTTTATCTATTGTCTAGTACCCATAGTACAGGCTCTGCTTAGTTTGGGCTGGATGGTTTTATGTATGTGATAATTCTAATATTCATTATTATAACTTACGCGTAAAAGGATTGAATAGATGAAAATAAAACTTGGGACACAAATAGACCGAGATCCGATTTTTTTAACGTGGAATTATGCAATGACTCATACCTCATACATATGTAGATATTATATCGGGCTTACCCGGAGAAAGATGGAACGTCCCAGGTACGACCGACTGAACCTACCACGGTGTGACAACTCGCTGCCTTATATGGTAGGTAGGTCGCTGGAACTGCAACTACATCAGCAACAAAGATACCATATTATCCTGGACTAACACATATGAGATGTGTTATCCGGTATGTATGTGTTCCCAAGGGATTGACGCGGGCGCGTGTTGTAAGTAGTATTCCATATTTAACAATGATATAGACATACGCGAAAATCTCTCAGGATTTATCTGTGTAGCGGCGAGCCATTCATTGTGTTTTATTATACATTCAGTGGGTACATGAACATTAACTATGTTCGCTTTATTAAAAACTCCTTTATGGTTTACTAGATTTTACCCACGGCTTTGCTCAAGTCAATTAAGATTAGGTTATATTAGCAATAGTACGTTTATCTAGATGAAAGGTATGTCCTTTTCTGTTCTCCTGATAAAGTGTATGCGAAATTTCGTGATGATCGGTCGAGTAGTTAAGGCGTGAAAGCGTAACAAACAAACAAACTCACATTCGTATTTATACTTATTTATAATATTAAGTTAGGATACTTCTAATTTTTAAATTAGATTTGAATAGGTTTTGGGAATCCTCTGACAGTTTATATTTACACACCAAAGAACAATGCCCACTCTTCATAATGCCACCGGCCTAGAAATGGACAGTCAAAAATTTTACTAATTGTTATTGCATTAGATAAATGAGTGCTTAACTAATTATCTAAGATTGATTAGAGGTCTGCTACGTTCATAATTAAATAGAAAAACATTTTAACAACCTCAAAAAAAAATACAATGTTACTTGGGTATACACATGTTAATAAAGTATCGAAGTTAGACTACAGCGTTATTTAGTTGTTTTGAGTAAAAAGGAATGGATAGGGATTCCCAGTAAGCGTATGATGGATACGTATATTAAAACACAGCCTTTAGATGTCTTCTATATATTCATTATTAAAATGGCACAGAACATCGTTCAGAAATTGACGTTGAAACAAATTTTTAAATAGAAATTATGAATAAGTTTCTTGGCACACCTTTAGTAATATCTATAAATGATATTATATTATACAATAATTATTCCACAACTAATTAAAACCCTATTGTGCTTCCATGAGTTCCAAAACTGGGTCAGTAATAGGCATTGTTCTTTATATCGGTAGCAAATGCTGTGGCTGTTGTGCACAAGGGCTCGGGTTTGATTCCAGTAGTGGTATTATGTTGTACGGATGGGGTAGCGGTTTAAGTGGTCACCTTGCTACAGCCATTGCATCGAGTGATGTGGGTTCGAATCCCACAAGGGACAAACATTTGTGTGGTACATAAATGGTTGTTCCTATACTGGATGTTCTTTGTGTCCGTTGTTTGGATGTTTGTAAAAGTTCTCCGCGATACAGGATTTTTTCCTAGTACGGGAGTTCTCTTTCCGGATGGAAAGAGAACTCTTTGGATGGATATCCAAAACTTAAGTGCTTTGCACTTGACGGCGTGTTATTACACAGTGTCTGTAACCGGCACCAGACCAGTACCGTCTCGAGCGGTTAGTATTCTTTGTATGGAATACTACTTTTTTACCGAAGCGCAGTGCTCGAATGGATCGTCGCCGTCCGCATGTGATCCTCGCGCCATCCGCGATACGTGAGACGTTGTACGACCTAGTGACGATCCCTGGCAAACTACTCATCTATACGCAGATTATGCAATGTCCACTTGTTGACCACACGACGTCCACTCGTTGACCACCTGACGTTCACTGGTTGACACACGGCCTCGTACTGTGAACCACCTGTCGTCAACGAGTGGACACCGAGTGACGAGGTGGTGCTGGTCGGGTGCTGGGTGGCTCTAATGAGCTGTGACCTTTATGCGTACTTTTGTCTCATTAATTTAGTAACTAAGTTATTCTCAAAAAATTTGAAAGTGCTATTCACCCCCAGACACAATAGATTTTTAATTACGTCTGGTTTTATAAGACTTGACAGATTTAAAGTAAGAACAATATGTAAAGTTCTCTATATTGAAATTTCAGTAAATAGTTCTAAATACGTTTTATTTGAAAGCTCTTTATACAGCAATGTTGTGTTATAGAAAATTGCTATGAACGGAGATAAGTTCTAATTTTTATTACTGCCGTATTTTATCTTTTAGATTCAAAGCTGAAAAGTACTCGGGAATCATTTTGTAACTTCTTCTTTGGTCTATTATCCCAAACTTGGCGAAATATAAATGTATTACATCTGCATTTTGAGAAACTGAACGTGAGACTATAAATTTATGTACGCAATGCTGAAGGTTACCCTTCAAAGCCATGCCTTTAAATGTGTCTTTGTCTTGAAACAGAAGTCTTATTGTCTAAACTAAAAGCAAATATCAGCAGAAACCTTCGAATAAATCACTTGTCTGTAAAGTTAGATAACTAACTGTGTGGCACGATAGTAGACAGACTTACTATATACAGCTGAAACAGCAAATTTTCAGCCTGAAAGAAACTTTATTTCTATTAGTCTTGAAGGTGTCTGATTGGTGTCGAAACTTATCTTAATTTAGTTTTTGCCACATATTTTCCGCGGCTTCGCCCGCGTTAATAAATGTTACGTCAATAAGTTTGAATTCCTCTGGATCAGTTTTTTTTTCCGGTAGGATGGTACCCTATGTCCTTTTCTGTACTCCTGACAACGTGTATGAGAAAAGTCCATGATGATCGGTGCAGTAGTTTAGGCGTGAACGCGAAACAAACAAACAAACTCACATTCGCATTTATAATATTAGGTAAGATTAGGATACTGTTTTTATGTTATCTCTTATTTGTTTCTTTTTCCTTTCTTTCTTTAATTGCCTTTTCTATTGTCTCTGAGAAAATCGGGGTTCGGGTAAATCAGTGATTGTGCAAGCAAGTTTTCAAGCGATTACGGCATCGATCTTTTAACACTTTAGAATTATATACATACATTTAATATAAAAAATTCGCTGTTCCTCAGATAGATACGATGAAGGGTCTGTGGTACAGCTTTATGATTGTAAATAATGCTCGTATAATACACTATTTTTATATTTACTTCGAAACTTTCTATTATTAACAAAAATAAAAGCAACAATCAAAATTTACAACTTAACTAATATTAACAAACCTAACTACTTATAAGTAAAACAAAGTGAAAAGGCGCGAAATATAGGACCGCAGAATTAAAAAAAGAATACAAAAGGTGTAAAAATATTAAGTACTTATTTACAATAATTCACATTGGAAATAAATAACAAATTATGAAACCTTAATATTATTGGTAATGCTAAGGTCAAACTATGCAATGAATCGAAAACAGGGGCGCTAGTGAACTCACGACCGTAAAATGCCTGCTGGTGCCTGAGATACAGGTTCTACCTAGTTCTGGTGCCAGCGGCTTACTATGCATTGCTACACACACACCATTATTGTTCACATTGTAATGTCTTGTGTCTTCTAAATTATGAAATAAATTAAAGTATATATATCCTAGTGGAAAACCGTTGGAATGCCACGCAGAGCTTGCTTTAACGGTGAAGGAAATCATCGTGAGAAAACCTGCATGACTGGGAGTTCTCAATAATGTTCTTAAAGATATGTTATAATAATAATAATATAATAATATTCTACTACATACTCACAACACCATCTAGCCCAAACTAAGCAGAGCTTGTACTATGTGTAATATTGTCTTCTGTTTACGCGAATGTTATTCATTGAAATTAAACTACTATATACGGAGTTTATAGCGTTGTTTATTTATCACTGTATTACAAAATTTTGAAAATATTACACTACTACTACTATTGATTTTATTTTACTAATTTATAAGCTAATAAAATTATTTAAACTATTAAATCTATTTATTTTTGGTTTACACTTTCCCCGACGTTTCGGTTGCTTTTCAGTAGCCATGGTCACGGGGAGACTAAGATGGTAGTTGTCTTAATGTTCCAGTGTAGTTATTTCAAAGTACCCGAACATAATTTAATCATGGGTGTTTCTATTTACGCAGAATGAGCTCAAAGTATCATGAAGTCTAGCTGTGGTTTGTTTCTTCTTGGGTTTGACTATTTGATGTACTGGGTCCCAAGCTGGTGGTACATTCCAACCATCTTCTCTATTGAAATTGGGATGTTTTTTGATTTCAATAGCCTCGCGAAGCATCCTTGGTGGGAATCGGTGTTCTTTAGCAAGAATCTGTGGTTTGTCAAATCTCAGGTAGTGGTTGGTCCCCTGTTGTACATGTTCACACACAGCAGACTTCAACGAGCGTTTGTGTTTTACGTCAGCTATGTGTTCATTTATGCGGGTGCCTCTCATACATTGGTCAAACCAAGAGAAGCATAGGCTTTGAGCTCATTCTGCGTAAATCGAAACACCCATGATTAAATTATGTTCGGGTACTTTGAAATAACTACACTGGAACATTGAGACAACTACCATCTTAGTCTCCCCGTGACCATAGCTGCTGAAACGCAACCGAAACGTCGAGGAAAGTTTAAACCAAAAATAAATAGATTTAATAGTTTAAATAATTTTATTAGCTTATAAATTAGTAAAATAAAATCAATAGTAGTAGTAGTGTAATATTTTCAAAATTTTGTGATACAGTGCTAAATAAACAACGCGATAAAATCCGTATATAGTAGTTTAATTTCAATAAATAACATTCGCGTAAACAGAAGACAATATTATAAAAAAGGACTTTGTATACTTTCCATCCAGTAAAAAGTACTATTACTAACCTAACCGAGCGAGCGAAGCCGCGGGAAAAATTTAGTATTACGATACACAAAATAGGCTCACCATTAGTCACAATATTCTACATTCGTAACAATGTTGTTCCTATGTAACTGAAGCAGTGTTAATAAGTATAAATTGTAAACACATTAGGTGCAGATTTCTCTGATAATCTTTAGCTGTGGCTAACGACCTACTCCATTAACGCTTACGTTTGGCGCAAGTTATGAGAGTTATGTAACTAGTTTGGTCATTTAATTAGTACTTATACCTGGGAATCGACCGTACCGTAGCGATGGTAAGCCAACTTAGTTCATTATGGTTATAAACGATGAATTTTATCGTAGAAATACCATTGAGTATTAATCGTATTTAAGCAATAAAGTTTTCAGTTTGTTTATCGAAAAATGTGTCGACGTCGTTGTATAGTTTCGTAATTATGCTAAAAGATGGCGCTAATAACGTTTTGAAGTTGTTGGTGTTGTAACGTTAGGGTATTACTGTTATTCTAATTTCAATTTCTGTTTAGCGGTTATGCTTTTTATTTCTGGTATTAATATTCATTTAATTGCAGGTTTAGCGTCAGTTAAAAGCACATATCTATTAAAGTAGAAATTGGTATATTATGTATATTGGTTAACAATGCAGATTATGATAGATAAATTCTGATATTAATAATAAAGTAGTGTAAATGTTTGTTTGTCCTGGTCCTGCCTGCAAAGGCTTTCAGATTATAATTCAAGGAGTCATTGCATTGCATGCCAAGCTTTAGTTAAAAAAATATCTTGGCTCTACAAACATTGTCACTGATATCAATGGCTATCTAAGTTAGAGTCCTTATCAAGCCTTAATGTATTTTAGAATAGACACAATGCATTCAACATCGATGCCTTTCTTCGAATCGTGTATGGCGTGACGTGCCAAGTGGCAATATTCTCCCCACTACATTCGTTAAGGTAGTCCACAGGCCTGGCCCATGTTAAATGGACATTTTCCGCCTTAAAATATCGACAGACCTCACCAAAGGTACATAGTAAAGCTTTACTTGGGCCATTACAAGGGAAGGGGCATCAGAGAACACCGTAAATAGTCGTACCGGAAGCGGAAGTGGGACGTCCCGTTGCTTCGGTTCCGGGCGACGCAAAAAATGAAAGTGCATTTCAAAGTGAACAATGTTTTAAGTAGTTGAGTGTTTTACCAGAGATTTTTAAAACGGACCGATAAATAACATTACTATGACATTAAAAAATGCTTTTCATGTTGGCTGAAAATTCACCATTTTACTGTCTCTGGGTTTAGTAGGCTTTATTTCGGTGACCCTGATGAAACGCTTCGAGTTCCGTATTGGAAAAATGGTCACCTCTCCAACTAGCTTTATACAGTGTATTTCAGGTTAGAGTAACAAAAAAATATGTTTATCGACTACAGATAGTAATTACAGATCTAGGTTACTTTGAGGCTGTGATTTTTTTTAGGTTTATTGACTATTTTATTTGTTCAATTCAAAAGGGTTTTTTTTTTTTATTCAGCTTAGGTGGCAAACAAGCTTACGGCTCACCTGATAGTAGGTCACCGTAGCCTATGGATGCCTGCAACACCAGAGGCATCACTTGTGCGCTGCCGACCTTTTAGGAAAGGAAGTGGGAATGAGAAGGAGCGGGAAGGGGGAAAGAGGGTGATTGGGCCTCCGGCAGTCCCACTCACCGAACGAAACATAACAGTAGGAGTATTCCTACTCCCCTCACAGAATACGACGTGAAATAGCAGTATTGCTATTTCACGTCGATATTCTGTGAGAGGGTAGTCCTTCCCCGGTCGAGCCGGCCCATTCATGCTGAAATCAGCGAGACTGTAGAGTCTTGCTAATTTCAGCATGAATGTCATAGTAAGTAGTACTCATAATACTCATAATAATGTTTGGATGCCTTTTAAGTTTATTGTCTACTAGATTATGCCTGCGACTTCGCTGGTATTAATGTAGATTTTGTAAATAAATTCTAACCCTCAAAAACAGTACTTTTGCTGGATGAAAGGTCTCTGTCCTTTTCTGTACCTGTACGAGCATGCATAAATATTTATTTTGACATGCTTGTTGTCAAAAAGCAAACTCACATTCGTCTTGAATTATTAGTGAGGAATATTATTTCTTTTGATTCAACAGTGTTTGGTTGTCTTTTAAGATTATTTAATGTAAATATTTTCATTGTAAAATACCTACTACTTTTTGAGATATTTGGACAAGTCCCGACTGCCGAGAAATGGCATATTATATAGACTGAGTTGAGAGCGTTTAAGTTGAAAC
The DNA here is from genome assembly GCA_963675205.1 of Catocala nupta. Classification (NCBI taxonomy): domain Eukaryota; kingdom Metazoa; phylum Arthropoda; class Insecta; order Lepidoptera; family Erebidae; genus Catocala; species Catocala nupta. The sequence continues at coordinate 3,746,039 of OY776096.1, forward strand.
ATTGAGAAAATGGATTCGGAATTCAGCATTTGTTTATATAATTATTTACATGTGGCCTTGGAGACGAACTTTTCTTACAAACAGATCTGTCACTGTGACTGAGTTCCGCAAGCTTTGAATTTGGCAAAAGCGTGAATACAATACATCTTATGTAGAAAATGCATTGGTCGATGTAATAACCATGTCAGCTTCCGTAATATATAAATATGAATGTGAGTTTCTTTGTTTGTAACAGATTTACGCTTTACCTGTTTGACCGATCATCATGAAATTTTGTATACATGTTGTCAGGGGCATAAAAAAGAACATCGAAAAATGATTTCATATGAAAAATAAAGGTACATTTTGTATTGATATATGTGCAGTGGTCAGATTCTTTCAATATTGCAGATGATTAAATCGGTAAGATCAGAATCGTATCCCAATCTGAGGATACTGCGATAGGGTAGTTTCCTATGTTCGACATTGATTGTTTTACACAAAGAGCAAATAGCAATCAAAGAAAATCTTTTTCTGGAAACAATATCATAATTACGAGCACCTTAAACCGTCGAGCGTATATGAGGTATGTGATGAAAGTGAATGAAGCCAGAGAAGTGTGTCAGGATCGTAGCAAATATAAATCTGTAGTATCTGCCTACCCCTCTGGGAAACAAGCGTGAATCTATGTATGTATGTAGTATCATAATTGTTTACTAAATAAAGGATTGGTTAATATTTTCTATTTGGATATAATACAAATTAGGGTCAAATGGAAATATTTTGCTATCTCCCTCGGGCAGCTGCATTTAAATACGTCACAGTTTGTACCGTGCTTTCTATTTTTGTCGTTTGACAATACCTCTACTACCAGATTTAAAACGCTTGTATATATTTATTTAGAATTGATTATAAAATTGTTTGTCTTTAGTTTAGTGTTTGGATAATGCAGATGAATTAACTCTAATTCAGTATGTTTTATTATTCAGTGGGAAAACCTGCAGACCCTGCAAACCAGACTGCAATGCAAAGGGTCTCGGGTTCGAACCCACGTCGCGCACCTCTGACTTTCGGAAGTTATATGACTTTTCGAAATTATGTGCGTATTAATTGACAATTATCGCCTGCTCCGTGCCTCGGAGAGCACGTTAAACCGTTGGTCCCGGCTGCCATTACCATCTATGGCAGTCGTTATTGGGAAGTCAGTGCCCTATAATATCCTGACACTGGTCTAGCCTTTGGGTATCGTTAGCCTTCGCGTTGCGGAGGTCAGGTGGCAGCCGCTCCATGTAAAAACTGATATCCAGCCAAATCCGGTTAGACCAGAAAAGCCGACCCTAAGTGACTTAGGGATAATTAAGGCTAGGGAGAAGAATTTTAGTAATATAATATATATAATTATATAAAATCAACCCTATTTACTGTGCAGTATTTCATTGAAGTGATTGTACTGATCAAACCGTTAAGATAAATTAATACGTTCGAACACAGTGTTATAACTTGAATCCTTGGTATCAAAGTCGAACCACTAACGAGTTCTATACTTGAACTGCGTTGAGCACAATTATTACATTACTTTACTTTGTAGTAGTACTAAATTGATTTATCTTGAGCAATTGCTTTAACTATTATGTTTTATCGTCTGACTAGGGCGCTACTTTCTCAGATTGTCTTCGATAATTCAATCATTAAGAATTTGCTGACTTGGTATTAATTTATTTCTTTATCGCGTTGCTAGTTTGGAAGAGTTATAACATGCTTAAAGGTCTTTGATCTTTTGAAAGACGTACGTCATATGAATTATTGAGACTGCGTAAGTTACGCGCTCTGAATAATTCCTATGACGCAAAAGACTTCACAAACATACGCACACAAAACACTGACACCCGGAACAACAATTTGTGGATCACACAACTGTTTGTGGTGAGGATAAAACTCACAACACTAAGCGCGACAGTTGTGGGAAGGCATATATTTAAACCACTGCATCATCCGTGGAGCAATGCTGCACATAAATCTAGCATGAAATTGAAAGTACTTAAAATTGTTCTATTGCTAGGCTGAATCGAACCAAATACCTCAAGATAAGTCACGTCGCTTACGTTTATACCATCGGATCAATGAAGCAGTCAATGATCGCCGCCTCACTGATTTCACCGGATAATTAGTAGACTGTTATTGGTGAGAAAATGCATGTATATAATAATTTTTTATTTGTTAAAAAAATATGTGTATTGTTACATACAGAAGCATGCACGTTGTATTTATATTTAATGAATTAATATGTCCAGTCATGTTTAGCCTCATGATGTGGCGTACAAATATTTGAAATTAAATAAAAAGTAAAATATTATTTCAATTATATCACATACATATCAATGAAAATAAATTAAGTAATGTCAAAGGTATTTATAAATTGATAAATTATAAGATAATAAATTGAATATGTTAATTAAATAGTGAATACAAATAAATTATTTAGCAAAGAATATAAAAAGAAAATGGACAAAATTATTTAATTATATGTAACATCAATAAATTAATGTCTTACTGAAGCAATTTTATATAATTAAGAAATATTATCCATTAGATATTCTGTAACAGTATAATACTCTTACTATACTCGTAAGAAAATCCTTCACTTGATTATTAAATGGATTATTGTTTAATGTTTTTGAATGCTGGGGTAACTGGTAAATGGTGGATTGGTGCCATGCAAAATATACTTTTGCGCATGAGTGCAGTTGTAGCTCTACGTAGCAGAAGTCTACTATTATCGCGCCTATTACGCGAGACTGAGTCTTCTAGGCGTGGAAAAAGTTTCCAAAATGTACAAAGATGGTAAGGATAGGATTTAAAATTTTTGGAAATAATATTTGCAGCTATCTGTAGTCTTTAACCTAGACATCCTTTTTGGGCTTTAAATGCTATGCCATTATCAGTAGAATTCTCCCAAAAAATGATACCGTACCGCAAGTTTGATGCAACTAGTCCATGATAAGCCGTAATCAGAGTTTCTGTATTAACTACTGTAGACAGTGAATATAAGGCGAAGGCAGAATTGTAAGAAGTTTTTTTACTAAGATTATTTATGTGTGATATCCAATCTAGCTTTTTGTCAATTGTTAACCCTAGAAATTTCAATGTATTTACATTTTCAATTATTTTGTCGTTAAGTTGATTGGTTCTACTAATTTTGAACGCTGGCTAAAGTGCATTATTTTAGATTTTTCTAAGTTCATTTTTGAATTATTAAGGTCCAACCATTTCATTATTAATGTCAAGGAATTATCAATGTCATGTTTATATTGTATTCATGTATGGTGTCATGTAATTTTTATTGTAAGAAATTGTCACAGTGCTGTCATCTGCAAAGAGAGTCATCAGATGTGGTATTGATTTTGGCTAGTCATTAATGAATAAAGTAAAAAGCAGCGGTTCCATAACACTACCTTGAGGTACACCGAAAATAACGTTACGTTCTTTTGATGCATAAATATCCTTCCATTTTGTTATAGGTGTTAATTCTGGTAATCTCAGTTCGTTGTTTTCTGTTATCCAAGTACAATTTTATCAGACTCAGCCATTGATACATATGGTTTTTCAGTTAGTATGTTATGTTGAACGTAATCAAATGCTTGCGTCATATCACAAAACACAGCACATACAGGCACTGTCTTATCCATATTTGTATGATTATAGATTATAGTATTGTATATTCTGTATAGAGAAAATTGTAGATTGCCATATTAATAGACGTGTTTTCACGAAAACCAAATTGTGATATTGAGAATATTTCATCATTGTCTAAATATTTGTATAATGCTTTGTGGAAAAATCTCTAAGATTTTGGAAAAATTGGTATTGGCTCTCTGTTCTCTTTTTTGAATAGTGGTTTAACTATTGATAGTTTTAATGCCTCGGGGCACTTTCCATTACTGGTACATAAATTCGTAATGTGACAAAAGGGCATGCAAATTTTCTGTACTACAGCTTTTATTACTTTGGTAGAAATATCGTTATAACCCACACTGTTTGTGTTTTTAGGATATTTTGTCGATTCTTTATTACGTAGTAATTGCGTGTATTCTGAGATTTTAATATAAATTACAGAATACACAATATACGTACCTTTTAAGTAATAGCGGCCGTAAAATTAATTTTCATTAAATAAATTAATTGAAAGTAGTGTAGAGTAGTAAAGTTACTATTATATTATTAAATACTAACTGTAAATGTGTTTATAATTACTGCTTAGCTCCAGTAGCTCGTAGCTTGTCGTATATAGCCTAGTTAATTCTGGACAACGTATGTAATGCTAAAGAATTTTAAAATCAGCTCAGTACTTTTACGTTTATTCATTACAAACAAAGATACAAATCTTTCTTCTTTATAATATTAGTAAAGATTCCCGTTACTTACTGTATGTTTCCCCCAAAATTTGGTAAAAATGTAATTCACCAAGTTATAGAGAGCTCAAATATAGCAAAGAAAGAAGACAAATATAGTTTAGAAAGCCCAAAAGGTGTCAACCCATGGCTTGGGTTGACCTCGTCAAAATGATAAACGATCTTTACTAAAAAGGGAGCGTATTGGGTCCATGGAGTAAGTTTGAACTTTTGCGTCCGTTCGTAAGGTTCCAGTTTCGAATCCAGGGTCGAGTAAAGTCTTATTCGATTAATTTGTTTAGAATATCTTAATAGCAGCACAGTATATAGTACTTTGCCCGACGGAAATAAATAGGTATGCCTAGAAACAAAATATATTTTAGGTATCCTCTACTGCTTTGATATCTTTAAAATGGTAGGCATATAGTTCTAACAGGTAGTCTATTGTATGTTTATAAAGAAGGCTCTCATTCGCTGTTCAGTAGACTTCTGAATAAAAAATTACCCAAGCCAAACATTCAACGGATCAATACATACATACATAGTTCTATACCTACATTCATAAAGTTAGGAAGAGGAAACCTCTTTCTTACCTCCTTTATAGAGTACCTTAACCGATCGGATTAGGTTGTCATGAACATCAGCAACTGGATTAAATATGTCGAGTCAATATTCTCATAATTATATTTGAGCCTGGATGGGCCGTTATGCAGCATAGTGCGAGAAAATTTCATAAATACATCCTCCTGTGCTGCTGAACGTGCCAGCTTGTTGGCTGTGGGAGAGTGGGAGTCGGTCCTTTGGCTTCAGGCGCTCCTGTCGTCCAATATAGGTACTATGTTGGACGATACGACCTTCTTAATTGCTTCTTGTTTGCGCTTAGGTACTCCTTGTGTTTCTCAGCATCGGTGTCTTTGTGGAAAAACCGTCGACAGTCTTGGTCACCATATCCTATCATGCAGCAGGAGTACTGGTCGTATATAACGATACGCCAACCTGAATAACATACTTCGTCGGGCTCTTGTCACCGCTAGCATTCCGGCTCAGCTTGAACCTCACGGTTTGGTACGCGACGATGGCAAGAGACCAGATATCATTATTGCCATGGATAATGGGTGGGCCTTTGGTGTGGGACGCAACTTGTGTCGGCACCCTTTCGCCATCACATCTTTCTAGCACAGCGGATTGTGCTGGTGCTGCTGTTGCATCAGCAGAGACGCTTATACGTCGTAAATATTAAAACCTTATTGGTGAGTACATATTTAAGCCGTTTGGTGGAGCCGAAAAGCTGGGGCCATGGGGTTCAAGTGCTAGGTCTGTTTATAGAGACTTAGCTAAGCGGCTCATCGACGCTTCGCTTGACCAGAGGGCTGATATTTTCTTTGCACAAGGAATAAGTATTGCCATTCAACGTGGCAATGCTGCCAGTCTTCTGGGTACGTTGCCAATTTACGACGATGCGGAGGAATATTATGACGCTTTTTAATTTTGAAGTTTTATTGTAATAAAACTGCTATATACGGAAAAATACGAAAACGATAAAATCCGTATGTAGTAGTTTTATTTCAATGAATAACATTCGCGTAAACAGAAGACAATATTTGAAGATTTATTTTTATCTTTTGTTTATATTTCTTGTAAATAATTTGTGTATATATTTTGAACCTTAGAAGACCGCATTTATGTAACGTGGAATACATTTGCACTTACTGCCAAAGAATTTGATTCCCAAGTCTTATTTGGTTAAGACAGTTTTCAGGAGCAGCACAGATTCTGAAAACATAGAATGCAATATACTCGCCACCTATTATGTGGAAAATATTGTTGGTGAAGTATCAGTGTGATTCACGTTTACCTATTTCTACAAGGGTAAACATATATAATATGCTTATGCCTATTACTTGGATGTCTATGTTTAAATGCATTTAAAATATAAGACTATAATTATATAATCACCTTACATAATATTGTCTTCTATTTACGCGAATGTTATTCATTGAAATTAAACTACTATATACGGATTTGATCGCGTTGTTTATTTATTTACTAATTTATAAGCTAATAAAATTATTTAAACTATTAAATCTGTTTATTTTTGGTTTACACTTTCCCCGACGTTTCGGTTGCTTTCCAGCAGCGATGGTCACGGGGAGACATGGCTGCTGGAAGGCAACCGAAACGTCGGGGTAAACCAAAAATAAATAGATTTAATAGTTTAAATAATTTTATTAGCTTATAAATTAGTAAAATAAAATCAATAGTAGTAGTAGTGTAATATTTTCAAAATTTTGTAATACAGTGCTAAATGAACAACGCGAGAAAATCCGTATATAGTAGTTTAATTTCAATCACCTTACATAATTATGTCCTCTTATAGGTCTTATTAGGTCTTAAGGGAGATTAACCATTTATGCTATGTTTAGCTCTTATATTATAATGCATAACTGTGCCTGCAAACACAAGTGCATTCTCAATTCCCTCATTCTTATAGTCCGATGGGATGGCAAACCGACCCAACCGGAGATAAATAAGGCGCAGGACCCACAACAATTTCATCATCACCTTTCTAACTCCGGGCAGTTAGTAAAAATTTTTGAAATAATGCTTAACAATAATTTTCATATTGCCCGATTCGGTATTCAAACCCGTGATACCATGCAAAGCAAGTGGGCAATATACGCAGTGTTCTATATCTTTAATATTTTACTAAATAACTTTGTGTATTAAACTATTAAATTGAAAATTTATTTTATAATTACATACTCTGACACAATATTTTCATGAACCAAAATTATATTAACGTAAATTATATTTCGCATTTCGTAATCAGAGTTAATGTTAACCAAATTATACTCCACACAAACTGATGTAACAAGCTTTTCAAAAGAAAATAATAAATTATTATGAAGTTTGTAATCTACATCGGGATTATCTCCAAAAACATAATCAGATACAAAAGGGTGGTTGTTATTTATGATGCACTACGTTTTACCAGCGGCTCTGCTTATTTAAATGTTGCGAGTGAAAATAAAATGAGGTACTGTTTAAATATATCATGATTGGAAGAAACGCATGGCTCTTGGCCATGTGTGTGATTGTTTGATTGCATGATAATGTTTAGCGTACTCTACCTTTATTACAAAGGGTGTAAAAGTTACAGTGGTGATTTTAGCATTGTCACTACGTCAAGTGTTGGAGGTCCGAATCTCACATTGGAAGAAATATATTATCAATAAATGGCTATGCCAAGTCATGGTGTTATTTGTGTCTATTATTCGAATGTTTGTAAAGTAGTTCGCGAAAGATTGTAAAGTCATTCGCGATACAGAAATAAATACCGACTACAATGAGAGAAGCACTCTTGAAAAATATTTAATATGCCAATGATAATGACCTCGAAACCAAAATGCAGACACGGTGGTCGTTTTTAAGGGAGCCTAATCATCTATGCAAAAAATATTAAATTACTTTACATTATCTATTTACTTACTCTCATAAATCGATGAGATAACAATTTGATACAACTGAAATTTAGGGACAGAATCAAATGACATCTAGCCGATCAAACGGCGAGAGTCAAACTCGGGACCATAGCCATTTATTTATAATAGGCGCCTATTATAAATAAATTTGCTAGTGCACGAGTTATAATTAATAATTAGCTATTTATATACCCAGAACCCAAGTACCAAGATTTACACTTAATGCTTCAGAATTATTTTCATAAATATGTACAATAGTAGTGCGTTTCTTAGCATAATACGTATAATAAGAAATATACACGCGCATTCAAAATAAAGCAATACTTTTATAGACTTATAATAATAACTAGTGGTTGACAAGTGGTCAAAATTCGACCATAATTGATTTAAATTTTAAGTTTGACCGTTATTAAGGTTTTTTGTCTATAACTATATCTTTATAATTACATTTCATTTAGTCACCTACTCCACATATAAAATAGTTACGAAGAATTCTACGATATCAGCCGATCAATGCCGAAATACTACGAAAGCAATTCGACTGCTTGTGTCAAATGCATGGTTGTGTGCGTATACTATTTTTTCATTAATTTAATGTATTTCTAATGCATATTTTTATAAAAATATTAGGATTCGCCAATCCTTTTCCATATAAACCGTCCGTGCAATTTTCGTAAAAAGTTTTTGCTTCACGTATTAATATAATATATGTAGATATCAGCCAAGTAATACACTGTTATACTGCTAGGCACGGGCTTCTTCTCAGTGTGAGAAGGGTTAGGCCTTTGTCTACCACGCTCCACATATTTTCCAGAACATTATGGAGAACTCTCAGACCTGCACTTACGATATTTTCCTTCGCATATCGTTTAATACGTTCATAACTTCGATATGTCAGAGATGCGCGCCTTGGGAACGCACTCAAGACCTCTGCATGGCAGCTCAATGGTATTTAAGTCTCTTCTCTATCGCTGCTAGTAGAAGCTGTAGCATTACCTTTTTAAAGATAAAGATGGTACCTAATTCATTTTGTCATTCTAGATTATCGGCAGTCATGAAGCCCGTCGGCTGGGATGCGGTATCGGTAGCCTTTGGGCACTTGCAATAGTCATT